>OX387614.1:13750000-15000000 GCA_947568825.1 Sphinx pinastri | reverse complement strand
TTCATCACGATAACGCTAGACCACACACATCTTAAGCCACCCAGCAAAAATTGAGTAAGTTTGGCTGGGAGGTGTTAATGCATTCCCCATATAGCCCTGACCTTGCACCTTCAGATTTCCACCTGTTTCGGTCTCTTCAGAATTCTTTAGGCAGTGTTAGGTTAACATCAAGAGAGGACTGCCAAAACTACTTGCCGCGTTTTTTGATCAGAAGTCTCAAAATGTCTACAGCAACGAGATCATGGCACTACTAAATGTAAATAAACTTTGAAAAAAGAAGTCATGAATTTTCATATAAAATGCGAAGAAACTTTTTACCTTACCTAATATATTATATAAATAAAAGAATACGTACCAGTTATGTAACTATAATTAACCAATATAGGATTTTCGTAGGGTAAAACAAATCGCCATAGAAATAAATATTTAAGGGATTCCGCATTAAAACATGCTAGCTGTTGGATTAATCGAACACCTTCCAATCGCCTACAGCGCAAATTCTCTAATGACACCAGTTGTAGTTTATCCTGAAAACTATAGAGATCATTAATGAAAACTATGATAGAGATGATCTAAGCGGGATTATAAAGGATTTTCTTAACATCATCGCGTTATCTTGTTAGAAACGACGTAGGCTTAGTAAAAGAATCCTAGGCCATGAGCAGTCTTATGTTCTCATAAAAAAACATTTACTTCAAAATCAGGATATATTTTTTTTACATACATTCCGAAAATTAATTAATATTTATATGTAGAAACTAATACTTAGCCTGCGCCACTATGAAAGGTGGGGGTGAATAGTACGATCAAGTTTGTGCGCCCGCAGCTCATTGTCTCGGCCCACAAAGTACAGTACCTACCACCTACCTAATTACAAAGTATAGTTATCTACAAGTACTCTGACTCGGCCGTGTCCTTGAAATAATAATCTACAGCCGCGCGGTACGTAAACACGCGATAGGGCTGCCCGTCTACAGTATTTTAATCTAAGATGCTAGAGTTTCTTCCTCATATTGAGATAATAAGATATTATTTAAAAAAATGAAATTAGTGAATGAAATAAGAAGTGTTCAATTAAAATACATGTTGTGTTTTTTGATTAGTAGATTTAATAAAAAGAAAACACCTTTATAAATTTGAGGCTCAAAAATATTTGCGCCTTGACTGACACGTACGAAAAGCTTCATTGTTAAATTTAATAGTATAAAAAACCACATTCGGCTAAAAAGCTTAATTAAATATACTTTTGGGAAACATGGACAAAAATTCAAGCAACCAAAAACAGCACAATATAGCCTATAATTGCTCTTTGCCATATTAAGTAAGTACTTGTACTTATTACCCGACTGCGAAAGTAGGAGGAGTATGTTTTTCGAGTGTATGTATGTATCTATGGTCATTCGGGGCAACAGCACGCAGTGGGTAAAAGTTCGCATGGTCAATATGTCGGAACCTATTGAGGGGGCTCAGACACTTTTACGGCTAGATCAAGGGCGCGTCAGGGACGATGGCAGAGCCACAAGCTATTTTACCAAGCCTCACTTGTTTAGCGAAAAACGGTGACCAACGTGATTTTGTTGATTAGTTACCAATATTTTGTGATGGGAAAAAAGTGCTAGACGGTGCATCAGTTTACAAAAGTCCGTTAATTATGTTAAGTTTACATGATTATTATAGTATTTATTTTAGTTATTAATTCTGCCCTAGAAAATAAATGCGTCTCAACTAACGTGTGAATGTATAAAATATTCCCTGTTTGGGTAAGATTACGAGGTTAAAAGTACGCACCGTGTTATAACTTCATTACAATGATCGCACGGTTTTTTCTTCTTTAAGCTACAATTAAGACGAATATTATTTGTAAAGATTTTTAGACCTCCTACAGAAAAAAAATATTCTCATTAAACACTCTGCGTAGTTTTACCCCCATAACGGGTCAATAGTACGAATTTCTCCCGATGCACTTAAACATGTATTGCAATAAAAACAATGAAGCAGTGTACAAAAACTCATTAAATAATGAAAGTAGAATAAATTTACTTTACATAGAGTGTTAAAACGTTTTTCAGGACACTATATTTTTTACTATGTAGACGATAGAAAAAAAAGTGCGTACTTTTAGGCCGAATGACCCTAAGTATATTTCTTTGGCACGCCCTAGAGCCTAAACGGCTTATCGTATTTTTATGTCAGTGGTGTCAATAGATTTTTCTTAGTCGTGAAGGTGACACTGGGTACATCAAAATTTTAAAAAACAAAGTTAAGGATTTTTGACGGCAAAAAGTAAACTAAAAAAACTATTTCAAAGTACTTTGAGTGTGGTATCAAAATAAAGAATTTTAACGGTGATTACGAATATATATATATATATATATATATATATATATATATATATATATATATATATATATATATATATATATATATAACTTATATGGTTTATATATATATATATATATATATATAACTTATATCTTTTATTGGAGTTTGGAATAGGAAATGCTAATAAATCACACCACACTTCACAATAATTATATAAATGCGAAGTTTGTGTTAGTTTGTTACTTCTTCACGGTAAAACGGCTTGACGGGTTTGACTGAAATTTGGCACACAGGTAGTTTATAACTTGGATTAACACATAAGATACTTTTTATCCCGGTATTCCCACGGGAACGGGTAAAACAGGATTAAACCTATTTCCTACCTCAAAAGCTAAAAAATGGAAATAAAAGAAATTATTTAAAAACATTTTGAATATTTTATCTGCTCACTCCGAGATTTTGTTGCTCTACCTATATCACCAACAAAATTATGAGAAGTGAGCGTATTATGCCTCCGACAGCGTTTGTGAACACTGTCAACTAAGATTATTCAAAACCAAAATATCAAATTAAAATCTTGTTTCTATCTTTTCAGTTCTTCAATGAATTTAATAAAGATGGCAGATATTGACGCAGTCGGTTTTTTTGTTTTCTTTTTATATCTTTTTTAATTCAAATATTCACAAAATGCACGCTTACTGCTTACAAAACCATCACACCGTTCGTTCGTCATTGCGGCGCGGCGCACACACGATTGCTTGTGTACTTAATGTGTATTGTGTACCAAAATCGAGGCGCGTAGGTATCTCTCGCGTTCCGACCGTTTGTGTGAAGATATTCTACTGTATAGATATGTATACTGTGCTAATTAGGTAGGAATTCGAATATCATAACCAATAATAAAATATAATATTATAAATAGCTCCACATTTTCAGCTCGCTCGTGTTTCTTGTAATTTGTTTACATACATATTTTAATTTTTGGTCACTAAAATCCTAATCAGTGTTGGTCATATTATCAGTTGTTTGCCTATAAAATTGCCGTTTAGTAGGTATACAGAAAGTTAAAGTCATCTTTATATATTTTTTTTTTTACTTCTATCAATTAAAATATGCACCCATGCTATCGATGCATTTCTGCGGCGCAGTGGTAATTTTTCAATGCCCTTATTGAAAAAGTCAGGTGTTCGGAAGCCAACAAACTCTTCAAAGTCATTTTGTACCACCTCTCGGATATTCAATTTTTTCTCTGCCATGTAGTTGTCTCAATTTTGAAAACAGTAGAAGTCCGTCAGCTCAAAATCTGGTGAGTCCGGTGGAAGACGCAAAACTTCCAACCCTAACTCTTGTAGCTTAGACACCTCACACCGTATGTTTTAGGGTTTGTCTAATACCCGAGGCAGTACAAAATGCCTTTAAAGAGTTTGTAGGCTCCCGTACACTGTACACATGATATCTTAAAGAAAAACATTTAAATTTCAACTTTCTGTATACTAAACGCCAATTTCATAGATAAAGACCTATAATTTTATTCTTAATCAAGTCGGTAGTACATACCTGTCAGCTATAGGTACAGGCTGTCCCGTACATAATAGATTATGTATAAGGGGCTAATTCTACAGTTCATTTATCTAAAACTAATTTGGTTATTATTCTTGGAAACCCCAAGGTTATTAAAAAAAGATGGGATAAGAACTTTATTTAATAAAAATCACGTCTTACGGTTTTTTTAATGCTGCTCCTATAGATATTTATATTTTCGAAATCTGTTTTATGTTAAATATTGCCAAATGGTTAAATAACATATTAAAATAGTAAATTTCTTCACCAGCTTTGTAATTCATTTGATAAAAAGACAATTAATTGACTAGGTACTTCTAGTTTCTTATAAGAAAGACCCAACTTTACTATTCGTTTCGTATAAAAAAAATGTACTACAGTGTAATTGTCCCATAATTTTAAATACTTCTGTATTTTGTAAGGTTTTTAAAATGGTATAAACTTTGTACCTAAACCTCATAATCACAAAGATATTGCTATAAATCTGTGTAAGGCGCTAGATTGTTAAGAATTTATTTCGAATGAATTAATGATATTTTAAGGTGCGTTGGGGTAAGATCGTAAGAGGGATAACATCGTATAAATCGAATAACTTGCTATTATGTTATGATTTTTGTTTTCTGGCAACATTGCCTGCGGCACCATCTTGTTCCTCAGTCCTCACATCCTGCCAGTTTGCGCGAGTGATTCCGACAAGAAGGACGTGTTTTAGGTGCCAACATGTAGAATAACTATAATTCGCCGTTCCTGTGAAGATCCGAACTAGCCTCATGCAAGAATTTGTTTAATTTTAAATGAGTATTTTCTGATTTTAATAGATTTTCGAACTATGTGGTACTATACAGTAAATAAACTTGGGGTTTGTTTATTAAAACTTGTCGTAAAACGTCTGTGTGCTGAGATTCTATCTTAACCCGTTAAATTATTTACCGTTAAAGAACGGACTATACACCTCATAGACATCAAGTTGGAACCAAAATGTATGCAATTCCACTTATGAGGTGTAAGATCGAATGCCTAGAACAAACTTTGCTACCAATCATATTTTAAGGTATTTATTTAATATTTCGAATTTGTATCAATTACGTCAACGCTCAGAATGTACTCCTTTCATTGATTTTAGAATCCCTTCAAGAATTAAGGTTTTAGAAGATAGTCCGAACTATACCTGTGAAGGTCCTAGCTTTCCAGCACATTTATAAAAGTATGGTAACCTTTAAAGACTCGTAGAACATTAACCGTTAATATTAAAAAAAAATAATATACATTGTTTAGTATGTTTAATAATACATAAACAAGTTAAAGATTTATTATGATATTGTCTATAGAATTCGTGTAAAAATTATATTCACAAACACTGTTTAACAACTTAAAAAAGCGTCCGATTTTACCCCAACGCACCTTACTTTTGTAGGTACGGGACACCCTGTATAGGTAATCGTGTAAAAATAGGTACAAAAATGAGCAAGAGATTACCTTAACACATTATTGAGGATACGAAGAAATGTTTTTCTTTTAAAATCGTCTAAACGATCTAATTTTATTAACTCGTCCGAAAGAAGTAAACGATTTATTTGTATCTGCTGAGCTTCTATTTTCTGCAATTGTAATTTTATAATATTAAGAGAACAATTTGTGTTTTGATAATACTAAATTGCTGGCTGGTTCTTGGGTAGTAGGTACTTACACCCGTATTCACGAACTAAACTATGAGGACGCACATTGTGCCCGAACGCATAGTGTCGCCAATAACATAGTTTTCTTTGGCTTTATTCAGCTTTGTTTATCTAACAGCGAACTAAAGGAAAGTTGACGCTCAATATTAGCCAATCACAGCGCCCCTATGCCTATGCACTCCGAAGGCTGTCATGCACTGAGAACATTGATATATAAAAAATCCCAAGATACACAATCAGCTTCTCAAAAACTTCCGCGAAAAAAGAACGCACAAAATGTGCGCTCCTTTGATTAGAGAAAGTAGCGCTCATTTCAATTCGTGTCGCTCGTGTCGTCAAAAACGCGAAAATGTTCTTTTTAAAATTGTACTTCAAGAACACTATAAAAGGATGAGATAAGTATCGTACCGGCGGTAA
Source organism: Sphinx pinastri (assembly GCA_947568825.1). Classification (NCBI taxonomy): domain Eukaryota; kingdom Metazoa; phylum Arthropoda; class Insecta; order Lepidoptera; family Sphingidae; genus Sphinx; species Sphinx pinastri. The sequence continues at coordinate 14,994,025 of OX387614.1, read as the reverse complement.
GTAAAAGAGTTTGTTGATTTGTTTTTGTTATTTATATGGCTAAATTTACGAACAAATGTGTGATTTTGATTTAATTTGTTTTAAAATGTCACTTAACGGTCATTTCATTCAAGTGACCCTATTCCTATTAAACGGAGTCGATTTTTATTAATATATTTATTTTTATATTGAAAAGTTGCTAAACTCATTAATTTTTTGTTGTATTTATTATTTACAACTAGCTGGCCCGGCGAACTTCGTATCGCTTCAGAATCAATGAATACTATGTTAACGTATTAGTTTTGTTTTATTAAGATTAAGAAATACATTATCAAAATGAATTAAGCTCAACAAATATAGGTACAAAAATCAAGTTGCTAACCTCCTTAATTTTTTAGTTTTATAAATTATTTAAATTTATGAATAATTAGTTTTTGACCAACTCTCTCCCACTACCAAAACGAAAAGGTTATCAATTGGAAGATTTTTTAAATATGATTGTACACCGATTACTCCGTGGAATATGCCTATGGGCCCATTTGAGTATTCTTTTTTATTATGAATATAAATAGTATTCAATTGTACCTATATCAAAATCAGATCTTACGACGAACTACGATTCGTATAAGCTTGTGTATTTTTTTAAATTAATGAATAAATTCTTTTACATGGATATTGCTTTGTACTGTAGGTTATAGGTAGGTATCATCTCGTCTTGTATAAATCTTGGGTAACTATCGAAATGTACGAATTATTTTATTTGCAGACATCATTGTGACTTATTCAATATCATTTTACTATGTTTAAGTTTTCCTCGTGATCCCATTCGATTTGAAGAATGGACATTAATCGTGACGCAGAAAGGATGTGAAGATTTTTAAGCCGATTAAATCAACATATATAAAATAAATAAAAAAATGATTCGACTCCGTGGAATTCTTGTTCTACTTTGGTTGTACGAAGGGCATTGCTTTTGTGACATTTATCAAAATTGAGACAAAACTTGCGTTACTCGCGTACAACAAAAACAACTAAACAACTTTATGTGGTACAGTCAGCATCAAAAGTAGCTACACAACTATGGTGTTCATATGGTGCTATACATTTAACGGGAACTTAATATTCTATGCAACTAAAGTAGTCTAACACCCGTATTCACAAACAATACTTAGAGGACGCATAGTGCTCCCGAACGCATAGTGTCGGTTGTTTTATCGTTTTCTTTGGCCTTGTTCAGCTTTGTTTATCTGACAGCCAACTGATGTAAAGTTGTATCTCAATATTAGCCAATCACAGCGCAGCTTGGCCTACGCAGTGCGTAGGCTGTCATGCCCAAACACTCAACCCGAGGACGCATAGTATTCTCGAACGCACAGGGTCCGTCAAACTTATTCTTAAACAACACTTAAGGGACGAATGACAGTATGAATTTAGGAAAATGAACGCACAGCAAAAGGAGCTCGCGAGCTATTTTACGCAACGCACAGTGTGACAAATCAACACAAACGTCAATCTAGCACCGGGTTTTACAGACCACGTAAGTTAGATTTGTAAATTCGTGTGATTTTCTTGATTTGATCCGTTAACTTGCGATGGACTGCAGTAGCGAAAAAGAATTTGATGATTATATCCTTGAAAGAGACCTACAGAGAACGAATAACTCTAGAAAAGTGATCGAGATTATCAAATCTCACAGAATCACAACCAGGCAATATTTACAAAGAAAATTACAATAAAGCTAACATAAAAACTAGAAACACAGTAGAACGTACTATAGGGGAGTCGAAGAGGATTTGATCCTTGTTTGACCAAAAAGTTGGCTACGAGTCTCATAACAACGTGCCATGTGATTGTAGCAACTTCGATTTTATACAATACTAGTATTGCTCGCGGCTTCACCCGCATGAATAAGTTGTTCCGGGATAAAAAGTAGCCTATAGCACTCAGGAGTAATGTAGCTTCCTATTAGTGAAAGATAGTTTAGATTAGTACATCTAATGGCATCATTATCGAAAATATAAATGATAATAATATAAATTATAAAATACCTACATACCGAGGCGCTCCGATACAGGAGATAATTTATAACACAGCATTTTTAGTTAATTTGGTCGGATAAAATAAAACAAATATATTAAAATTTTTAAGATGTATTTTTTATCGTTCTATTTCCAATTTTTTTTTAAATTGTAAAGCATGGAGTTGTTTTTATAATCTAATATTTTTTCTATACGCATCATACTCATTCACTCTTGAGAGAGCTCCTTCTTTCTATAAGTTTTATATTTTCCCAACATCTTTTCAACTGTACATTGTCCCTGGGTGTAACATACGACTGTGCATTATAAGCTATTGTCAGTTTATCCCAAGCCTTCTTCTTTGGCTCTATATTTTGAGCATGCGTACGGTATCTTCAATAATAGGCCGTTCCCGCATCAAAGCCACGATTAATTCCCTCTCTGAAGAAGTAAAATATGGTAACTTCTTTGAACTAAAAGAAATCAACTTCTGTTATTCGTCTTATCATTTTATATTATTGTAATATATATAACTAGGAAACAAACTGGAAAACATCATACTTACCACATTTTAGGAGATTTTTACTCAATAAAGGCGCGAAACTTGTGTCCATAATGCAAATGCGAACATAATATAATTTTAACTAAAAATTTTACAAGTTGTCTCCTTTCGTGTTGTGGCTTCTACCAAGAATTTGTCGGTGATGTCGCATGTATGTAATGTATTTTTACTATTTGAAATCCGTGTCATTTTTAATACCTATTGATAATTTCCGATAATTTCCATCAAAATTGAAATTTTAAAGTCAATGTTTGATGTTTTCTGTCAATCTACTCGAGGAAGTTTCATTACAATTTAAACCAATCACAATGCTATAGGAACGCACAGCAAAGAGTCCCTTGAGTATCGTTTATGAAATGAATGGCTTGCCAGTGTTACTTCTATACTTATGCAAGTAATGTTAACGAAAACAGACCTATTATCATAGCATTGAGCTGTCCTTAGCTAAGTATCGTTTGTGAATACGGGCCTAAAAGTTGTGAGCATCCAAAGTTGCAATTATATCTGAGCACACAGATTGTCACATGTATCTAAGCAAGCTGAAAGTGATTTCTATATAAATAAGTCAACTGTCAACGGCATTTTAGCAGTGCAGATATTCATAATGAACTTGAAGAAAGAATATATTATCCTATGCCAATTCATTTAGACACAGAATTAATTGAGAAAATCCTTTCGTCTATCTCTTTCATTTCTTGCATGACGTCAGTGTCGTGTCTTTTGTTTCCAATTATTTGAAAACTGTCCGAAATAGAATGGTACGGTAATTGCTACTATGAACTATCCCGCGGACCCGCGCGGATGAAATTGAAAATCTTGTTATATTACTTCTTTCTTATATTATATTATTATAAATCTGAAAAATTATGAATTGTTTAGACGTTTGTTTTGTTAAAAGTAACCATTAAAACCACTGTACGAATTTGGATGAAATTTTATACACGAAGAGACCATGTCCTAGTTTAGCATATAGGTACACGAGATTTATATCAGTAATTTACTGCGGTAGGATATCTGATTTTATAAACAGATGCGCTGGCGTCGTAAATATTGCGCTATAGATTGCTACTGCTATTGTGATTTAGTTGGGATAGCATATTATATTGATTTGTAAACCAATTGGCCCTAAAACAACGAAATTCAAAATGGCGACCGCACTTTTCAAGTATATTAAAATCAAAGCGGTCACCTTTATCAACAGTTCTAGTATTAGTTCTCTAATCATTGATCCATAATTTCAAAGGAAGAACTAAAATAGTTTGAAGATGGTAAAAATGTTATGACCTTTACACCAAAATTCGATTTTATCAATATTTGATGGCAGTCAAACCTCATTTATGTAAGAAGATGCTATGTGATTATTTGAAAAACCTCACCCGAAAGCAAACGTACCGCCTCATTGGACTCGTGGCAGCGTATTTAGACTGTAAATCCTGCGATCTGCGATCTCATACTATCGTAATTTGTGATCCAGTTTTTCAATTCGAAAATCATACAGAGTTGCTCAAAGTTAGAATTTTTACCCGAAATGGCGAGAGGATAACCATTTATCAATCGAAGCCACGGAGATCAGCTCTGCGAGATATGGGTTCACTAATTCTACCGCTGCCCTTACACCCTGGCGAACCCAAGCATGTGCGGTCTACTAATATTTTTACTTTACATACTATTATATATGTAAAGTAAAAATAGCTACGAAATATTAATAATATGACTATAATCTATAACATATTTTCAATGCTTAGTTACATTTGATTACCTCAGTTGATCAGTGAATTGCGAAGATAAATTTGTTTAGAAGTATTTGACAAACGTGTGTGTAGATAAATTTGACACATAGGATGCCATCAACTTTTCGAATACTTATGTTGTGTTTAAAGTTTTTGGTTTTCTTAGGAGTGTAGAATTATTTGGGTACATAGTGCGCTCCTATATATCTGCTGCTGACTGTACCTAGGCGTAAGATCAAATTTGTGTTTACTGAATCAAAACGTGTAATTTTTTGTATGAAATGAAATCATTTACTCGAATCCATAAAATGTTAAACATTGCTTAGATTCAGTCAATTTTTACTCTACCACCAGTTCGGAATGCAGTTTCCACCAGAGAAGAACGGGCAAGAAACTCTAGGGTTGCTCTTTTCAAAATCAGTTTAAAGGTATAAATTAGGTACAGTGTATAATATATATATTATATATATATACAGATTTTTGTGTTGTTTAGAGCAGTTCATATATTTACTTGCATAATAATAAATTCTCAATTCCCATCCGAGTGTACAACCCTCTCAGGAATCACGAAATAATTTGATGATCTATAGTTGTCCAATACTGGAATTATTAACTATTAGTTCTGAGAAATAGTATGCGAAATGGGCAGACCAGTTCACACAAGCAGCACCCGTTCACGAGTATGACGCTTGTGCCAGCCATCGGCCTCCTCAACCATGTTCCAGGGAAGTGGCCGACCCGGCACACAACGCCGCCGCAGGCACAGACAGTTAGTGTACGTCATACCCAAGCCGTTGACAATTAATTATATTATATTACTACGAGAAAATTTATGATTTATCGATGACGCTTATTGATGTCTCATTTGCAAGGAACTGTGCATCCTGGGTTTTTTTAGATAATTGAATGACTGAGAAACAGACTTTTTATAATAGCATGGCTCCGTACTTAGCTAAGTAACGTTTGTGAATACGGGCCTCACTTAATCGAAAATTCTAGGTATCATAATTTCGACGTGAGAAACATAATAAGTACAGTCAGCCACATAAGTAGCTGAACAAATTCAAAATTTCAAACCGCCTATACGCATTCAGTTCAATTGATATCCTTTTTTTCTTTGTCTGAAGTAAAGTAAATCCCTTTTATTTTATTTTTGTGATGAGAAAATGAAAATTGGTAAGAACACAAAAATGTAGGGGTGATTCGAAGTTTTGAATTTGTTGAACAACTTATGTGGCTGACTGTACATATTACTTATATAAAAATTGCGTAAATTGGGATACTTTGTGCTTTAGACCAAACTTTGTGACATCCCCACTGTCTAGAATATAATCTGTAAATAATTTTTCATAGGTATATTTGTTTCAAATGTGATAATTCTTTTTTATATTTTAATTTCATGGAATATTTTCGAGACACGCCCTGCGACGCCGCGACATAAGCTCTGCTATCTGGTGGCGCAATTTAAATCTCTTACCCTATCAATATTTGGCATTAACGTAAAATATTCTTATTAAAAGGATGAAAAATAACATTTATTTGTTGATAATATATTCTTGTATGTCAGGATGCTCCAAAACATAAAAATAAACAATTCAAATGGTGTAAAATTCTATTACATTCCCAATTAGGTATATTACCTAAGTAGGTACTTACATTCCATGGTTATGTGAAAAGCGACAAAAATTAATAAAAGCTGTAAAAAACATACATAAGTATGAGTCCCAAAGCATTTAGAAACGGCTCAATATGTAATTTATAAGAAAAAAGCAGATTTAAAGTTAATATTCAATACAAACAAATCTGTAATTAAGGGAACATAGGTAACCTCATAATTGTTTTTCAAAAACATAAAAATAACTGGCTCCCATCTAAAAAAAGGATACTATTCTGGCCACGCTGCATATCAATAATGATTGTCTGGGACCCATTTTTTATATTTCTTTTATATTAAAAATAATATACAAATAAATTATATGCCTGAAAAGTTTCTTTTTTTATCCACATGTGGCTCTTGTGTCGATTTTGTGCTGCCACCTATAGTTCGTGCACGTTCCCTATAAGGTAGATTTAAATATGATTACTTAAACGTAAAGCAAGTCTTCATTAAAATCTGTGAAATCTGTAAACTTTATTATCAGAAAAAAACGACCTATGTGCTGTTTAGGGTTTTCATGCATTACATTTGTCAGACAAGAGGATATTTATAAGGTAAGTTCATATTATTTTTTATTGTTAATGTACTTATACAGGGTGTATTAAGGTAGTGTTTAACTGAAAGGTCGATGTATGTTGCCCGAAATTAAATAATTAAAAAGTTATTTAGATTTTGTAATTTTTTTATGAAAGTCGACTTTGCCACTGAATTTCGTAATTAAAGCTAAACTATCGGGTCTATGATATTATGTATAATCAAATAAGATAAATAGTTGGCCTTTCGAATAACCATAATAGTTAGAATCAGGCTATTATACATTTAGAAATAAACAATAATTTATAACCTTTACTAAAATTAATTAACTTCATAATTTTTCCCATATTTTAAAGTGCTCTGGAATTAAACTTCACTGATGCTTTTTTTTTACAACCTACTTTAAAAACTGCCTACATTCATGAAGACTTATGCCCGGTTTCTGAAGTACTATTGAAGGCAGTTTATCTATCTGTTAGCGCTATTGGTTCGATAACCCATGAAATTGCGTTTCTGAACCACGCACTGCAAGATAAACTCAGTTTAAACTTACTTTAACTTAACAGGCCAATTTTTGCCGTTTATCTGTTCCATAACTATTTGACCTGTCATTTTGTGACAAACGACGGCAACTTGTTAGATATTATCTTAGAGTGTTAAATGCTCTAAGGATATTATTTACAATATAGAGGAACATAATTGATATGGCCAATCACAACAGTTTCAGTAGTGTTATAAATTCTCAAATTCTAAATAAAACGACATAAAACACAAATTAGCAAACTAGTGCTAGCGTGACATAAGACATTTGTTGAACTGTATGACTTTTTAAAATTCGTTGTAATGTAATGTAATGTAATGTAAATGTAAATGTAAATGTGAATAAATTTGAATTAAAAATAGTGTAAATAAGAAAAAGTGTATTTTATTGTAAAAAAAGCGTGGGGTCCTTTTTAAGATATTATCAAAATGATATATAATACTTCTACTCATATTATCTGTCAAGAAAATATTTATAACTATTGACACCATGCACCCCACGCTTTTTTTTACAATAAAATACACTTTTTCTTATTTACACTATTCTTAATTCAAATTTATTTTCTATTTTTTAGTTGGATTTTCTATAAAGCGTGTTTTTTAGTTGTTTTAAACTATTATTTATTTTTAATTTTTTAGTTCTGTTCTACTATTGTCCAACAGATGTCACTAAAACGAAAGCGACATCTTGTGACAAGTAGGATTTTTTACGCATAAGAGTAGCCAGTTTAGTTGTAATTCAACTATGGTCCAACAGATGTCACTAAAAATAAATCGCGCCCAAAGGAGTTGCAAACATACAAACATACAAGCGAAGCTAATATAAAGCGTGTAAAAAGAGCCATCTAGTAGCAAAACAAGGAACTGGTTGTCGGCTTCATAGTTATCGAATGCTTCATTAAATGTTCAGAAACACAGTGAAAGTCAACCGACGTTTATCTTAAGTTTAACTTTAATGGATCAATAGTTATTAAAAGTTTAACTGGGAGATTCAGAAATCGGGCATAAGCCTTTTAAATTTCGCTAGAGTAGTATTGGGACAACATGCCTAAAAATGTTTTCGATTCGACAAAGATCGAAAATCGAAATTTGTTATTTTGCCTCAAGTACTTACCTCATGTCCATAAAGAATACGATTTTAATAAGCCTACCCTATTTAAAGTGACAGATAATAATATTTACCAGAAGAAATCTATGAAATTAGACAAAAAATATAAATTCAACAGTCACAAGTAACTCGTAGTGTAGCAGTCGTGGAGATGACCTTGCCTAGTTTCCAGTTTCCTGTTACCCAACCGAGCTAGATTCGACGAATAAACTCTCTCTCAAAGTCTCAATATAGACAAATTCGTCGATCAATTACGGTCTGGGCCAGATTAGCCTAAAGGCAAATTAGGCAACTGCTTAGGGGTCCGGCATAGGCAAAGAACCCTTCGTCCAGAGAAAAAAAAGTGAAAGTGATATCTAACGATTCGTATTTAATAAAACCGTTAACCAATGATAATATTGTTACGTGCTGGGGTTCGGTATAAACAATTAAACGCCGGTATTGCGATAAAAGTACCAATTAAGTTTTTATTAGCAAATAATTACAATTAAACTAATTAAAACACTGCACTGGATACTACGATATTCGAATACACTAATTATAGTCACTCACTATACGTTCACACAAATCACAATTCGCTTCGAAGTCGCTCGGAGTTATCGCTCGTAGTCCGCTTGTCGCTCTGCTCGCTAAGCAAAACTGAATCCCCGGCGGCGGCCGCGCGCCGCCTTTTATACTCGGTCAATGGCCTTGGTCACAAGGCCGCGGCCGCCGGCCGCAAGTACTATCGTAGTCTGTGGAACATTCTCGAAAGATCCGGAATAGTCGGGAACTCTCTCGCAAATATAGGTCAGTTATCGCGTTTCCACGACATTCTGGAGACATCGAGATCTTTCGAGAATGTTCCTTCGCCGAACTTTCCACATTCGGATAGTACCACTTTTAGCCAATAGATGGCGCTACTATCCGCGAGTATTAGCGCGCGTAACACTGCCCCCTCCCAAGACATGCTCGTCCCGAGCATCGTTAGAACCATAATAGCGCGCTAACCGATCAACATGAACAATTTTGGGTGTACCTCGCTGGCCTTTCTGTATACGGTATGTGACGTCATTTATCTTGGTCACGATTCTATAGGGTCCATCCCATTTGGCTTGTAATTTAGGTGACTTGCCTTTACTTCGAGCCGGATTGTGCAGCCATACCAGCGTGCCCTCTTCGAAACCGCTATTGTTCGCTTTTCGGTCATAACGGGTCTTCATCCTCTCAGACATCTGTTGACCTGATAGTCGAACGTGCTCGTATACGTCATTCAATCTTTTGCACAGATCGTCCGCATAATCTGTTACACGGTGCGGAGTCTCAACACAAGATCCTCTTGATAAGAAGTCTGCGTTACCCTGAGACTTCCCACTGTGATTTTCGGAGGTTCTAACCACCCTCCGCACATCAGGTCTTTCTTTCCTCTCCACCTCTGTTGTCGCTATCTTTCTCACCTTAAAATCATCTTTCCTGGCGTAATCCTCACAGTTCTCAGGCCAAGGTCTTTTTGCCAAGGTGTCTGCGTTGCCGTGGGATTTTCCGCTGCGCCAGTTTTCGTTATTAGTCCACTTAGTACTGTCCCTATGGTGTACAGGCCTGTCTTCTCTTTTTGTTCGTTGTTTCCTACAATCCAAATGGAGGTGGCCCTTTCCTCCACAGTTGAAGCATCGAGGGCGGTATCCCTGGTGACAAGCGCGTACAGGCGATATCGCAACCTCCCTAATGCGATATCCGCGATGGTCCTGTCGCGCAACCTCTACTTCGAGCGCATGGGCTAAGGCGTCCTTCAATTTCTCATGATGCCCAAGTCTAACAGCAGCCCGCACTTCTAGGTCTCGAATCCCGTCGACAAAAGCCTGCACCAGAATTCCATTAACAAGCCCAGGTGTAGACTGATATGCCTTTCGGACCAGCTTCTCAACCTCCAGGGCCCACTGCTGTAAACTTTCAGGATTGCGTTGGACTCTGTCTTTTAGCTGAGCACGAAACACGTGTTCCAGATGAGAATCACCATATCTCGACTCCAACGCTTCGACCAATTCATCATAGGTTACATCTTTTCTGAGAGCCTCTAGAATGGTAAGAGCCTGTTCGCGCAAACCCAGGGTGAGCGCAGTCTTAGCCTGTTCCTTGGTCCATCCATTCGCCTGCATGACGGCTTCAAATTGCATCTTCTAGGCCGACCACGAAGATGTTCCGTCAAATGGTGGCACCTTAAATCCTCGTGCTCCTGAAGGCGCTATAGCTATGGCTGCGCTACCGCGTGTTTCCACCAATTTCTTGACATCGGCAATCTGAGCTTCAGCCTCTGAGATACGCTTTTCATGTCGATCGACATGATCCTTTACTGCTTTGAGTTCCTGGCCGATCGCAGCCCTCAGGTCTTTCATCAGAACCGTCTGTTCTTCTTGGCGACGAGCAGCCTGCTCTTCTTGCCGAGCAGCCTGCTCTTCTTGGAGTCGAGCCTGCTCTTCTTGGAGTCGAGCCAACTGCTCCTCCTGACGGTGAGCCTGCTCCTCCTGACGGCGAGCCTGCTCTTGTTGAAGTCGAGTTTGCTCCTGCAGCATTGCCATAATCGCCGTAAGGTCCGTAGGTGCCAACGCTGGAGAGACTCCAGATGGTCCAGGGGTAGGCTGCCTTGTCGGTTGTCCAACTACCTGCGCTGGGGAATCCTCGAAACGGCCCCGGTCCATCTCTTGCTGGCGCTGACTTCGGGTGCGGATACTAGCACCTTCTTCCTCCTTTGGTAATACCGGCATTATTTATCGCACTTCTGACACCAAATGTTACGTGCTGGGGTTCGGTATAAACAATTAAACGCCGGTATTGCGATAAAAGTACCAATTAAGTTTTTATTAGCAAATAATTACAATTAAACTAATTAAAACACTGCACTGGATACTACGATATTCGAATACACTAATTATAGTCACTCACTATACGTTCACACAAATCACAATTCGCTTCGAAGTCGCTCGGAGTTATCGCTCGTAGTCCGCTTGTCGCTCTGCTCGCTAAGCAAAACTGAATCCCCGGCGGCGGCCGCGCGCCGCCTTTTATACTCGGTCAATGGCCTTGGTCACAAGGCCGCGGCCGCCGGCCGCAAGTACTATCGTAGTCTGTGGAACATTCTCGAAAGATCCGGAATAGTCGGGAACTCTCTCGCAAATATAGGTCAGTTATCGCGTTTCCACGACATTCTGGAGACATCGAGATCTTTCGAGAATGTTCCTTCGCCGAACTTTCCACATTCGGATAGTACCACTTTTAGCCAATAGATGGCGCTACTATCCGCGAGTATTAGCGCGCGTAACAATATTATTGTCTTGCGCTCGCGTTGCGAGCCATAGATAATACACTATATATTATGATTGCGAGCAGTGCGCGCCCTGTGCGCATATTATGTATAAGTGCTTAATGTTAATATAAATTATGATACTTATATAACAAGATTTTTTTATATGAAAAATATCATAATATTAACCGACTTATGTCCAATTTCTGAATCTCCCAATTAAACTTTCAACAACTATTGGTCCATTAAAGTTAAACTTAAGATAAACGTCGGTTGACTTTCACTGTGTTTCTGAACATATAATGAACCATTCGATAACTATGAAGCCAACAACCGGTTCCTTATTTTGCTACTAGATGGCTCTTTTTTAGCAGTTGACTTTAATATGGATTTTATTACAAAAATTCGTAACTAATAATTGTTTTATATACAATAATAACTTATTTTAACATAGATCAACGCCTAAACATTATTTTAATTTTATTTTGTGGTAATTTGTTATTTGTCTCTGGCTGATGAATGACATCATTGCCGAATTAAAAAAAAAACGTCAAACAGTTCAACAAAATGTCTTATGTCATGCTAGCACTAGTTTGCTAATTTGTGTTTTATGTTGTTTTATTTAGAATTTGAGAATTTATAACACTACTGAAACCGTTGTGATTGGCCGTATCAATTATGTTCCTCTGTATTGTAAATAATATCTATCAAGTTGCCGTCGTTTGTGACAAAATGACACGTCAAATAGTTATGGAACAGATAAACGGCAAAAATTGGCCAGTTAAGTTAAACTAAGTTTAAGCTGAGTTTATCTTGCAGTGCGTGGTTCAGAAACGCAATTTCATGGGTTATCGAACCAATAGCGCTAACGGATAGATAAACTGCCGTCAATAGTACTTCAGAAACCGGCCATAAGCGGCTGTACGCCACCTGGGCCTCTCATCGAAAATCAGCGTTGCAGTTCTACTCAGGTCGTGCTGTAACATCTAGCTGAATGAGAGGATCCTTTGCTGGTCAAAATTGTAGTTTTAGTTTAAGGTAATATATATATTATATATTTGTTTACTTAAAATTGTGCCAGCAATAAAAAAAATCTTTCTTTCTTTCTTTCTTTTCTTTCTATGTTTCAATATCTTTTCGAGTATAATTTTAGTTATAAAAATAACGTACTTAATTTTTTTGAAGTCGGTTAATTAGGTTGTGTTAGAAAAAATATATTTTACGAAGTCAGGAAAGGGAAATGGGCCAAAAATATTCGCATAAATTATTGCGGATGCGAATGCGAATATTAAAAAAGATGCGAATATTCGCGAATGCGAATGCGAATATTCATTACACCACACTACCTACTATGAATGAGATAATTTGTGAATATGTTTGAATGTGCGTGTGAATGTACCTACCTATGCTAGAAGTGCTAAAAGCGCCAAAGTGAATTATTAACTAAATTCTTACTTATTTTTAAAGGATGTACGCACTGTTCAAACTTTACTGGTGGTATAGGGAACGTGCACGAACTATAGGGGGCAGCACAAAACCGGCACAAGAGCCACATGTGGATAAAAAAGGAACTTTTCAAAGCTATAATTTATTTTTATATTCTTTTATTAGGACAAAAATGATAAAATATGGTGTCCAGCTGAATATTATTGATACCTAGCGTGGCCAGAATAAGCTTTTTTTAAATTTTAGATGGGAGCTAGTTATTTTGATGCTATTGAAGCAAAATTAGGAGGTTATGTTCCCTTATTTAAGTCCAGATTTGTTTGTATTGAATGTTATCTTCAAAACAACTTTATTTTTATAAATTACGTAATGAGACATTTCTATATGCTTTTATGTATGTTTTAAACAGCTTGTATTATTCTTGTCGATTTTCACATAACCATGGAATGTAATTAGGTACTTAGGTACTATTTCACAAAATTTGATTTGTAACATTAAAATGTTTTGGAGCATCCATATTCATAGCAATACATTATAAGCAAATTAAATGTTATTTTTCCTCCTTCTAATATGAATATTTTACCTCAATGCCAAGTATCGATGGGCTGAAAGATTCAGATTGCGCCACCAGATAGCAGAGCTTACGACGTGCACGTTCCCTATTACCCTATAAGTTACAATATTATTTAACGTATAATAATGATTATTATACCTACCTTCATAGTTATCTCTAGAGATTTATGAAATTCTTTTAAATATAAATGAGACGGCAATTTCATAGCAGTGTTCGCTCTCCAAAAATAGCTTCCAAGACGAGTAGGCATTCTTAAGTTCGGGTATTGATAGGTAAAAAAAACCTTCTCACAATGAAGATCGCCAAGAAAATAGCGCTGTACATCGTGTATGGACCAATAACGGGCGTTAGTACTCCTGGAGTATGGAGAAATTATTATTATATTAAAGTACACACTCACACGCCTTTTATCCCTGAAGGGGCATGCAGAGGTGAAAAAGACAATACTTATCACTTTGCCTGACCCGGGGATCGAACCTAAGACCTCAGTCAGACCGTGGCATTGCAATCGTACCGTAATACAACTACGCCACTGAGGCTGTGAGTTAACGTGCATACTGTAATTATTTCTTAATAAATTTATACCTACTTAAGTAAAGGTAGTAAAAGGAATAGTTGCGTGATGCGTCCATTCTCGTTGTGTCAGTGAGCACCAATGGTCTCCCACCAAGGGAGAATACCTACCATAATTTTACCTCATTGTTTCCCACTGGGGGATATCCAGAGCAAAATAACACTGTTTTATCCATGAGTGAGTATTTTCGCCATTATATAAATCATCCTAATTTCAGTACTTAGGTAGGCATGTGGTGAAAAAAACCTGTAACTTGCGGACGACGCGAATAGACGAATTGGCATTATAGTCTCACTCCATGGTAGCCTTACGTTCTCTGCAAAACATTTATCCGGCCAGAGAGTAGAGACCTTGCATGGACGATCTATCAGCATAAATCCAGAACATAAAACTGGTATTACCTGAGTACGTCATCATCGGCGAGCAAACCATCTGCGCTTTCAACGTAATGAAGCCAAATGTAAGGATCAGTTGTCCAATCTCCGAGGGTTAAGTTTCCGGGGCTAGGATGGTAATTGTAATACCAATGAAGCCATTTTTCATCGTCCAAAAGGCCAATGATTTTCATACATTTGCAATCCACTGCAAATTCGGTCGGTTAACAAAATCTTAAATAGATATAAAGGTAGATCGCAGCAGTGCGTGTGCATAGGTTAAAAAATTAAATTATGTGTTTGAGCAGTGATGGGTGGTTGCAGTATAGGTATCATATCCGTGATAGACTCGAATCCCACCAAATTGCGATTTGCGACGTCGTCGGTTTCATTTCAACTCTCGCTTAAAATATGGTGGTAGGTCTCTCATTATGTAAGAGGCCGTCTGGGTGGGTACCACCGCAATGTCTATTTCTACCGCCAAGCAACAGTGTGCATGCACTGTTGTGTTTCGGTTTGAAGGATATTGTAGCCAGTATAACTACTGGACATAATGAGACTTAACATCTTATGTCTCAGGATGACGAGCGCAGTAGAATGCCACTCAGTATTTTGTCAGTTAAGGTGCTGGATGGTGTTGCTACTGTTTATGGGTGGTCGTATCGCTTACCATCAGGCGAACGGCATGCTCGTCTTGTCATTCAAAGCAATAAAAAAAAAAAAAAAAAAAAAAAAAAATATGGCGTGAAACAGTAAACGCCACTTTTTTTTATCTACGTATCAGCTGTTGCGTTTCCTTAATCCTACCAAATTTGTCCCGGAAATGAAACTTCATAGTTGTCGGGTAAGGGTGGTAGGGATCTATAGGTATTTGCGTCAAAAATTTACTTACCTACATGTTTAGCTAATTTTGGTCCGTCTGTCAATTTTATTACGAGCTAATTTTAGGCTGCAATTTAGAATCTTGTAACAGGATATCAGGGTCAAAAATAGCAATCATTAATTTAGTTTTTGTCCTTACTTATAACAAAACCATTTCCGAGCCAAGAACATACCGATTTTTTGGAAAAAGAGGTAGGTAAAATAATTTAATTTTTATAGGTATTAGTAAAATACGTACCTATTCAATTCAATTTTTAGGTTATGGCTCCATCGCTGTCAATACGTACCTAAATATTACGCGAAAATTTAGTGTTTGGTTGTCAAAATTATCTTTTCTTTTTTTTTTTTATAATGGCATTTGTGTTCACATATTGCCAATGTCAAGTTTGGTTTGTATATTTTATTATCTGTAGTATGTCGAAGTAAAGCAGTGGCTACCTTACCAAGACTTTATCGAGGAGTTTTGGCGGCAACAGAAAAAACACTTGATTAGCAAAATTATTTCAATTCACTTCATTTGAGCTCTTTAATAGAACTATATTGGATAATATACCACCATAATTATGCAATATAACACTAAATATCACCAAAATAATTAATTAAAACAAGAGCACCTCATGACACTTCCAAGTTCCCGCCAACACTCCCAAAATTATCTTTGAGTCACTTTTCATCTGAGCTTTTCACTTTCGTAAAGGTGAAGGTATTATGTATCATACAGCCTTAAACTTATTTTATGAACATTACGTTAAAGAAATACCGCGTAAACGGAATGTCAAAATTATTCACTCCCGCCATTTTTCCAATTTCGTCATGACTATATAACCAATTTATTCTTAAAAAAGTTACATCACAGAAATCTTCAAGTTGGTAAGGTTATGTTGGAACTGCGTACACTAAGCGCGAGCCGAGCAAGCCGTGGCAGCGGCCGGCGAGCGCCAGAAATATAATATGTTCAAACGTAAAACTGCTCTTCGTACATTTTTTCAATGCCATAAAAAAAAAATTTTAGGGTACACTGTTTTGGTTTAGTATTATCAAAAAAAATATGTCGGCGAGACGCGAGAGTGGCCAATTTATAATTAGAGAGCGTATTTTCACTGATTGCAACCATTTTTGGCCTCAAAATCCTGTTATAAGATTCTAAATTTTAATCTATAACCTTAGTAGAGTACCTAGTGTGTAAATATTACTAAGTAAATTTTGTGTAATTTATAAAGAATGATTACCTTCTTCTTCATCCATCACCTTTATAAACAATAATCACAAAATTATAAAAAAGTCATTTTACCTATGCCCATTTCCTAAATCATAATAAATTAGATAATATTAAAAATGTATTATGTAATAAATTACCAAAAGACGTCAAAATTATTATCTTTGATTACTCCGGATACATAATATATGAAGTTTCTGTAGTATTATAATTCTCTTTGCATAAAAGGGATAGCGTTGATCATAGATTGTGGATAGTGTTTATATCCTCTTTGATCACAGTTTGATATTTTTGGGGTAGGTGCACCACAAGGTGCACTACTCGGGCGATTATAGCAGGACTTTTATCCCGGAAAAATATGTCACGCTGTAGTGATAAATAATAAGAACTAAGTAAATACACAGAACACAGAACAGAACCATTCAGCAGTCTTCCTTGGGGTTCCAGTTGATATGAAATTCGATCATATACAGAAAAAATCTAGTAATTAAATAATTGAGCTAAAGGGCTACTAGAAAAATCACACGATTGAACGAAATGACTACGGGTTGCAGAAAGATCACCCGGTGTACCTATTTTGCTTACTTTCGTAGCAATAGGTACAAAATAAATAAATATTACATTATTATGTACAAATATTATACTATTCTTAATTCAAATTTATTTTCTATTTTTTAGTTGGATTTTCTATAAAGCGTGTTTTTTAGTTGTTTTAAACTATTATTTATTTTTTATTTCTGTTCTACTATTGTCCAATAGATGTCACTAAAAATAAACGAAAGCGCCTTCTTGTGACAAGTAGGATTTTTTACGCATAAGAGTAGCCAGTTTAGTTGTAATTCTACTATGGTCCAACAGATGTCACTAAAAATAAAAAATATATAAATTCCTATTGTAACACCTCATACAAAAGAGTAGTCCCATCACGTCGCCGAGAGATGGCGCTGCTGCGGCGCTGCTACGGATACGTACAAATTATGAATCGCGATATCAAGATTCTCCGGCGAAACATGACGTGCGGAGGAATTTTGTGACACAGTGTGGTTAGAGGTGGTTAAAGGTGATTGATAGTGGTTAATGCATAGATATTCCTTGATTTACAAATTACGATTCCGGCTTCCGAATTTAGCTTCCACTGCGTGGGACTATTTTTGGGACCGACGTGTAGTTTAGAAGTAGGGAACGCTTCCACGTCGTGGGACGTTTCACCTTCAGTAGGCTATCCACAACATTTGTATATATCTCGTCTGAATACGAATAAAGACTCTTGGAACCCGAGACTGTGTTTCACCATCACCAGCCCTCAAGACCCTTACATCTGGCGCCCAACGTGGGGCACATCAAAAGCCTCAAGCCCGTTACAATCTGGCGCCCAACTCGCGGCCTGAAGATCATCCCTGCTCGAGGAACTGTAAGTCTGGAAGCGGTCCACACTGGCGGATAAGCGTAATCCAGAAGGCTACGTCACACGCTAGCCGAACTCGACCCGACACACCAGGCCTTCTGGCAGCTGTGTCGTTCTTTCAGGAGAAACGATGTGACCTCCATGCCTCCGCTCAATCGTCCGAATCAACGCCCGGCGTTTGATGACGTCGAGAAAGCGGAACTGCTGGCCGACAGTCTGGAGTCTCAATGTTCCCTCACAGCCATACCCGTAGACGACGGCCATCTTGTTGCGGTTAATTCGTTAGTCGAAAGTAGGAACGCGGTCCGGCTACCGCCGATCCCTCCTAATTCGCAATCGATCAATGTCGACCCGGACGTCGACCCGCCACCACCCGATCCCCTTGCACCGGTGACTATCGAAGAAGTCATCACTCTGATCAAGGCACTCAAACGACGTAAAGCCCCCGGGGGTGATAGGATCCCTACCCGCATGATAAAGATGCTTCCTGAGCATCTAGTTCAAATCCTTACCGCGATATACGATGCAGCTTTTCGAAACTGCCTCTTCCCAGAGGTCTGGAAGGAGGCAGTTGTGATAGGTATCCATAAGCCGGGGAAACCCGCATCCGAACCGTCCTCTTATAGGCCAATCAGTCTGCTCAGTACTCTGGGCAAAATTTACGAGCGGATCGTCCTCGACCGCCTCAAAATAGTCGCTCACAACAACAATCTGATCCCTCCGGAACAGTTTGGTTTTCGTGCTAGGCACAGTTGCGTAAATCAGGTGCTCCGCATCACGGAGCACGTTTACGACAAATTCAAGATAGGCATGCCCACCGGTGCTCTCTTTTTCGATATTGAAAAAGCATTCGACAGGGTGTGGCACAACGGCTTGCTTTACAAGCTGTACACTCTTAACGTGCCCACTCAACTCGTGCACATCATACGAGATTTTTTGTCGAATCGCGGATTCAAATATCGCGTGGAGGGTACTCTTTCTTCCCGACATACTATTACGGCCGGAGTCCCGCAAGGCTCCGCTCTTTCCCCTTTTCTATTCTCGCTATATACCAGCGATATCCCTAAACCGAAGAACGCCCATCTGGCGCTCTTTGCGGATGACACTGCAATCTACGCCTCACGTAGAAACCCTGACAATGTGGTGCGCACTTTGCAGGCCGCCGCCGACAAGCTCGGCGAGTGGTTCCGCAAATGGCGAATCACCGTCAATCCCACAAAGAGCCAGGCTATCCTGTTCACTTTGAAACGGAGAGTCCATGTGCCTCACAACTCAGTCCACATGTCCAACCAGGTTATCCCCTGGACGGACAAAGCCAAATATTTAGGAGTGACCCTTGATCGGAGGTTGACCTTCATACCACACGTAAATGCGGTACGCGCGCGAGCCGCATTCGCGATGAGCCAACTGCATTGGCTCATAAATAGGAAAAGCAAAATGTCCATCCGCAACAAGATTAGGATCTTTACCACGTGTATTAGACCGATCATGACATACGCGTCGCCCGTGTTCGCCCATATACCGCCTGCTCGTCTTAAGCGTATGCAGGTATTGCAAAACATTTTTCTTCGACACGCTCTTGGTGCCCCGTGGTACGTTCGCAATCGCAACCTCCACGTGGATACCAATATGCCGACCATCAGGCATTTCATGCAAATGACCAGCAAACGCTACTTCGATCGGGCGGTAAATCACCCAAATACGTTAGTCCGCAAAGCGTCAATATACACTCCATTCGACCGCGCCAAATGGAGACGGCCGCGTTCAGTCCTAACCGATCCAGAGGACGATATCACTCTGGCCATTCGCAGTAAGAACGAGTTCCTAAAACTCCTACACTCCACACGACCGCAATTCCGTCCTCGCCGCCGAGGACCTCGCCGCGTTCCCCGTCGCCCCCCCGACCCTCCTAACAGTTCCGGCCCGCGTGCCGACGAAATAAATGGATAGGATTAGGTTAAACCCCAATCTTCCCCACTAAACGCTGATGTCTCATCCTCTCCCAGTGACCGTCCTGAGCCGAGGTCCGTAACCCGTTAGTGGGTTGCCCTCAGCATGGTCACTTAAATTAAAGGGTTGCGAGTGCCTAAAGCGCTCACCCTAAAGTCCGGTTTGTTTGTATAAGCCGACCCTCGTCAGGCTAACAAACGATAGTCAGGTTAAAAAAAAAAAAAAAAACGTCACACGCGCGGGGCGATCAACTACGTACATCCAAGGTAAATTTAGCCCAAGCAAAATGGTTCTGACAGATGAACAGTTCAAACTGTGGCTGGCGGAGCAGCGTCAACAACAAAAGAACCAATTGCTGTACCACCGTATCGCCTGTCCCCACCACGAAAAGAGGTTCTGCGGAAACAGACAAAACCCTATATTATGAAAACGTATGCCAGTGGATATGCATTAAGGCCAGCCTTAATGCAGGGGGAGATCCGATATTAGTAGATATCCCTCGATTGACAAAACACAAATCCGGCTTCCGAATTTAGCTTCCACCGCGTGGGACTATTTTTGGGACCGACGTGTGCATAATTTTATTATAATGGTAACGCTTCCACATCGTGGGACGATTCACCTGGAGTGGGCTATCCACAGTATTGTATTTATATTAATTTACAATCTAAACAGCTTCCTCGCCGGGACGTCTTCAGAAGCTGAGGGGGAGACTGTAACACCTCATACAAAAGAGTAGTCCCATCACGTCGCCGAGAGATGGCGCTGCTGCGGCGCTGCTACGGATACGTACAAATTATGAATCGCGATATCAAGATTCTCCGGCGAAACATGACGTGCGGAGGAATTTTGTGACACAGTGTGGTTAGAGGTGGTTAAAGGTGATTGATAGTGGTTAATGCATAGATATTCCTTGATTTACAAATTACGATTCCGGCTTCCGAATTTAGCTTCCACTGCGTGGGACTATTTTTGGGACCGACGTGTAGTTTAGAAGTAGGGAACGCTTCCACGTCGTGGGACGTTTCACCTTCAGTAGGCTATCCACAACATTTGTATATATCTCGTCTGAATACGAATAAAGACTCTTGGAACCCGAGACTGTGTTTCCACCATCACCAACCTCAGCCCGTTACATCTGGTGACCAACGTGGGGCAAATCAAAATCCCCAAGACCGTTACACTATAATTTTATTATATATTTTTATATTAAAAAATATAAAAATATTTAATAAAAATATATCGGTCCTCGACAAATCTATAAAGTTTGAATAAAATCTGACCGTTTAAAGTGGGTCAAAATCGCGCCCAAAGGAGTCGGTTACAAACATACATACAAGTGAAGCTAATATAAAGCGTGTAAAAAATTACCCAGCGATTTGAACCTCGTCTAATTTATATTTGTCAGAGCATCGGGTAGTTTTGAAGTAGTAATTGTGTAAAACAAGTCGAAATGTCAAATTGTTAGTGGGGGTGACAGTTGCGAGTAAAAATAAGGCCCTCGCTATTTGAAGAGCTCGACCACGATTCCGCTCTGAGCAGTCGTCTCGGACGGACGTGTTGTTGTCGTAGCGCAAGTTCCGACACATTGCTCCCTCCGAGTACCTGCTCGGACGGTTCGCAGCGACCTCGCTGCACGCCAAGGCCGACAGGGAACAATAGGGCTATTGTCCTGTTGTTACCTGAAAGCCTACTCGGGCTTAACCGCGTCCTTTTTAGGACAGGGTTTCACCCAAACTCATCGTCAAAGTTTTATTTTGCCTCTTCAGGGCTAGCTCGGTGGTAAACCTAACGGTGATAACAAGCCGAGCTAGCGGTGACCTGGCCACGCGCTGCGCCCCTTCAGGGCTAAAGCAAAGCCGGACGGGTGCAGGATAGGAAGCTGTGGCGACACACCACAGTTTCCGCCGCATGTCGCCTTCCCTTAACCCTACCCATCCCAAACTCCATCCCGTGTATCGGTTGAGCGTGCGGTCCTCGGACTAATACCGCTTACGGTACACGGACTGTTAGGGACCATTCGCACAATAAAATCGGCGAAGGGACTAAAAGCTTAGGGCACACCTAATTATAAGTACATCCCTCCTCGCCTATACCCGGCGAGTAGGGCCACTAGGAGTCGCAAACCGGGATCCCGGATACCGAAAATACCGGGATACCGGACCAAATAAAGGACTTATAAATACCGGTATTGATTTTACAACAACCGGGATTTTCGGAATTTGTTAAATTAAATTATGCATACATATATTATTGTCTCTGAATACGGTAAGCAGAGACTAAGGATTGCTACTTTGCACGATTCTGGCACACTTCTTTGTTTTCACCTATATTTATTAATCTCATCATGTATTATCGCCACTTTAGGGTACTATCCATACTAGCCTTATATAAGTACTATCTTATTCGTGAGCCTACCATAATCCATCCTCTTCAAATGGCCAGACCACGACAACATACTTGTTTTTTTCTTTAGTCATTACATCCCCTTTGAATCCACACAGATCCATCACTACTTTACCTATTCCGTACTCTGTCATTCACAGTCACCCACACATGCTTCTTAACGCTCTAATTTTCAGTGTTTTAACTTTAATGCTCCTTCTCCTACATATAAGAGTCGACAATAACTCTGTCAGTCACTTGTGAATTTTTGGACACCTTCCGACTGTCCAAAATGCCCCATTCACCTGCCCTCACTTGGCAATCAATGTCACTTTCATATTATATACCATCAATTGTGTTGAAAATAAATCCCAGATATACAAAATCTCTTACTTACTGTAACTCTGTCATACTTTCGTCCCTTTTAAACACCTTAATTTTGGTTGATTTTCTTGTTCTTATTCCCAAAATAACAATCAATTATCCAGAATCCAGTTTTCGATTCAGATTACCGGTCATCTCAAAAATAAGCAAAGCTGACCACCGTTCACCCCTTATCATTATATCATAGCCTTTTCTAAAGGCATCGCCATACAGGGAGCGGAGCTGGACGTGGCATTCACGTCGCACTGTCTTTTTTTTTTTTGTTCGTTATGACGTTACGGCCAGTATCCTGACGCGAGTCGGCTTTTCTGACCACACCGGGCTTTCGGGCGAACGCTTTAGGCGCTCCAACCCTTTACATTTAAACGACCACGCTGAGGGCACCCCCTAAGTGGGGTACGAGCCTCGGATCAGGGCAGTCGTTGGAAGATGATTGAGACATCAGCGATTAGGGGATTTTAGCTGTGTCATACACCAATCTATCCATTGTTTTCATCGGCACGCGGGGCGGAACGGCTAACTGGGTCGGGACACCGGGGAACGCGGCGAGGTTCTCGACGACGAGGACGGTACAGCGGTCTTGAAGAGTGTGAGAGTTTCAATAACTCGTGCTTTCTTTGGATGGCCATCCAAAGCAAAGCACTGCCATCTAGTGGAGCAATCGATACTTGGCACTGGCACTTGACGACTCATTTTCAGCCCATCGATACTTGGCATCTAGTTTATTTGTCTCTGGCATTGACGTACAATATTCATTAAAAGGATGAATGTATCGCTGTGTATCTCGATGCTCCAAAACATAAAATAAACAAATCAAATGGTGTGAAATTATATAATGTTCCCAAGAATAGTACCTAAGTACTTACATTCTATGGTTATGTAAAAATCGTCAAAAATAATAAAATCTGTATAAAACATACATAATTATGAGTTCCAAAAGCATTTAGAAATGTTTCGTTACGTAATTTATAAAATAAATATGTTTTGAAGGTAATATTCAATACAAAAAAAACTGTAATTACGGGAACATAACTTCCTAATTTTGAATAAGTAACTAGCTCCAATCTAAATAAAAGCATATTCTGGACACGCTGCGTGTAAATAAAATTCGGCTGGAACACATATTTTATCATTTTTGTCATATGAAACGGACAGAATAAAATTCGGGCAGAGTTTCACTTATTCCTTTTAATTGTCAGAAAATGCATACAGAAATGGCATGGCCGAGGCTTTTATTGACACACTCCCCACTGTTTGCATAGGCTCGGCGAATGGGAAGCGTCCATATGGCGGCTTGGCATTGGCGGGGCGTTGGCTGACGTCACTTGCGTTACACATATTAAAAGAATATATCAACAAATTATTGTGCTAGTTCTAGTTTCTTTTTTTATCCACCTGTGGCTCTTATGTCGATTTTGTACTGCCCCCTATAGTTCGTGCACGCTCCCTATTGAAAAAGCATTCGACAGGGTGTAGCACAACGGCTTGCTCTACAAGCTGTACACTCTCAACGTGCCCACCCAGCTCGTGCACATCATACGAGACTTTTTGTCGAATCGCGGCTTCAAATATCGCGTGGAGGGAACTCTCTCTTCCCGACACACTATTACGGCCGGAGTCCCGCAAGGCTCCGCTCTTTCCCCTTTTCTTTTCTCGCTGTACACCAGTGATATCCCTCAACCTAAGAACGCCCATCTGGCGCTCTTCGCGGATGACACCGCAAGCTACGCCTCACGTAGAGACCTCGACGATGTGGTGCGCGATTTCCAGACCGCCGTCGACAAGTTCGGTGAGTGGTTCCGCAAATGGCGAATCACTGTCAATCTCACAAAGAGCCAGGCTATCCTGTTCACTTTGAAAAGGAACATGTGCCTCATTATTCAGTCCGCATGTCCAACCAGGTTATCTCCTGGACGGACAAAGCCAAGTATTTAGGAGTGAGTCTTGATCAGAGGTTGACCTTCATCCCACACGTAAATGCGGTACGCGCGCGAACCGCATTCGCGATGGGCCAACTACATTGGCTCATAAATGGGAACAGTAAAATGTCCATCCGCAACAAGATTAGGATCTTTACTACGTGCATTAGACCGATAATGACGTACGCGTCGCCCGTGTTCGCCCATATACCGCCTGCTCGTCTTAAGCGTATGCAGGTGTTGCAAAACAAATTTCTCCGACACGCTCTTGGTGCCCCATGGTACGTTCGCAATCGCAACCTCCACGTGGACACCAACCGACCATCAGACATTTTATGCAAATCACCCAAATACGCTCATCCGCAAAGTGTCCGTTTATACTCCATTCGATCGCGCCAAATGGCGACGGCCGCGCTCAGTTTTAACAGATCCAGAAGACGATATCACTCTGGCCATCCGCCGTAAGAAAGAGTTCTTGAAACTCGTACACTGCACAAGACGGCAGTTCCGTCCTCGCCGCGCTCCCCCCCGTAAATTATAAACATTACCCAATTTGATATTTAATTAAAACAACAGTTATGTAAACAATCTCGCCTAGAGATTTATTTTATATAAAATTTAAGACTAAGTATCTCGTGTAACTAAATTCCTTGTTGAATACATAGTTTATCTCCTTTCATTCAATATAGATCTACATAATTTAGATTTAAATAATCTACTCATAATAGTATGTGTCATATGTACCCAACGCGTACAATATGATGGTAACACTAACAGGAATATTCAGTAAAGATTTAAGACGTTTTTTTTCAAAATTTTATTTACATAACATACATAGTAACTGACAAGAGTAGTTATAATAAAATAAACTCAGCAGCTAAGACGAGTGCAAGGGAACGATAGGCATGGGCGCCGGGCAGAGCGCACGCGGCAGTGCGCTTCATGCGGTCCATAGAGTAGCGCAAGTTACGCTAGACCACCATGTGGGAGTGCCGCACCGCGCACCTCGCCAGTGTTTCATCCTGCGCACTTGATTCACAAAATATTTGAGACGATCATTACTGCCGAGGTGTTATATTATAATAACTAATATCTAAACAATAAATGTCTACAAAAAAAATGTACTGTTTCTAAAATTGCATTTTGAAATTTATAGAAAAAATCCGGAGAACAAATCAACTCAATTAAATTTCTGTTGTCTCAAGTAGTTTTTTTTACGATTACATTACTTAGTTACTTACTGGTTTAATAGTAGCTGTCTACGCCTACATACCAAAGAAAACAAAGTGATAAATGTATATATTATAATAAATCTTGTAACATCAAATTCAAAATCAAATTTTCATTTTATAGCATGTATATTATAAACGCCATTTCACGTCTAAGCAGTTAAAATTATTGCTAAACAAAACACGTCCCATACTCTGATATCGTTAGTATATAGACATCAGATAAAACGCGAATTATAATTTCATTACCCTTATTACATTCTCCCATAATAATACATAACATCTTTTTTAATATATGTAGTTCAATATTATCTATTTAATTATTACTAGGCAGGTATATTTAGGTATTGTTTATTGCTATAAAAATTATTTCAGTTGGTGTTATAGGTCACACTTAGCATAGATATTATTTTTGAATGATCTCAGTTCACCAGATTGTTAGATACTGAAAAAATTATCCACAAAATGCAGATAGCGCCAGTTTATCGAAAAAAAAGAAACACGTAAAAAAGGAGATTAGTTAAAACGAATAGAAATATTCATTAAATTTAACATAAAAATACGGGCTATTAAAATGAATAAACATTTGAGTGCAACACGGAAACTATTATTGCTCAATTCGATTATTCTATACATAATAATATAGACATTTAAAATATCGTTTACAAAAATAGATCAGACACAAAAGATATTCACAACACGTAAAACAATATCTTAAAATATTTAAACACATAATTTATTAATATATTTTCATATTATTATCAATTCTGTAATAAAAGGCAATAAATATACCTGATACCAAACAGTACTATAATGTCATTGGAAATTAATTATCATTATCATTATAAATTCAATAACAAAAACAATAATGTAACATTACAATAAGAATAATAATATAATCCAGGAATCAAAATTATTTTGGAAGTCCCCACAACACCATATGTAGGAAGTAAACATTAAAGTTTACAACAGACTACTATTTCATATCTAACACTAATAATTTAGTCACGGTAAATAAAAAAAGAGCATTATATAAAATGCAAATTAAATTAATGCCTTCCTGGAGATATTTGCTTAAGATATTGTTTCAAATTGCGCATAACATCGAAGCAAAAATTTAGAACCTTGATAAATAACTATCGCCTTTAAAAATATTATACACCTTTTCGTCTAGCATCTGTTAGATTAAGCATTACCATTGTAATAATAATATATCTATGATTTCCATGTAGGATGAATCTAATATATAAAAATATAGAAGACGTTTGGGGGTGCTTCTGCCGCGAGCAACGGTGCGAGAACGAGGGCATGGGCAGGGCCAGGGACAGGGCCGGGTGCGGGTTCAGGAGCAGGGGCGAGGGCGGGAGGGGCTTGCGCGGTCGCGTGCGGCAGCGGCGATGCAACCGCAGCGTTGCGCCCGCGTCAGTCCTCGCTAGAGTCCTCGTTATCAGCTTCCTTGATGTTTGTGAAAAACGACGTCAGAGTCATCCTCAGCACACCTGGAGCAATAATCAAGTAATCGCTGTATTACACATTTTTTTCTCTCTAATGTTAAAATAAAGTGTTAAATACACCACCAACCTTTTCCCTCTGGCTCCTTTTCTGACTCTTCCCATGCAATAAATCCTTCTAACGAAATTATGTATTGCTCATGTAAGTATTGGAATATTTCTAGAGTTAATCCTGTAACAAACATGTTATTATTAAACTTGATTTTTGTAACAAACATTATTATATTTAAATCAGCCTGCATCATGCCTTTCCATACCTTGTGGGTGTTCTAGCCTGTGTATTAACTGCTGAATTCCAAATAAGCAGCTGGCTTCTCTAGATTCTTTAGTCTCACCAAAGTCTTGAATGAGACTAGCATATTTAGTCATTCGATCTTGATTAAAGTGTGGTACGTCGCGTCCTTCCGGGCCAAAAAAGGCATGTTCGCAAATTGCTTGAATTAATGCTCGCATGAACCAATCATCGTTGGAAGCTTTGCCGATTTTATCCTATTAAAAATATCAATTGTTAAATATAAATAAGGCAATGTAAGTTATCTACCAAACCTATAAGCTGTATAATTTTTGACGAAATTATAATATGAAGAGGTATAATAAAAATTGTGCTTTTTACTAACCTGTACCCATCCTTTTATACAATCACTACTTTCGTCTGCGTTCATGAGTTGAAGTAGTTTAGCCTTAGTTTCCGCAGGCGTCAATATCTTTTTCGTTTCTTCAGAAGACTTCACACTTCCTTCGAGAAATTCGAACTTATTTTCTTCTATCCATTTCGGAACCTGAAACACCAAAATGAATTAACA
Source organism: Sphinx pinastri (assembly GCA_947568825.1). Classification (NCBI taxonomy): domain Eukaryota; kingdom Metazoa; phylum Arthropoda; class Insecta; order Lepidoptera; family Sphingidae; genus Sphinx; species Sphinx pinastri. The sequence goes on along the minus strand of OX387614.1, from coordinate 14,965,968 downwards.
TTTTATAATACACATAAAGTCACATAAAACATACAGTCCAGTTCGAGCCATATCCTCACAATACCTGACAAATTGAATTTCCATTCCAATATTTTCCAAAGATCTAATACAGGTGTATGAAGTTTACAGTATTTAAGATTAAAGAGATTATATAATAGGTGTAAGAAGATTGATTGATGATTAGATCAAGGAACAACTTAAATATCCACTGTAAGTCCAGATGTTATCTTTTTTCACTTCATGTTGATTTTCTATGAGATATTGGTAGCTGGTGCATTCCTGCTATAGACAATGTCTACAGTATGACATCATCGTTTTTTAATTTACCGATTGTGATTATTAAAATTGTTTGCGTTTATATTGAAGAATATGTAGAGTAGCATTTACTAAATATTTTTTGCGCAGTTCATAGAGAACACTCAATACGGGTCTTGAGTTACGTTGTTGATACACAGGTCGAAATAACTTATATTGCATTGAAATATATACTTATAAAAAATATTGCTCTGGACTCATAAAAATCAAAATAATTAATTCATTTCTTCTGAGATATTTAATGTTCAAATTAATAGTTTTTTTTTTTCATTGATACCTGATCTTCTTCCATCCACTGTTTCAATTGTAACCCAGACTCTTGCCATTTGCTCTTTACAAACGTAGGTCCCATGCTTTCTTTCAAATCCCTTATTAGGGCTCTAAGGAATAAATGTCCATGGTTTGATGAAATTACATTTTCGCAAAGCCTGAATACTTGTACAAACGTGATATGCTGTAAAAAAATATATATGTTACAAGCTTTTGCAAAACTATCAAGCAGGGTCTGGGCGTCAGTGAGGTGATCTGAAGACATACTTCTAAAATGTAAACAAATGTAATATTTGGGAAATACGCAATTTACAACATAAAATTACTTACGACATTATTCATAACAGTTTATAAACCCATTTTAGTTATTGAATGTTTAGTCTTCTTCGAAAGAATTTTGAATTGAGTTTGAATGAACAATACAAAACATTCTATAACTAAAATAGATTTATTAACTGTTTATAATTAAGAATAAGATTGTTAGTTTTTATCTAAGTTATTATCAACCTATTAAACAATAATTATATGAAACAGAGATGATCTGACCAGAATATTAAAATATGATTAATTATGTTATGGATAACACATACTACCCAAAAATTTTAGTATATATTTTTTTTAACAGATAAAGAGCTAATAGCTTTCTAAAAAAGTCTCCTTATGTCTGTTACAATTAGAGTTTTTCCATGCTGTGCCAGTTAAATTAAAACACGCACATACCTTTTTCTCAATATGTGGTGCAACAAATTTGCCCAAATAATCATATAACATTGGAATATCAATGTACAAGTCTGGTGCAAATTCAAATGTTTCCTTAATTCCAATAAGGAAGTTATCTGGAGAAATTGTATTTGTAGATACTAAATAGAATAAAGACTTTGCAACACTTCCAATGTCCTTGGCTGACCTGAAGGAATATACAATTTTTATTACGAATACATCAACAACTGGAATAAATGCATACTCAAAAGTATAATATGGAATATCTTACTTTTCTAGAACTACATTGAATATTTCGCTAACTACAGCAGCATGGAACTGCGGCTGGAAAAGTTGTTTAATCTCTCCCACCATTTCATCATCATCGGGATTAATGAGGCACAGTTCAATCATAGACTTGACCGATTTCTTCTTGGCATCAGGAAGAGGCTCCTGTGGCACGGCAGCCTGGTTAGAAGCCTGTGCGTCGGTCGGAGGCGCAGGCACCGGCAGTGCGGCACTAGTGCTGCGAGTGCCCGAGTTGGAGCGAGCGACACCAACTGATCCTGAACGATTGCCACCGCCGCTCACTGTAACAATCAAATAAATTTGTACAATACTTAATAATTCGTATTTGAAGTGTTCAATCTCTTAGAAATTTTATCCATTTTGTTATGTGACATTTTATGAATAGAATTTTATTTATAGAAAACATTTTGCCATTTATTAATGCAAATATTTAGTGAAAAATAATAAATGCCGATTAGTCCCAGTATTGGAAAGAGAAAATTGAAGATTATATTATAACTTACTTATGTCACCTCTTGAATTGAATGTTGATCTTTCAATGGAGGCTCCCTTTGAATGGTAGCTTGGTGTCATATCACGTGTACCTTAAACATTTAATTTAAAATATATCAATTTTAGCTATTTACCATTCAACGAAGGGCACCCGCGAGTTAAAGCTTATTTATAATTTTAGTCGGGACATATTAAGCTGGAAAAGTTATAGAACGCGCCAAAACTAACATGTCAGGTCTGTTCTCAGAGCTGCATGACAATGACTATGAAACCGTAATATTATTTTCTTCTTTCTGTCCTAGTCCCACTCTTGAATGGTGTCTGAAGGATTCAACCTCTGCTAAGCCCAGAGCCTAAAATGATTCTTTATGATTCTTCTTCTTTACGATTGTCGCAGTATCCAGACAAACCTGGATAAGGTTTTTGAGATACTTAATATACAACTATGTACTTTACTTTTATGTTGGAATAAATAAATATTTATTTTATATTAGTTACTAGATAGCCCGACGAACTTCGTATCGCTTCAAAATAAATTAATGTTGTGTAAACTTGTTTTTATTTTATTAAGATTAAATGAATTAAGCTTAACAAATGTACAAAAATCAAAATGAAAATGTTTATATTCATACACAGAGACAGGGGGAGAAGCAGAGACTATTGAGCGCGATATGCCACGATATTGACTTACCTCTTTCACATAGGAGGCTGTACCGGGCACGCAATACAACAACGAGTTACGACATCGAGGTAGTCATCGGTTCCGCCGTTTTCGAGTTATAAATGGTGTAACTAATACAACTTCCTTTTATATATTACAAGCTGACCCCGCAAACGTTTTACTATCAGTTACCGACCGGGGTTAAAGTTATTAAAAAAATAGGGGTTGATCGTAGAAAGGTAAAAATTTAGGGTTGTATGTATTTTTGAATGCTGTCATAAAAAAATAAAACCAAAAAACTTTGTCTAAAAAATAAAAAAATAAATTAAGGGGTGGACCACCCTTAACATTTAGGGGTATGAAAAATAGATGTTGACCGATTCTCAGACCTACCCGATATGCACACAAAATTTCATGAAAATCGATCGAGCAGTTTCGGAGGAGTTTGACAACAAACACCGCGACACGAGAATTTTATATAATCGATATAGATTATTTCGTTATTCATGTTTTTCTAACAAGATTACTAGCGACTGGATCCTCCAAGGAGAAAATTGTCGTAAAGTTAGTTTTGACGGTAAAATATATTCTGCAACATACGCTAATAATACGAGGCCCGCATTGTTGCCACAGGAGCGAGATTGGGGCATGAGAATTTTTTTTAAATAACATGTGCCATTTGTCACTCCACAACTTCTATTTAGAAAAGGAGAAATGGATATGGAAACAAAAAATGACTTACCTCTAAGTGAAGTTGGATCTGCCTGTACATTTTCCAATACGCTATACATATTTTTACCGAGATTTATCATTGAGGTGTTGCTTCCAGCCGTTTGAGCAGTATTCTTTGTACCTGAGCCATGATTCCATCCTAAGTTTTGGGGTGCTAACTTAATATTGCTTAAACTCTGCAAAAAAAAACTTTATTATTTATAAACCCATCACACACCAATACTATTCTAACCAAAACAAGATAATTTTCTACTTATGACCCATTCATGGCAAATTGTTTTTAACAGTTAGTTAATACATTAAATACATTGATGTAAAAAACCCAAGATGCACAGTTCCTTGCAAATAAGACATCAATAAATGTCGTCGATAAGTCAAACTAAAAAAAGAAACAAACAATTACAAATTTTGATTGACAAAACACAAATTCGATCATACACCTACCACATCAAGTAGATTTTTAAACGCGAGCCACGCACGTTTATTCTGGTTTTTGATAAATGTCAGAAATGCAATGGTCATCACAATTCACAACCAAAGTAGAACAAGAGTTTCACGGATTCGAATCGTTTTTCTATTTATTTTATTTATGTAATAAAATAAAGTAATAATATTACCGTAAAATTTGTTTATTTTTTTATTTATTTGTTGTCAATATTGAGTATATGAATTACCGATAATTGTGTAATTGTGGTAGTTACAAAAAAATATTAACGACTTAAATAATACTCATAAGTGCAAAGAACAATGCCCATCTGTGTATCTCCTTAATTTTGTATAATAAACATTACACACAAATGAGAAGGAATAACGGACTTTCACATAAATAGCATTCATTGTTGAGGGGTTTTCGTAAAATAAATATTTTCATATTTATTTTAAAGTTAGTTTCGTACATAAGTAGGCTTAGACCGGATGGTCACGCTTTTTTTACACGCTTTATATTAGCTTCACTTGTATGTATGTTTGTATGTTTGTATGTCAAAATATTAAAAATAAATAATAGTTTAATACAACTAAAAAACACGCTTTATAGAAAATCCAATTAAAAAATAGAAAAATAAATTTGAATTAAGAATAGTGTAAATAAGAAAAAAAAACGTATTATATTGTAAAAAAAAAGCGTGAATTGCGAAGCTCACGAATTGACGCAACAAAACACGGTGCAGATCGGACGGAATATGTCCGACATACGGCTCATACACATAAACACGGCACGGCGTCGCGCCGTCCCACGAAGCGACGCCGTGTCGTGGAAATCCACGACGACGGTTAATCTCGAAAATGGACCGCAATATACGTCTATTACAGTCCATTTTCGAGATTAACTGTCGTCTTAGATTTCCACGGTACGGCGTCGAGTCGTGAAACGGAATCGCGTCGTGTTTATGTGTATGAGTCCGTAATCAGTCGTTGTTTGATAGACAGCATGGCGCACCATTTATAGCACCAACTCTTTCTTGACCTTTCATATTATGAAGAATCGGTACCTTATCTCATCGCGTCACGAATAAAATTAGCTATACATCTGGATTACGTATCTCCAAAGAGTTCTAAGATTATATAGAGCGGAAATAGGGGAAATTTTTATACATAAAAATTTGAGCCTGTGCGCCATTAACTCAATCTACCGTGAAATAGGAAAACCTATGTAAAAAATAAATAATAGTTTAAAAAATTCAAATTTTATTAAACTAGATCATTTTTTTGTTTAAAATATTGAATCTCCATCGGTCCTTGATAAGTATGACAAATTTTGATTTAATCCGACGTTTGAAGGGGGTCAAAATCATGTTCAAAGTTTCCGTTACATACATAGTACATACATACGTATGAAGCTAATAAAAGTGTGTTAAAAATTAATTAGAACATACTTCAGCTATTGAACGATAGATAGCGCAAAATAAAAGGACATCAAGATATCGATGATTTGCAGTTATCGATATTTGAAAACTACAGTAGGGGCTCGTTAATCCGGACTCCCGCTTGTCCGGGGGTCGCTGTAATCCGGCCTCCCCCGCGAGCAATAGTCGCGCTGCCATAAGTCAATCCGTCGTTCATTACAGACTTTTTCAAAAAGAATTAACTAATGTTTTATTTTAACTTACTGTTTTTCTTACATAGTTGTAATTTTGAACATGTACATTTTGTCTTTATGCTTTAATTTTAAAATTGATTAAAGAAAGTAAGGTTAAACGTGTGTTTTATTACCATTAAATATGGCATACTATAATCCGGACGCCTCGATCATCCGCAAAAGGTCTTGTTTTTGCCTCTCCGGATTAACGAGGCCCTACTGACTAAAGATTAATATATTTTTATTGACTTAAAAAAATATTTCGCTTTCAAGCCGTTAATATGTACCTATATCATGACAGCGATTTGTCAATATCAATCAAGTATGGGATCCGTATGTGTACAGAATTTTTGAAGTGAAAACTTCTTTAACGACGTTGAGCACTTTTGGGATGGGTAAAAAATGTTAAACTCGCGTCAGGATCACGAGAACGAGAAAATGTTTATTTATTTACTTCATTAAACCATCCCTTACTAATATGAACCTTAAATACAATGCGTAGAAGCTATAATTCTTAAACGACTACATTTTAATTTATTTCCCCAGCGTTGCTACGGCACGAGTAAAAAATAGCGTAACGTTCTTTTTTAAAATTTTGATTTATAAAGAAATAGTGAAATTGTAATTTTTGTGTATGATAGCGCAATAAGTAAATATTGTATTTAACCACATAAATGCTAGTACTTTTATACTGATGAACAAAGCAATTCGTGCGAAATTATTCTTTAACCATTCCAAAATATTCAGAAATACACAATGTTAATGTTCAAGTTTTCACTTCTGCTGGCACTCGCGGAGTGCAACCTGTTGTTTTTTTTTTAAGTCTGTTAAAAATGTTGTCAATAACTACAATTGATAAATTTCACATCTCTAATTGCTCTAGCTATTCAACAATAGATGCCGTTTTTATTAATTTTACCATTTATTCTAGAATCATCGAAGACAATTAATATCACACGGACTTGTCAGATATAAAAAGCGACTTATTACCAATGGGTATAACTATTGGACGAAAAATTTGGGCCTGATGTCCAGTCTATAACTGACTATACATACTGTTGAATGTCTTGGCCTTTCTCCGAAGTTTAATATAGAAATAGCGTAACATATTATTCAAGATACAAACCTTTTGTGACGCAGCTTTAAGTTTTGATGTGTCCACAGGGATGGCTCTAGATGGTTTCCAAGTATTATCCATGTAATTATTAGAATTTTGCCTTCGGCTATCGCCGCGTTTGCCACGGCCTCCTTCGTCTCGGCGAAATCCGCCACCCATGGGACTGGCGTTAATAAGCTACAAAATAAAATACAGATAACATAACATATATCACTCTCTTATTTACACGCGCTAAACTTGTATATTGTAATATAAAAAAATAAAAAAATATATTATTTGGGTGTTTTAGGTTAACACCGGGTTTCGGGCGCCAGGCAGAGCAATCTCACAAGACTACTATTGCCGATTTACTAAACAAAATAAGCCAGATAATAGTCAGTCGGCGCATTAGCTTTTGATCTTAGGGGAGTGGAAAATTAAAACCAAATTAGTTTAATTAATTAGGCTTTATTTCCGTAGACACTGTTACATTTATATATATTAAAATTATGATCATTTATAGAAATTTTGACATTATTATTTATCCCAAATTTACAATTAGTTCTAAACCAAGATCTGTCATTAGTGCACTCTTTGTGATTACGCAAATATCACTGGATAATCCAGTCCACGTTCGCTGAAGGCGTTCTAACAATTAAAAGGTACATACCTCATGGCAACAAAAAGGTTACCTCTAACATACTCATAGCGAGATTCAGAAGAATTATCCTCTTGCAATGAAGTAGCCAGACAGCAAGCCAGTTAACAATCCATGCAGGCCTCTTCACAAGATGGCGGATCTGCAGCCAAAGCGCAGATAATCCGACCAAGCAGATTGCAGAACATGCGATAAATTTCCAAGCAAATACGTAGTAAAACGTAGATAAATCCAAAACGTAACGTAAACCGTAACTAAAACGTAAACGTAATCCAAAACGTAATCCAAAACAAAACGACCGCAGAGCTGAAACAATATCATTACTTTAGTAATGGCTACAGCTGCGTGATTCACAATTTAATCAATATTTTATTAAAAGCAAAGTTTTACGAACCGGCCGTTTATTAAAAATTCTCGAATTCAGCCGAAACAATGGTGCTTGAGTTCAGCAACCAACTGCAAAGAGCACGACAACGTAAATTCATCAACTCGTGTTAACGTCACCAACGTTATATTCAAAATTTTGGAATAAATGGACTCACCATAAAAATAACACCGCACCACTTTGGTTTGTATGTTCTAATATCAAACTAAGCCATTGTAGGCTGTTAAAGACTATCAAAATCGAGGATCGCTTTAGATTTTCACATAGCGATCTTGACTCTCGAGCAAATGGAAGGAAAGTGACGTTTTTAGAGACGTCCCGCCGAAATGACACTCGCGCGCACTAGAGATGTGACGTTCAAAATCGTTAAATCAGACTAAATTTCTGTATTATCTGTGGTAACATAATAAATATGTTACATCACATACTTTCCCAAAAAATAAAAGAACAAAGTTCTTTTATGAACTTGAAATTTAAGATAAAATCCGAATAATTAAAAATGAGAAAATGCTAAATTAAGTTTTTCGAAATTCTAGGAAAATAGCCAACCTTATACTATCTTTATAAAATAAATTGATAAACTTGTAAAAGAAGATCATGCAAGTCAACTTCCAAGTCATCAATGAAAATTATTAACCTACAGTTAATCAAGACATCTTCTTGACTAAAAGTCCTTAACTAAATTACACATCTAACATAAACACCAGTTGAGATTAGCTAAACAAAATTGTCGCTAACTCTAACCATTACGAAAACCAACTTATTCAAACCTAGGAGATTAGTTAGACAAAACTGTCACTAACTCATAATACCTACTCCAACCCGTTATAGTAAATTCTGAGATTAGTTAGACAAAATAGTCACTAACTCGTAATACCTCTACTCTTCCAACTCTCTTCTAAGAAAACAGTTAGGCTAATTAGCCACCGTCTCACCTATACAACTCAACACACACACCAATATCAGTTAGGGAAAATTCCGCTGATCTAAAACTCAAAAACATTGTGAAGCGAAGCGTACTTCTCAAAAGTGAAGCATCCAGGAAAAATGTTTCCTATAATAGAAAATGACATTCCGCGGTCAGCACAACTCTACTCCGACTTTCTGAACGCGAAAGCATTGCAAAAATATCATATTACGATCGGCACAACTCTACTCCGACTTTCCGAACGCAATAGATAAAATTGTGACCAGTCCAAATATCTGAGAGCAAAACATCTCACAAAAGAAACACAATTATTAGGGCCGACACACTCCGACTTTTCGTACCTAATAATGTGGGAACAAAGGTAACTTAAGCATAAGCTGAAGTTCAAAAATTGTTTGTCTGCCTCAAGTGAGCACAGCACAAACTTTGGTCTGAGACAAAAGTACACAGAGCAAAACCAAAAGGTCTGATGCTGGTGCATACAGAGCTTACATAAGTAGATATATCTAACTACTTCTAAAATTGTTACAAAATATATATTTGTAAAAGCAGAGAAGACAAAAAGAAAATATGTATGTATTTTCCTTATACAATAATTATGTACAAAACGACAACATCTTTGTACAACAAAATATAAAATAGATATAAGATCTATTTCAGTTGGAAATTGAGCTAATGAATAACTCCTTGTAAGAACATAGCTGTTTTATTTATTCCAAAATGTCCTAAAAATCTTTAGTAGAAAATAAGTACAGAATTCTATATTATGACAAAAAGTTTCCTAACATACATCCCTTTCAAAGAGCGATCCACAAACATGCTTTCTTCTAATCCATCCACAAGCAGACGCTCGGCTTCAGTCAAAATACACAATTCAAAAACTTTAATTCAAAGAAATACCAAAAGTTTTAATTTAATATTTAATTATGTCTTGGACATGGTAACGACCAGTATAGCCTTTAGCCAAGTCTTTCAAACATAAACGTTATCAGAAACTTTTTCTAAAACTTCACATTTTATAAATTTAGGAGCAAGTTTCGCCGAAAAATATGCCGGGGCATTAGAATGTACAAAACTACGTTTCCAACAAATATCACCAACCGAAAGAGAAATGACTTTCCTTCCTTTATTATAATAAGAAGCGTTACGCTTATAGGCTTTTAATAAATTCGTTTGCACCTTAGCGTAAACTTCACTCAACGAATTTAATGAATAAGCATAACAATTACGACTACCTAACTCAAGCTGCGCTAAATCATCAATCGATCCACTGAATCGATGAAGAGATGAGTCAAAAATAAGTTCACGACCAAACATGAGATAATTGGGCGTAAAATCAGTTGCTAAATTAACGTTATTATTGAGAGCAAGTTGTACATGGGGGAGAAAGTTTGACCAAGACCTATGGTCATCCTTAACATAGCAGGATATACAAAATTCTATAACTTTGTTATAACGCTCTACGGGATTGTTTTGAGGAGTGTATAGAGTGTTGTAAAATATTTTCGTTATATTATAGCTTTTTAAGAAATTCACGAACGCTTTATTAGTAAATTGAGAAGCAGAGCTATTTTCAGGATTAATCTTATATCCGAACTTGAGAAAGTGTAAGTGAAAGTCTGAACCAAGAATGCATCTATTAGATCCACTATCAAGTAAACCGGAATAACATATGTTATCAATAAAGAATTTCAAATAAGGTCTAGTATCTTTAGGAGTTGAAAAGAGAATAGGAGCAGAACTATGAATTTTAAAGAAAACTTTTAAATAATCTAACCAATCAGAAAATTCTTTTCTTCTAGTATTGTCATCAGGTGCGTATGAAGATTTAGCAACAAAATTGGAAAATTTATTTTTTAAGTTTAGATTGGAATTTATGTTTATAATTTTTAATAGCCATTGATACACTAGGCGATTTCTTAGAAATCCGTGATCGATGGAAACGAATTAGTTTTTCTTTTGATGGGGGCAAAGAATCTTTAATATGAGATAAAGTTATCAAATCCCTAGTATCAGGTAAAATATTTGAAATTTCAGGAGCAACAGAAGGTACCAAATTCTCCCTAGTCTCGAAAAGACCATCCGTCTGAGTCTCGGCATCCATATTTGAAATCTCAAGGTAAACTCACAATAATCTGAATTAAAACTTTTCAAGAATGCAATTAAGTAACCACGAGTAATATCAATAATTTTTGAAAATGTTTAAAAATGTTGTAAAATTGTTATATTAAACTTTAAGAAATTATATTGTTTAAGTTTAAAGAGTGCAGTATTGACTTACAAAATTGTAATATTAAATTAATTACAATGTTTTTATATTATCAATAATAAATGGGAACAGGTTTCCCGGCTTAACAGAATTAACTTATGTTAACCGTGATCTAAAGTTTTAACACAGAAATATAAGTGTTATATTTAAGTAATAACAACATTAGTTGACTTGACACTCTTAATCATTATACACAGAAAGTATATTATGAGGTTAGAATAATGTTTAATTGAATCTACAGGTTAATTTTAAACACAAATGTTAAGTAACATTATAAGATCTACAAAGTCAGAAACTATTATACATACATGAACTGTTGTGCTGATAACGCCTTTCTCGAAGTAGTTGTTTTTATTTAGAGCTATGATTCTATACAATACAAAGGAAAAGTACACAGTAACCCCGTCACATCCCGAACGTTATAATATGCAAATTATGCATTTTGCAATCACAAGCAATATTATTTATGGTCAAATTATTAAATATTAATCAATGACTTTATATAAAAGTCTCAAAAGCTAGAAATAAGCATGAACATGAACAGCAAATGGAGTTCTTAATAAATCCCTGCATAAGTGTCAGTCAACAATTAAGCTAGTTGCTTATATTATACAACATGCTCATAACGTCAATAAAGCTACAACTATTATGTACTCACAATTATTAGAGTGCAATAATGACCTAAAATATGACAGTATCTACTCAAGTCCCTGTTCGGGCGCCAATTGTAATATAAAAAAATAAAAAAATATATTATTTGGGTGTTTTAGGTTAACACCGGGTTTCGGGCGCCAGGCAGAGCAATCTCACAAGACTACTATTGCCGATTTACTAAACAAAATAAGCCAGATAATAGTCAGTCGGCGCATTAGCTTTTGATCTTAGGGGAGTGGAAAATTAAAACCAAATTAGTTTAATTAATTAGGCTTTATTTCCGTAGACACTGTTACATTTATATATATTAAAATTATGATCATTTATAGAAATTTTGACATTATTATTTATCCCAAATTTACAATTAGTTCTAAACCAAGATCTGTCATTAGTGCACTCTTTGTGATTACGCAAATATCACTGGATAATCCAGTCCACGTTCGCTGAAGGCGTTCTAACAATTAAAAGGTACATACCTCATGGCAACAAAAAGGTTACCTCTAACATACTCATAGCGAGATTCAGAAGAATTATCCTCTTGCAATGAAGTAGCCAGACAGCAAGCCAGTTAACAATCCATGCAGGCCTCTTCACAAGATGGCGGATCTGCAGCCAAAGCGCAGATAATCCGACCAAGCAGATTGCAGAACATGCGATAAATTTCCAAGCAAATACGTAGTAAAACGTAGATAAATCCAAAACGTAACGTAAACCGTAACTAAAACGTAAACGTAATCCAAAACGTAATCCAAAACAAAACGACCGCAGAGCTGAAACAATATCATTACTTTAGTAATGGCTACAGCTGCGTGATTCACAATTTAATCAATATTTTATTAAAAGCAAAGTTTTACGAACCGGCCGTTTATTAAAAATTCTCGAATTCAGCCGAAACAATGGTGCTTGAGTTCAGCAACCAACTGCAAAGAGCACGACAACGTAAATTCATCAACTCGTGTTAACGTCACCAACGTTATATTCAAAATTTTGGAATAAATGGACTCACCATAAAAATAACACCGCACCACTTTGGTTTGTATGTTCTAATATCAAACTAAGCCATTGTAGGCTGTTAAAGACTATCAAAATCGAGGATCGCTTTAGATTTTCACATAGCGATCTTGACTCTCGAGCAAATGGAAGGAAAGTGACGTTTTTAGAGACGTCCCGCCGAAATGACACTCGCGCGCACTAGAGATGTGACGTTCAAAATCGTTAAATCAGACTAAATTTCTGTATTATCTGTGGTAACATAATAAATATGTTACAATATATATACTAGCTTCTAATCCTATCTGGCCAGTATGACAATTTATTGACACTTCAGAGAATACTATGTGTAGGAAAGAGAACAAAAAATCAGTTGCCCCAAAAAACCGATTCTTAAGTGATATCGATTTCTTGTTCAGAGAGTTTATAATCGATAGTCAACGGGGTAAACTTTTTATTAAATTATACATAATGAATCTTTCTATTACGGTAGTCAGTGATTTTAGTCGTATTTTTTTTTATCTCGGGACAAAATTTCATCTTTATCCTTCATTTAAACTTACATCTATACTAATATTACAACACAAGACAAACAAAATACCTAAAAATCCCGTATTGCGTACTCAAAGTCCGGTACAAACAATCCAAAGTAAACAAAAATAACCGAATCAGTTTAAAAGTTACAGCCTTACAGTATAAGCACAAACCAAAAATTTCTGAGCGATGTGACTAATACACGAAGCTCAGCTTTTGATCTGGTGAAAGTTACACAGGTTTATTATCTTTTTACAATGAAATCGAAATACTACACACCTACCGCAGTACTTCTTTGTAAACATTTTTTTTTATTTTCCTTCGGGAGCTAGAATCACCAGGCCACTCTGTGCGCTTACTCTGGAGCATGCCACATACGACTGGCCGTGAGAGAAGCAGCTTTCCCTCAAGTCTATTCCCACTACCTTAAGAGTTTGACCTTGAGCTTTGTTTGTAGTTATTGCGAAGCAGACTTTGATGGGAAACTGCTCTCTCTTGAATTCGAAGGGGTAATTAAATGGTGTTAGGGGAATCCTAGGAATAAATACACTCTCCTCGAGAACAACCAGTATAGTTACATTGCGATGCAATCTTTTCACTTACAATCTGGTGCCATTGCATAATTTTGGTTGATTTTTATTGCGCAGCAACATACTTGGCGCGCCAACTCTCAATTTTAATATGTTAGTTGGGATACCGGGAGTCTTCAGTGTCTTCAGGAACTCGGCGGATAATGAATGGCATCAGCGGTTTTTATCACTAAGTCCACGGATTTATATTGATATTCGACCCCTTCGAATGATTTCAAAAGTACTTCATTTATGACTGAGGCTTGTTCGTTTTTTGGTGCTAGGATGGCATGCTCGCATAACCATTCTGCAGCTTTGTTGGAATGTGCAAAAGCACTAAAGAGTATTGATATCCACTTCGAAGCAAATCAATGCCAAAATAAGTTTCTACCCCTTTTGAACCCCGTTAGGGGATGAACTTCAATAAAATACGAAACACGTCTTCCATCAATTCTGTTAAAAAAGGTTTATGCAAAATTTGAAGTAGATTGGACCAAGGAATCACATTGTGCCATACAAACTTTGCCCCCCCCCCCCCCCCTTTTTCACCCCCTTAGGGGTAAAATTTCGGAAAATTCTTTCTTATAGGATGCCTACGTCATATAATGACATCCTCCAAGTTACAGGTCTCTATACTCCATTGGTTTAGGTATTTAACTAAATGTATACAAGAAATGACGTGTGATTTCTGGGTAGTCAACTTTTTCTTACGAAAGTATTTACGAATACTGTTGTGTTAATGAAACTCAAGGCGTACAACAAACACTTAAAATTATTAAAGTCACTTTAGACACAAAACAAATAACTAACAACAAATTATCAAAAACAAAGCAAAAAATTCGATAAATTATCAAATTTCTACAATTCGAAGTGTATCGATAATTGGTGTCTAGTTAACCGATGAAATTGAATGGCGGTCAGTTTTAATGGCGTGCTACGTGACAGTTGTACTCTTCAATTTTCTATTACGATCCATTGGAAAAATGTTTAGCGTGCCTGTCGTATTAGCTCTTTTACAGTTGACAGGTTGAGATCTTTTATAAAAGTATTGTAATTTATGATAATTAATTGTATTCGCACTTATTAATGAAGAACTATAACTTTATAATAACCAAACAACCTTAATATACGGGAATAACAGTGCTAAGTATTGTGTAGGTTATGAAGACGTTTATTTTGGAATGAAGTATTTTGTAAAGAGAAATGGACGGACGACCTTGTGAAGGTCGCAGGAACCCGCTGGATGCAGGCCGCTTCTGACAGGTTGGTCTGGAAATCTTTGGGGGAGGCCTATGTTCAGCAGTGGACTTCTAAAGGCTGAAGAAGAAGATTTTTTGTTCTCTTTCCTACACATAGTATTCTGTGAAGTGTCAATGAATTGTCATACCGATCAGATAAGATTGTCAGAACTATAATGACACAAATATAATCATTTTTATTGAATTGAATGACATGACGAGCATGCCGTTCGCCTGATGGTAAGTGATACGACCACCCATAAACAGTAGCAACACCATCCAGCACCTTAAATTTAGAAACTACTGTTTGGCATTCGACTGCGCTCGTCATCCTGAGACATAAGATGTTAAGTCTCATTATATCCAGTAGTTACACTGGCTACTATGTCCTTTAAACCGAAACACAACAGTACATGCACACTGCTGCTTGGCGGTAGAAATAGACATTGCAGTGGTACCCACCCAGACAGACTCTCGCATATGAGAGACCTACCACCAATAGAAAAAAAATCTTTCCTTAAAAATCAATCATACCTCAATTTGGCGCTGCTGTTGTTCTGCTTCTTTCTGGATTTGATCCATCATCTTAGGTTGTGAATCTACAACACTCTTGGTAACCCATTTTCTTCTTCGTAACAGAATAACATCTTGGATCATAAACCTAACAATTAAAATATCATATTAAAATCCACACTAACATGACACAATATAGTACTATTTATAAAAGAAATAATTACTTCACACGGCTGCTTATTTTATTTGATTTTCTGTCAACAATCTCTTGCATTTTCTTGAAAATGATATCGAGTTGACCATGTACTTCATTTTCAATTTGTTCACCGATGGTGGTGAGTAACTTGCAAAGACACTCAAGTTTTTCTTCATCTAATTTGTCAATTAAATATTTCATGCAATAGTCCATAATTTTAGATGTCAGCATTTTTAGTTTATACAGTTCACCTACAAAGAAAGACATAGTCATTATTTTGTTGGTGATTTATATGAAATGAAAATACCAAGAAAATTGCTTAGCAGCCTAAACCATATTCAGGGAAAGAAAACATAACATGTTCCAAAATAACTATGCACTTTTTAATATTCTCTTTGTATTCCAGTAAAGTGACAAATCTTAATAATAGAATGGAAATTAAGGTATTCTTTGTTTACATTAAAACACTTCCAACCCTGAATATGGTATACCAATATACATGCAGGGTTTAATTTCGCTAAATGCATTATATGAATATGATCGATAATACGTGTTGCAGCAGTTTGCTATAATACAATAAAACATGTCATTCAAAATATATTCGCTGATGTTATTTTAATAATATTTACATTATTCGATATACAATACAATGTGGATTTGAGCACAGCAAAGTGGTATTTCAAAGATTGATTTGTACAGAAAACTAGCATAAATTCTCTATTCAAGCTTAAATTATAAAACTCGCCATAGCTTTTTAATATGCTTTACAGAATGCATGGCATAGTAAGACATATGTACACAGACTAGTGTGCTAACAGCAACACATTAATTTTTCATGAGTAATCAAATTCCGATGTGCAAATGTATATTGAAACATTATTTAAGTACATTCACTATCTATTAAACTTTTACACCACAATTATCACTACGCGAGCTGGATATTACTTAAAAATTATATTACATAATATTAACGTCATTGTTCAGTATGAACTTACCTATAAACCTGACATTTCCAACAGACCTCCTCCTCACCCTCCTATGTTCATCTTCTAGCATAACCTGTAGCTCTTTCTTCTTTACCTAAAATATTTAAATAAATGTTATGAAACAAACATTATTCTCATAAAATGAATATATTCTATTATTTACCAAGATGGATAACAATATTAAATCATTTGATTTGACACTGTTTAGGGCCAGTTTCACAGGTTTCAATTAAATTTTATTTGACAGTTATCGTAATGTATATTAAGTAACAGCTAATCAGCGACCATATAGCCAATAGACGTCTAATAACAGGCGATCGGTTTCGGGTAACACATCTGACTGATCAGATGTAGCTTGTCGTTCAATATCTTCAAGTCAGTTGTGACCACAACTGTGAGCTGTAAACACTTCCACATTATCGATTTACTAAATTCTATAATCGCCCCTTGCACAAAACAGTGGTGTACTAAAAACAACCAAACCTCGGGTTTTCACAAAAATAGCATTACTTTTCTTATTTGTGTCAATAATTTGACTTATCAATTAATTTTTAAAAATTATCGAAATACATCTTATACCGGCCATGATGTATTTAAAATTTTAACATTGAGGAATGTTACTGTCAAATTATATTTGCATTTCTTTCTGACTCAAGTGCATTTTACGCTATCTCTACTGCTTAGTTGTTTAGCATTACATGATAAGTGCACCCAATAAAAATAGTGTTTCTATGGCTACGTAAAACATAATTATGTCGACAGGCCCAATCGTAATGCAGGTACCCCGCTTCCTCAAACCTCAAGTAGTTGACAGAATTCATTTGAAAGAAAATATTGGGCATTAGGTGTCTAGGGGCTATATAGTCGCTGCAGCTAATGTATATAGTACTTATTTTATGACAATTTATTTGGGAGCATAGAGTATGACTTTTGTATTTGGTGGGCTTGTACATTTATGTGACGACTAGCATTTATCAGCAAGCGGTGAAATTGGTCCAGACTAGTAAATCTGTCAATTTGTGTTAAGATTAAGAATGATACGAAAATTGATGCGATGTCATAGTGTATAAACGTTTCGTCAAACAGTGGTTGGAACGGGACGGCAACGCGACGCTGGCGGGACCGTAAGCAGTTTAATAAACTAGCTGATATAGAATATGCCACAGAGCCGTCGCGGCAGGCGCAAAATTTCACATAGAGTAGAGTGCCAGTGTCGCGTCATCGCCCCACCCAGTCCGCTGTTTGATGAAACATTGATATTTTATCACATTGTAAAACACAAAGACTTATGAAAGCCCGTGTTGTTTCATCGGTGGACAAGTCAAGTTAACGGTCTTATTACACTGGACGAGCGCGCAACGCCTTGGCGTCGCTGTAATTTCGCTTGCAATTCGCCAGCATGATAAGTGCCTTAACTTTACCTGATTCCGAACGAAACAACCCGGCCTAAGAACCGAAATATTTTTAACAGAAAGTTTAGGGAGCTACTTGAATACACAAAATATTATTTTCAAAGTGTTTACTGATTTTAATAAAGCAACTAGTGCTATGACGTGGAATAACCTCAATGCAAATTATGAGAAAAAACGCAAGATCAAAAATGTATGTTATAAAGATAGTAAACAAATTTTAATAGGTGTTTGTGTGTGACAGACCACTTAGTATAAGAACTACTTCGTAAGTATCACAAATGTCTATCTGTCTGTGTTAGTGCCACTATACTCTCAATTTCTAACTCATGAACAGCAGTGTGCAAGCACCAATATAGTCAGTTTAATAGGACATTGGAACTATTTTAATACGACTCATGTTTAGTATGACTTAGATGTTACACACACACTCACGCCTTTTATCTACTAGCGCACTCACTGCATCAGTGCACTAGTGCTTTTCGCAGTTCGAATTGCATCCCATGATGTGATTGGGGCGAGCTTATCGCCATATCGGGCACACATTCCAGGCTCCTTTAATGTTACATTATTAAAAAATCTCAGTACTTACAGGATCAGTGCATTCAGCAACCTCTTTCTCTAATTTCAAAACTTGATCATCAACTTTATCGGTCACAAATTGATTTTGGCATTTATTAATTATAAGAGCTCTGAAATTAACACACTGATCTGGTACTGAAGGATTATCAGCTGGCACCTAAAATATATAAAGTATTAATACAAGGCTAGTGCAAAAGAAGCCTATGAAAATATCATCATCCTACATACCTTGAGCTTTGATAACTTATTGCACATGGCCGCATAGGCTTCAGAAAAATTAGGCTCATCAATAGCCTTCTCAAATACCAAATCGATAACACCTTCTAAACGTTTTTGATTATTAATCTCAAGTGTCTTAATCCTGTCAAGCAATGTATCGAATTTTTGAGGTGTTAATTTGTTCAGAATGCCCCTGAACTTCTTGTAGAGTTCCTACAGAAAAAAATAATTATATGATTGAATGGATTGGTTGTATTTTATAAAAATAAAATGTATTATTTGAATTGTTAATAACCTGCGTCTTCTGCTCCTCCTCAGTGAGGGTGTCCTGACGGAAACGGTTTGGCTTCCACGCGGAATCAACTTCATTCAATTTAACATCCTCGCGCAATATTATCGATATCAGAGGTTTATGAGGACTGCTACCGCTGGGAGTTGATGGTAGTTTCATGCTTCCCCTGCCTTTAATAATTTCATTAGATATCTACATTCTAGACGTATAAAAAATAATGTAGAATACATTACTAGGCTTACCACTTGGTGTCATATTTCTTCCTTCTTTTTTCATATCACGAGGGGTGTTATTTCTTGAACCCATACCAGAACTCTTCAAAAATGGTGGGAACAATGAATCATTCATGGGCCTTGAAATATTTGAGAATGGAAGGGGCTCTTGCATTGGTGCAGTCTGTAAATATAGATCAAATAAATACCAGGTAATAACATTTAATGTTATGGTGCATAGCATTTTTATTATGACTTCTTACCCTGATAACATTACAAGCTTCCAACAATGGTGCGTCAGGCTTATTTTTACACAATGGGTCATCCTTAATTTGCATGAGCAAATCAATATCATAACATTTCTTGCCACTCTTGTTGAAAGGTGACCATTGATCTAGAAATAGTCAAGAAGATATGTGCATTACAATTCATAATGATATATTTTGCAGAACTATAAGATAAAGATTATACAAACCTTCACTATACTTGTATTTAGGTACAAATACAGTTTGTGCATGTGGTTCCTCTT
This sequence comes from Sphinx pinastri, assembly GCA_947568825.1. Taxonomy (NCBI): domain Eukaryota; kingdom Metazoa; phylum Arthropoda; class Insecta; order Lepidoptera; family Sphingidae; genus Sphinx; species Sphinx pinastri. Next base: position 14,946,154 of record OX387614.1, on the reverse strand, counting down.
TATCCTCTGCAACATTTTGAGGAGTCTCCTCTTGAACATCCTTTTCTACATTAACTACTTTATCAGTCTCATCTTTACCATTTTCATATGACTCTGTCTCTTTCAGATTAACTTCACTTGTGGCCATCTTATTGGATTTTTTATTTGAATTCTTTGTATTCTTTACAATCTTCTCATTTTTATTGATATCTTCCTTTGCAGTCTCAGTTTTGTTCAAGTCAGTACCGTTTCCATTAGCTGTATCAGCATCTATCAAAAATGAACAATACAGGTTTTTTTACAAAGCACCTGCAAGTATACCCTTGCTATCCTAAAAATATGACGTATTTATTGCAATCAATCAGTTGAAAAGATGAATATCAAAAGGTATGAATGGCCTTGCAGACATTGCTGCACTTGCTTTATCTGGTATTGAATATCAAAAATTGGTATATGCCATAATATGTTATAAACCTCTAGCCTAAACCAATAACCACACTATGGAAATTACCATTGAGACTTTAAATCATTGATGATACACACTACTAGTTACAAGTGTTACAGAAAATAAGGTCCTTTTCATGCAAAGTTGACTGTAACAGTCCTAAAGACTTCAACAAATCAATGCTGGCCTCTTGAACTAAAAATCATCCTTACAATAAGATATACACTTGTTTTTCTTTTCAAGAGCACCATTTCAGCTTAAACTAAATTGATGCAAAATTATTAATTTTAATCCAGAATAGTCTTTAAATAATGATTGGAATAAGAAATAAAAATGTAAATCATTACTATAGATTTGGATGTTAAGGATAACATAATTATACTCCTTTTCAACCATGGTCACTTTTTGTCAGTCAACAAAATAAAATTGGTCACACAACTTTGTATATTGGCTTATTACAATGGTTTCTAACAAGTTAAGACATAATTTGCCTTTGTTTTAAATTGTTTTTTTCTTAAATACAGGATATATAACCTCCTGATGATCACCTCATAGATGTGAAACCTTAACATACAGTAAATGTTTAACGATTCATTCCATAAATATAATGCTTAACTAAGGTGCAACTATACTGATAACACTTTATATAAATGAAGAAAGTTATCATAACTAACCCGTAGTCTTATTATTAAGGTTAGTATCTTTCATTTTAGACTCAGCTTGATTGTTGCGAAGTACGCTTGACAGGCTTTGTGTTAGCTTAACTTGGGCTTCAATTGCACTCGAGGTTTCCTTCGTTTCAGATTTACTCTCGGGTTGTGGTTTTTCTTTGACAAGCTTTTCAATGCTTGCAGATAAAAGTTCCGTAGCAGTGAGGGTTAACTCACGTGCAGGCTGTTCACTCTTTGTAGCTAGAGCTTTGGATTCAGCTGGTGCAATAGTTTTGGTTTCAGGTGCAGGAGATGATTGTTTTGTTGGTACAAGATTCTTTTTAGATTCTGTATTTGTTGCTTGATTGCTTTGACTAGTTAGTGGGTTGATAGTGTCCAATAAACTATCAACTGAACTAATCGCTGTAAAAATATAATAAAACAGATAAGCCTTCCAGATTATTTTTTACTTTTAATGCATTTTTGTAAATTTCTACTAGTAATATTTTTTTAGTTCTCTTTAAATGAGCGTAATAATATAATGTTAGTTGTATAAATATCAGGAATCACATGCAAATCTAAAATCGGCAAAATACACATATATTTATATGGTAAAACAAAGAGAAACATTAGTTATTACAAAATCTGCCTGTCAACAATGGGTCAGCATGGTGGATTGTCAATTGCATTCTACATTGTGGGGGAGGACCTGTGCTTTTATATGGAGACTGATAGTATCCTGCAATACTGTAAATCTTCATATTATTCCCAAATGTATGACTAATGTGTCATAAAGGAAAAAAGCACTAAAGGTACCTTAGTGCAAAGTATGAATTGAAAGTAGTGTGCTTAAAATAAATTTAAAACATCTATTTGCAGGCAATAAATGTAGTACTAAGTTGACTTGTTGAATATGGCAACAAACTTTGACCATATACTTGGGCAACAGGCACAATCCATAAAGGCATCATAATTGCAAAATATGTAAATGAATTTTATGCTAGACAAAAACCACATGTCACTACAACACCTTTTAGTCCACTAATGCAAAATTCATTACAGAATCATTTATGTTGCACATTCACTTCACACATATTGTATTATACAGTCTATACCTATGCCTTGAAACTATATTACATGTTATGTCATTTAAATTCTAATGAACCTCAATCTTCCCACTTCTTATACTCCCTTTAAGAAATATATAATATTGTGATTATTGAGGTACAGAACCCCGTTAGTAGTATCAATCAGCAAAGCTATTATGAGCAATATTTTTTAGCTAGTCACAATTATCTGTAAATTGTACTATGTAGGTATAAAATACATGGAGGTCACAATTTTGAAAGTTACATAGATACGTAAAGAGCATATTATGAATAATAAACCATAATATATTGTATTATTGCTACCCGCTGCAATGTAAATTATGCTACGGCCGCGGTAGGTATTGACTAGAAAAGGAACTTTACAAATTTATATGTAAATGTATATGCACATCAGAAATGAATATGGTAGACACTTACAGAGTCGGGTCGAGAAAAATGAACACACAGGCAAAGTATTAAGATTATGCATTTGATTTTTAATCCGGCCTATCAATTCTTGCTAAGCAAGTACGTTTTCTATAAATAGAGACGGGAGGTATTTCCACGTGGGAGTTTCGCACAGTACCTGGATATCGTATATTATTGTGGCACTGGTAGCTAAATTATATCACAGTTACAAAATCCTTTAAATTCTTTACTAAAACTTCACTCAACTAAAATGTGATACGATAACGTAGCAATATGGTAAAAGAAAGTCTATCCAAAAGGTCACTCAAGGATCTAAAATGTCCGACTTTTAACACTCGTACACTTGTACCACACTACTTGTTTTAAAGCTTAAATAAAAAAATATTATTAAAAATGCTAAAATTAACTCGATTCAGCCGTAAAAAGTTGAGTAATAAAGTCTTAAATATTTAAATGGCAGCCATGCTCAACGTGACTGTGAAGTAAAAGCCGCCATATTGGATCGTTTCCATGCGGCAGGAAATAAGCAGCTAGTACTGTGCGCAAGTTCAGAATCGATCGATTTAACTATTCTGAATCGAGTCGCGTTCTAGTTTGCTGCGTTGCACTGGTTTTTTGTGTATAGGTATTAGCAGTATTTATAGGTATGAATTATTTATGTAAGCTGTTAAAAACTGAATTTGTCTGATTTCGGAGCTATAAAATATAATATGCAAGATAGCACTCACAACAACCTAAAAATATATTAAATATTTTTTATAGGATACAGTCGACCACATATATTTTTTAGTCTTCAAATAACAAAAGGGATTTACTTTATATCGCATAAAGAAAAAATAATGTTTTTGAAGTGGTACTTCTTAATCGCGGTAGGCGAGAAATATATGTTAAACAAAATCGTCACACTTTCTGTCACTTTGGATCGTCACGGCGCCGTCTTCTAGGGTCATTATTTCGAAGAGAATCTTGACATCGCGATGTAGTAATTAGGTCAAACTGTACAGAGCTATCTATTGTCGACAAGCGTAAACAGTTTACACTTTGCTACGCTTATTGAAATCAATTTAAATAAATAGTAAAAGTGACAGTTTTTTTTTATTGTTCTGAAAAATCATCACGTGATTGTGATTTTGGTATTATTTTTATGCTAACCTCACTTTTGATTGTAAGTATTAGTAAATGTATATAAATTAATATGACTGTCAATTTAGCAGACAATAATATTTAAACATATACATAAATAATAATAATAAGTAGTTTCTTCACTAACAGTCAGTCATTATAAAGCGGGGTCTACTGTTTGTATTTTATCGCAACCACGACAAAAACTTCTACACGAAGCAATTATTGTTGGATCGAATTAAATTTCCTGCCTAAATATTTTGTTTCTTCTTTCCCACCATGACATTATTATAATTCCCTTCTATCCTGGCAACACCAAAAATAAATATGCTGTCAAGTGGAGTTTTGGCGGGAACTTGAAAGTCATGAGGCGCTCTTGTTTAAATTCATTATTTTGGTGATATTTAGTGCTATATTGCATAATTATGGTGGTATATTACCCAATATAGTTCTATTAGGGACGCATTTTCAAATTTCCAATTTTTTGACGTATCATTTATTGAATCAGGAGTTACGCTTGTGAGATCTTGGTATATAAATAAAATAAAGATAAAACATTCCTCTTTGAACTTAGCATGTACAAATTGCATGCTCGCATACAACATTATCGCGTAAATACGTTTATTCTGGAGCAATTATCGCTGAAAATGACGAAAAATAGGATCTGAATAGGGACCATTATACCTAAAACTAATGCATATTTTAATATAAAACCGAAATAATATGATGGCTTATATAATCTTCTCGCTTGGTGGCTAATTATTTTTAAGTCAAATTAAATACTTTTCCAGTTATGAGATTTTTTTTTACCTGAATTGAATTTCTTGATACATTTTCGAATTTCGGGCTGTCATTCCGCGCTGAGACGCGGCCGAGGAAGCACGGGTGTACATTTTTTTTTTTTTCAAAAAATAAATAAGTAATCAATTGATCGCGATGTCATTATACTACGGATAAAATAGTTGATACTATTTCGAATTATTATTTTTCAAAAAGCAAGTATGAAAATTGAATATTACAATAAGTCAATGCAAATTTGATTTAATTAATAAAACATTCATTTATTTTAATGCGAAATTTAAAATTTCGTAGTCAAAATGGCGGATGTATTTTTATTAGTATATTTATTATTTTATAGTATTTACTATTTATCTATTTAAGGGTATATTCCAGGGTCAGCGTACAGGGTACAGCCTGAGACCATTGTGATTCTGCATGGCCCTGAATCCTCTCAGTACTCTGTTGTTGGATTCAGGGTTAGGATACCGTCTACGGAGAGGGAGTGAGCCTATATGCTTTACATGGATGATCTCAAGTTGTTTGCATCAAAACAAACAGCATTGATTGAGTTAAAAATAACTGAAAGATTTAGCAACTCAATCAATATGGAGTTTGGTGTAGGTTATCCATGTGAAGCGAGGAGAGGTTGTGGTTTCTGGTGAAATACAAGTCTTAGAGACTGTAAGACTTAGATCCCTTTCTGAGACGGAAACTTACAAATATCTGGGTATGCCTGAGGCACTGGATATTAGGAGTGCCAACGTAAAACAATCGGTGAAGGACCGTTTCTTCGGCCGCCGGACAATAGTACTTAACAGTTGTTTGTCAGGTGGAAACAAGATTTGTGCTTTCATCGGTTGGGTTATGCCGGTACTCATGTCCTCTTTTGGTATACTCAAATGGACTCAGACTGAATTGGACGCCCTGAATCGAAAGGTCCGGACCCTACTGACTGCATATCGTATGCATCACTCACGGTGGTGAGTGATGAGGTTGTACATCCCGCGGAGATGCGGGGCCGCGGCTTACTTAATGCTAAGGACTTGCATAACCGCGAGGTATGCAATCTCAGGGATTATTTCCTCCACAGCGAAGTGGGCATCCATAAGGTTGTAGTCATGGTGGATAAGAGATTTATTCCGCTTTCCTTGGCGAATGAGAACTGGCGAAAAACTATGGCGATGGGCATTAGGGAACGCGAGGAGATATGGAAGAGCAAAGAACTACACGGTCGGTTTTATCGGGCCTTTCAGCTTGCATCCGTATCTTGGCTACGTTTTGGTAACCTATTTGGGGAAACTAACTAACTCTTTGCAATTATGGACAAAGTTATGAAGACGAACAATTATTGGAAATACATCCTGAAGGACGGTACGGTCGACATCTGTTAGGCATGCCACCGTCCCGGTGAGTGATTCCGATCCCGGCCCATGTTATTTCCGGTTGTTCGTATCTTGCATACGGCGAGTACTTGCATAGACACAACCTAGTAGCCAAGGTCTTGTGTCTCCTGAAGTGCCATATTACCAGTATGTGCCTCAACCGGTGAAAAAAATGATCACGCAACGCTGTACTGGGATCAATCTATTATCACGTACTGGACTATTGTTGCCAATAAGCATGATATTTTAATAGTAGATCGATTGGCGCGCAGGGCAATACTTGTTGACGTCACCATTCCGCATGACGATAACTTTGTTAAGGCCGAAAAGGACAAAATGTCTAAATATTAAATTTGGCACACGAGGTTACCGACATGTGAGAGGAGGACTCCACAATTATTGTTCCAATTGTCGTTTCTGCTCATGGGTTGATACTAAAGAGTCGCTACCAATACCTCCAGAGGCTCTCAATTGGTCGTTGGGTCTAGAGCCAGATGCAGAAAGCAGTACTTCTGGACACCGCAATGTCAATGTCTTTTTCTACCGCCAAGCAGTATTGTGCATGCACTGTAGTGTTTCGGTTTGAAGGACATTGTAGCCAGTGTAACTACTGGGCATAATGAGACTTAACATCTTATGTCTCAGGATGGCGAGCGCAGTGAAATGCCACATAGTACTTTGTAGCTCAAGGTGCTGGATGGTGTTACTACTGTATATGGGTGTTCGTATCGCTTACCACACGCATTGTGAGGAGATTCCTCACTTTGAATCCCTGACTACCGGTGGCTTGGGTCTTGAGCCTCGCCATTAGAGGGTATATTAGAGAGTTCAAAATAAAGATATATAAATGTCTATTACATGATGAAATTGTAATAATAAATAATGTGGCAACCCTGGTGTATACTGCGGTCACTTTCCGTCAAGCATAGAAAGCAAAAATATTATTTTATACAACGCATAATATAGCTTCATCAACAAAAAAAGAAACAAGGTTTTATGTAGAGCTTTTTTTGTAATGTTGACGGCAAAACACGCACAGGGGACCCGGCATTAATGGCAACAGCTGTGGCCTTTACTTTAGTTTTTTTTTTTACTAATATTAGGCATTAGAAAACTTAGCAAAAATTATACAGCACAGCGAAAAACATATTTAAATAATTAAAAACATCTCATAATGGTTTTAAATTTCCTAAAATATATACTTTTTCATAATCTCTACAAGAAGGATCTCCTGTATCTACAGTATATAGGCCTTAGAATAATAACACATAGAACCCGAGAACATGCACGCTTAGTGAGCAAGTAGAACTAAGCCATTTGGCTTAGTCACCGAACAGCCCGCGTCAGTGCTCAAGGTCGAATCGTAGCGCTAGCAGCTCTCGATACTTTATTTTAAAATGACGGTTTATGCAATAAACGGATGTCACGGTATCTCGGATTATCATAAGAAACATTGTAACATAACATTTCACATGTAATTATTACGATTAATCTTTATGTTGACATAAAATAATAGCTAAAGCAAACACAATAATCCAACATTTTAACAGACTACATTAAGTATATCAAAATGTTGCTAAAAAAAGGAAAAATTATCAAGTACCCAAAATGTTGATTGATGTTCATGAATGTTCTAAAATTTACTTTAACCTACCTAACCGTAAATAACCCGCGACACAAAGTCTCTTAAAAAGCTTAAAAGATAATGTGTTTGAGCTTTAACAAAGTATTATATTAGGTCCTTACATATGAAATGGCGTTTTGTATGGGAGGAATACGTCGATTTTTTTTGTTGTAAAATATAATTAATTATTTAAAGTATGCACCATGGTTATCTATGCACTTTTTCAATCAATAAACTCTCTGAAGGCGGTTTGGAGTTGAATGTTTTTTCTTGTAAAACATTATCCACATTACGGAAAAAATTGCTCCGCCCGCGTTAATGAGTTTTCCCGGGATAACAGTCCCGCTATATATTTTTCCGGGATAAAAAGTAGCCTATCTGTTAATTCAGGACATAATTTACCCGTGTGCCAAATTTCATCGAAATCCGTTAAGTAGTTATTGCGTGAAAGAGTAACAAACATCTATACATCCATACTTACAAATTTTCGCGTTTATAATATTAGTAGGATGTTACAGAAAATAAGACGAAAAAGAAGTTCTTCTGTGAAATCAGCACCAAAATTGGTTGATAAATCAAGCAGTTATTCATATTTGAAATATTGTTGTGAGCAACAGTGGGGGCGTGGTGGAGATATCGCGCTATCTCTTTCGCACGCACGCAGCATTATGGCCGGTGACACTGGCTGACGTCACAGTCTAATATTACTGTTATTTGAAAGCTACCCCTTCCACCACATCTTAAAGCTTTTTGCGTTAGCTTTCGGTTAGCATACATTTTTGATAAATGTTGGGGGTGAAATAGGGAAAGTTTGTATGGATTATTTCTTAAGATTATATATTATATCAAAATTCATCATATCTATATTTTTGGTAAGAAGTAAAGATTTTTTTGCGTTTTCGACCAATGAGAGTAAATGGGATTATTTTTTAATTACTTACATGCCTTCAATCTCCGTAATTATAGTCTATGTATACTACACTATACGGTTAGCTCCAAATTACTCAGTAATTCATACTTTGGCATGAGCTGACTGTACCTCAAACATATTTAAAAAGGGAAATCCATACTATGGTATCGACACGCTATGATGGCCCTTTTGACAGAATACTATAGTGAAGTGACATCTCAATTCATTTTGAAAAAATATACTAGCGATCCCATAAGTGACGATCGCTTTAGATTTCATTTCTATTTTGAACTTCGTAAAACAAATGCCGTTGTCGTAAAATTATACATTCCAATAAATTTTATTGCACGTCACTATTGACAATAATGTCCAGCAACTAGCCTTTTCAACGTACTTATGGATTAATACGAAACATCATTGCGGACAAACTTCGAAACGGCCATCATATCGTGCCGGTACTATAATATAATAATTAATACAAAAGTCAGTCTGTATGTTGCGCTTTGACGGCTTAACTACTTAACGATTTTTTATGACAATACTAGCATTGCGCGTAGCTCCGCCCGCGTGGAAAAGTTTTTCCGGGATAAAAAGTAGCCTATAGCACTCAGGAGTAATGTAGCTTTTAACTAAACCTATTGCAAATGTTTAACATCTCTGGCAGGCAGGTAAATTAATCAAGCAGTGTGTGCTATTTAGATAATAATGTTGTACTTACCTAGTGACGTAGGACCATTGGGTTTACTTGATGTAGGCGGAGTTTCCTTTTCTTGTATTAAATCTAAATCTTTATTTTTATCTTTTTCTTCTGACTTGACTCTTTCCCTAGGCTCCCTTATTCTCTGCGGTTGGGGAGCGGGAGTAGCTATAGAGGGCATTTGTGTGTTCGGAGGAACACTCGTGTGGGTGGGAGCAAAGACTGGCGCGGGTGCAGATGATGCTACACTCGGGGACGTAGGGGGCTCTACCACATTAGTACTAATACTATCAGAAGACTTCTCTATATCATCATTTTGAGGCATATTTTTGCCTTTATGTTGATGATGTGGTTGAATATTCTTATTTGTATCTAATACTAAAGATTGAATAGTCTGATCACTATTTTTTTGGAGTTGCTTAATGCTTATTGGCATTTTAGGCACTATAACAGGACTATCTGATATTGCTGAGACTATCGGGGTTTCGTTATGTTCCACAGCAACATCAGCTCCTAAAGTTTTACTTTCGTTAACATTTAACATCTCAGACTTATGAGTATGATTATGATTAATTGAAGTTATTGCATTCAGTTGCGGTTGAATTGAACTCATCGTGGAAGATATCGGCAATTCGACATTCTTTGATATATAATTAGATTTCGTAACACTATCACTAGGCTGATTCGCAACTTCACTAACTCTTCTATTGAACTCTTCAACAACACTATGTGTTGGCTCCTGGGTAAAAAGAAATATAATCTCATGAAATATTTACAATTTACTTTGTATAGATTAAAATGTATCAACATTTCGTTACTACAAACATGACTTACGGGTTGCGGAGTGTGCCTATCACTCGAATCGCTGGTCACATAATTATCGTTCGATAACATATCGCTCAAAATATCTTTATCTGTGGAATAATATTTTATTATATTGTAAAAATCATAGCCAAATATAGTTATTTATGAAGTGAAATAATAGGGATGTTGACATTCTATTGGCGTTAACGCTTGTAGAAAAGTATCTCAGCTACGGGCCCTGATATTATCGCCACTTCACCTAGTTGCAGACACTTACAGGCAATTCTTTGAGCTTCCGGAAATAATTTATATTTTAGGTAGTAGGTCTCTCGAATACGAGAGTCTGGCTAGATAATGCCACAGAAATGCCAATTTCCGCCACCAAGCAATATAAATTGAACAACCCCTTTTGTGTGCCAGTATGAACGACATTGTACCCAGTCAATCCAGTGTAATTTTGTGACTAATAGGGTAATTATATTAATGCTTTTCAACATAGTACTACACAACACTTGTGAAATGTGAAAGTAATTTTTTAATTACTTGCTTATTTCTTAACGACCTGTGACGTCACCCAATTAACGACTTTTAGCATTTCGATTAGACATTATTGCTGATTCTTTTACGATTTCTTTTAAAATTAATAGTTTCAAGACTTGTCAACATCCCTATTATACGATATAGCTTACTTGTCTCTGGATGTATAATAGCAAGCCTGTGGCTTAGGCGTTTATGGACAGCAGGCTGTATACCTAGAAATAAAAAACGTTTCGTTATTTGGCTTGTATGCGATATGGATAATATACATAAAAATTAAGCTCTAAATGCCGCAAAAATACAGTATTTATAGATCATAATCCTTATGTACGAAATTAAATAGAATTATAAGAGAATATATGATCTTTTGCATTTGTTAGAAGATAATTAAAACGGTGTTAGCGAGGGTGCTCCTCAAAAGCAATATCGGCTGTGACATTTGAATGGCGCCAGCATGACTAGAACCAACATCATATTCACTAAAGTAAGGGTAATAATAACAAAATATACTTTTAGATATTATTACCAGGCATCGGTTGGTGCATGTGTGTTGGCGCCTGAGGATGTGGTATAGTAGCGGTGGGCGCGGTCGCCGTAGCAGGAGTACCCTGGAGTCCAACTAGTGTGGTGGGATTGTTTCTTCCTTGCGCATTACCTTGAGGATTCTGGGTTGGCAGTTGGGGACTAGTAGATGGGTAGTAATCTGTCCATTCACATTAATTTTAGATGTAATATTCAATATGTGTGAGAATATGATGTTGATTATATTGTAATAGCCAAATAAGTAGCTGAACAAATTCAAAACTTCATATTGCCTACACACCTTTGTTTTCTTACCAATTTTATTTTCTTTTTGTAAAAATAAAATTACGTGGATTTACTTTACGTTACAAAAAAAAAAAGTTATATTAAACTTAACGCGTATATGAAATTTTGACTTTGTTTAGCTAATATGTGGCTGACTGTACGTTAAGTGAGTTTGCAAGGGCCATTATTCCCTTCCATCCCTACATTTTTCTCAGAGTTCGACAATACACTAGCGATTATTTTCGTGTTTGTCTCACTTATTTATAATGACTGTTAGTTTGTCACATTAGTTTAACAGTTATGAAATAATATATTGTATGATCTTTTACCCGACGATTGCAGAAAAAGGGATATAAATTTATTTGACTATGTATGTGTTTGTATACATATATTAATTTTATAATTTGTGAAATAACTTTATTACATCAGATAGCGTAAACAACTGAACTGATTTCAATAAATGAGGTGTCTTTGGATCGGCCTTGATCTATACAATACTTAAGATTTTATATCAGCGTCACAGAGAGAAATGATAGTATATCGCACCTTTAGGACGAAAACGACGCAATTCAAAAATTGGGTTGACGTTATAAAATGACTTAATACTGGTCCCTTTTTTATGAAAATATTATATAAAAGGGACCTACATAATAGTTTTGTCCTTTTCCCGCTTGAATATGGCGGTGTTTGAACTATTGTTGTATTGAAAATTTCGTTTTAAGTAATTTTATGACGACGACTCAATTTACGATTTTTTGAATTGTGTCGTTTTCGTCCCAAAGGTGCGATATAATAATTAAAGAATAGACTACTTTTGACCGTCGCTTTAATAATTATTAATCCAACAGATGTCAATTTGTTATATATAGCATTTATTTTACTAGCGACTGTGCTCACCGGTATATAAAATTATCTTTTTTCTACTCCTTGATCGTCAATATCTTCACGCATAATTCAGTCCGATTATAGGCTGATCAAATACAGGTCATTTAAAGAATAGCAAATATATTTTTATTAAATAAACATGCCACGAAAACATGCATTATAATAATTACAACAAAAATTAAATGATAATGCACATGCCAATTATATTTTAAACCTCCAAATTTAAAAAAAGTGTCAACGGGTTCAAGAAATATTTGGTTATGATTGGCAGCGTTTGTCCACCGTTGCCTTGCAGTTTTCTCAACCGATTAAGGAAAGACATGGTGCTGTGATCGTAAGTCCACCGCGGCCAAACTCGGTGTTCAGTTCGCTTTAAAATGTGTGGGTACACCAACGCCGTCATTGTCGGTAGTAATGACGTCATTATTAGTAGTTAGGTTGGGACTAGCCTTGAAATTTCGGCATTACAGCCCATGACCAAATCAAGCCGAATGTGGCGTGAGCGCCGATCTCAAAGGCAGAAGTTACCACATGACACAGCATACTCGAATAATGAACGTACGGTGGACAAACGCTCTAAGTATTTACGTCATGCATTTCCAGTCCGAATGTATATCTAAGTGATGCCTGGGCAACACACTCAGATAGACATTCTATGCAAATTTACACGGAAAAATAAGAATAACATGTAGTCATTTGCAAACGACTTATTAAATTATAAAGGTATTTGATCCATAAAATACTACAAAACATTAAGCTTCACATAAATAATGGTAAGTTGGATTTTTGTAGAAACCTTCCTTTTTGTGGTCCTCAACAAAATCTCGAAAGTCACCATAGGTACATGTGGCTAAAATTTATTTCGCGCAGAAAACTGTATTTCGTGGAAATTTCGTCTTTATGTTATTGGCAGTGGTTTTTATTCAATAAAAAGATCTTTACTTCATTTGTCGGTACATCGATTCAATCTTGGCGGCTGTTTGAAGTTAGCTGCGAGCGCAGATCCGCACAGGTACAACCAAATCAAATAGAGAAGATATATGGGTTCATTAAAATTTCTATACTTAATTATAAATATTTAAATCCTAAAAGAGTCATAAAGTTATGTAACTCTATTTTATTTTCGAATTTTGAAATGTTTTCTATCATAACACTCCGTTTGAATATATTTTTTGATCAATGTGTATATCTTTATTTTGTAGAAAGTAAATTATACCTGTTCGTAATTAATGCCATAGATTTGGTTCTGAGGTCCAAAATTTGCAACGATCACTTTTAACAATAACATAACAAAACAATCATGGAACTATTGAACTAACTAACTATGAGTTCGGCTGTACATAAACAGGAACGCGCTGGTATTTTGCGTAATAAATGTCATTAATATTGTAATTTGCACACTGAAACGTACGATGTTCAGAGCCGCCAAGAAGTTTCATTTTAATATAATATGCTTTTTCATTCAAAATGGGTTTATGGGAAATACAACACTATTTATAGGTAAGCCGAACTGGGGGCAAATTCATGGCGTATTATTTCGCGTCGTATCCAGTTATAGATTGCCTACCGAAAGCTGGCGCGTACAATACGTTCACAATACAATACAGTCACGCGTGTGTAGTGTCTGTGAATAAACATACGTCAGTTGTCATGACAATGCATTGCTCACGCATCAATAATGTATGTGTCGTTTCAATTATATTAACATGAAACATTTTTTTAACTTGCTGTGTAAAATAGTACTGTAACGTGCCAGCTTAACTTAACCGATCTATTCTACGTCGTATCGTCAACCTCACTGATGAAAGTCCTCTTTTCCCACGATAACGCATTCTGGATATTGTTCCAAGACGTTCGCGGTATGCGGTATTTAAAAACTTACAAGTAGAACGTAAGCGTACAATAGTAGCGCAGAGTGCAAATACTGCCTTTGCACGCAAGTAAACCTCATTTTTTTATTTAAGAATTACAAGAATACTTTTAGTAAAGTATACAAGTAAATTATAAGACGCAATTAATATTATTCGTTAAGAGGAATTCGTGTCTCAAATCACTTTTCTTAGCCCAATAGCCCTGCCCCAACGAACATCCTGCAGATGATTTGGTCCGTTTTTACGACCAAAACGCCTGCCTGCCCGACAAATAACGTAACTACCTAATCAGTTTAATAATGACTTACGCTTTATAAGAACTTCAATGACGGTATATACATAGTGAAATACCCAACATAGCAGTTGGTCTGGGTCTAAAGAAGTTCCTACTCTTACCTATCAAATTACTATTTTCTAATATTTGCAAGGTCTCTTTAGCGGAATCGAGACTGAAAATATAAAGTGTGGCCACTGGGCATATTTCGTCTATTGGCTAGCCCTAATAATAACAAATCTATACTGGCTGACTCAGTGACAGTTATAATAGATGATGATTAAATAATAATAATTATTTATACAGAGTGTAACACGATCGACGGACCAAACAAGGCGTGCCGATAAAGGACCTCAATATATACCTATTTAATCCATATTTTCGTTATTGTGTGCTTCAAGTTATCTGGATTTATTATTACTTGTGAAGTTTTAATGCAAATCAATACTTTAATTTTTGTTTTAAATTCAAGGGGCTCTGAAAAAAAACTTCCACGAATGTTTTTGCTTCAACCACATTGACTCAAAATTTCGTAAATACTCGCAGCGAGACATTACAATAAGAATATACCTATGCGTAAGTCGGAATAAGTAAGGTGCCACACATCGGAATTAGTTCTTCGTGACACAAACTTAAATAAATTAGCAAATTGATTTTGGCAGTCTATACTACGTTAGAGAATAATAATTATGTTTACTAAATAATATACTGGAAATATGTAAAATAAATACATCCACCCAATAAACACACACAATTCGCAATTAATGGACTACAAATTATATTTGAGCCTGTCGAATACCTGCTTCCGTGGATCCGGCGATCGTGTTATACCCTGTATATTATAACAGAAAATATTTGATTAGGTAGTTATTAAAATGTACAAACATTTTGAATTTTCAAAGAATTGCAAAGTGGTGTAGAAGTAATATTCTATCGATTAAAATAATACTTACATTGCGGTGATGGCCCCGGCGGAGTATTGTAACTTTGAATGTAACCCACGTAAGGGTAATGGTATCTGGTGACAAAATAAATTATAATCAGTTAAACATATTTTATCATACTACTATAGGTATACTTATACCTATAGAACTATGTTGGCAATAAATTAAACAATATAACTAGGAAATACTGTAGCAAATCAATGTCCTAAACATTAATTCTCATATTAAAAAATTATCTACTTTCGTCTTATATTTTGCATTCTCTGGGGATAAATTTTCATAAAGGATTATATGACGTGACTTTTGATTTATAAAGGTAGCGATTAACAAAGTGTTTTTCAGAAATATTTACCAACGATACACCACCAACGACGCTTCTAATTTTAGTACCTCATTTTAGTACGGAATAGTTGAGTAAAACGGCATATCTAAGAATCAATCACTAGCCCGCAAATTTTGAAAAAGGACTTTGAACTACTAATATCAAAAATAAAGCATCTTATCTATAGTTTAGGGCCAGCTCATAGAGATTCCAGGGAGATGAAAATGTTATCATTTCTTATGTAAAAGTAGGCTTTCCCGCCCCCGAATAGAATTCCTTGAGATAAAAGTCCTACTTTTAACATTTCCAGAATGAGAATAATCTATAACTTTTTAAAGATTATTATCTATCCATCTGCTATATTTCATCCACAGCCACTTGGTATTTTCTGCTTAATTCAATAGTAATAATAATATAAATTCTGTAACATATTCCAGAGTTAGTGTTCTAAAGAAAGGAAAGCTACAATCATAATTATAATTTTATTTAATATATTTACAAACAATTTACACAACGCGAGGGCTACTACTTTCTCCTGAAGGAAAATAACTTCCTGACAACGTAGGTGTTGTTAAGGTTGTGTTCGAAATAGTTCCGGCATACGATACATCAAAAATATTGACAGGGAAGTAAATTTGTATGTTGACTGTGATAAGATAATTCCATGAAATGTTTGTTTAGAAGTGGAAATATTTTTAGAGTATCTTACAACACAAGAATATTGTTTTATAGTGATGTTTTTAGTTCACGGAATATTGTAAACATAAGAAGCGCTCGTCCCGCGTCGTGGCGTCGAAGTGGCAAGTTTTAAAGTGTGTGCGTGTGGCATATCAGTACATACGTCAAAACGCTTTGGTTGCTTTTTTTAGTTTTTATACAGCGAATGTCAAGTCATTTCTTTTCTAGTACGTGGGCTGATCTCAGCGACCATATAGCCTCTAGACGTCGAATAACAGGCGATCGGTTTCGAGTAACACATCTGACTATTAATAGATCAGGTGTAGCTTGTTGTTCAATATCTTCAAGTCAGTTGCGACCACAACTATGAGCCGTAAACACTTCCACATTATCGATTTAATAAATATTGTATTCGCCCCTTGCACTAAGCAGTGGTGTTATAAAAACAGACTTTGGGTTTTCAAAAAAATAGCATTACTTTCATATTTATGTCAATAATATGACAATCAATTAATTTTAAAAAAAGATCTAAATTCATAATATGCCTGCCATTATGTATATAAAATTTTAGCATTGAGGAACGTTACTTTCAAATTATATTTCCATTTCTTTCTGATTTAAGTGCATTTTACGCTATCTCTACTGCTTAGTAGTTTAGCATTACACTAACACTTAACATAGTGTTTCTATGGCTACGTAAAACGTAATGATGTTGACATACCCAATGGTATTGCAGGTACCCCGCTTCCTCAAACCTCAGGTAGTTGACAGAATTCATTTGAAGAAATATATTGGGCATTAGGTGTCTAGGGGCTATATAGTCGCTGGCTGATCTATAGCAACTATTGCGTGAGCCGAGAGTGCGAAGCGAGTGTGCCGTAGCTAAGGCCAATAAGTGACAGAATCAAAACGAAGAAAAAACCGGATTAACTAATTTGTTTACACAGGAATTTCGTGTTTAGATTTTAATTATCTGCGATGCCGCGTAACAAGAGCGATGATGTTCTTTATTAAAAAGAAATGGGTCTTTGTTATAAAACAACTCTCAACATAAGAGCATATAGACAGATAGAAAACAAAGCTATGCTTTAAGAATTACATTTATCTAATCCTACATTCTACACATTTATACCAGTTATTTAGGTATCACATAACATTTTTTTTAATTAATCCTGATGACTTACTGTGTGCCAGATCTCGGCTGCTGGTAGGTTTGGAGGCTCACATGTGTCGGTTGGAACATCAGTGGATACATTACAGGCCCGGTCGGTGCTGCCGTCCCAGGGATGTAAGGCTGCTGTTGCCTGAATGTATGAAAAAAAAAACTTCTACCGTAACTTGCAACACGAAATATATTACATTCGACATCCCACTTGGTCAAATTGTCGCTACAAGGGGTCCATTTTATTTTCATTAATTGATAAACCGTATATAATGGTTTTGATAGGTATATTTGAGCATCCAGAAAGCTTTCCTTTAAAGGTAAAACTGCACCAAGTTGCAGCGGCGCCGAACTGCTGCCTTTATATTATTACGTCACAGCGTTCACTTTTATGCCGAGCGTACTTTGGATTTGAGGATTTATCCTACGATTTCTATCGTACGTAATACACACTCAGACAAACTGGGTACCTTTTGTGTGTCCCTTTTAATAAGTTTTTCGTTGTTCTGTACAGGCGAATGGAGAAAATTATTTTACATGAGAATCATATAATGTATTAAGGCCTGTTAACCGATATCTGTGTTGCTTCTTCCGTACGAATATGATCATGCCAATTAATCTGGATCTAAATATGTCAGAGGTTGTAACTAAACTCGCGTAAACACACGACAACGTACCCAGTCTGCACGAATGCTTATAGTATTTCGAGAGTCGGAAGTGTCGTCACTAAACTTATGATTCGATAGGACTCAGTTTTGTACGAAAAAATAAACAAAGTACGATCGGCTTTACACATTTTTAAGCACATCTATTCTACAGTCTAGAGAGCACGATAATATTGTAAAGAGCATCAGCGCATGCGCCTTAAAATAATATAAATTCTAGAGTAGTCATCATCATCATCATCAGTCCGTTGCAGTCCACTGCTGGACATAGGCCTTTCCCAAGATACGCCACAAAGCCCGGTCTGCCGCTTTGTGCATCCAGTCGCTGCCGGCCCTCTTGTGCAAGTCGTCCCGCCATCTGGCCAGAGGGCCGCCATCTCCCACGCTACGTTTGCCAAGACGCGGTCTCCACTCCAGAACACGCTTACTCCAGCGGTTATCGGTTCTGCGACATTTGTGGCCAGCCCATTGCCACTTCAACCTACCAACTCTCAGAGTAGTATTAATGCTCAAAAATAAAAAAAATATACCAAATAACACAAATACAGCAGATCGTCGCATAGATTACAACAACGTAAATGTGCATATCCTGGACTTTATAAGACTCGAAACAATTAATTAAAAGCTATACAAAATTGCCGCAGGTAGAACAGTGTTCATATAAATACACATTTGTGTTGTTGAACAACACACACACTCACGCCTTTTATCCCCGAAGGAGTAGGCACAGGCACAACTAGTGCACCCACTATTCGCCGAGCGTATTCCGTCCCATGATGTGGATTGGGACGAGCCTATCGCCATATCGGGCACAAATTCCAGACTCCGGGCTGATACTGAATAGAAAAGCCCAATATCACTTTTCCCGACTCGGGGATCGAACCCGAGACCTCAGCATTGCAGTCATACCTACCGTAATATAATAACGCCACTGAGACAGTCAAAACAAATTACTCAGAAAATATTACCGCTCGTCTCGGCGATTCGCTTTCCTTGGCCAGTTAGTGTAGCTACATAATAAATATCCTGTAGAGCAGGACAGGTGTCCTTCCAAGGATGCAGTCTTTATCAAAAGTCGGCAATATATTTGGAATGCAGGGTATTTACGTATCAGAATGAAAAATCATTGAAATCTGTGCTGTTTCGAGGAATAAGGGATTTCTTACTATCGACTTTCAATCCTGTTAAGTAAATGAAAATAAAAACAGGTATTATACGATTTTAAAGCCAACCCTTCACTAATGGGCTAGTTCGCAACCGGCTGCTGTACAGCTAACCCGTGCGGGAAGCGACAGACAAGAAACAAACGTCCGAGTTCGTCTTAGTCTGGTTCGCGAATTAGATCTCGAGTTTGTTATCTCTTGTGAGCTCTACGCCGGACCTGACCAAACAGCGCTTGAGTGTGCGTCGCCTGAATTGGTTGACACGATAAGTTACTAACTATTTAGAAATATTATGAATAGATTGTTCACTCACATTATAATATTATCATAAGCATTCATAAATTCCACATACCCTCCGAGCTTTGTTGTTGTACTCGGACCGACATGGTGGCGTTGTTATACAAGCACCTCAACACTCGATATACCGATAATCAATGTGGCATCACTGGAGAGACTGCAGCACAGCCCAGTTCTCGATCGAATCGAAGGCTTTCTCATAGTCCACGAACGCTAAGCAAAAATGGCAAGTTATACTCCTCAGTTTTTTGTATAACTTGCCGCAGCGTATGGATGTGGTCTATGGTACTATAACCTTTCCGGAGTCCGGCTTGTTCGGGAGGCTGGAAGTCATCTAGCCTGCGCTCGAGACGATTCGTGATAACTCTTGAGAGCAGCTTGTAAACATGGCTCAAGAGTGAGATGGGCCTGTAATTCTACAATAAGGCGTTATCACCTTTTTTGAAGAACTGTACCACCACACTCCTGTTCCATACCTCGGGCGTTATAACCTGGAGCAGAACGATGTTGAATAGCTTCTGAAGAACTTTAAGTATCGGCACATCGCCCGTCTTCAGAAGCTCTGCAGTAATGCCGTCCTCGCCCGGCGCCTTGTTGTTTCTGAGCTGTCCTAGACCCATCCTAATCTCGCACAGACTGATGTCCGGGATTTCTTCGCTGTAGTGCCGGACCAGCTTGGCTCTCGGGTCTTTAGCAAAGCTGGTGGCGGGTTTGGCAACTGAGGTGTAAAGCTGTGCGTAGAACCTCTCGATCTCTCTCAATATCTCAGCCTTTGTCGACGCTACGTTACCATCTTCTGTCTTCAGCCTAGTCATCTGTCCTTGCCCAATAGACAGGTCCTTTGCGAATACTTTGGAGCCCTTGTTCCGCTCAATCGTCTCTTTTATCCTTACAGTATTGTAAGTACGGACGTCGTGTCGCAAGGATTTCCATATTTGTCTATTGAGCTGCCGATATACTTCAGAATCATCAGAAGACTGCAACGCCATAGATCGACGTTTGGCCATGAGATCGAGTGTGTGAGTCGAGAATTTCTGAGGTCTATCTCTTCGGTGAGGTCTAAAGAATTTAGAACCCACCGTATGGACAGCTTTTACCAACCCGCTATTTATCTCGTCCACTGTAACGCAATTAGGGAATTTAAGCGGTTTGCCAACTCGAGCTGAAAGCTTTCTGGGTTTTGGATAGAAGCACGAGTAGGCCGGAGAGTAGACTTCATCAAGCGAAATGTTTCTAAATTGATGTCGATATTCATTATGCCTCTAACCATCCGGTGATCGCTTCCGGTTTTCACACTATTGATCACAGAGACATTATTGAATATCCGTCTTTTCGTCGTCAAGATGAAATCTATCTCGTTCCTTGTCGAACCGTCCGGACTACATCAGGTCCTTTTCCTGTGAGGCGGCTTCTGAAAGAAAGAGTTCATCGCGAAGAGTCCCTCTTTCTCCAGGAAATAGGCCAGCCTTTGTCTTGGGTTACATACCCATATCCAAATTGCCCAACTCTCAGTTCCTCATCACTTCTCTTACTCAGCTTTGCGTTGAAGTCCCCCATAACAACATTAAAGTAGCTTTCGGAGGTTTGTATGGCCTGACTAATATTCTCATACATCTCCTCTACTTCCTCATCTGTGTGTGTCGAGGTCGGCGCATATACATGTATGACCTTCAACGAATATCTTTTAGATATTCTGAGTATAAGGTATGCAACTCTACTCGACACACCTTCGATGGTTGTGATATTGTTAATGAGGGACTTATGGACGAGAAATCCGACACCACCTAGGGACCGTTGGTCGCCCTCCCGGTAGTAGAGTAGGTAACCAGACTTGAGAATGATCGTGCCCCCCCCTTTCTTCGAACTTCCGATAACCCCAATATGTCCCAGTGTAACATACCCATTTCTTCTTCCAGCTCAAGGATCTTCTCGTCGGTCCTCAATGTGCGAATGTTGTGTGTTACCAGGGCCAGTCGTCGTCGGGTGTGGTAGCGGGATCGTACCCGGGGATTCTTAGCATGACCACTACTGGAGCCAGGAATAGCGGGGCTGCCGGGGACTGGGGGCCTGCTCTCTGTCTTACTCTTCATGAGGGGGTTTTTGCCAATACTCGCCACGTTTGGCAGGCGGGTTGGCGAGCGCAGGGCGCAGCTTTTCGCACTGATTATGCTGCTGCCCATAATCGGCCTGTGACATTTAGCTGCGTCATGGCTATGATGGTTATCCCGCCATCGCCCGGTCACCAGTGCCTCGTCCGTTAGCCAGCAGGGTGCACCACGTGCAGGTGAGGTTGGTTTGGACTCCTAAAGATGATAGTTGGACCCTCTTACACCCACGAACCAGAACGAAAGTCACTGACATAGCCGGATTAGCAAGCTGAAGTGGCAGTGGGCAGGGCACATAGTTCGAAGAACTGACGGCAGATGGGGCAAAAAGGTTCTCGAGTGGAGGCCACGTACTGGCAATCGCAGCGTCGGCCGTCCACCTGCAAGGTGGACAGACGACTTGATAAGGGTCGCAGGAGCGCGCTGGATGCAGGCCGCTTTTTACAGGTCCGTCTGGAAATCTTTAGGGGAGACCTATGTTCAGCAGTGGACGTCGTGTCGCTGATGATGATGATGATGATGATGAACCTCCTAATTTTGCTTCAATAACATCAAAATAACTAGCTCCCATCTAAAAAAAGTTTATTGTGGCCACGCTGGGTATCAATAGTATTCATCCGGAATCCATATTTTATCATTTTTGTCATAATAAAAAGGTTATAAAATTAAATTATAGCTTTGAAAAGTTCCTTTTTTATCCACATGTGGCTCTTTTGTTGATTTCGTGCTGCCACCTATAGTTCCTGCACGTTCCCTACAATGGTTTTTTGACTAAGACGAGTAGTTTTAAATGACGTCATATCAGTATTAAATTCGAATAATGGCATGGATAAAGAGAAAAAAAATACATTTTTATGATATGATATTACGATAAATCATGAGAAATATAACAATACTATAAGTTTTGTCCTAAGCCAACTGTTTATATCAGAATGTTACCTTGGATGTGTCGATTGTCTTGAGTTATGTTGCGCCGCTCTGTACTGGTAGTTTTGATACTGCGGCCGTTGCTGTTGTGATTGATTCTGTGAGACGTAGTTATGACCAGCCTGAAAACCAATAACGATGTTCAACAATCATTAAGTACATAGTACACTTAATTAATGTTGTTTATTTATATTTTTATTCATAAGTGAGTAAAATAAGCAACATAATTTTAATGGGAATGTTCAGAATATTTTATTAACTACTAGACGAATATTCGTAGCAGCTCAGATAGCGACCACCATACATCACCATTCACCAACATAAGCCACATAACGTCCGCGATAAATAAATACGAAATGTACAATTCTTTCATATGCGAGTGGGCGTCTTGGTAGGTACCACCACAATGTCTATTTCTAGTGCCAAGCAGGATTGTGTACGCACATTTGTGTTCCGGTTTGAAAGACATAATATTCAGCGTAATTTTTGGGCATTATGAGATTAACATCTTATGTATCAGGGTGACAAGCGCAATGGAGTACTTTACAATTCAAACTTCCGCGTGCAGCATGGTGTAAATATATTATAGCGGGACCTTTATCCTGGAAAACCTTTTTCACGAGGACGGAGCCGCATGCAAAAGCTAATAGAGGAATATGTTATAGAATATCATGTAAGTAGCAAACGCAAAATTCAAACGTTCGAAATGGAGGCTGGGAATAAATACTACAATACTAACCAGACACAAAAAAATCCTATAATGATCGATTCAAAGCGTTGATATGTCTTAATTTGAAATCGCGAGCGCGCTATGTTGCCAATAAACACTTTCCAATTTGTTGAGTCTGCAATTTCGAGCGCAGCTGAACACATGTCTCGCAGCGCTTTAAAATTCAAAATTCTAAATGGTGTTGCTACTGTTTATATAAAAAGAATTAAGCAAAATCTAAAATACATAGAAGACTAACTTTACTGAAAACTTGATGGTCATGAAGTTGAGATTTAAGTTCTTTTTAATACTTTTTTCCTGCTTCCATTACGGAAGTCTCAACTTTTTAACTGGTGGTATAGCTTTTGACAATGATATTTGAAAAAGTTGAATTGCGAATAGATGGTTTGTCCTCCACTTATAACTTCTAATTACTTAACGCAGTATGGCATTTTTCATCTTCAGGCCTCAGATGTTAAATCTTAAAATGCCTGGTAATTAGACTTTGAACCAGTACACAATTGCAATGCTTGCTTACTCGTGCTTGGCTTCAGATAAAGAAAAGTCGGTGGCACTTAGCACGTAGAAAATGGCCTTCACTTACATAGGAATTTATTTCATGTATTGAGCTAAAATTTAAATGATGATACATGATCAGACCATCACTTATATGATGAATAAATGTATAACATGAACTGGTACAATGATATAGAGGATACAAACCATTGTGTTCTTGGACATGTCTTGCTGAGGTGCCGGCGGGGCTGAGGGTTGTGGCGTTGGTTGGCCTCTCAGCGACGTCTGCGCCGAGCTCTGCGAGCCGCCGGATGTGCTCGGCATGTATGTGGCTCCCGAAGCGCCTGAGGGGTGGTAACATTCCACCGGTCCTGTAATCATTTATATCTAGACTTAATACATGTTAATAGGAAACTATATACTCTTCATTTTCTTCATCTTGATGTTCATGATAACGAACACTCACGATGTGGTGTTGATGCCCGTGGATAACTGCAAAGCGCTAAGGAAATTTGTGCATATTATAAGTTGATAGTAAAATAATTTAGCAAATCCATGTAAAAAAAATAATACCTAACTTTCAGCAACTGATTTACGACGCATTACATAAAATTATGTATAAACACAACACTGACCGCCATATAAAACAAAAAACAAAAATAAGTGAAGGTACAAATGAAATTTGTTTATTCTTTTCACTCACTAGATTGTGTCAGCACTCTGTAATGATGCGACGGCAGCACGCAATTAGAGTTAGTATACCGGGAAGAAGATTGTTCATGTTTTAGAGAACTAGCGTTCGTTTGCTGCGGTATGAACTGTAGCGACACATTATTTAACGACTGCAAATTTATTTGATTTACGTTTATATGCTGTGACGATTGAGGCATATTTAACGTTGTTTGTAAACTTTGCGCCACATCCATTGCCCTTTGCTGCGATTGATTTCCATGACTGACGCATGCATGCGACAAATTATTTGAATTGTTGTTTCCTCTTAATGCCACCATTTTAATTTCATGATATAGGTCTTTTAAAAATTGAATTAGCCAAATGTTAAACCATTCCCAAAATAATGGAGACAATATCATCGACATAGGGCAGCTCTTCTTAAATTATTATATCATAATATAGTATATATTATATGAAATTTATTTGATTCTCATGTAATATGGTTTAGTCCTTGTTACATGTAATATAATGTGTAAATATAAGTCGGCTTTGTGCACCATTAACATTTGAACACTACACTACAATTGAGGTTATATTGCTAATATTTAAAAAAAACACGCATGTTGCGAAAATATTTGCAGTCCACCTTCACGATTTAAATAGTAATTTAATGCAGCATAGAGAAAATCGATAAGGAAACGGCGCGCTACATGCTACATCGGACTACAGTCGCACTCGTATAATGCCACCTCGACACTTTCACGCCGGTGCCCGCGTTATCCTAGCTGTGTAAGATATCTTTTACTTATTAAAATATATTAATAACAAACGCAATCGTGATCACCGCTGGAAATCGACAGACAAGAATTAGCTTCTGTGAACATATTGGTATACGTATATAGGGATGGAATGCGAGAAAGAGACAAAAGTATGTATTAGTTCATCGCTAAAATTTGGGGCGTTCCCAGAGAGGCGCACTCACCCTTGTTGAATTAACTACGGCAAAAGTAAATAATTTTGTGTCTGCTATTCAAACGATTTGAAAAACAAAATGCATTGTGCAAATCAAACTATTGCAAAATCATATTAGGCACTCACTTTTAAAATATAAGAGTTGCTAGATTAAAAAAATATGCAAGAGAACGTATCCCTAATACATCATTGATTTTTCTCAGTACTGCCAAGTTCACAACGGATCGGGCCAGTCTGCGACTGCGTAGTGCGTGCTACTGACTGTCAAGAATGTATTGTATTACTTATACGTAGTACTATAAAAAGCTTCCGCCGTGGACAAGATTATTTCAGTTAAAGGGATTAAATTATCGTCCTCGTTAATCTTAAATAAGTCATACATTCATAAAGTGCTCATCTATAGGAAGTATAGAATAGAAATTCATGAACTGTTTTACACAGACAGCAAAAAACATTTTGAGATGTCATAGCAACCGAATTGATTTTCAAATAACATACTCAAGAAGTTTTAATCGTTATGCCTCGTCGACATCCAATATTTACTATGAGATTAATCTCCATCCGAAACCGACCTCGTAATCGAAAAATACTCAACCTAATAACAAAGTGAGTTAACACAAAACAGTTCTTATGTTTATGTTAGTTAGATTCTACAAACGAAAGCATGGGCAATTATTAATAAATTAATTTAATTTGTGAATAACCTTTGTGCCTTTAATTTTAATTGTTTTTAATACAAATAAATTACTCGACTAGCAGGTGAAAAATAAATCTGGTTATAAGTACACGTCAATGTTGTTCAAATTAGGAACTTGTAAAGAACTGGATTATTATTTGCACTGCCTTATGTTCGTTACCCTAAAATATAGTCATTTAGGCTTATGATGCCCAACATTAGATGCCTCATATTCCCTTCGAACCGGAAATAGGAACAAACCTATGCTGGGCCACTGCGGCTTGGCGACATATAAACAACACACTAGTAACTACCCCGGTGGATTCTCGACAATAAACTGCTTGAGTACGTACGTACGGTAAGCCAAAACCCAAAAGTGCCATCTTGAGCCCCGAGTTTTCTGTAGCACAATATAAAGAGTTTGATTCAACCGAGATGGTATAATGTCATAACTAGACTTGCATTGCAAAACATAGCGAGGAAATCGCACAATGACAAAAAAGATCTTGTTTTGACTGTGTTCTGGAATCAAAACGGCTAAGAGCTTACGCCTTTATAATAAACTAGGTTTTGCCCGCGGCTCCGCCCGCGTCATTAAGTTTTTCCGGGATAAAAGTCCCGGTTTATATTTTCCTGGGATAAAAAGTAGCCTATATGTTAATCCAGGACATGATCTACCCGTGTGCCAGATTTCATAGAAATCCGTTCAGTAGCGTGAAAGAGTAACAAACATCCTTACAAACTTTCGCGATTATAATATTAGTAGTATAATTACATACATAATATTGTCATAAAGTAAAATTCATGAACATAGGTTTTTAAATTTTAGTGAAGTTTTAAACAACCTATTATAATTTCGGAATAATTAATTACGATAAAATAATCTATTTGGGTTTTTTGGCGATTTTGTTTCTTAAGGGTTTCCCAATTCGCTTTTAAAAATAACAACCCATTGTACCCTTTGTATTCAGGGTCGATTTATTTACAAAACCGAATAGAAACGTTTTCAGGAACAATAAAAAAATGCACAAAGACCAATTCAAATTAATAATTATTATGTACGACATTAATTTCATTTTGCATGCCGACGCGACGGTTTGATAGGTACTAGGTTTGGCTCGCGACTTCGCCCACGTGGAAAGCCTTACTTGCCATAAATGTCCCTTAATCAGTGTACCGATCCATAGCGGCATCAGGACGACGCCAACGCCATATAAATCTGATTAAAAACTTAATGACTGCCTCGGTGGCGTAGTTGTATTACGGTACGACTGCAATGTTGAGGTCTCGATTTCGATCCCCGGATCGGGCAAAGTGATATTGGGTTTTTTACCCGACTGCGAAAGAAGGAGGGTTGTGTTTTTCGAGTGTATGTATGTATGTATGTATATATGTTTGTATATTTCTTTGGCACGCCCTACAGCCTAAACGGCTTGTCGTATTTTTATGTGAGTGGTATCAATAGATTCGTCTTAGTCGTGAGAGTGACACTGGGCACATCAAAATAAACAAAATAAAGGATTTTTAGCGGCAAAAAGTGATCTCGAAAAAAAAATGATTTGAAAATACATCGAGTGTGGTATCAAAATAGATTTTTTAACGGTGATTACGAATATATATAACTTATATGTTTTATTGGAGTTTGGAATAGGAAATGCTAATAAAGGTGCTTGAAAGATAAAAATATGGAAATAAAAAAAGATATTTAAGAAAAACAAAAAACCCGACTGCATCTATATCTGCCATCTTTATTAAATTCATTGAAGAACTGAAAAGATAGAAACAAGATTTTAATTTGATAATCTTGTTTTGGTTTTGAATAATCTTAGTTGACAGTGTTCACAAACGCTGTCGGAGGCATAACACGCTCACTTCTCATAATTTGGTTGGTGATATAAGTAGAACAACAAAATCTCGGAGTGAGCAGATGCCTCCGACTGCGTTTGTGAACACTGTTATCTAAGATTATTCAAAACCAAAACAAAATATTCAAATTAAAATCTTGTTTCGAGCTTTTCAGTTCTTCAATTAATTTAATAAAGATGGCAGATATTGACGCAGTCGGGTTTTTTGTTTTTCTTAAATATTTTTTTTTTATTTTCTACTCAACATAAGCCCGGAGTCTGGAATTTGTGCCCAATATGGCAATAGTCTCTCTTACTAGAATAAATAAATAGAACTATTTCATTTATACAATAAGTTTGTCTTGTATTTTATCGGAAACATAAAAATTATATTTCAAGATCACGTTTTGAATTTAGAGTGCCTTTCCACCAGAGATGTTCTATGCAGCTATGATGCGAGGATATGACCGTTTCCTTTGATGCTAAGAGAATGCTATGGAGCGAGTAACATGTGCTATGAAGATGCGCCGATGCGCCGCCGCGCCGCGAGTTACAATCACCCAATTTGGTGCTAGTACACTTCCTCAACATCAAACGCCAATTTTTAACCAAACAGGTGCAATCATTTCGGATATGTACAAAGGAAACAGCATATATCTCTCAGTGTCTACTTTAGTTGTAAGTTGCAACTTGCATGTTGCTGACAGATGACGCACATGCGACTTATTTAGAACCAGTGGTCGAGCATATACTTTTCGACTGTACCTACATAGCTGTGCATACACCACTAGCGACCACTCATAGTACGCATCCTTGCACGGTAATGATAAATAAAATTATATTATATTAATAAGACGTATTTTGCATTTTTAAGGACTGAGTTTTTTTTACTCATAGAAACAAACTATAGCGAATGACGTTGCACTTTGCAAAAGCATCGAGCATGTAAGGTTTAGTATTTCAGGTGTTTCAAATATTGCTAACCCCACAAAATAATCCCAATACTGTTTAGAGCCACAGTTTGCAAATATTACCATTCAAATAAAATAAAAACATTGTTAATTTATGTGCCTTGCAAAGAAATTATAATCTTATTCCTTATTTTATTAAAATACGAGTTTTTATGAGGTAATCATTACTTTTTATCATAACCGTGTGAGAATACGATTAGGTGTAAAAATTATAGCATTTTAGAAACCTTATATCTACACGAGTTTTTGAAATGTGGGGATATTTCGCTGTAATATATTTTTAAACAAATCTTTTTAATGCTGGGTCTTTCTTACCAGAAATAATGTTTTTCTCTATTTTTCTTAATCAACTGGCATATTTAACGAAAAAAAGATAAATAAACAATATTTGTAGGAGCAGTATTATAATTATGAGAAAGCATTATTTTTAAATTGTTACTCCTTTTTTTGACAACCCTAAGATTTCAAGAATAATTATAATCAAATTAGTTTTAGATAATGCGGTGTAGATGCCCCTTACGTTTTATCCGTTATTTATAGGACATGCATGACATATAGATGGGGAGCTGTTAAGACATTTTGGGGTAAGTGTTTCTGGATATGTATAATGGTTTTATAAAAATTTCATGATTCAGTTTAAAAAAATATATTTCTAGTTAAGAATAGAACCCGTCGATTTTGAAAAAACAAAAAAAAAATATTATTACACCCTTCGATAGTGCCGCTAATAAGGATCAAATTCTGAAAAGTAATGTCATACAGCAAACTAAAGGAAAGGGCTCATTTACATCGTTTTTAAGCTATTGCATAGCTTCTATAGCGGGCCTTGAGCGTGGAGACCGAATCCAGAAATTCCGTAACGAAAATAACCTGACATCTTTTTTATCTTACTAATATGAACCTTAAATACAATGCGTAGAGGCTATAATTCTTGAAACGAGTATATTTTTATTTATTTTATTTATTTAAGTCATTAAAACCATTTCTCACTAATCTAATATGAACCTTAAATACATTGCGTTGAAGCTATTTCCCCAGCGTTGGCACGGCACGAGTACAAAAGAATCGAACGTTACATTCTTTTTTCAAATTTTGATATTCTACTTTGGTTGTGATGACCATTGCATTTCTGACATTTATCAATAACAAGACTAAACGTGCGTTGCTCGCGTTTAAAAATCTACTTTATGTGGTAAGCGTAAGATCAAATTTGTGATTAGTCAATCAAAATTTGTGATAAAAAATGCTATGCAATAGCTTTACCGCGGCAGTCTCCGAGTGCCACACGTATTTTTTTTAAATATTTCTTTATAAACATCTGGCTAAGGCTGGGATTAATTGACGTGTCATTTGTATTTTCCACTTCTTTAAATACTAAATACTACGATATTTAAATTTAAAAATGTGTCAATGACATTTAAAGCTAAAACATTATGCTTTTTTTATTAAATAACCGCTTAAAACCTGCAACTCTTCAACCAGTAGGCTTACTCTGGAAACCAATTCCAATGTCAAGAAAACACGACAACAACAAACACGAACTCGAAACAGTTTCAATTCCAATCTAGAAGTTATCGGCACTATTGACCAAATCGAACCCTTTATGGGATTGAAATTGAAATCGAGTATGCGATCGGATATCTGTGTGGCTGTGCATGATCTATGCTCCATCGGTTTAGGTATTTAACTAAATGTAAACAAAAAATGACATATGATTCCTGGGTAGTCAACATTTTCTTACGAGAGTGTGTTCGAAGAGTGTTGTGTGAATGAAACTATGGCGTACAACAAACACTTAAAATTATTAAATTCACTTTAGAAACCAAACAAATAACTAACAACAGCTAATTATCAGAAACAAAGCAAAAAATATGATACATTTAAACAAAGTTCTACAATGTGGAGATGTCGATAATGGTTGTCTAGTTAACCGATAAAATTGAATGGCGGTCAGTTTTAATAACATGCTTCATGACAGTTGTAAGTACTGTTAAATTTTTGTAGGGTTATCTATTACGATCCATTGGAAAAATGTTTAGCGTGCCTGTCGTATTAGCTCTTTTATAGTTGACAGATCGAGGTCCTTTATAAAAGTATTGTAATTTGTGATAATAAATTGTGTTTGCGCTCTTTAATTTATAACTATAACTTTATACTAACCAAACAATGTTAATAAATGGGAATAACAGTGCTAAGTGTTGTGTAGGTTATGCAAACGTTTATTTTGGTTATAACGTATTTTGTAAAGAGAAATGGACAGGTAAAATACTTTTATTATGATTTGTTTACATTTAGCTAAATACCTAAACCGATGAAGTATACTAAAATTACAGTCAATAATTTAATATATATTAATATATATATATATATTAATATTGGTGGATACATGTGGAAGTGTGACAACATGCCTAAAAATATGTTCGAATCGACAAAGACCATAAACTGAAATATGTTCTGTTTGCCTCAAGTCAATAAAGAATATGATTTTAATAAGCCTACACTATGTTAGGTCAGTTAGGTGACAGATTATAATATTGTTACGTGCTGTGGTTCGGTAAAAACAATTAAACGCCGGTATTGCGATAAAAGTACCAATTAAGTTTTTATTAGCAAATAATTACAATTAAACCAATTAAAACACTGCACTGAATACTACGATATTCGAATACAATAATTATAGTCACTCACTATACGTTCACACAAATCACAATTCGCTTCGAAGTCGCTCGGAGTTATCGCTCGTAGTCCGCTTGTCGCTCTGCTCGCTAAGCAAAACTGAATGCCCGGCGGCGGCCGCGCGCCGACTTTTATACTCGGTCAATGACCTTGGTCACAAGGCCGCGGTCGCCTGCCGCGAGTACTATCGTAGTCTGTGGAACATTCTCGAAAGATCCGGAATAGTCGGGAACTCTCTCGCAAATATAGGTCAATAATCGCGTTTCCACGACATTCTGGAGACATCGAGATCTTTCGAGAATGTTCCATCGCCGAACTTTCCACATTCGGATAGTACCACTTTTAGCCAATAGATGGCGTTACTATCCGCGAGTATTAGCGCGCGTAACACTGCCCCCTCCCAAGACATGCTCGTCCCGAGCATCGTTAGAACCATAATAGCGCGCTAACCGATCAACGTGAACAATTTTGGGTGTACCTCGCTGGCCTTTCTGTATACGGTATGTGACGTCATTTATCTTGGTCACGATTCTATAGGGTCCATCCCATTTGGCTTGTAATTTAGGTGACTTGCCTTTGCTTCGAGCCGGATTGTGCAGCCATACCAGCGTGCCCTCCTCGAAACCGCTATTGTTCGCTTTTCGGTCATAACGGGTCTTCATCCTCTCAGACATTTGTTGACCTGATAGTCGAACGTGCTCGTATACGTCATTCAATCTTTTGCGCAGATCGTCCGCATAATCCGTTACACTGCGCGGAGTGTCAGGAGGAATGCCGGTAATAAGATCAGCAGGCAGTCGCAATTCTCGTCCGAAGTTAGCAAAAGCTGGAGTCACTGCCGTGTTCTCATGGACTGAACTTCTGTATGATAGGAGAAACGGCTGAATGTGCTTGTCCCAGTCCTTTTGCCTGTTTTCTACAACCTTAGCCAGGTATCTCTCCAACGTTTGAATAAAACGTTCCACCATGCCATCAGATTGTGGGTGATACGAGGTGGTCCTTGTTTTATGAATGCCCAATACCCGACATGTTTCCTGAAATACTTGGGATTCAAAATTACGTCCTTGGTCACTGTGTACTTCCAGGGGTACTCCAAACCGGCAGAAGACTTCATGAACCAATTTGTCCGCGACTGTTGAAGCTTCCTGATTGGGGATGGCAAATACTTCCGGCCACTTTGTGAAGTAATCCATGACCACCATAAAATATTTGTTCCCACTGTCACTTACAGGGAACGGTCCTGCAACGTCCACGGCTATCCGCTCCCATGGGGCACCAACGTTATAAATTTTCAATGCCCCTCTGCTACGTGTATGGGGACCTTTCACAGCCGCGCAACTCGTGCATTTGCGACACCATTCCTCAACATCTTCTCTACAGTAGATCCAATAAAATCGCTCTCGGGTCTTCAACAATGTTCTCTTGACTCCCAGGTGACCTCCTGAGCATCCACTGTGATAAAGTTGTAGTTTTTCTGGGACCTTGGCTTTTGGGACCACCATTTGTAAATGACATCGATCTCCCTTGGCATTTTCCCATTTACGGCACAGGATCCCATCTTGCATTACCAGACTGTCCCACTGGGCCCAATAGCTTTTCGTTATGGAACTTAACGGTGCGATATCACTCCACTGGGGCTTCGTAGCACCGGCTTTTAGCCACTCGAGGATTGGTTTGAGGTCCGCGTCTTTATCCTGCGCTTCCTGTAACTCTCCTTTCCACTCGCTGCTAAGGTCTGCCCTTATCATTCTAACTGGCACTGTTTCCTTACCCTCTTGCCTGGTGCAGTGCTTACAGCTATCAGGGCACGGCCTTCTTGACAAGGCGTCTGCATTACCGTGAGATTTCCCACTACGATGTTCTATAACGAAGTCAAATTCTTGTAGCAACTCAATCCACCTCGCAACCTGACCCTCTGGGTTTTTAAAATGTAATAGCCACTTCAAGGCAGCATGGTCGGTTCGCAGATGGAATTTCCGCCCAATTAAATATTTGCTAAAATGCTGCAAGGTTTTCACCACAGCCAGTAGTTCCCTTCTGGTGACGCAGTAATTTCTCTCGGGTTTGGATAACGATTTACTGAAGTAAGCTATCACAGCCTCTTTATCGCCTTTCCGTTGAGACAACACGCCGCCAATCCCAGTATTACTTGCATCTGTGTCAACAATGAACTCGTTTGCCGTGTCAGGATAACCCAGAATAGGTGTGGCACACAGACGGTCTTTCAACGCTTGGAAGGCGACGTCACAACTCTCGTCCCAGCAGAATTGTCTCTTCTCTTCAGTGAGCTTATGCAACGGTTTGGCTATATCCGCGAAGTTCTTAACGAATCGCCGGTAATAAGAGCACAAGCCTAAAAACGCACGAACTTGTGTCTTGTCTTTTGGAACTGGCCATTCCTTGACTGCTATCACTTTCTCGGGGTCTGTTTGAACGCCATCCGCTGAAATGATGTGTCCTAAGAAGCTAACCCGCTCTTTAAAGAAGGAACATTTCTTAGGACTGAGCTTGAGATTAGCCCCACGGATTTTCGATAACACATGACCAAGGTTTTTAAGATGTTCTTCAAATGTGCGGCCCACAATTATAATGTCATCCAAATAGACAAGACATGCGTCTCCAATCAATCCAGTCAGTACTAGCTCCATCAGTCTCTCAAAAGTCGCAGGAGCATTGCACAATCCGAATGGCATAACCTTGAATTGCCATAGATCTTTACCAGTAGAAAATGCAGTTTTCTCTTTGTCTAACGGGTCTATTTCTACTTGCCAGTAGCCACTCTTCAAATCTAGCGTGCTAAACCACTTCATTCCAGCAAGCGTGTCCAGAGTGTCGTCGATCCTAGGTAGAGGGTAACTGTCCTTTTTTGTAATATCGTTTAATCGACGATAATCCACGCAAAAACGCGTACTGCCATCCTTCTTTTTCACCAAGACAACTGGAGAGCACCAAGGACTAGATGAAGGCTCTATGACACCATCTTTCAACATCCCTTCAATCATAGTATCCACCTCCTTCTCCCTTGCCACCGGCAATCTTCTTGGTCGCTGACGGACCGGTAACTCGTTGCCTGTATTAATTTTGTGCTGGACTAAATTAGTTTTTCCCATGTCCGCATCATTGCACGAGAAGATGTCTCCGTATTGTGTTAACAATTTATTTGCTTGGCTTACCTCTTCCTTTGACAAATGATGACAGTCCTTCAAAAGTGACGTCACGTCGAACTTCGCAAGTGTGATGTTCTCAGTGGGTGGATCTTGACATGTGCGCAACCAAGCCACTTCCTCGCAAGAACCCATTAACATGCCTTTTCTGATAACATGCTGCTCATTACTGAGATTCAGTACGCGTACAGCTGACTTGTTAGTAGCTCTTACCAGGGTTCGCGCTATTTTCCATGGAAGGTCATTGTCAAGCTTCTCAATGAGAACGCACCGTTCCTTTGGGCCAGAGTTCCGTGGCAGACTAACAGGTACGATCACTTCAGATCTCGGCGGAAGAACTGTCTTCTTGAAGCAGTATACCCCTCCTGATGGTGCTCCTTCCACAAAAATTTCCTCTGAAGCGCATTTTAGAACACCCTGCTTGACGTCTATTTCGCAACAATGTTCTCGCATGAAGTCGAGACCCAGAATGCAATCATCGACAATGTCAGCCACTATTACATTATGCAGATAAATTCTATTGCCTAGTTTTAATTGTACTACCTTCTCACCTCGGACGGATATGTGCTGACCGGTGGCTGTTAGAAGTTCCACGTTCTCTCGGTTACCCTTGTAATTCCAAAGAAACCGATTTGCTAGTCGAGCACTGACAACTGTGCGAGAGGCTCCAGTGTCTAAAGTCAGTTTACAGGCTGTTCCATTGATCTCGCCTCTAATGACCAAGCTGTTCCCATCATGAGCTTGCGAAATAAAAATTCTTAGGGCTTCTTTGACACCGGCCAGCACCCGCCCCATAGTCCTGGCCTTTACTCGTTTCCCTGCTGCTGTTGGGTGGTGTTAACCACCCTTTCCTCATCAGTTCTTTCTTCCCCTGCAATTCGTCGCTTGGCACAATTCATGCGGAGGTGGCCTATTTCTCCGCAGTTGAAACATCGAGGGCTGTAGCCCTGCGGACGTCGGCGTACGGGTGTCGCCATAACCTCTCTAATGCGGTGAGCGCGATGATCTTGCCGCACGGCCTCCACTTCCAGTGCGTGTGCCAACGCATCTTTCAAGTTCTCGTGGTGCCCAAGTCTAACAGCAGCCCGCACTTCTAGGTCTCGAATCCCGTCGACAAAAGCCTGCACCAGAATCCCATTAACAAGCCCAGGTGTAGACTGATATGCCTTTCGGACCAGCTTCTCAACCTCCAGGGCCCACTGCTGTAAACTTTCAGGATTGCGTTGGACTCTGTCTTTTAGCTGGGCACGAAACACATGTTCCAGGTGAGAATCACCATATCTCGACTCCAACGCTTCGACCAATTCATCATAGGTTACATCTTTTCTGAGAGCCTCTAGAATGGTAAGAGCCTGTTCGCGCAAACCCAGGGTGAGCGCAGTCTTAGCCTGTTCCTTGGTCCATCCATTCGCCTGCATGACGGCTTCAAATTGCATCTTGTAGGCCGACCACGAAGATGTTCCGTCAAATGGTGGCACCTTAAATCCTCGTGCTCCTGAAGGCGCTATAGCTATGGCTGCGCTACCGCGTGTTTCCACCAATTTCTTGACATCGGCAATCTGAGCTTCAGCCTCTGAGATACGCTTTTCATGTCGATCGACATGATCCTTTACTGCTTTGAGTTCCTGGCCGATCGCAGCCCTCAGGTCTTTCATCAGAACCGTCTGTTCTTCTTGGCGACGAGCAGCCTGCTCTTCTTGCCGAGCAGCCTGCTCTTTTAACAGACGAGCCTGCTCTTCTTGGAGTCGAGCCAACTGCTCCTCCTGACGGTGAGCCTGCTCCTCCTGACGGCGAGCCTGCTCTTGTTGAAGTCGAGTTTGCTCCTGCAGCATTGCCATAATCGCCGTAAGGTCCGTAGGTGCCAACGCTGGAGAGACTCCGGATGGTCCAGGGGTAGGCTGCCTTGTCGGTTGTCCAACTACCTGCGCTGGGGAATCCTCGAAACGGCCCCGGTCCATCTCTTGCTGGCGCTGACTTCGGGTGCGGATACTAGCACCTTCTTCCTCCTTTGGTAATACCGGCATTGTTTATCGCACTTCTGACACCAAATGTTACGTGCTGTGGTTCGGTAAAAACAATTAAACGCCGGTATTGCGATAAAAGTACCAATTAAGTTTTTATTAGCAAATAATTACAATTAAACCAATTAAAACACTGCACTGAATACTACGATATTCGAATACAATAATTATAGTCACTCACTATACGTTCACACAAATCACAATTCGCTTCGAAGTCGCTCGGAGTTATCGCTCGTAGTCCGCTTGTCGCTCTGCTCGCTAAGCAAAACTGAATGCCCGTCGGCGGCCGCGCGCCGACTTTTATACTCGGTCAATGACCTTGGTCACAAGGCCGCGGTCGCCGGCCGCGAGTACTATCGTAGTCTGTGGAACATTCTCGAAAGATCCGGAATAGTCGGGAACTCTCTCGCAAATATAGGTCAATAATCGCGTTTCCACGACATTCTGGAGACATCGAGATCTTTCGAGAATGTTCCATCGCCGAACTTTCCACATTCGGATAGTACCACTTTTAGCCAATAGATGGCGTTACTATCCGCGAGTATTAGCGCGCGTAACAATATTTATCAAATGAAATGCACCTAATATGAAAAAAACGATTAAATCTAGTCACAAATAACTCATCGTTTAGTCGTATTTTTTACATTTTAAGTTTTATCGATTATCGAAATATTCCGATAATTGCATTGTACTAGCGCAGTCGTAAATTGACTCTCTCCACTTTACTACAACGTACCGATCATGTCCAAAAACTGCACGAAGGTTTAAGAGTTTAGTTTCGGTTTAGGTTGTAGTTTCGGCAGCATTTCTGGCGGAACTTACTTTCGATTAAGACTGAAACGAAATTTCAATCCGACATTACTAATAGCACCACTGTTCACTTGCGGGGAGGTCGAGAAACCGCGATAAATTCCATGCGCAGATGCACTATAATACCCCACTTCGCTTCAATAAAGGCACATCTTAAAAAAATAATATTTAGAGACGAGTGTATTTCACCTCTTTAAAAATCAGTGCGTCGGAAGTTTTTTTTAAATTCAGTATTAATACATAGGCATTTCGCGGAAAATAAGCAAAATCACGAAATTATTAAACTATAAATGATATCTAAGTAGACTATTGCTCGCGGGTCCGCCTGCGTGAATGAGATTTCCGGGATAAAAGTCGCGCTTTATATTTCTCGGGATAAAAAGTACCTAGTCTATGTTACTCGCTGATAATGTAGGTTTATAATGGTGAAATAATTTTTAAAATCGGTTCAGCAGACGTTTGTAACGAATAAACTTAAAAAGTTTATTGATGAAGAAATTATCTACCCATGTGCCAAATTTCATCGATATCCGTTAAGTAGTTCTTGCGTGAAAGAGTAACAAACGTACATCCACACATGCAAACTTTCGCGTTTATAATATTAGTAGGAAGTAGGATTTATTAATCCATTTAAATACACGTTTGAAAATAAATATTTCTTTAAATGTTTTTTCTACGAAATCAATTGTCCACCAGTCACGTGACTGATGGGTCATAAAGTCATACTTAATTTAAAACGGAATTTTATAAAATGGCGTCACGTATGGCGTTGTTTACTATACTTAAGCAAAATAGAACGATTTACATTACTTTCGAATTACGATTACACAGCAAAAAATATAACATGAAACATCTCTACTTTAAATCTCAAGGAGACAAACAACTTCATACATTATACCCTATACATTTTCGTTTAAAAGGTTTTTTTTATAAAACACAATGGAGAATTAAAATATTCCGACATATATATTTTAGCGACAAGGCGCATGAATAAAATAACTATTTTCACGTATTTTTTACGCGTCCACCAGTCACAATTTTTATATTACGTTTTTATTTTGCTCTGCAATAGCTAGCTTAATTTATTTTTAATCATAACAAAGGCTTTCAAACTACATTTTACAACAATGAAAAAGCTTACATGAAAAATTAAGTACTTTAGCCAAAATTCCACATAGACTGACAAACGTAGAATAGGGAGTTTTTGTGTTTCCCACCAGTCACATTCACTCAAATGTTTTTTCTTTAATAGATTCATAGTTTGAATGTTTCTTGGAAATAATATCTATACTAATATATAAAGCTGAAGAGTTTGTTTTCGTTTCTTTGTTTGAACGCGCTAATCTCAGGAACTACTGGACCGATTTTGAAATTCTTTCACTAATAGGAAGCTACATTACTTCTGAGTGCTATAGGCTACTTTTTATACCGGAAAAACTTTTCCACGCGGGCGGAGCCGCGCGCAATGCTAGTAGTAAATAAAATAGTCTTTTATCTGCTATCTCGAATGGTTTATCACTATGAATAAGCCCCGTGGACAGTTACAAATCAAAATTCTGGAGCCCAATGTCCCTACCAGTCACAATGGAATGCCCCACACGCGAAAAATAAAATCAAACTCGAGTTAGGTTCTGGGCAGTGATATAACTCACGGCGGTTGTAATTATAAAAAAAAATACTCTTCGTACTTGTCGCGTTATTGAAGCAAAGAGGCGAATTATATATTTCCCGATGCGAGAGCACACAATGCCGAGTACACCGGCTACAATGCCATTCAAATCGGGACACAACAGTGTTCGCTGAATACTGCCTGGCGGCAGAAATAGACAGCCGTGATATTATAAATAAATATGTATTCTACATTTTCGTAGGAAAGTATTTTTGTAGTTACAGGACTTTATTTAGCTGCCCTTACTCCCCCATCTCAAAACTAGACCGTATTTCGAACCTTCAATTTAAATTTACTATTGAGAAATCTTCAATAGTCTATTCTGTCCTGTTATAATACCCGCGCGATGAGTATGGGATTAGGGTTTCCGGAACCGTTGGGAAATTTAAGTACCGGGATTTCCGGTACTTTGCACTCATAGAACCGGGAACTCCCGGTTTTTCTGTACTTTTGTTTTTTTTTCGTGTACAACCCAGTTTTAGTTTACTTTTGCTTCAGTTTTTTTTTATTGTATAGACAGGCAACGGACATTGTTCTGTGCCCATACATCATTCGCCACAGAAACAACAGCAATGGAAAAATGCTTGTAATATTGAGAATCATTAATAAATTCTCATAACATATTATTTACAAAACGGACAAGCTGGAATATCGCACTAATTCAAAAAAGGATCAGATTTTGAGGTTATAATTGATAGTGAACATTGAAAGCTTTTCAATGTTCAGGGTAGATTTAAGGTTTTGAATATGCTTTTATTGGTATTACCTATATCTATACATATCTATATACATATACATATAAATAAAATTGGAGTGTCTGTTTGTAATATTGAGATAGCCGTTTTTACTACATGTATATGAATATATATACGGTACATACACCAAAATAACATTTTTACAATTTTTGTCTGTCTTTCTGTCTGTTTGTTCCGGCTAATCTCTGAAATGGCTGGACCGATTTTGACGGGACTTTTATTGGCAGGTAACTGGTGTAATAAGGAATAACTTAGGCTACTTTTTATCCCGGGAAAATATAAAGCGGGACTTTTATCCCGGGAAAACTCATTCACGCGGGCGTAGCCGCGGGCAACAGCTAGTCTATTATATAAAAAATTCGTGTCACAGTGTTTGTTACCATACTCCTGCGAAACGGCTGAACCATTTTTGATTAAATTTTATGTTCACACTTGGTAGGTCTGAGAATAGGTTGTTATCTATTTTTCATCCCCCTAATTGATAAGGGTGGCCCACCCCAAAACATTTTTTTATTTTTGGACATATTTTTTTTATGATATGGCATTAAAAAATACGTACAACCCTAAATTTTCTATCTTCCATCATCCCCTATATTTTAATAGCGATATTAGTAATTTAATAACTTTTAACCCCGGTCGGTAACTGATCATTTATCTCTGATCAGTTATTCCCGCTAGGCGTTTGCCGGTGTCACTTCTCATTCAGTAAACAGCTTGGAGTAGGGATGAGACCGAAGCGCCGGTCACCTGTCTCTCTTACACAATAAGTCACACTCACTCCCTTTACTGTTTTCGGTCATAACGTTGATTTGCCATATAACTTCTTTTTAGAGATTATTTTAAAGTTATTAAATTACTAATATTGCTATTAAAAAATAGGGCATGATGGAAGCAGGTAGAAAATTTAGGGTTGTATGTATTTTTAATGCCACATCATTAAAAATAAATATTTGGGGTGGGCCACCCTTATCACTTAAGAGGATGACAAATAGATAAAAACCTATTCTCAGACCTACCAAGTGTGAGTATAAAATTTCATCAAAATCAGTTCAGCCGTTTCGGAGGAGTATGGTAACAAACACTGTGACAGATTTTTTTATATATTAGACTAGCTGACCCGGCATACGTTGTTTTGCCATACAAACAATAACAATGACCTAAAACAGTAAAGGGAGTGAGAGAGGGCTTATTGTGTAAGAGAGACAGGTGACCGGCGCTTCGGTCTCATCGCTACTCCAAGCTGTTTACTGAATGAGAAGTGACCAGAGTTGCCAGATTAGGCGACTTTTCGCCATTTAGGCTACCTCGGAGGGTGTCGGGGCGACCAAAAACTGTGAATGGCGACTGGTCGCCGTTTAGGCTACGCGAAAGGCACTCAGGCGCCAATTTGGGCTACTTTGGAAAATTTGTGTTATAAACCTTGTTTTTGTCGGATTTGAGGATATTTTTAGCTTTGAGAGTACAAAACATGACAGAAATTGGAATTGGGGACCTTTTTTTTTTAGCTCTTCGCGTCGGCGGCTGGGAGGTGTTTTTGCTCTTTCGCCTCTCCATATACGGTGCGGCGACTTGAGGCGACTTCATAATGATTTTTCGGCGACTTCATCCGTCAAACATCTGGCAACACTGGAAGTGACATCGGCAGACGCCTAGCGGGAATAACTGATGAGAGTTAATTGATCAGTTACCGACCGGGTTAAAAGTTAAAATTACTAATATAGCTATTAAAAAATAGGGGATGATGGAAGAAGGTAGAAAATTTAGGGTTCTATGTATTTAACAACGCATCATAAAAAAAAAATATCTGTCCGAAAAATAAAATAAAAATTGGGGTGGGTCACCCTTATGACTTAGAGGGATGAAAAATAGATAACAACCTATTCTCAGACTTACCAAGTGTGAATATAAAATTTCATCAAAATCGGTTCAGCCGTTTCGGAGGAGTATGGTAACAAACACTGTGACACAAAATTTTTATATAGTAGAAGATAGATAAATAGTATCCAATTGTGCCTAGGTATATCAGAATCATGATCTTACGACGAACTTCGACTCGTATAAATCTTGTTTATTTTTTAAAATTAATGAATTAAATAATTTTATATGGATATTACTTTTTACTGTAGGTACTAGGTAAGTAACATCTCGTCTTGTATAAATCTTGGGTAACTATCGAAATGTACGAGTTATTTTATTTGCAGACAATATTGAGACTTATTCAATATCATTTTTTTATGTTTTAGTTTTCCTCGTGACCCAATTCATTCAAGTCAATCACTTAAGTTAGAAGAGACTAAAAAGTCCTTACCTAGCTTTTTCATCATCAAATAACATTTCTTAGCGGGATAAAATAGAACACCAATTACACATGATTATTTATAAATAGAAGCTACATAGTGCTAATATTTATATTGGTAACTTTAAATATATCTAATAAAATTTCACCTGTTTAACATTATTATGGGATGGGAATTCAGATAAATTTTCAACCAACCTTTCTTAGGGCGGTATTAATTAATCAATCTGAAGTTTGAGTTACATCTCAAGTAGACATAATGTATTAATAGTTCCATACATTATGTGTACTTGAGATGTAACTCAAACTTGATTTAGATTTATTAATACCGCCCTTAGTGCTCTGCAACATTATGTGAGTAGTACTTGTGTAAAATTTCATGCTTTTAGATGTCACTCTTGGCTGTCTGCTATCTGTTAGAAAGGCAGTCAAGATTTTTATGAAGTACATCTTTTTACATATTTTTTGGATCTCTTTATATTTCTCTTACATTTTGAAGTCTAAAGAATCACAATAATCTAATCAATATTGATATTTGTAAACCAGAGAGTGTATGTCTGGGTTACTTTCCCCATGTAATGGCTAAAGTAATTTTAGAATGAGGGTTGTTGGAATATTGTTTATCCTTTTATCTGCCCTTAAAATGGCGGGATTGGTGAAATAGGATATATTGATATGTGATAACAGTTTTGTGAGAATTACAAACCATGAAACTAAATAAAGCATTGGTACTGATGAAATTCGGAATGTACATGTGTAATTTTAACAGTGGAAGAAAACATTATGAGGAATCTTACATACCTGAGAATTCTCCATAAGAATTTCGAAGGTATATTATGAAGTCTGCCAGCCGCACTAGGCCTGCATGGTGCTCTAAGGTCTAAACCCTCTCAGTAGTAGAGGACCCCATATTCAGTAGGAGGTAATATATAATACAGGGCTGGTATAACTACCTATGCTGGTATACTACTGCTGGTATAACAACTACCCCTTCCATTAAATTTCAGTAGCATATAATTTACTAATTACTATTACACCTATTTTGAAAATTCTGTTTTTGTTAGATTTTAGATGGCATTTATTTTGGATAAATGTATTAAAAAAAAGTAGTCAGCTGCCCTATTATAAAATCTCCTCACAACTATAAAATTCCACATATTTTTTTATCATTTATTGTTTTTTAGGTATTAAAAATCAAACTATACTTAATCAACAGTAAATGTGATTATCTTCTCATTATTAATTGAGTAAGGTGAGTTAAGAAATTGTCAAATGACAAAATATTTATCTCAAATACTTATAAACAAGTAAAACAAAAAGTTTTGTAGTTCCAATAATGTAATTCTAGATAGCCATTTACTTTAATAAAATCGTCTAGTTAAAACCAGTAAAACCACATTTTAACAAATAACAGATTTGACTGTCAAGTTTTTGAATAGTTTTTTACATGGCTTTATTTGATAGCCAATTCTCCATTTTATTTGTTATAACATTAATTCCTTTTATTTTTTGGGTCATAGGTGCCATTCTGAAATATTATACCCTTGCTTGCTACCACTAACATAAATCTACAACAAATTGTAAGTTAAATTCTGCTGGCACGAAAATATAGCCATACATTCATACACTCTATAAAATTCCTCTCTGGGGCAGTTAGGTAAAAAGGGACAACCTCTCTTTCATCCATTGATACAATATGAATGTTTTTAATACGCACTATATTTACACATCAATTCTGCATATTTTTTAATGATGTTGTGTTAGTATGTACTTGATGTTTAAAATCTCATGAAGAAATTGAGATTAAAAATTAAAACTGACAATAAAATTTATTAAATATATTTAGCAGAAAATCAATACCTTCCTT
Organism: Sphinx pinastri; assembly: GCA_947568825.1. Taxonomy (NCBI): domain Eukaryota; kingdom Metazoa; phylum Arthropoda; class Insecta; order Lepidoptera; family Sphingidae; genus Sphinx; species Sphinx pinastri. The sequence continues at coordinate 14,901,989 of OX387614.1, read as the reverse complement.
GGAAAACAAAGTTTTACTATTATTGCATTTACTATAGGAACCCAAGTTCATTGTAGTCAATATTTCAATTGAATCGTTAACAGAAATATCAACTCCCCATGTAAAAAACGAATTTAGTTCACGAAATAAGCATAATAGGGTATTTGACTCATTTTTGTTCTTTACTTTTATCAAATATTGACGCCATTAAATTCTAACACAGAAATAATTATTAAAATATGGTCAAAACTTAACAAGTTATAAGCCTTAATATTTCGGTAAAAAAGCGTACTTACCCCTTCCTTACCTAATCTTGACAATAGTCAAGAAACAAGAAGAGAGGCGCAATACACACACACAACGCCATTGGGAAAAATGAGACATGTGAAACAAAGAGTTGAAGTGATAACCCCAATCCTGCATACTGATATATTTGAAATAACAATAACTGCCTCATTTCTGAATCAATTTTAATGCAGCTTTCACAAAAGGGCTTCTTTTTCGTACTATTTGCTTTTACATATAGAATAGTGCAAAAATCCAACAAAAGAAAATACCCTATTATAATTGCAACTGGGTTCAGATCAAAGAAAATTAGATTTGGTTGATATTTAATTAAGTACAAATACTATTTCAAATTAATATTATAAAAACTTATTCACTCTGAATGTTTTCAGCCACTGTAAAATGCATAATCATTGCCAATTTTGAATAAACCATAATTTCTTTTGCAAAAATGACCAACGCATAGAGTAAAAGGTTTTTTTTAAATGGGTCTTTCCAAACCTATTAGTAATATAAACATATGAAATTATGAATAATTATGCCCCTAATCATTATGGCTTAGGTGTGTAGAGCAAAGAGATCTCGACATGAAATTTTAAAATGACTAATGCAAAAATTTCGCATTGATGCTTGGAAAAAAAGAAAAACTCGCTTTGCTCTACATTGAATACTAAGACTAAGGTAAACTAGTACTATGACCGAAATAAGCACATTGTCTATATTATATTGGGATAAAATTTCTTCATGTCAAAAAATAACTAATATCAACCCCATATTCAATTGTCAAATTGTGAGGCATGTCACTCCAAATATATTTGTGAATAGTAATGCTGCTACTAGAAAGTAAAGTGTTGTTTGGAAAGTTGCTTGTTTTTTGAAATATGATGGGTGTGATTTCTAGATGATCTCAAATTGAACAACTTCCTCTCATATTTTGAAGTAGAATCTGGTCATCCCTAAAAAGGGATAACATTTATGGTAAACTCGCAAAACATATGAATAACAATGAAATTGTTATTTTCAAGCATGTCTGAGTAAACAACAAAATTGTGCACATGTCACAGAGCGTATTATGATGACGTCTAGCGTGATTGGTACCATTTTGATCGTATTTTTGATTAATCTGTGGAGAAAAACAATACAAAATGTACACAAATACAATTTACATTGCAATACACAATTATTCGCAATTGCGGCATAACCAGATGCTGAAGTGGCGTATATTACGTAAATATAATGATAGTAGCACAGTAAACACCATTTGAAAAGGATACGGTACGGGCCCGCGCTGACTCGGCGCCAACGGCACCTGATTCCCGTTGCCACTCATATTCTTGGCAGCATAGGTATCGGGACACGTACACCACTCAAGGTGGCACGTAAAATCGCCCTAACCGATTGTAGGACACATCCGGCACTTATGTAGATGATACCGATGTCAGATTGACAAGTCACAGTATTTAATTTATACCCTTTGAAAACAACGTTTCTTGCAAAAACATTGTACACCACTTGAAAAATCACAATATTTATTTCCAGGAAACCGACAATAGCATCACTAGAAAAAAGATCCAGTCACTAAACAAACGACAGTACAAAATGGCGGATGTTAACCAAACCAATAAACAAACGTGACTGTCACTGAAATAATCAGAAAGTTGCGGTTTAGATTATTTAATTTTAACTTTGACGTTATGGTTTATTTAATTTAAATAGAAAATATAAAATTTTTAATTCAATTATGTCCGTATGTATTTTTAAAAATCTCAAAACTGTCATTCAATCGTTTACGTCTCCGATTCTATTCACGTCATGTACATGTACATAAGCAAATTGCAATGCTGTAAGCTGTTCCCGCTGCCCGCATGTCATTCGTTTTTTTACGTGATAAAAGCCGAAGGAAGTTGATGCATAAATTATTATTAAAGTTAATGTGTTAGTTATATTCATACAATATTTTCCAATAATTTTATAAACTAATAATAGATTAAGTATAGAGAAATCTCGTACAAATAACTACATAAATCCTATCACGTTGAGATCTCGGTAAAAAATAATTTAAAGTACTTAAGTGCGTTAAGAAACTTGGAAGTTTATTGTTATCAAAATACAATTTTTATTTTGTATAAGGACTATAAATACTAGCATAATCACTCTCTTATTTTTCATTAATCGCGCTAAACTTGTATATATATATATATATATATATATATATATATATATATATATATATATATATATATATACTAGCGGCCCGCCCTGGCTTCGCACAGGTAGCAAAGCATAATATTTTACGCCTACATTTATTTTTCTGTCATACAAAATATTTATGAACTATGCACATAAACCTTCCTCTTGAATCACTCCGTCCATTGGTGAATAAGTATGAAAATCCATTTGGTAGTTTTTGAGTTTATCGCGGTCAGACAAACAGATGCGATGGGGGGACTTTATTTTATAATCTATACTATATATAGCTTTTGCCCGCGGCTCCGCCCGCGTGAATGAGTTTTCCCGGTATAAAAGTCCCGCTTTATATTTTCCCGGTATAAAAAGTATACATAATCTACCCGTAGCTTATATGACACGTACGTAGATTTACCATAGCAGCGCCATCTATTGATTACTTACTCAACCCAGTCGAAAGGTATCGACATCTGTTAGAATCATTTGGAGTTAACAGATAATTGTGACTGTCAAATAATAACAGACAAATAATTAGCAATAAATTAAAATTGCGACTATAATTTGAGATTTAAACTATCCTATCTCTCAAGTTGGATCGAACTGCACATGGTGTGCGAATTTTATTATAATCGGTTAAGTGGTTTAGGAGTCCATTGAGGACAAACATTGTGACACGAGATTTATATATATTAAGATAATTAATATTATAAAGCCAAAGAGTTTGTTTGTTTGAACGCGCTAATCTCAGGAACTACTGGACCGATTTTGAAAATTCTTTCACTAATAGGAAGCTACATTACTCCTGAGCGCCTGAGCGCAAACTGAGAATGAACATAGTTTGAGATCCAGGGGAGGACATAGACTACTTTTTATCTCTGAATAATATAAAGCGGGACTTTTATTCCGGAAAATCTTTTCCACGCGGGCGGAGCCGCGCGCAAGAAAAAGATAAAAGTAGCCTTCATCCTTCCCTGGATTTGAAACTATCTCCATACTATTCTCTCGCAGTTCCACCCGCAAGAAAATATTCTCCGTAATAAAAGTCCCGCTTTATATTATTCAGAGATAAAAAGTAGTCTATGCCCTCCCCTGGATCTCAAACTATGTTCATTCTCAGTTTCTCGCAGTTCCACCGGAAAGAAACGATTTTCAGGATAAAAGTCACAGGTTTCTTTTTCGGAATAAAAGGTAGCCCATGTTCTTTCTTTGGGCTCAACCTATCTCCATACTTACTTGCTCGCGGTTGTACTGGGGAGAAAAGATTTTCCGGGATAAGCAGTAGCCTTTATCTTTCCCTGGGACTCAAACTATCTCCATACTTACTTGTGCGCAGTTTCACCCCCAAGAAAATTTTCTCCAGGATAAAAGTCATGGTTTATTTTTAATGCGGTTCTACCAACAGAAAACGACTTTTCGAGATAAAAGTCTCGGTTTATATTTTCCCGGGGTAAAAAGTATCCTATGTCCGTCTCCTGGTTCTAAGCTACCTCCCCACCAATTTTCAGCCAAATCGATTGAGCCGTTCTTCAGTTGTAAATAGTGTAACTAGCACTACTTTCTTATATATATCTCTTATATATATATCTTATATATATATATAGCTTTAGCGCGCGGCTCCACCCGCGTGGAAAAGTTTTTCCGGGATAAAAGTACCCTATAGCACTCAGGAGTAATGTAGCTTTCTATTAGTGAAAGAATTTTCAAAATCGGTCGAGTAGTTCCTGAGATTAGCGCGTTCAAACAAACAAACTAACAAACTCTTCAGCTTTATATATTAGTATAGAGTATAGATAAGGTACAAAATAATACGGTAAAAGTGAAATTGGGGATATATCGATGACGCTTAATATAAATCGTTCAAACAAACCTCACCTAACATATTGTCGTTTATCCTTTTTTCCCCCCCCCCGATAAATTTTAACAGAATGGTGGTTAGATAAAAAGGTAAAACGAAAATTAATAGTGAACCCAATTCGAAGAAATCTAATCGTGAAGAATTTGGCGATTGGCTTGTACAACAAAAATGAAACTCTTTCACTCGTTTGAATCAAATGGGGTTATAGTTGAACAGCGAACATCCAGTGCTCACACGACTACGGCATAAGCACCACATGTGCGCGTGAGTCATTTTGGCGCGCGGTCTTGTGTCTACGTAAACTGTTAAAAAGGTAAGTTCATAGTTTGTCTTATTGATAATAATTGTATGTAAGTATCGCCATTTATTTATTTAGATATAAATCACACATAATGTCCCACGCCATTGTATCATTTTGTGAAACTGGAATTCTAAGTCAAATTGAGATGTTGCAAGTAAAAAGCTATTCTTTTGCTACCTTGTTCGGACAATATGAGTGGTTAAGTGCGTATACGCTATATTAGTTTTTGAATGCTTTATTTGTTTGGTAGCTTTGCTATGCTTTGATTTGGTTGTGATTATCATTATTTTAGCTAGAAAAACGAAGTATAAGTGTATGTATACTGAATCTTTAGAACAGGTGGTAACAGGTCGCGCAACTTGATAAAGACAAAGATTACTCCATGTTCAGGGGATTACGACCCTCAGCACTGAGGAAAACGATGCAAGGAGGAGGAGATACAATTTTCTTGTGTTACTGTAACGATTTTATTGAGATATAAAACATTCTGCTAGGAAGCTGATTCACTTATCAACGCTTTAGTGTATTGGTGATGTAATGTAATTATTGTATTGCGCTACAACTCTCATGCTCAGTTCTCGGATTCGATTCTCGGGTCGAGTAAAGTAAGATTTTGATTTTATGCTCAGTATCAGCCTGGTAAATGGCAATTGACTCGCCCCCTATTACATGGGACCGCTAAAGAAGTATTTTCGTCTCCCTGGTCCTGAATTCGGTCCCCCGACGTGAAGATGCTTGGCTCAAACTATTACTAGGTACTTAAACGACAAAGACACTTATTATTTTACTTTTTAGAGATTTTTGTGTCGGGGGTTATTTTGTCTGTATAATATTGTATAGTTTAATATAATAGGTACAATATCACAATCTTACAAGTGCTAAAACATCAAGGCTACTATCCAAGCCCAAACACACTATATCTGCTATAAGTTGCTAAGGAGTTGGGTATCCCGCAGACTACTTGATGCTGCAGCATCAGCTCATGTTTAAAAATATTGCCGAAGTCACAGTACACTAAATGTAAATTTAATCGGGCTTTTTAAATTGGAAATGAGCAGATAATCTTCAAACGCCTGAACAGATCTTCATAAATTATAGCTAAGAACCATCGCAATCATATCAGCTTTCAAACAAAAAAAAACCGCGTCAAGATTGGTCTATTCGTTTGAGAGCTACGATGCCACAGATAGACATACAGATATACATCCTAAACTTATAACAACCCACTATTTTGTCGGGGGTTAAAAATTTAAGTACTTAAATCATAATGTATCCCTTTGGATAGTTATCTGTAGTAGTATTAATATAGGTATATACCTAATTAGTTTAGTTTGTGTATGTGTATTGTGTTTGTATATGTGTGTGTATAATTGGTTTCTCGGAAACGGCTCGTCTGATTTGGATGAAATTTTGCATTTGGATAGTATGAGGTCTAAAAATAAAATTGGGGTATTTAGTTTTTTTTATTAACCCCAAACTTGTGGGGTTAAAGGGGGGGAGATGCTAAACCGTATGACCGATTGTAATAAAATTCGGTATTAAAAATAAAATAAAAAAATAAAATCATTTATTGATCAAGTAGGCTTATAAAAAAGCACTTATGACAAGTCATGACAAGGTAGAGACAATAACAAAGGTACATATACCAATTAAATAATTTAAAGTACCTAGATTAAATAATGAACAACCAGCACGGGCTGATAGGTACAGAGGACACGGACATTGGGGACGGGAATAGGGCTAGGTAAGGAGAAGTGGAGCTATTGGGATATCTTGAACGTTAAAAACAAATATGGATATTCCTTTTCTTTGTTAACTCCTATTTAAGGGGGTAAAGGTGGGAGAAACTAAACCGCTGAACCGATTGTAATGAAATTTGGTATGGAGTTATCTTGAATGTTGAAAACAAACATGGGATATTCATTTTTTTATTAGCTTCTATTTAAGGGGACTAAAAGAATGGAGAAACTAAACCGCTGAACTAATTGTAATGAAATTCTGTATGGGAATATCTAGAACTTAAAGATAATTATGGGATATTATTATATTAACCCTTTTTTTATTTTTTATTTTCACCCTTAACTAAGGGGTTTAAAAAGGGGAGAAAATACCGGTGCTCCAAATGTATTGCACAGTATGGGGATTGAGGATATCTTGAAACTTGAAAATTAATATGAGATATATTTTTACACTAACCCCAAAATAAGAGGGGTAAAAGGCGAGAGAAATTAAACTAAACTTGGTTTGAGGATCTTTTGAAACTTGAAAATAAATATGACACATACAGATTTTTATTAATCCCTAAATAAGAAGGTTAAAAGGGGACGAAAATAAACCGTTGAACCGATTATGGTGAAAATTGATATCGATGTAGCTTGAGTATAAATATGGGATATTCATATTTATTAACCACCAACTTAGGGCAGCTAAACGGGGGAGAAACTAAACCGAGGAACATATTATTAAGACCAAATTTGATGCGGATGTAATTATCTTAAACCATGGTAATAAATATAGGATATTCGTCTTTTATCAATTCGTAACTAAGTGAGACAACGGATAAGAACTGAACCATATATCTGCTCGTGATGTAATTCAACATGGAAAAATTATGAAACCTGAGATTTAATTTAAAATCTGAAATGCTAAAGAACCGACTTTTTTAAAAATTAGTAAGGTAACTGTAGGTATCGACTCATTTGACTTCAGTCGTAAATATTTTCTTAAAATGGAAAATATTATTAGGACCTACCTTAAAGTAATAAATACCATGTATAGTATTAAAAAATCACCCGAGCAAGGCTCGGTCACCCAGGTGCTTATAATATAAATATGATGCATGTTTTTCCCATCGACGATGCGCAATAGTCGCATTAGTATGAATGCATTATAATATTTTCACGTAGTCAGTATCATTAATAGGTAAAGTTAGGGTAATGCTTCAAACCAAAACATGCAACACAAAATATGAGAAACTAAAGTCCTGGCCTTGAAAAACCCGACGCGTACTGCGGGACGGCAATAGTACCATTCTATTCCTTTCTCTCATATTACACGCTTTATATTAGCTTCACTTGTATGTTTGTAACTCTCCGACTCCGACTCCTTTGGGCGCGATTATGACCCACTTTTAACGGTCAGATTTTATTCAAACTTTGTAGGTTTGTCGAGGACCGATAACAATACACTAATTTGATAAGATTATGCCATTATTCAATTTGCAAAATGAGATTTTTGACAATTTTTATATTTTTTATTTTAAGTGACATCTGTTGGACAATAGTAGAACAGAACTAAAAAAATAAATTAAATAATAGTTTAAAACAACTAAAAATGATGCTTTATGGAAAATCCAACTAAAATATAGAAAATAAATTTGAATGAGTAGAAGTATTATATATCATTTTGATAATATCTTAAAAAGCACCCCATGCTTTTTCTTTCAATAAAATACATTTTTTTCTTATTTACACTATTCTTAATTCAAATTTAATTTCTATTTTTTATTTTGATTTTCTATAAAGCGTGTTTTTTAGTTGTTGTAAACTATTATTTATTTAATACCTCTATAGTACCATCCCTTCCTGTGGGACTAAATAGGAGCTATAAAGCAATCTATACTACCTCTATCTACGACTTTCCAAATTAGCTCAAGTCAAACCATACAAACTTGCAGAAAAAAGCAATGTATCTATCACAGAATAAATAACTTCATTATTTATTCTGTGGTATCTATATAGTTGCCTTTGTGATAATATTCGAGTATGTATAGTGCGTTTCAACTTTAAGTTCCGATGTCGTGATGTTGGCAGCAAGGTATATGCAGTGTATAGTCGGGGTGGGTCAGTTCAGTAATGAGTCCTTTTAAATGCAACATAAACTTTAATAATCCTTTAAAACTAAACTTAGTCTAAGAACAATTCGGCGCCATAGTGTCTACGTGACTCCCACGGTACGCGCGCAGGCGTACCCGATTGGTCGGCGACATGTCACGTGAGGCGCCTGCACGCTCCGCGTTTCGGATATCCGTCGTTACGAGGTGTATCGTGCAGGCACCTTACCGCGACCTAAGCGGACGGGGAGTTTGCGATCAGATACTGCTATAAGTGTTGCTATATCACACAAAATGTGTATTACCTTAAATAATTAATAATTACCTTGAAATAAAGGAAATTCATTTTTTTATAATGGGTACATGTTTTGTTAATATTTTCAAATCAAATTTTAAAATGTATAAGTAAGCGTAAACTGGCGTAAACTATGTACCCACTTTTCAAATAATTTATTATTAAAATCATTGAATTCTGTCGTAAGTACGTAATAATTAACCGGCTTTGTAGTTTCCAATAAATACTTCTTTTTTTCTTAGATGTATGGTGCAGGACAACAAATAGTTATGTCACGAAATTACACTATGGAACTAATCTGCAACTTACGGAAGTAAATCAAACACTATAAACATAATTGATGAGTGGGTAGATATTTAGCAGCTAAATCAACTTTAATATGTTTATCTCCTAAACCATTATAAACTAAATTTATAGATTTAGGATAGTACATTCTTAGAATAATAACACATAGAAACCGTGAACATACACGCTTAGTGAGGCAAGTAAAACTAGGCTAAATTAGCCTAGTAACCAAACATCCCGCGTCAGTGCTCAAGGCCGAATCGTAGCGCTATCAGCTCTCGATATTTTATTTTAAAATGATGGTTTGTGCAATAAACTGATGTCACAGTATCTCGGATAATTTTAAGAAACATTGTAACATAACATTTCACATGCAATTATTACGATTAATCTAATATTTTGACATAAAATAATAGCTAAAGCAAAAACAATAATTCAAAAATTTTATAGACGCCATTATATCAAAATGTTGCCAAAAAAAAAAGAAAATTGATACCCCAAATGTTGATGTTCATATTCTAAAATTAATATATTTCTAAAATTTACTTATTCAATTGGTACCTTTGCATGCTTTGGAATTGTGTTGCCAGTATTATGAAAATAATATTTTTCTGTTGAGTTGATTTTAATTGACATTTCAAATTTTAACAAGCTTATATTATTATTTTAAACGAAAATAGTTCTAAAATAAGGACACCTGTATCTTTTCTTTTTTAGAAATTATGAAGTTATCATTTATAATTTTAACTTTTTTTTTCAGCAGACGTAAGCACTAAGCTTCAAATGACGTCAATTATACGGTTGAATGGTGAATGGTGACGCTGCCTTTTTTACTATGATTCGCAAAAAAACCGTAATAAAATAGAACCAGATACATTTGATATTATTGACATAAATAAAGGCATTCATTCATATCATCATCATAAAACTAGAATGGAGGCAAAGGTAAATACCGCATTCAACCGTTTAATTCACGTCATCAACGTAATTTGTTTTTAATTTGGTACTGTTTTGGTCATTCTAAGGGATTTATTTTATTATTTTTTATTTCAGATTTTTATCATTATAATTAAGGATAAAGTAATCCCTTACTGTGAACAATAATAATAATTCCATAATTAAATAATCCTAATTAAATAATGACTTAAGGTTTTGGGGAACATCCGATACCACTAGCAACATTATTTGCACCCTTGTGTGCGTGTGGCAGAACGTCAATAACTCAATACGTGTGGCCTACGCCTACATCAATGAGTTTTATGCTTCACACTTGACAGTTTTTTGATATGAAACTATCATTCTTGGCGTTATTATTCTATGAGTACATTAATAAATAAAACAAGAATATTTCTTTATCATAATGGAATGACATTAGTTTTTTAATGAGTCATGGAGGCAAGTAATTATTATAAAGCAATTATGACAAGTCGGCACAAAGAACACAAAACATATTTATTGGCATAGAATTTTATTGGCATATAAATTGAAATGGCGGGAATTTTCTTCATAATGTCCACCATCTTGTCCGACAGGGGTGCCAATTCACGCCATCGGAATTATGGAGGGTAGAAGTAAGGAGGACCATCTCAATGTATTAAAAAGTGTCCGTTGAAAGGGAGCAAATTAAGGTGGCGCTATAGTAGCAAGCGAAAGAATTTTAAATAGAGCGCCACAAATTATTAGAGTACACGGATATACACGTTATTTCAGGAGTTTCATAGGTTACTATTTACAAAATTACAGTTGACTACGTAAATAGTTGAGATTTTAAATACTGCATATTTTTTAACTACAGAAGTTAAGATAACTGTTTATAACTGCTTAATTCATATCATTTCTACTTGCCACACTAGCGCTATTTCGGTGAGATTTCGAACAATAATTTGCTGTCAGTGTTAGCTGCTTACAAGTGGACACTTTTTCGACTAATCCCCCATACAAAGCGCTCCTCCTTACTTGTACCCTCCATAATCGGAATATAGCAAACGCACTCTAGCACAAGTCTCAAGCAAGAAGCTTTCAAGTCTAGTTTATTTGTCTATGCGTAGTAGGCAGTGTTGCCAACTTAACGGATTTGGATACGTTGAAAACGGGAAAAAATCATTCTAACGGCTGAGGGGATGTTTAACGGGACAAAAAACTACCTTTAGGTTGCTAAATATCCTTCTACATTTCTCAAATTTATTCGACGGGGGGGGGGGGGGGGAGGTATACGTGATTTCACGCTAAGCCGGATACGCCCCCCTCACGAAAAAATATATCTAACGGATTTTTTAAAATCTCGTTGGCAGCACTGGCAATAATGCCGTTTTGGCGCTTTTCGTGCTAGATCTAGTGCTTATTAAGTGTCGTTAGCGCTTTTATGTGATAACTACGACTTAAAAAAAATATGGTGGAAACTGGCGCTTTTTTCGACGGGTGGACGGGTGGAGGGGGATGTATACGTGAACGTATTTCTTGGCAGGGAGGTTTTTTTTGCTTGTTTTGTCATGTGGCAGCAAAAAGTCACGCTAGTACCCCCCCCCCCCCTCATGATTTTCTTTCCCTTATTTTAATATTCATTAATTAGTTTAGCACTATTTAGCCAGATTTTCACAAGATTTAGCGCGTTTTCGATAAGAGTCTAGTGCTTTTTTTTCGTTAACGGCAACACTGAACACTGGTAGTAGGCCTCAGAATAAATAAAGCATAGTAGGCACTAGGCAGCAGAGAGTAGAGACATACGTAGTATCTCTAAGTAGTCTGTGGCAGAGACAAAGTAGGCAGCAGAGTTGCCAGATTAGGCGACTTTTCGCCATTTAGGCTACCTCGGAGGGTGTCGGGGCGACCAAAAACTGTGAATGGCGACTGGTCGCCGTTTAGGCTACGTGAATGGCACTCAGGCGCCAATTTGGGCTACTTTGGAAAATTTGTGTTATAAACCTTGTTTTTGTCGGATTTGAGGATATTTTTAGCTTTGAGAGTACAAAACATGACAGAAATTGGAAGTGGGGACCTTTTTTTTTTTTTTAGCTCTGCGCGTCGGCGGCTGGGAGGTTTTTTTTTTTTTTTGCTCCTTCGCCTCTCCATATACGGTGCGGCGACTTGAGGCGAGTTCATAATGATTTTTGGCGACTTCATCCGTCAAACATCTGGCAACACTGGACTAGGCAGCTAAAGAGAATTGTAATCCTACTGAAAGTAGGCAGCATTTATAGTATGCTATGACTGTTTGCTTTGTAAATTTATTTGGCCAAATTGATGCGAAAATATACAATCAAGCGTTAATTTGTCATTTATTTGTAATGTGTGAGTTCTAGTCCATGAGTGTTCAAAATAAGTGATAGATATTTTTTAAACTAGAATCATGTGTCGAAAAATATTTTTGAAGGTAAGCTTTTATCTAAATATGCGGCTTGAACTTTTTAACAGTTGTATTATTTTTTTTCCGGCAGTATATATTTAAATAAGCCGGAGTTCCTTTCTTTCGTCGCATGAAAAATAAAACATAAACCCGTACATCTTGTACCTTTATTCCATATTTGAGATGCCCCTGCTGATTTCGCGTGGTACATACTCCATGTAGGAGAATGTACCACGCGACATCATCTTATTAAAAATGATGCTTTATTGGATCCAACGCTACTTAGAACTAATTTCGTGTTTTGAATTAATGCAACAAGTATTTAGGATTTTTGTTTTGTAACAAGTGACTGATCTAGTATATTAAACATAGTGCTATGGTGTAGGAAATAGATGTCTCTCAGAAATTTTTGATAACAAAGTTTAGAAGACTAATCGTCAATCATTAGTGGGATTCCTTAAAATTGAATAAATAGAAAATAAATATCTTTCCTTAGTTGTATTATCATTTCGCTTAATTCTCCTTTGTTTCAGATACTACTGCTTGTATTGATACTAAAGTTTGTCTCGATAGAGAGCAAGAAACAGAAAACAGCAGTAATAAGTGAAATAAGTGATATAAAAGAGTTTAAGAAATTGTTGAGAACAAAAACAAATGTTTTGGTGCTGTATGTTAATGAACCTAAATTATCACATTCCCTGGTGGATGTTTTTAAAGATACAGCTGATATTATGAGGGGGCAGGCAACTCTACTTATTATGGATTGTAGTAACAGGTTAGCTTTTTGACAACCACATATTCTTAATAATATGTTATTTATATTGTTCAGACGCAGTAAAAAAAATGTAGAAGTTAAAATTTTGGATTAAACTGCACAGCTTGTTGTGGAGCAGCTGAATTGTGGTTTATACTTTAATGATAGTTATATTTTTTTGTTATGAAACCTTTAACGTTAGCTTATATATAGATATAAGCATATTTTCCTATATACTTGGACACCAATGTCCACCGCGGGCGCTGACGGGTTAACCATGACTCAAGTAGTAGGTTTATTTAGCCAAGAAACTCCTCAAATTAACACACATTTATTTTGAGACATTCAACTATATAAAAGACCAGACATCATGATGGAATTTGTTATCTAATTTTATTACCAATTAGCAACTAATTGTAAATAAAATAAAATAAAAATAAAATAGTTTATTCATCACGTAGGCGAACATAGTTGCACTTATGATAAGTCAAGATACGTTAAATTAATAATAATAATTATTACAAAAAGTCACTTATATAACTACAGACATTTTTATAGGGAGTAAAATCAATGAAAAATAAATAAAGAAGCGAAGCTCGGGCTGGCAGGAAAGAGATCATAATAATAAAATAAAAAAAATAACTGAATCATTTTTATAATAATAAAATAATGGAAGGAACGCGTCGCGATCCTCACCGGTGAGGACACTACAGGCCCTAACCTAGCTAACCTACCAGCCTTTCACTAGCTACCTAAGCAATGACTACCCGAAGAAGAAAGGCAGAAAGAAACTCCGGGCTTACTTTTTTGTCATCATTTGTCCATTGAATCTTTATAATATTTTTTTTTTCGAGTCTTTTGCATACAAAGTCCGATTAGTTATATAAGCTAATGCACACACATCACCGTTAAATTGAGATAAAATCCAATTGAAGAAATTTAAAAAACACTAAACTCTACACCTAAAAAATAAAATTATAATTAGAGAAGAGAACACAAATAAATAATGATAATTAAACGGTGTACAGAGTGCATACACCTACATTTACAAACATAATTTTTGAATTTTATTTGGTTTTCGAGCAATACGCACAATTTAAATAATTTATAATTTTAAAGGCAAGCGCAACACAATGATCGGTCGCTTAGTCTTACCCTGAAACATCCATGTTACAAGTTGTCTCAGTATGTTTCAAATTCATTAACAAAATAATGTACTATAACATTCTACTATATACTTGTATACAGATACAATCATAGTCCGTACGAATGCAATTTAAATATCAATATAGGAGTTATACAAGTGGGTGCTATGAATTTTTTTAGCTATTGATTGATGTCACCTTAACAATGCCAAACTGAAAAAAATATGATGTAGGTGCATATTTATACATATTATAACTTTGTCTTTACATAAGAATGATCACACAAGAGAAGTAAATGTATTATTTATTAAAACAATACACTAAATAATTTGTTGGTTTAGGGAAAAAATAGAAAGAAAGAAAGAAAGAAATTTATCTTTGTAATCTTCACTATGTATATCAAAATATTGAAAACAGCAAGTTATATCTTGATCTAGATTTTTATTTAACATAAACTATCGTCCGATAGGAGAGGTTTTTTTTTAATTTATTTAGTATATAGACGCTCGAAATGCTAATTGACTTAATTGTCATTTTTTTGTTACATTGAGCTTTATACATAATTGGAATCAGCACATTTTGCTCCATAATTAAAAATATATCAATTAAAAAAAAATGCAGCTTAAGTCAATTAGCCTTTCAATCGTCAATATGATTTTTGCTATTTATAGAGAGGTCCCTTAGTGATGCATGACATAAATGTCTTTGTATGACAATGTTTCTGAATCTATAGAATTATAGAACTCTTTACATCTACCAAACTTTAATAATTGACCATACATGAGCACTTAAGTAATCATTTACATCTTTTAAAACATTATGCCAAAAAGACAAGTAAATTACTTGAAGCAATTTTCTACCTACAGCTTTTCTTGTTCCTAACAAAATATTTGCAATTATTTCAGTGAAACAAAGAAACTGTGTAGAAAAATGAAGGTGCCTGCAGATAAGCCTTACTGTATAAAACATTACAAGGATGGAGACTTTAACAAAGACTATGACAGAAGTGTAACTGTTAGTTCAATGGCTAACTTTCTCCGGGATCCAACAGGAGATCTACCATGGGAAGAGGACCCATCTGCCACGGACATTTTTCATCTCAGTGATAGTGAGGTAAGGGTTCGTTATTCATGATAATGCGCAATACTGGATAAGCTAAAAGTACAGAAAAACCTTTTTCTAAATTGTTAAATTAATAAAAACTCCAATGTTTAGTTATAGCTCTATATTGTTTCATGCATAAGTTTACGTTAACTAGTACTTTTATGTGCTAAAGTAAGATAAAGCGATTGTAGTAATATGCATGAAATGTGCAAAAATACATTTGCAGTATACCATTAAGTAATTAAAAAAAATAAAGTAATCATAAAGCGGGTAATTACATTAAACTAGCATGATGATTTTTAAATGAATGTTTTATGATTCATATGACTCATAACATAACCAGGTTTCTTGCTTTATTTGAAATTTAATTATTATTGTATCTTGAATATTCTTCAAAACAAAACAGAACAGTCAGACAGTGGTATTTATCCTGATGGAATCTTGACTAAGAGACTTTTATGTTTAGACATAATATTATCAAATAAACAAATATCATCTGGGGGCACAGCATGGCAGTGCCCCACCAAGGCGGTAGTAGGTGGTAGGTCTCTCATTATGTAAGAGGCCGTCTGGGTGGGTACCACCGCAATGTCTATTTCTACCGCCAAGCAACAGTGTGCATGCACTGTTGTGTTTCGGTTTGAAGGACATTGTAGCCAGTATAACTACTGGACATAAAGAGACTTAACATCTTATGTCTCAGGATGACGAGCGCAGTGGAATGCCACACAGTACTTTGTAAGTCAAGGTGCTGGATGGTGTTGCTACTGTTTATGGGTGGTCGTATCGCTTACCATCAGGCGAACTGCATGCTCATCTCGTCATTAAATGCAATAAAAAAAAAAAAAAAAAGTCAAGCTCAGCGATACCATCCTTTTCTCGAAGCAGCTCACATCACCTTTGACCTCCCTGTAACTTTGTTGTGTTTAAAGCAAGAAGTTTAAATTGCACGGCTACATATTCTACTAATTAAAATACTTTATTTTTAGATGCACTGCTTAGATTTACTTAGTAATAGAAATTGTAGATTATTCCTTTAAAATTATGGTGCCATGCGAGCGCCAAGTAATCATAATTATAATTATAGAAATAAAGATGTCTAATATACATTTATGGTCATTATAAATGTTGCTACTTGGTTTTTCATGAGATCTCACAACTTTTAGTAGTGAACTGCGTTGCGAGACGTGGCATTTTTTTATATTTTATGTTTTTTATGGGATAATATTATTCTAGACTAGTTTGGAATAGACTCCCATGTCTGTCATACAATACAATGCAGAAAGTGTCAACCCTTATGACTATTGTGTCTTTAAAAGTGTCAATTTTAATTTTTTTTGAGTCTGTTTAAATATTTAATCGATGAATAAAACATACATGATCATTGTAAAAGCAAATTCCTCTAAGTAATTGGTAAAATTTAACAATGATTGTATTTGTAATCCTTAGACCGGGATTTTTCAACTGTGGTTAGGGTAATCATCGGTGTTATTAAGCTAGACGCGCTCGCATCGCCTCACGCCTCACGTCTCGTGCCTCACGCCGCGCGGGCGCACTCGCAGCTCTGCGAGCGCGTCCAGGTTAATAAGACCCGGAGAAAAACATAACCAAGGTTGAAAAAACGGGGTCTTAGTTTGTAGTTGTTGCTAGCGAACATGTGAAAGATTACCTTATTTATTTTCTTAATTAGAACTACATTTTTGAATATATGCATAGCTATCAATAAGTTAAATATAATTTGCGAAAGTTGTTCATGGTTTTTTTTTCTTAGATGTTTTACTTCATTGTTTTGAATTTGAAATGAAATCGCATGATCCTATTTATACATAGCAAATATAAGTAATAGTAATGTTGTATTTCAATAGATTTTAACTATCGTTGAATGTCTGTATATTTTATAAATTGCATTTCTAAATCACAAATATACATGGCAAACATTAAGTATCTCGAAATTGTTTGGTTTGATTTTTTAATTATTTGGTTTAATATATTTTCTTATGTTAAACTGCAAAGCGAAATATAATAAAAAACAAAGTGAACATTCATTTAAACAGTATATATCCGAATGTCTTTTATTCACGCATTCTTATTATTTTTCCATTTTAAATTACTTTGCTAAGTGTAATATGCATAGCAAACATATTTTTTTTATCAGCGATTGTTTTTAATGAAGGTATGCGTTTGTTACTCTATATAAGTAGAAATACAGTAATAAACGCCAAAAATTACTTAATAATATTAATTTTTTAAACCATATTTGAATTCCATTATAAAAAAGAAATACATTTGATATATATCGTCGAACCCACTTTGATATATATCGGATATATATCTTGATATATATCCTCGAACTCCGGGTACGACAGCCTCGTTGAGGTTTTGTGTACGAACCCCAAGTCGGGTTAAGTAACATTGAGTTTCCTGCTCAGTATAAGCCTGTAGTTTGGTATTTGAGCCAGATATTACAATAGGCACATCATCCCTTGTTAAATCATGGGACGGAATAAGCTTGGCGAAAATTAGTTTCACTAGGTTCGCCTCTGCCCACCTCTTAGGAAATAAAAGTCGTGTGTGCATGTTATGTGTATTACGTATGCGAAGTTTACCCTTGTTTTAAACTAATGTTTAACTTACATAATATCATTCATTATAAAACAAAAAAACTTATTTACAGGCCCTCACAAAATTCTTGAAGAAAGGCCCTGGAGCGTATAAAAAGTCTATGATAATGTTCTATGCCCCATGGTGTGGCTACTGCAAGACAATGAAGCCTGAATATGTGAATGCTGCTGCTGATTTGAAGGTAAATAATAAATGTATGACATGGTTTGAAATGAAGCTGAATAACCATTACCAATGAACTTTTAGGTACCTAGGTAGTCATCCGACAGCACTGAACTTTTTTGCTCAGTTAAAGTGATTTTATAGTTAGTTTTCATTATGAAAAGACACTCATCTAATACTGAAATTAACAGTTGGCTAGCAAATAATACGTTTTGCATTATGGACTAATGATGTAACGATTTTTTATAATTTGTTGCGAATACGAATATTCATTGACCGATGTTGGCCAGATGGCGTTATGTGTCAATTTACTATGCCACCTACATCTTCAGTGTTCGCGAGTATGAATACAAATACGAATATTTTCTTTTTTCTTACGGCGCCACAAGACTATGCTTACAAACTCATATTATACAAGCTGCACGGATAAGTTTAAAAAAAGATTACTTTATTCATCACGTATAGTCCGGTTACTATACGAAGAGCTCTGACAAGTGACAATTCAAATATTAATAGACATGGGAAATTATAATCGATCTCAAATTAAACCGATTTTTATGGAGAATCGATAGAAAATATGACTATAATTAAATCGATTTGATGTTTTAAAGGTGGGTGATATACGCTCAATATATTGATTTAACCATGTTACACACACACACACACACACACACACACTCACGCCTTTAATCCCCGAAGGGGTAAGCAGAGGCGCAACTAGTGCACCCACTTTTCGCCGTTATTCCGTCCCATGATGTGATAGGGGGCGAGCCTATCGCCATATCAGGCACAAATTCGAGACTCCGGGCTGATACATACATACATATACACTCACGCCTTTAATCCCCGAAGGGGTAGGCAGAGGCGCAACTAGTGCACCCACTTTTCGCCGTTATTCCGTCCCATGATGTGATAGGGGGCGAGCCTATCGCCATATCGGGCACAAATTCCAGACTCCGGGCTGACACTGAATTTTAAAAAACCCAATATCACTGCCCGACCCGGGAATCGAACCCAAGACCTCAGCATTGCAGTCATATCGTAATACAACTACGCCACCGAGGCAGTCCATGTTACATTTATCCATAATTTATTTTATATTTCAAATAAGATAATCAAAACGATGAATCGTAATTATTCCTTAATAATGATCCAGCTCTAAGACATTTACGTTCCGTTCTCATATCACCCGTAGTTTTTCAATATATTTAAGAATATTATTTCATTACTCTAAACCAAAATGGACTTATTACTTTTAAGTGTATAGTATTCTAATTAACAAAGACGATTACTATTGTTTTTTTTAAGTCGGTTGCCTCATAGAATATAATTTATTGCATATTGATGAATAAAACAGTTTTTGCGAAGAATGGATTGTTTCGCAGCTGTCAGAGCTCTTAGTATAGTAACCGGACTATAGGCGAACATAGTTGCACTTATGATAAGTCAAGATAAATTAAATTAATAATAATAATTATTAAAAAAAGTCACTTGTATAACTATAGACATTTTTATAGGGAGTAAAATCAATCAAAAATAAATAAAGAAGCCAAGCTCGGGCTGGCAGGAAAGACGACATAACGAAAACTATGAACCATTTTTATTAAAAATAATGGGACGCGTCGCGATCCTCACCGGTGAGGACAATAAGCTAGCCTAGCTAACCTACCAGCCTTTCACTAGCTACCTAAGCGATGACTAGCCGAAGAAGAAAGGCAGAAAGAAACTCCGGGCTTCCTTTTTTTCTAAATTATAGCATGTTTAGGTACTTATTAACTAATTGTACTGTGGTCTTGCTAATATTACATAATTATATTTTTGTTTTACACTCTTAAGAATAACGTAACAACCTATCATCTTTCTTCACGGTTTTCGCTTTTCGCAAATTTGGTGATCTGTGGCCGCCTTCAAAAGCAACTTCATTAGTCCTTAGTTTCAAAAATAATATTATTTATTAATAACAAATGTATTCGTATTATACTATTAATATATACGAACATCAAAATCGTGCTCAATACTTAAAGTATGTGGGGTCTGCCTACCCGCACAAGGCCAAGTTAAAGCACCACCCGCACAAGCCACCATAGTAGGCCTAGGCCTATATTATTATTATGTTAATATACAACTGTATATTAATAATAATAGTAAAAAAATGTATAATCAATTGTATTCATTTATAAGGGCAACTCGCACTTGACCAACAAAAAAAAAACAACGGGTTGCACTCCGGGAGTGCCAGCAGAAGTGAAAACTTGAACATTAACGTTGTGCATTTTTTAATATTTTGGAATGGTTAGGTAATAATTTCGCACGAATTGCTTTATTTATCAGTATAAAAGTACTAGCATTTTTGTGGTTCAATACAATATTTATATATTGCGCTATCCTACACAAAAATAACAACCTCCGTCTTACGAATTTTCGATCAGGTCACGTGTCCTGACGCGAGTTTAACATTTTATACCAATCCCAAGAAAAGTGCTCAACGCCGCTAAAGAAGTTTTCACTTCAAAAACTACTATGCCAATTTTTATTTCACAAAAATAGACCTAATGGATTCTAAGACAGTTTCCATAATTTCTGGTTTTCCCCATTGAGTTAAATGTACTACGGTAGTACATTATAACTCAATGGCTTCCCCATACTGTCCTAGTTAAAAAAAACCCTGAATGCTGATATTATATGTATGATTTAAGGGCGAGTCTGTATTGGCTGCAATCGACGTGGCTAAGCCAGGCAACTCTAAAATTAGACAAATATATAATATTACCGGTTTCCCAACATTGCTGTATTATGAGTAAGTAACCATTGAAATAATGTTCCCTTAGTGACAATTAGGAATTTAAGTAACATATTTTGTAATTAATTGTCTAGACATACTAAGATATACAATGAAAATATTATTGCAATATAAATTATGTTTACGGGTACAAGAACAGTCGTACAACGTAATCTAATAATTATTATTATTTTAGAAAGGGCCAATACAAATTCCCATACAACAGTGAGAACAAGCGGCAAGCTATTGTTGAGTTCATGAGGGATCCGACATCACTCATGCATCAGAAGAAGAAAGAGGTGGTAGACGAGAGCTGGTCTCCAGATACTGACGTTGTTCATTTAACTGGTATGTATATTTATTTGTTATGATTACAGTATTTTCAATTTATTTATTTACTAGGTGTTGCGGTTTCGCCCGCGTGAAAAGCCTTTCCCGCTACAAGTCCCTAATACAATGTACGACGTCAGCGTCATCTGTTTTGAAAATGAGATTCAAAAATCTCATTATTTCCCATGGCAGCAAATTACCGGGATAAAATGTCTATATGTTATTCCAGGACCTAGTCTACTCATGTGCCAAATTACATATAAATCCGTTCAGATGTTACTGCGTTTACTTCTAACAAACACAAAAACATTTTAACAAACTTTCGCATTTATAATATTAGTAAGAAGTTAGAATTAAGATTTAATAAATAACGAAAATCCCATCTTATCAGATCAGCAGTTTTTGGAAAAATCGCGAACATACAAACTTATATACGAGTCGAAAGGAGAACCTCCATTTTTGGAGGCGGTTAAAACGATATTACAGAATACACATTTAAACCAAAATAATACTTGAACATTGGAAAAGCATTGCTTACCATCTACCGAAATTCAAAGTTTTATATCTTGATAATTTTTTACTGGATTTTTATCAATCTTTCTGTTAGGATTTATATGAGTTAATATTTGATAAACGTAAAGAATGAAAATGAGTCAAATACCCCTAGTTATTGGTAATTTGTCTGTTTATACTTCTGGGGAAAGGACATGTCCAAAAACGGGCCTAAAATTCTAACAAAGACGGTTTATATATATTTGGATAGAGCTCCAAAAAACTAGCCTTTTATAATAAATCGTTTAATTTTAAAGACCTCCGATTTTGAGATTTATGTTATTTTATTTTGCTTAAAAACTACACTTATTATGAACGTTTTTAAAAAAGTTTGTTATAAATGGAAGGGCCTAAAAATATTTTTTTAATGGATCCAAGATCCATATTTTGCCCCCTTTAATATTCCTAAAGTTTGAGCCTGGTTAGATTTTGAGGCCCAGCACCCATATAGAAAAAGCGGAGATCTCCTTTAATGTTGATACGTAGTATTCAGTATTCTTTGATATTGGTTCCAAATACTGGCATGATTGACGTTCTTTAAAATAGAAAGTTGTCATAATGGCAGTTGACGGAATATTACCTCACTTTGTAGATTATTATTTATTTGTCCACAATCATTTCGATAAAGGATATTTCATTTTGGATTATTCTACGGCAATATGAAAATATGGCGCTATTTGGCGCGGTGTTTGTTTAAAGGTAATTATGTATAACATTCTCTTATTTAGGAATAACATTAATTAATATTTTTGTTTGTTTTTAGCGGATACTTTTGATCAGGCATTATCGAAAGTGGAACATGGTCTGGTGGTATTCTACGCACCGTGGTGTGGTCATTGTAAACGCATAAAGCCCGAGTTTGAGAAGGCTGCTGCCAAAATAAAGTCGGCAAAAGTAAGTCTTACTAATTATTTTGGAAGGTTATAGCACAAATAGTAGTGCTATCTCTATAGTATTGCTCCATTAATATTTTTCGACTGCAGTGCTGAGGTCTCGGGTTCGATTCCCGGGTGGGGCAAAGCGATATTAGGTTTTTCTACTCGGTATCAGCTCGGAGTCTGGAAACATGCCCAGTAAATGGAAATAGGCCCGCCCCCTATGTCATGGGACCTAACATAGCTGACGAAATGTGGGTGTGATACACTCTGCCTACCCCTGAAAAGGGAAAAACTCGTGATGTTATTGTATGTATATAATTATTTATCTTATTGTCTTGGGATAGCCCTATCTAATTTGCTTCAGCTGATTTAAAGATTAGGTCCGCCAATTCATTTTATGGTTGATCACGTTATAAAAAATAAAAAGACAGATCATTTGTTATCCTTGATATTTGAAACCCTTTTTTTGGTCTAGCTGCCAGGCATCTTAGCAGCAGTGGACGCCACGAAACAGCCCGAGCTGGCGGCTCGTTTCGGGGTGAAGGGTTATCCCACCCTCAAGTACTTCAACTTCGGCGAGTACAAGTTCGATGCGGGTCACGCCAGGCAGGAGGAGCAGATTATTAGTTTTATTAAGGTATGATTATAATTTATTACAGGGTAACGAAGGTTTCGTTCTATCACATTTGGCACATCTTGCAGTTTTTACTGATTATATTTTTGAACGCAGCGTAATCCATACATTAATAAGGATAATGTTTCGTAAGGAGTAGGAGAGGAGTATTAGATAATAATAATAATTTGGCGTCGAGTCGTGACCCTTAGTTTCAACGACTATAACCTATGCATGGTTATAGTTACAAAAATATTGTTTACGATATAAATATCCACAAACGCGGTTTTAACACATTTTTTTATTGCATTGAATGATGAGACGAGCATGCCGTTCGCCTGATGGTAAACGATACGACCACCCATAAACAGTAGCAACACCATCCAGCACCTTGACTTACAAAGTACTGTGTGGCATTCCACTGCGCTCGTCATCCTGAGACATAAGATGTTATGTCTCATTATGTCCAGTAGTTACACTGGCTACAATGCCCTTCAAACCGAAACACAACAGTGCATGCACACTGCTGCTTGGTACCTACCCAGACGGACTTTCACATATGAGAGACCTACCAGCAGTAACACTTTTCAAGGTATTTAACATAATAAATATTATTGGTTCCGCCATAATGATTCCACATTTAACAATAAAACGCAATTATTGGTTGGCAGCCTAATCCTTGTCCTTAGTTCCCTTTTCCGCACCTCTTTCTCCCTTACTCTTGCACGCCTACCTATCTGTGTCTCGCGCGCACCGCGCCGAACAAGCTGCGCGAGTGCCAAACACTTCCGTAAACGCCGCCGCCGCAGCCACATTAATGGCTGTTTAATGATTCGCTAATCCGCTTTAATTTGGTGCATAACTCGCATAAAAAGCACATGTAACGCTAATTGAACTGCTGAATAACCAGTGCTTGGTGTTGGTGACGTTATTTTGTGTGTGAAGCAAGCCCTTTTGCGTGCGCGTCGTATATCTACAGCGACGCCATCGCCGGGACCGCGTGCGCCGCCTGATGCAGAATCGTCAAGGTAAGGCGTGCATATAATTTCCTTATAGGGCTGCTAACCCAAATACTCCCCCCATCGCGAACCAGCCCCTCCGAAGGGGATCCCAAAAAATACAGTCCACAAACGCCAGGGTCATTGTTGGCCCAACGCACCGAGCCTTAGGACTCGGCCGGGACAGTTTCGACTGTCCCATTTAATTCCCCCGCTCCTTCTCTTTTCCCCTTTTTATTTCGGAGGCCCATTACGTGGCGCCTCCATTTTTGGTCCATACGAGACGGATTAATATCTGGTCATCGGACTACGCCGCTTATTAATTAGGGCCTAGATTCGTCTAGATTTGCCCCTCTCCGCATTTAGTATATTCGTAAGTACCTGCCTAGGTACCTACTCTTCTCGCTTATTTGTTTCTACCTTGGTCTTAAAGGGGTTACATAACTCATTTAAATATCATTGTTAAAAACAAAAACGCTTATTCATTAAAATACCTATTTACCTTTTATTTCTATACATAGAGGGTAAATCTTATAAAAGTATTTTGTTGCGAACGCTCAGTTCGAATAAAACTCCGCACGCATAGTGAATCATCGCATTCATAAATATAAGTAAGTAGCTGTTATAATATTCGCCGCGCACAGCTGTTGTGCCTATAGTTACTTATTAGTTATATCGGTGTATAATATTTTGGTAAAATGTCGCGTTCGAAACGAATAGACACCGAGTCACCTGTACAAAATACTGAGCTTATATTGTTAGAAAGTCAACGAAATACCTATTACGCAATAATTCAAAATGTGTTCGAGAATTCGCAAAGGGTTGACACTAGTCAGGAATGTCTGGAAACCTTTCTTAGTTCAGTCGAAACAATTGATGACACTAGGTCTCAATTTAAAGAAATTCTTGTTGAATATAACCGCGTTTTACTTAAGACTGATCCTACTAGTAAGCCTGATTTTCAGTCCTTAATCTCGTTTGAGGATTTATATTGTCGTATTAAGCGCGTATTATCTCGTGTTGATTCCAAGCCTTCGAGGGTGGACACAGTTTCCAAACACAGTGGTATAAAACATAAAAAACCATCCTTGCCGTCACTCGAAATTATGGCGTTTGACGGTGACATACGAAACTGGCCCCTATTTTACGCAGGGTTTAAGTCCATGGTACATGAGAATCCGTTGTTAACAGATCACGATAGGCTGTACTATTTAGTGAGCAAACTCTCGACTAAGGCTAAACACGTGTTCTCGGGTATTACACCGTGCGCAGAAAATTATGACACTATATTACAATGTCTTATTGATAGGTACCAAGACACTCGAACACTCGCATCTACTTATTTAGATCAAATGGTTAACTTCAAGAGCACTGGTCCCGCCTCTGCGTCTAAATTCCAAAGCTTCTTAGAACAGTTCATAACTGCTGCGAGTGCATTAAAAAACCTGCACCTCAATGATCTAGCAGACTTCATGCTGCTGCATCTCGCTTTGCGAAGACTGGACGCCGAGACGGTCCATGCATTCGAGGAGCGATATCGCGATGTAGAAATGCCTACATTCATAAACCTATCTGATTTTATTCGTAGTCAGTTTAAAATTTATACTAACACGCAAATTAATTACGTCGCTCCCAGTGTTTCGCGTAATAATAATTATATTAAAAGTAAACCCCGTAGTCACGTACCCAACCCGCAGACTTACACGTCAGTTTCAACACCTAATAACAAAAAATGTCTTTGTGATAATTTCGCACATAATCATCTCTTTAAGTGTCCTACATTTAATCAATTAGAGCCTTCCGCACGATTTAAAAGCGTAAAGGATAATGGCGCTTGTATTAACTGCCTTAGTTTATATCATAAATCGCGAGGGTGTAAGTCTAATTTTAGATGTCGTAATTGTAACTCAAAACATCACTCATTGTTACATTTCAATGAATCAAATTCTCAATCCATTTCGCAAGCGCAACGTAATGTAAATTTGCCTGCGTCGGGAACCGAACCCGCGCCAGGCGCACCCGCAGTCAGCGCTCGGGCTTCGTCCACTTGTGGCGTGAGCGCCGCCGGCCCGCCTCGTGCGCCGCCGCCGCCGCCCGATAGTGCACAGAGCGGCAACGTCTCCTCGCTGCACACATCCATCGCTGTGCCAGTGCCGAACGCAACCGCTTCTAGTGGCTATCTCAAGCGATGTACGCAATCCACCATATTGTTGTCGACAGCGCAAATTACTATCTATGATCGTGGCGGTCGGGCGCATTTAATTAAATGTCTTCTTGACTCGGGATCGCAAAGTAACTTTATAACACCCGAATGTGTTGCGCTCTTGGGTATGAATTACGACAAAAATACGCAAACTATTGTACGTGGTTTCGGTGGTACGGAAAAATCCATTAGGGGTTCCACACGCTTTAAAGTACATTCGCGTCATAATAATAACGTTTGTTTTGACGTATCGGCACTTATTGTCGACCGCATCACGGACAACCTACCTTCGGTGCCCGTTGATAAATCTTTGTTCGCGCGTTATATTAACTCACTCCCGCTTGCGGACGGTAACTTCGCCACACCGGCCGAAGTGCAAGTACTTCTCGGTGCTAGTATTTTTCCACACCTGTTAATACCGGGTACGGTTTACAGTGTGGATGGGTTGCCGCCCGCTATAAATACTGTCTTCGGATACGTTATAATGGGTTCCGCTCCCGTTTTACTATCCAAAACTTTCGCTTTAAGGTCGACCTCGGCTTGCTGTGCTGTTGTCGATCAACCTCCCTTGGACCACCTTCTTAAAAGGTTTTGGGAACTTGAGGAGGTTTCCGCTCCGCCCGCTCAAGGTCATGATGACCTTGAGTGTGAAAACCAGTTCTGCGCCACCACTACGCGTGATGCTAGTGGTAGATACATCGTCGCTCTGCCGTTTAGGGACGATGCTCATAAATTAGGTAATTCTTACCACACTGCTCATAGACGCTTCTTGTGTTTAGAGCGTAAGTTGCAGTCGTCTGACATGTTGCGCGCCGCTTACAACGATATCATTCGCGAATACGTTGCTAAGGGTTACATTACCGAAATAGGAATAAATAATAATTTCGATCTCGCCGCCGCCGCATCCTATTTCGTTCCGCATCACTGCGTGCAACGTGAGGACAAGACCACTACTAAGGTCCGCATGGTGTTAGATGCCAGTTGTAGGACAAGTTCAGGGCTGTCGCTGAATGAAGTTTTACATTCAGGACCTAACCTTCAAGGTGACTTGAATTGTATTCTTCTTAATTTTCGCCTTTTCAAAATTGCTGATTCCGCTGATTGTCGTCAGATGTTCTTGCAGATCGGTATGCAAGAATCGGATCGTAAGTTCCAGCGTATTCTTTTTCGCTTTCACACTAATGACCCAGTGTCAATTTTCGAATTTAATCGCGTTTGTTTTGGAATGATTTATCGTTTTTCAAAATTATTACCGAGTCGACCTTACGTCACTCGTTTTGACTTAGATTACGCTGAAAGTAAAATCATACTTGCTCTTCAAAATGTTTATTTTGCTGACGACATTCGTAAATTAAAAAACAAACAAATTTGTTCACCCGCTTTGCAAAAATTAAATCCGTTCTTGGATAGTAAAAATATAATCCGTGTCGGCGGCCGTCTATCGAATGCTGCCGTCGAATATACGCAAAGACACCCGTGTGTGCTCCCGCGACGTGATCACGTAGTCGACATGATCATCGATTATCACCACACGAAGTACTTACACGCCGGTCCTGAACTACTGATGTCCTTACTTAGGCGTCATTATTGGATACTCGCCGCTCGCAGAGTTATTCGGCATCGTATACACAAGTGCAACACTTGTTTTCGGGCAAAGCCGCGCCCTACATTTCCCATGATGGCCGATTTGCCCGCGTACCGCGTCAACCAGGTTGACAAACCATTTTCGCATACGGGTTGTGATTACGCAGGCCCTCTACAATACACGCCCGTGCGTGGTAGAGGTGTCAAAGGCCGCAAGGCTTGGCTCTGTATTTTTACTTGTCTCACGACGCGTTGTTTGCACGTTGAGATAGCCACGGAACTGAGCACGGCTAGTTTTCTCGCTGCGCTTAAGCGTTTTCTTTCTCGCCGCGGTCCGGTTCAGTGTTTATACACTGACAACGGTACCAATTTTGTAGGTTGTCGCTCGTACCTACGCGACCTTTATAAGTTCCTCGACGAATATCGCCCGCGCCTTGAACACGAATTAACAGAAAGTCGCATTGAATTCAAGCAGATTCCGCCTGCTAGCCCTCACTGGGGTGGATGCTGGGAATCCATGGTCAAGGTTGTAAAGTCTCACCTCTTCAAGGTCATAGGGCAGCAGCTGCTGTCCTATGAAGAATTACTAACCGTACTTACGCAAGTCGAGGCACTTATAAACTCGCGCCCGCTTACGCCCTTAAGCAGCGACCCCGCCGAGCCGACGGCGCTCACGCCGGCTCATTTCCTTCATACCGCTCCGCTTTTTTCTTTACCCGCGTCTCACATAGATTCGTCTAATCTACGTGAGAGACATTCGCTATTGGATAAATTGGTCCAATCCTTCTGGCAACGCTGGAGGATAGAGTATTTGCATCAATTGCAAGCTCGCGCTAAATGGACCACGCCATCCACTCCGATCCAATTAGGAACGGTAGTGGTCATTATTGTAGATAATTCGCCGCCGCTTTCTTGGCCTCTCGGTGTGGTGGAAGCTGTCCACCCCTCGAAGGATGGTGCAACGCGTGTTGTCACAGTTAGGACGAGCAAGGGCAGCTTCGTGCGCCCTGTTGTTCGGCTGTGCCCGCTGCCCAGTCAGTAAATATTTATAACCCACGGTTGCTCGTAGGCCTAGGATACCTAGCGGCTGTGGATACTAGATTCACAGCCGATGCCAAGAGCCCGTGGGCGTAATTCTTACGCTTATTTCGTTAATTCGCTCATCTCGCTTAATGTACAGGTAGGAGTAGGCTTACGCTCTATTTCTTTTCTCTTATAAGGTAGCGTTTTCTAAAGGTAACCCTTTAAGGCCGGGGGAATGGTTCCGCCATAATGATTCCACATTTAACAATAAAACGCAATTATTGGTTGGCAGCCTAATCCTTGTCCTTAGTTCCCTTTTCCGCACCTCTTTCTCCCTTACTCTTGCACGCCTACCTATCTGTGTCTCGCGCGCACCGCGCCGAACAAGCTGCGCGAGTGCCAAACACTTCCGTAAACGCCGCCGCCGCAGCCACATTAATGGCTGTTTAATGATTCGCTAATCCGCTTTAATTTGGTGCATAACTCGCATAAAAAGCACATGTAACGCTAATTGAACTGCTGAATAACCAGTGCTTGGTGTTGGTGACGTTATTTTGTGTGTGAAGCAAGCCCTTTTGCGTGCGCGTCGTATATCTACAGCGACGCCATCGCCGGGACCGCGTGCGCCGCCTGATGCAGAATCGTCAAGGTAAGGCGTGCATATAATTTCCTTATAGGGCTGCTAACCCAAATACTCCCCCCATCGCGAACCAGCCCCTCCGAAGGGGATCCCAAAAAATACAGTCCACAAACGCCAGGGTCATTGTTGGCCCAACGCACCGAGCCTTAGGACTCGGCCGGGACAGTTTCGACTGTCCCATTTAATTCCCCCGCTCCTTCTCTTTTCCCCTTTTTATTTCGGAGGCCCATTACGTGGCGCCTCCAATTATGGAGTGTGGAATCAAAGATATGCATCGATCCGTGACCGCACACGAATGTCAATTAATTTAAATACTTCATTAATTACTCCATTTACGAGATAATAAAGTGCTAGTGATGTCACTATCACCATGACTTGTGTTTTGTGGCGAATTTAACATTTTATAGATTTTATTTTTGTCAAGCAATCGTGTTCGTAGCTAGGAAAACGGGCAGTTAGGTACAGTGATGGCAACTGGTTACCACCGCTCCTGATAAACTTCAATATAAACAGGAATCAGGGGTGTTTTACCGACGGTTAAAGAGGTCGAAGTTAGTTGGAAAGATGAAAGGTAGGGAACAAGAGGCAGCGAGAATTGTGGTATTTCATAAATGTTATACCATAAAACGTTACTGTGGCCCTGTGTACCATAGTCGTGCAAATCTTCTTGGCTTTCCTAATATACCTGGACAAAACATAACTACTCAATGTTTTTACCCGACTACGGCAAAGCAACGGAGGGTAATGATTTTAACACCCTATGTATGTATGAATCTATTTTATGTTTCGCTCTAGCGTCGCTCCTATTGAACCGATTTTGACAAATAAGGTGTCTATCGATTCGTATATATTGTGCGATGGCTATAAGCTATGTATTTTTTTGGAGAAATTCTGAGCACACAGCTGTTTTAGTTTACTTTTCACAAACATCCGCATGTACAATATTAATCCTTCTACGCCCGCTATGCACACCGGTGTCCATTTAGATAAGGAAATTAGCTTATAACTATATATAAGCGTTGACGGGTTAAGATAACATAAGATATGTATGTGCAGGACCCGCAGGAGCCGCCGCCGCCCCCGCCGCCGGAGCGGCCGTGGTCGGAGGAGGAGAGCCCCGTGCGCCACCTCACCACCGCCACCTTCCGCAACACGCTGCGCAAGATCAAGCACAGCATCGTCATGTTCTACGCACCGTGTTAGTTATTTTGACTACTATTGTTAAGTATTGTGTGGGTGTGATACACCTCTGCCTACCCTTTTTTTTCTTTTTCTCGCGGAGAAAGTGCAATTTTTACCACTACCGCCCAGCCTAGCGACTGGACGGTTATGTTGGGTTCACCGTGCCTTACGACCCGGTGTTGAGCCGCCCGGAAAAATTAAAAACTTCAAACATCAAACTCATCAAAGAACGCCCTTGGCGCCATCGGCAGCGTGATTCCACCCACGCTGCCGCCCATCTCGGGGATCGCACTGTGTACATGAGGAATATACTGAATAGTTATGGTGGACAGTTCCTACCGGCCGCCCGCGACCCCCTATTTCCCCTATTGGTCGCCTTTTACGACAGGCAGGGGATACCGTGGTGAGATTCTTCAGACGCCCCCAGTGCACAGGGTGGGAGACGCCGGTCAGTCGTCCACCCGGCGCCTCCTACGTCTTCTCTGACTGCGGGAGGGATCGGTACGTTCCCGATCCCTCTCGGCGCTCTCCTTCTGCGAGATGACCACCTCGCAGAAGTACACCATACCGCACGCCAGAACCTCCGGCTGTCAACCATGGATGACACCACAGCCGGCAGCGAGAGGTCTCCTCTGACGACTGACATGAGAGCGTTGCGCTCCTCGTCCCAGGTTGGGCAAAACTCCAACGTGTGTTGGGCCGTATCCTACTGGCAGTTGTCACGATGGTGACACACGGCCGACTCCTCGATTCTGACGATCCGCCACAGGTACTCACCGAAGCAACCATGTCCGATGAGCACCTGCTTTATACGAAACGTCGCTGGACCGTGGCGCCTGTCCAGCCATTCAGCAAAGACAGGACGCACTGCCGAGACTACCCTAAGCCCCGTTGTTGGGGCCTCCAGCCTAAGACGCCACTCCTCCACGGCAGCTCTGCGGAGTAAAGCCCGCTTGGCCTCAACCTCTTTCAGGGCCGGACGCTGTCCATGTCTGGACGCTTCCTCCCGCCAGTGAAAAGAGGCAGAGAGGGCTCCGGCATCCAGATCCCATGGTAGAAATCCGGCCAGTACACAGGCTGCCTCGAAAGAGACCGTGCGGTACGCCCTGATCGCCCGCTGCGCTACTACTCGTTACGGACTCCGCAAGAGAGCGACGCAGTGGCCCCTCAGAACCTCTGCCTACCCCTGAAAAGGGAAAAAGACGTGATGCTATGTACGCAGTATTATTAAGTATTTTAAGTATTACTAATACTAGTGCCCTCAAGGCAGTATGCAGCGGCAACAATACATATAATTTCAAAGTCGAAGTCAAAGATCATTTTTCAGAGCTTTTTTAAATCTTCATGAATCTACCACCGCTTCGGAAAGTGTTATTAGTGTTATGAAGAAGCGGCACAAGGAACTCCCTCAGCAACATGATCTGCCATAATAATAAAATATTACACAATGTTTGAATCGCTTTATGCGGATTTTATTGAACGCTAGATATTGAGGTAAGGGCGTGTGAAGAGGGGATGGGAAAGAGAAGGAAAATACGTTGACGAAACTTAATTGCCCAATGCGAAATTGCCATTATACAAACCCTGTTAAGTCTCAATGTTAAACTAGCAAATATTGTACTCAATGTATTTTGTTCATCGATCTGTTTCCAATGTAACGCCAACATAAAGGTGCAAACGTCGAATGACAGGTTTCATTTAGTATTGCCGCAGTGTTCGTACCAAATCGGCTGTTCCAATTGGAACTATAAAAAATATTGCAATTCAGCACTTCTGTCTTGTGCGAGGATTTGTAGTCTATGAGTTCTTGGGTTTGACTCCTAGTAGGAATAACGGTTATACTCCAGCGAAAACAGGTGTAAAATATTAAACCAAATCTGCAACATGATATATGGAGGTATATTGCGCATACCTTACAATATATTAATATAAGGGCGGTTAGAAAAAGATTTTATTATCCCATTGTCATAAAAGAGCCTTCGTAATTACCATAATAATATGTTATTATGTAAACGATTTCGCTTGCGATAGATGCGCGCCGAATATAATTATAATTATGCGAGCCATCCCACTATTTGATGCGATAATTATCTTTTCGAGTGTTTGTTAAAAGTAAAAGATTCTCTTATGGAAAATTTGTTTTTTTTTTTTATATTATATTCATTAAACGGCTGTAATGAAATTGTAGGTTCAAATAACTGTGCGGTAATTTTCATGGCGGCACCACACTTCGCTATGTGTTATTTGTTATGCGCGTTATTCGCCCGCATATGACGAAGTGTGGAGGGCTCATTCGTCTATATTTGCTTTATTCGCCCGCATAACGCGTAAGCGCGAATAGCAAATAAGCTTATCCGTTCGCTTGTCGGTTTTATGACACACTTCAAAGGAGACGAAGAAGCCGAATATGTGTGTCGACTGCCCACACTTCGTTCACTCATTCAGTCTTGTACGGTCGCTTACGGCGGTCGTGTCTCGACACTACTCAATACTCGGCACTGTGTACTGTGTGTGTCCCAAGATGGTGGAAGGTCTCTCATATGTAAGAGTCCGTCTGGGTGGGTACCACCGCAATGTCTATTTCTACCTCCAAGCAGCAGTGTGAATCACTGTTGTCTTTCGGTTTGAAGGATATTGTAGCCAGTGTAACTACAGGACATTGTGAGACTTAACATCTTATGTCTCAGGATGACGAGCGCAGTGGAATGCCACACAGTACTTTGTAGCTCAAGGTGCTGGATGGTGTTGCTACTGTTTATGGGTGGTCGTATCGCTTACCATTAGGCGAACGGCATGCTCGTCTAGTTATTCAATGCCATAAAAAAAAAAAACACGCAACATACGAATATATTTGGCATGTTTGGCACGCCGGCACCAAGTGCGGATGGCATGTTTGTTGTTCACTCACATAACAAATATTTTGCCGAATACAGTGCAGCCGCTTACCTAATAACACATAACGAAGTGTGGTGCCGCTATCATGGTATTCAAGGGATATCTGAAATCTCACGCCCCGAATTCTACGAAATCGCGAAACGAATCAATCACAATTGCTTAACAATGTGTAGTGTGTATAGACAATTATTCCGGTCTATGTACTGGCCCGTTTGGTCGCCCGAAACACCAGATCCTATATGGGGCGCCACTGGTCTTCAGGGGTGCCATAAGTCGTCCAGGAGATACAGATTAATCCAAAAGAAGTCGCCCGATACAACAGATTTGCTACTAAGGCCGGACTTTACTTTATAATGTATATTGGAATATAAATTTCAAATTTTAGGGTGTGGCCACTGTAAAAGTACGAAGCCGGAGTTCGTGAAAGCCGCCGAGAAGTTTGTCGATGAACTCATAGTGTTGTTCGGTGCCGTGGATTGTACCGAGGAGCAAGAGTTGTGCGCGCAATACGACGTCAAGGGATATCCCACCATAAAGTACTTCAGCTACTTTGATAAACAGGTCAAGGAATACTCAGGCGGTAGGAAGGTGAGTTGTAAAATACAAAATCACTAGCAATAATGAAGGTTAATCAATTTTAATTTATATTTATATACATGTAATAAACGTGTAATGTAATCTAATCCTTACTTAATATTATAAATGCGAAAGTAACTCTGTCTGTCTGTTGCGCTTTCACGTCAAAACTACTGAACCCAGTTAAATGAAATTTGGCACACAGATAGTCTAGAGCCTGAGAAAGGACATAGGCTACTTTTTGTCCCGGGAAAATATAAAGCGGGACTTTTATCCGGAAAATCTTTTTCACGCGAGCGGAGCCGCGAGCAAAAGCTCGTATTATATACTTATCTTTTACTCACAAACAATTGTTACATTTTGAATATATTTTGCGTAACTTTCCATCTCCGAGCTTTTGTTATGCCCATCAATTCTAGTAGTTCTTTTCTATTCACATTGAGAGAAAACTTAACAATGCAAAATAAATTCTCATGTAATTTTCGATGTGAATTTTAAATAAAATTGTTTGAACAGGAGGCGGATTTCGTGTCTTTCATACACAGTCAGATGGGTGACCATGAGACGTTGCAAAAGGTGAAAACGACACAAGACGCGGGCTTCGGAGGGAACGTGGTGTTGGCCTTTGATAATGACTTTGAGCAAATCATTGCCGCGCCGACACCCACTTTTGTCATGTTCTATGCCACTTGTAAGTATTTTGCAAACTAAACAATGTATATGACTATTTTTCACAAAGTTCCCTGTTTAGACTTCGTTCTACGATGAGTTTTAATAAAAACATTGTAACATTGTTTTTAAGGTACAAAATGTAGTATGCAAAAATCATTTCGGTAGAAACTTAAATTATTCGTAAAGTTACAAATGAATAACCAAAGCAAAAAACTATATGTAATTTTAACGGCATTAGTGTAATATTGTGGTATGTATGACGCTAATTACTTGCGATTGTGTGAAATATTTATTTGTTCATCATTATCTTATTTGTTCTACATTATCTTAATCCCATCTAAAATATTAAAGATTATAATTTAGGATTCGTGAAGGTCGTGTAAAATGGCCTTATAAAATTATAAATTTATCAGCTAAAATCAGTCACTCTATCAGATAGAAAAATTTAAATGAACAAATCGAGCTGCTGCGTGTTGTGTGTATGACGGCCATTTATGAACAAAACAATTGCAAGGGAATATTTTAATAAGCGTGTGATATTTTCTCACAATTTAAATGATTGCCTCTCTTGATTACCCGTGACTTGACGTATCCGAGTGTTGACCGTGACGAAAGGCAATGAACTTTGGTACATACTTGCGTCCTGCGTGTGCGCATACTTTGGCTCCAAGTCTCTCCTTTGTGTCAGGCATTATCCATAACATTAGTAATGATTGTGGCCTGTTTATATATGGTTTGTCGTCGTCTTGATATTATTTTTCAAACTAGTTGGAGCATGATTAGAATTACACGTCGTAAAAATATTATTTAGGCAATATACCCAACCACTTTTCTTGCCTACACTTACATTATAAAGAGCAAATGTTGCTATGTTTGTACCGAATAAACTCAAATCTACTGGACCGATTTTGAAAATTCTTTCACCCATATAAAGCTATATTTTCAGCGAGTAACATGGGATATTTTTTATCCCGGGAAACTATAAAGCGGGACTTTTTATCCCGGAAAAACTATATCACGCGGGCGGAGTCGCGAGCAAAAGTCTATGTGTCATAAAAGACACGTCATGCAATATAACCTTTACTGATTGTAATATAAACAATATTTAGACATACGACGATAAAATGAAACAGAAAGAGCTGTTTGATAATAAAATTTAATATTTGTACTTTAGTAGTAATTTTATTTTGTAGGGTGTGGGCACTGCATAACAGCAAAACCAGCGTTCAGCAAACTGGCAACATCGCTGAAAACAGAGAAATTGCCGGTGAAAGCGATCGCAGTAGAGGCGGCGGAGAATCCTAAAGTTGCCGACTTTGCCGGCATACAGACATTGCCCACGTTCAAAATATTCGCGGCGGGAACATATGTCGCCGACTACGAAGGAGACCGCTCCTTGGAAGACATGCTCAACTTCTGCCGGTCTCATGCCAAGGTGAAAGACGAATTGTGATCTACGTAGTGAACCATAGTTTAGTTACTCATCATATTTTCCTTTAATTATATCACAATATACGTCACTATTTGCTACCGCTTTTGTAAGTTAAAATTTGAAAATTCATTAATTTGATCACCTTTCAATTGGATTTATAAAGGGATCTTTTTTAAACATAGTATAATAACGTAGTTAAGTACTTAGTAGTGATAGTTCAATATATTTTTGTACTCAATTTAGTTAGTTTGCTCTAAAGTCTAATAAATTAATAATTAATGAATACTTATATAGATATTGATACATATGACATTTACAATATCGATATGAAAATCGCAGTGGTAAATTGTTTTGACACTCATTACCGAGCGATTAATTGAATACGCTTCAGTAATGCCCGATTTCTGAATCTCCCAGTTAAACCTTCAATAACTATTGATCCATTAAAGTTAAACTTAAGATAAACGTCGGTTGACTTTCACTGTGTTTCTGAACATATAATGAAGCATTCGATAACTATGAAGTCGACAACCAGTTCCTTGTTTTGCTACGAGATGGCTCTTTTTTAGCAATCGACTTTAAAATGGATTTTATTACTAAAATTCGTAACTAATAATTATTTTATATACATAAATAACTTATTTTAACATAGATCAACGCCTAAACATTATTTTAATTTTATTTTGTGGTAATTTGTTATTTGTCTCTGGCTGATGAATGACATCATTGCTGAATTAAAAAAAAAAGTCAAACAGTTCATAAAATGTCCTATGTCATGCTAGCACTAGTTTGCTAATTTGTGTCGTTTTATTTAGAATTTGAGAATTTATAACACTACTGAAACTGTTGTGATTCGCCGTATCAATTATGTTCCTCTATATTGTAAATAATATCTAACAAGTTGCCGTCGTTTGCGACAAAATGACACGTCAAATAGTTATGGAACAGATAAACGGTAAAAATTGGCCAGTTAAGTTAAAGTAAGTTTAAACTGAGTTTATCTTGCAGTGCGTGGTTCTGAAACGCAATTTCATGGATTATCGAACCAATAGCGCTAACGGATAGATAAACTGCCGTCAATAGTACTTCAGAAATCGGGCATTAGTCGCACTCCGATTGGTAAATTAGCGTTATCGTTCAATATTTTAACGTCATATCGTGTTGCAAATTAATTTGAGAATATTAATAATTGGATGCGCAATGAAATTAGCGATACTACAGCTAGCTAGAACGGCTAGTTATGTGCCGATGTTTATACTAATTATAACACTATAACAAGGAGCCTGTTCCTTCTTCGCATTATAACAAAAAAAATAATGAAAAAAGTTGATCGTCCTGAGGTCTTGGGGACACATGAAACATTCTGTAAGATACTCAATTTAAGTTATCCTTACCGCGTGCGTGCATTGTTTATTTATTATTATACATAGTTTGTATAACAATAAATACGGGGTTTTGGCGGGAACTTGGAAGTGTCATGAGGTGCTCTTGTTTTAATTCATTATTTTGGTGATATTTAGTGTTATATTGCATAATTATGGTGGTATATTATCCAATATAGTTCTGTTAAAGAGCTCAAATGAAGTGAATTGAAATAATTGTGCTAATCAAGTGTTTTTCTGTTGCCGCCAAAACTCCTCGATAAAGTCTTGGTAAGGTAGCCACTGCTTTACTTCGACATACTACAGATAATAAAATAGACAAACCAAACTTGACATTGGCAAAATGTGAACACAAATGCCATTATAAAAAAAAAAACAATAAATACTGGCCAGCAAGATAAACATAATATTGTCCCCGGAATGAAGGTATTATTCATGTTTTTATGCGAAGTTGGTAATGGCACCTGGTTATGTATTGAAAATGTAGTTTAGGTATAATAATCACTTTAGCTCTCATTTTTTACATTGGAGTGCGTGTAATCCGATTTTTCGAATGTGTAAATGTATATTCAAAAGGGTCTGTGTTTGTGTACTTAACTTACGTACGTACTTATGATATCCGAAAATTACGTTATCTTCATAAAAAATATGATACGGATGAATAATATGTATTATTAAAGGGTCTCTTGACTTATTAGCTAGCTAGTCTTGCATTCATCATTTCTAAATATAAAAATCGGTTTATACTGTAACTGTATTATTGTAATTTGTAATAAATAATAATTTTCAATCGTGTAGTCTGGTTCGCAATGAATCGTTAACTTTGGATGTTATTGTAAACGTTTGATATTGAGATACTTATAAGGTAAACAAGGATCTTTAAAATCATATCTATTTACATGTGTTTGGACGAGGCCATTTTCGTGTTGGGTATGGAAAAAATATTGTAATGAAAGTCTTAACTAATGCATTTAATTATTTTATTTCAAATTGATGAACACGTGTCGTGTGAATGTTTTATTTAAAATCTGTGAAATTATGATAAGTTTTAATAATTAAAGCTCGTAATTTTTATTTCATTTTAATATTGTGATGGAAGTGTTATTTTTAATTAATATCTGACTCACGAATTTCCGCCGGTAAAATGTATTTTGAATACAATTATGCTTAGTCAAGTGTGCAACTTTGTGAGAAATGTTATTTGGATATGATACGTTAATGTGGTCACACACATCAAGCTGTTGCGCAGGCGCATCACGCGCTGCACGTATCGGCTATTTTCGGCATTGTTTTGAAATGCGGCGCGCGCGTTGCAAAAACACGTGCGAGGCTGTACAGTGATATCATTCAATAATAACATTCTACAGTATATGCGCCGAGCATTAGTAAAAAAGTATGATCACTTTAAATCGCATATGTGTCGAATCTGGCCTCGTCGTTGTTACGAATTAAATATGTTTATCGCAAGAGTTACGTAGTTTAACTATAGTTTGAATGATGACAATACGATGAATTTTTATTATATAATTAAATATTAATTATACATTCCTTGTACTTATCATAATCTCGGTACTTGTTTGCAGACTTAAATGTGACTATATTATAAACACTTACCTCGTTTTATATCAAGTAATGTGCGTATGCGAGATATTTTTGGCTGCCTTATGGTGAGAATGATGCATTTATTATACTCGTACTCGTATCGTACCGTAGTACTCGTATGTTTGTTTTACGTAGATAATTCATTATGTAATAAAGAGATGGGCTTCCAAGTTGTATATCGGATAAGATTGGGCGTAATATATTATAAAATATACGTTTTTTTATATTATTTATATGAATTCATTAAAATGTAACGTATTTTTTATTCATGTTTATATACAATTAAGTAATTAAATTTGTTTGTCAAATTACAGATATAATAATTTCCATTGTGTTCGTAAAACAATTGAAGAAGTTTACTCTTAACAATGATAGTCGAATTTATATGCATTTGTGAGAGTTTGAACAATAGATACTATCAAGACCACGGATAGAAATAGTGCATGAAGCGAAAACAAACATCATCGAATTGATCATTTTAACATATTTGTATTAATTTAGTGTTATTGTGGCGCGAATAAATGCTTTATACGTTATTTAAAAATATTTGTTTCATTTCAAAATGCATAAAACAATAAAAAGGTAAATACCAATGTTTCATTCAATTCAATGAACTTTTATAGCTAAACGGTACAGTAACACGAAAAACATTGTTCGAATACCACGAGCAACATTCTTGGGTATTGTTATCTGACGCGTCGGTTTCCAGCGCATAGGGCTGACCGGAAGAATCTGAGTCCAAAGGTAAGTAATATTGTTGGTAACAAAAATATGACAATGTAAACCCTAAGAGGACCCCTGCCAATATATCCTCCCAATGATGGTGGTTGTCACACCATCTACTTATTGCCACCATACCTCCAATGAATAGAGGAATCAGGCAAGTTATTATCCGATACCCTTGCCCACGACTTCTAGAGAAAACTCCTAGTTTTCCACACAACCACATACTCAAAAAACCCAAAGAGCAAAACGAGAAACTACTGTGACCGCTCGGGAACGATTTTCTACCTTCGATATCGTCTTTGCAGTGAGATTTCATGTTGCCATCAGGGTAGCAACGGTAGAAGTAATCGGGCCGCGGGCGACCGACGATCAGTTTAACTGTTTCAGTAATAATAGCGTTTAATAATAGAGCTAAAGTCCAGGCTAGTAAGGCTTGAATTGCTTCTGCATAGTTCTTCATAATAATTAGAGGCACGAAGATGACTATGGCAGGTAAAACTCCGATTAGAAGGATTGTCACCCATGGAGCAATGTATGATTCCTGCCGAGGGCGCTTGTAGTAGGTGTGCAGTTCTTCTTCGGTGATGTGATGCATGTGTGGCTTGAGAAACTGCATCGCACACACCACTGCCAGAAGAAATACCCTGACAAGTATTTCTGTAAGAATATAATTGGGAAGCAGTGTTCGTCCACTACGCCTCATGATTTTAATTATCTAATTGTTAAAAAGTATCTTATCTTAATTTTTAGGCACTGGTTGTGATAAATTAATCAATTCAATTTATAAATTGTGGCTCCATCGTTATCAAACACTTTAAACAATTTCTACGGAATAAAGATAAGAATAATTTCATTAGGAAAACGGGAATATGACACTAAACTTCAGAATTTGCTGTCGACGTGATACATAGACTTTTATACTTCTATGATCTATGACGTGATAGAATCAAAGGAGATGTCCGCTTTTTGTATTGGTGCTGGGCCTCAAAATCTAACCGGGCTCAATCTTTAGGGATAGGGGGCAAAATATGGTACTTGGATCCATTAAAAAAATATTTTTAGCCCCTCCATTCATAAGTAACTTTTTTTTAAAGTTTATATTATGTGTAGTTTTTAAAGAAAATAAAATTACATTAATCTCAAAATCGGAGGTCTTTAAAATTAAACGATTTACTGTAATAGGTTAGGTTTTAGGAGTTCTATCCAAATACAGTGAAACCTGGTTAAATGCGACCTGGATAAGTGAGTAACCTCTATTATTGAGAATTCCAATAAGGTCCCGGGACTTTGTCATCGAATTACCTCTGTTAATGGGACTTTTCGAACCTGGTTAAATGAGATTTGATTTCTAGGATTTTTTCAATATTTACCTCTATAATTGGGACTCAGTATCTCAATTCCCTGTATAAGTGAGACATTTTATCAGGTAGGCACAGGTTTCCACTCGTTTACATTCCTACACTTAATTCATAACACCAGAAATTATGCATTTTCATTAACATTTCCACCTCTATAAATGGTATGACGGTACATTTCGACCTCTATAAGCGGGGGCCTCTGTAAATGAGACAACTATAATTTTAAAACTGTTTAATTGGGAAACTGAATAAATGAAAACCTTAAATGGCACAAAATCCTTGGTCCCTTGAGATCCCAATTAACCAGGTTTCACTGTATATAGGTATAAACTGTCTTG
Source organism: Sphinx pinastri (assembly GCA_947568825.1). Classification (NCBI taxonomy): domain Eukaryota; kingdom Metazoa; phylum Arthropoda; class Insecta; order Lepidoptera; family Sphingidae; genus Sphinx; species Sphinx pinastri. The sequence goes on along the minus strand of OX387614.1, from coordinate 14,860,077 downwards.
GTTAGAAAGTTAGGTCTCTTTTGGACATATCCTTTTAGTAGTAGTGAGTATTATAATGCTATTTGGAATCAAAGAGAGAATTTTCCGTAGTGTATTTAAATCTATGGTGGGTCGTAGGTATTATAATCACAGTCGTATAACTAAAGAAGGAGATTATAATATACCTATATTTTTTGGATAGAATGGTGTATGCTTGGAATTCCATGCCATACATTTTTTGTTTTCTATTGGTTTTAACGATGGTAGAAAGGCTTCTTGGCTGCGGCCCTAGTTATACCTACCCACGCTGCAACATATTTATCTGAGCATAATAAGGACGGTTCGTCAGCCTCTTCTGCTTCTCTTATGAGTAAATACAACTATCAAAAAGCAGTATTGTCCTCTCCTAAAAGTTAGGTGTCTTCCCAAAATGAGATTTTTTTTATAACTTCATCATAAATCTAGGCTGTCTTATTAAAATATAAACATCATTTTAATTGATAAACTAATACACTTTATCAGTATTCCTACTTGTTAGACATAAATCGCATATTAGTTTGAATAGCATAGTAGAGCCGGAAGAATATTTGTCGGTGGGTAAGACGTGGTTATTCACTCGAGTGTAGGAATATAATAACACGCCCCGCGAGGAGCGCGCACCGGATACTAGTTTTAGGAACAGGTCCAGCCAACAGTTCGTTTCCTCACTTCCTGACTGCTGACTAGTACGCAGCTGGTCACTTTCTACTTTGTGTTTTAACTTACATTAGGCGTAAAGCAAATTTTCCGTTTATTGTAGAGCGACCCACCGGTCATCATAAAGGTCGTTTAGATAATTTTGTTTTATAAAAAGCAGTTTCATCGTATTTCAACTAAGAGCATAATTTCAAGTTACGTTTTAACTATTACATGAATAATGCTTAAAGACACTTGACTGAGAATTTGTGTCTAATTTCGTCTCAATTTTTTTGAAATTACACAACTGTTACGCAGTTCCTAAAAGCGACAATATTAAGTAATCGAAAAGTTTATGTTTTAAAATGATTTGTAACTTTTACTTAGATTTAGGTCAAAGCTTGCGTTGTAGTCCTCATTCCTTTTTAATAAGCAAGAATTTGATTACAATCGTCATTCCGAGTTATTTCGGTTTAATTTTTTTTATGCTTTTTATGGATTGGTCATTTGTATAAAACGTATGTTAATGTGTGGGAAGTATAATATAAGTAATGTTCATAGAGGTCAGACGTCCGTGCGGGCGCAGGGCAAGTTGCGTAACATCAGCTGCGCCAGATACTTCCCCTCCCTAAAAATAAAAGTGAACGTACTCACGTAATCGTAACCATATATAATTATTTTTGTTATAAACACACCGAGAAATCTTCTATCATGATTCTTGGAGATGCATCGAGGAATCATTCATCTTGCACTATTCATATTATGAAGCGGTAGTAAGAAATAAGAATAAGAACCACTTAATCAGGCGCGTTGGAACATCTCAATTATCAGGTCTGCATTGTGTTTCTCGTTTTTATTAATAATTGATCTACATTTTAAAGTCAATGACAACGTATGCCAGAGCGTTTGGGTGGAGATCTCTGAATGAATAATGAACTCACACTCAATATCGTTCGGAAAGATAGTCTGATAATATAATAATTTGCTAGATAACAATGATTTGGGACTTCATGTAGAGTGGTATAATAAAGAATTGTCTTGCGATATTTTTGGTTACATCGTTCAAAACGTACAACGCTGCGCTATATTTTCGTAGCCCTGACTTTGGGACTTAATTATGAATACCTATGTTTACTTAATCATTATTATTAGCCATTCGGATCAACTAAATATTTTTTGGAAGCTTTCTAATATACTTATAAATTAATATGAAATATAGAGATACACTGTTTTATGTTCGTGGTCGTTGTTTGCTATTTGTCAGATCGACACAAGAAATAAAGCTGAGCGTTCAAATGGGACATCCGATTTTGCAAGAACTGAGCATTGATCCAAGGATGTCGCGTCTGCCAAGCAATGCGGTTGCCATATTAACTGCTCATTACTTAAAAATTGCATGCACACTCCGTGTCAGTGCGATAGTCTAGTATAAGGTTGCGTGATGATTCTGCTTAGGCCCCGTTTTTTCAACCGTGGTTATGTTTTCCTCCGAGTCTTATGAAGCTGGACGCGCTCGCAGAGCTGCAACTGCGCCGGCGCGGCGTGAGGCGTGAGACGTGAGGCGCTGCGAGCGCGTCCAGCTTAATGACACCGAGGATTAACCACAGTTGAAAAAACCCGGTCTTAATTGTGATAGCGCCAAGTGAGATCGCTCATGGCATCATCTAATGCTTTTGCATTCAGTTCGTGTCCACTCGAGCCGAGCGCGTCTGCGGCGCAACTGCTCGCGGTGACCGCTTGACCGCTTTTTATTAATCGTTAAAGCATCCGTTTATGATTACGAACGTTACCATAATAATTGTACTTGCGCATTTCTTACGTTGTATTATATTACTTCATAACTTTTAACCTATGTTTTGATTGCGTAACGTACTTTAGAGTAAACGTTATCACTCTGCTTAACACGTATCATAACATTGATACCTACTTTATCATAACATTGATGGAATGTGATAAACTTCATTCATATTTTATTCAGATTAAACCGTTTGCGTCTTTATGTAAATAATTTTGTATTATACAATTTATATTGTCTACTTTTCCGACGTTGGAAGTTAACCAAATGGGCACCTTATAAGTTTCCTTTCCAGGTGCTGTTTGGTCCGTTTTTTATGATGCAATCAAGCATAATATATTATTTCTATAATTGCCTTTCCTAGAATCTCTAAATTAAGACACCAATATTTGACTTTATTCACTTACATAAAAATCGCGCTTTTACATTTGGCACAGGTAACAATTCACAGCTATGTTTGGCACTCTCATCTGCAGTATTATGAAACCGGTGTGTTATGTGTGGGTGCATATCTATTAAAAGATTGGAGTTTGGAATTTGTTTTATTAAATAAAAATTTATATTTTCAAAATTTGATTACCCGACTGCCCCAGAATTTTATGTCCCTTTTTATATATTGATTATATATCTTTATTTGAATATATCGGGGTAGTATTGGATTTGTTTATAGGCCGTATAAGCTGCCGCCTAGAGACGACAGCGGCCTAGGGCGCGACACACATGAGGCCAACGTTCTGCAAATGAATTTAATGTAAGACATTTTGTGTATCTAACCTTACCTTACCTGAGGACCTTTTTTAAGGTCACCAGGTACCACCGACTTAAACAATAAATTAACAAAATTAAACCGACTTCAAAACCACTATAAACCAAAAAATAATTTAACTTCATACACGTATATTGGGAGTCGGTGCCTAATTTAGCAGTAATTAGCATAGCATAATTAGCATCAGAATTAATTAGTATTTAGCAGTAACTTAAAAATTTTAATTATTAATAATAAGTAATAGACTTGCAATGGAGGTAAAGTATACAATTAAAAATAGATAGTTACCTAAGGAGATTGGCGTAAAAGTAACCTAACTAGTAAAAGTAAATTAACCCAAACTTTTGCGATAGGTCAAAAAGGAATTTTCGCCGATAAAACGATAGCAGGAGTTGATAATAAATATTATTATCAAACTTTTTATGAAAGAGATGTGCTTAGAAATAGACTTAACTGAGGTAAATAATAAAATCTAGGTGCATAAACATGTTGCACAGTGCGCACTATGTGGCTACTCACTATTGTATCAAATAACTCGAGTGTAATCAATCCAATCTGGCACACGTAGTTATGAATCAGCAGATTGACTTTTTAGTTTCATACCGCATGATGTAATATTGACAAGCGTAAACTATCTATCGGGTAATATGCATATTTATCGATCTCTGTCTGTGCTTAATAACTTACGTAACAAATATTTTTGTAACTAGTATTAATATTTTTTAGTTTGATGTATTGATGAGATGATTTGTGGATGGATACATAACAAGGTTTTTTTTAATTGTGGGACTAAAAATCTTTCATAGTTATTGACTGTTGGCCCGCGCGTTGGTAAACCCCTTTTAGGATATTACTTTGAATTCTATAGAGTAGGTATACGGCATAGGCAATTTTTATACTGAGGAAAGACATCAACGCAGGCGGAGGCGCGTACATAAACCAGTTAAATACAACAGCAAACTGTGAGCAAAAAATATATTAAAATAATTGCTTTCCTGAATTTAAAGCTTTTAATTAATATGTCATCCTGGCCGAAACAAAAGCAAGTTATATTAATTTACTATCTATTCGTAGTACACAATAATTCCAAGGTATTTAAATCATGTTTGCTCTTCTTCATCTCATCTTGTCTTGGACGCAATAATATAAAATTTGAAGTAGCAGTTTCAGCAAAATGATTTTCTTAATATTAATATCGACAAGTATTAATAGTGCCAATTTCTGAATGGAGTCGTTTGATCTTAATTCATGAGCTGACAAAATAAGTACCGATAAACTCTGGCTCTTAATAATATTGCATCCTTCCTTTAACTTAATTGCCTTAACATGAAAAATATTACGCAACGTCATAGGAACCTGCCTGCTCCATGCTCATCTGATTCCGCCGTTATGATAGACTTCCGATCAATCCTACGTCATTGACAGCGTCAATGCCGCCACCGGGTCTGCGAATCATAAACACCCGAGTTTATTCTTGATATGATGATTCGCAGGACCGACATTAGAAGAAGCAATGAAGAAAAAATATGGGTCTCGTTTAGTAGCGTACAAATATGACGAATGTCAATGTTTAACATAAGGATGATGTTATAAATTACGCAATGCATCTATTTTCTGGTAGGATGGAGAAGCGGAAATAGCTTTTATTAATTTACTCTTTAAGCTTAATGGAAATATGTTTCCCGATGGACTATCAGAAGTACATAATTATATAGCATCTTGAGTCTATATAATGTTACAGATAATGGAGAAAATAAATCAACAACCTGCGAAAGTATCGTTATAAAACTATCGTTTAATAATATACAGGAAATAATGTATTAGTACAATTGACTTGGAAAGCTTTCATCCATAAAGTTACATGTTCTTACGTATCACAATGGACACCAATGAGTTGTCGACACATGATAATATTATTAGATACTACGTTTTTGTAATTATATGAGATGAGATGCAATTGTCACTCATATAGACGGCAATAATTTTACTTTGATTTATACCATCTACGCTGAAAGCTCGTATTTTCTTTCATTTCTATTTAGCCTATTAATTATAGGCACGATGAATTTAGGCTACAGCAAAGTTTAATGTCTTTAGACTACAGTATTGCCCTAATTATGCTCTAGAGAACATCTAAATTCTAAAAATCCTTCGGTAACATCGTAAGTAGTTATCAAACCTCGAGATCAATATAATAAAAATAAAAAGTGACAAATGCATTTCGATTGTATTTGATCATAACGTAACAAACAGTAAGCAAGAATACAAGCATGGATATACATCTGAACCACATCCTTATTTAAATTTTATTATATTATTAATTACTGGGTTCTTTTTCTTATGATTATATTTTTTTTAACGCCGGAGTAGGGGTTGGGGACATTCACTGTCATATAAAAGGCTAACGCGGGGCCAGAGCGTCATAAGAGTAGTTACGTTCGTTGGTTTGGCAGCAAACCGTGGTGCGGAAGAGGCAGTCGCAAAGTCATAGCACGCTCGCTCCCCCCGTGTCATGGCTTCTCCCATAGCCGTGAGTAACATTCACACTTTACGCTAGAACGCGAATTTGTTACAGCTTCGCACACTCGTGCACCTAGATGGGTTATAAAAAGTGAATTAAAAAAAATAAGTCGATTTAGTGACAGGTACATGTATTTTTATTCTAAAAGGACGTTACTTGATGAATTAACAGCGTTGGAAAAAAACAACTAAGTTTGTTCATTGTGGTTTACATTTACAAGAAAAATCCATTTTATATAATAATTATATAAATTATCAATGTAGCTAAATTCATACACAATTTTAACAGACTCGATATTTACAAAGTTAATACGCTTAACATTTTCATCAATGTTTTGCATGTTTTAGTTATGTAAGCGAGCGGGTGTTATCAATTACGTCTCTACATACAGTACTTGTGCCGTTTGGAACAAGAGTTACCATTATGTAGGCACAAGTTGCTCGGCCACTTTCAATTTCATGTAGAACATTAGTTTGAATTAAACAGAATCACAGCATATCTTTGCTTACCAGGAAATATGTAACCTAAATGACTTTACTGTTATTATTTCAGCTGAGCTGTTTTCTACTGGCTTGCGTTGGCGTCTGCTTTGCGACTTTTGGAACTGAACAGTTAGTATTATTATGTTCGTATGTTATTAATATTATATGTCAGTTGTCTCATTCCATCCGACCCAGGTAACAATTTGATGATTTTCGTTCTTTTAAATGGCAATTAGTTACGCTGCACGGTATATAAGCATAAAAACAGTGATGGAGTCATACCTACGTTTAAGATTTCTGTATGGTATTCTCACGCGTCTCTTCATTGCGGTAAAAGGTGAAAATCGACCTATTGTTTTATAACAACAGATTACCCTTATTCTTTATTTTCTCTTGTAACTAGTTTGACTGCTGGCTTTGTAATACGATAATTATAAATGTGTTGTGGTTTATAATCTAAGCGAACAAATAAATCTACTTAATTCTGTGACTAATATCAAAATATTTCTGTTGCAGTGTCCACATTCGGGTCCATATACCTGAAGAACACCACTCCTCAAAGGAAGTCGTAGTCCACGAACATCATGAAGATATTGGTCACATCGGTGGAGGAGGTTTTGGAGGTTATGGAGGAGGTGGCCACGGAGGAGGAAGCGGTGGAGACCACGGTGGCGGTTTAGCCGACCATCTTCATGGAGGCTTTGCGGACCATCTCAATAGCCATGGCGGAGGACACGGTGGTGGATTCGGCGGCGGCTTTGGAGGCGGATATGGTGGAGGTGACGGAGGCGGACACGATTTCGGCGGTCATGGAGGCCACGATGTAGGAGGCGGTCACGCCGGATTTGATTTGGGGGGACATGGCGGTGGCGGCTTTGGAAGCGGCCATGGAGGACATGATGTTGGAGGAGGTCACGGCGGTGGATTTGGAGGCGGTTACGGTGGTGGACTCGGTGGCGATCACGGAGGGCTGAGTGGTGGATTCGGCGGCGGTCATGGCGGTCTAGGAGACGACCATGGCGGCGGTTTTGGTGGAGGTGGATTCGGCGGAGGTCATGGTGGCGGATTTGGCGGAGGACATGGAGGCGGATTCGGCGGTGGTTATGACGGCGGCCACGGTGGTGGTCACGGCGGTGGATTTGGCGGAGGCCATGACTCAGGATTAGGAGGACATGATCATGGATTTTCATCTGGAGGTCATGACAGTTACAGCGGTGGTGGCGGTGGATTCTCAGGCCATGACAGCTACAGCATAGGAGGTCAGGACACCAATGGCTTACTTGGCGACCATGATGGTGGAATTGGCGGCGGCCTCGGCGGTGGATTAAGCGGACATGACAGTTACAGTGTTGGTGGTCACGGTTTTGGTGGTGGCAGCGGCCACGACAGTTACTCAGGTTACAGCAGTTACGATTCCTTCGGCGGTGGCGACGGTGGTCACGGCCACGGCGGTGACAGCTATAGCTTAGGAGGTGGAGGCGGAGGATCCCTGGGTGGCGATCATGGAGGCAGTTTCGGTGGCCATGGAGGAGATAGTTATAGCATCGTTGTAAGCGGACATGGAAGCGGTGGCGGACACGGTGGCGGTTTTGGAGGGGGCCATGGAGGTGGCTTTGGAGGTGGCCATGGAGGATTCAGCTTAGGTGACCTTGGTGGAGGCCACGGCGGTCATGGTAGTTTTGGCGGCGACAGTTATACCAATGCAATAGGCGCTGGCCACGGAGGCGGTCCGTACCACAAAAGGAAGTAAGCCATACGTAATGGTTCACCAGCCAACTAAGTCATAGTGTTCTTAATATTAATATGGATTACTCATCCAGTTTATAGTACAACTTGTTATTGTAAATAGTATATACTTTAAGTTATTGTTGCTTTATTTTAATACAGATTATTAAATTATATCTTTAAAAAATTGTTATATTATAAAAGTGTTTTATTACTCCAATAGCCCTGATATTTCTTTCCATAAAATACATATCTATCAAATATAATAAAATAGAAAAAGAAACTCCATAATATTCTCTAACCTGTGTTTCTCGTAATCGTTCATTTTATAAACAACTGGTACAAGAATATTTCCATAAAACTATTGAATAAATCGCTTCATCCACGCCACACCACATGACGTCCACTGCTGAACATAGGCCTTCCCCAAATATTTCCAGACGGACCTGTCAAAAGCGGTCTGCATCCAGCTTAACAAATCGCAAATTTTACTATCTTATATCTTCGAAAAGAACTTATAGGTAGTTACTACTAGGTACTAGCTAGGACTAGGACACAACGACTTAAATAGGGTTTTCTTGATTTAAAGTAAAATAATCCGTTTCTTAGTTACTCCTTATCACATTAAAATAAGGGTTAGGCGCAACAAAAACCACAACACTAAAGCTACTATTGTACCTAATTTATTTATTTATAGTTGATGCAGAAGCCATTTAGCTTAGTTATAATTGTTTGACTGATGTCAATCACCTCTGGAAGATTCCATATATTGTAGAAGTGATGGATAATACAATTTAAATACTATGCAGTGCGTACAAAATATTACTATGATAGCATTATGAGTAGGTATCAAATAAAATCTAGATAATAGCCAAAGATACTAACGCATTTGTTGTAAAATATAATATTTATATTATTTGTTTCTTTTCAATCTCGTAAACAGATTCATAGTTCCTTTTAGATTTATGTTTGCGGTAACTTCCGTAGTTGACGTAAAACTATTGTAATGCTGGCAGCGCATGGAGGGACGGTGATCAGTTAACATCAGCGGGATCCACCCATTAATTTGTTGATTAATGCAATTAAAATTCGTTTTAAGAATACAGAACGTTTTAAGATATTGGTTACAAAAAGAGCCATACGTGTAGATAAAAGCAATAAATTTGGCAACTAATACAAAAATTATGTATACCATACCGATTAAGGTGGCCCATGTTTCATTCGGTGCACATTATAATTCTATTACAAAACTGTTTATTATTCATAAATTAATTTAAAGTGATGTAATGATTGACATATAACCATCTAGCTCTCACAGTCGTCATTATAACTCGACAAACCAGGACCAACAGTGACACTTAATCACACCAAGCCGTGAAGCACGACGAGGGTCAGACTCAAGTAACACTAATCTGTCTTTAGTTTGCAACAAAATTAATCAAATAGAAAGATAGGAAGCAGGTGAAGTAGCAACACGCAGGGTAGTGATTGTCAACAATGATAACAATGATCTCACTGCTGATTTTATATCCGCATCCCTTAGTGTAATCAGATCGCGGCTTTTCTGCTTAAAAAGTAAGTTACACACTGAGGCACTGCGCCATTGATGCTGTCTAATGAGTTGCTAATGAGCTAAATTTTGCAGTCAATTTACATAAAAAAATTGTTCTTATACTCATTAATATTTATGACTCACTCTTTTAACTCATATAATACACTTACGTAAAACAACATGCCTTTCGGTATGATTTATCGTCCACTTCGTTTCTGGGTTAATAATTGTTCCGTCGGTTTCTTCCGGCGAAAGGTGTTTACTTAAGGAAGTTCTTTAGTTTTGAGGATTCACATATATGAATGTCCAGTATTGTAGGTTTATTTGTGGGTTCATGGAAGAAATAATAATATATTAATAAAAAAATATATTTAAGAAAAACAAAAAAACCCGGCTGCGTCTATATCTGCCATCTTTAATAAATTCATTGGAGAACTGAAAAGATAGAAACAAGATTTTAATTTGTATACTTTGTTTTGATTTTGAATAATCTTAGTTGACAGTGTTCACAAACGCTATCGGAGGCAGAACACGCTCACTTCTCATAATTTAGTTGGTGATATAGGTAGAACAACAAAATCTCGGAGTGAGGAGATGGCAGATATAGACGCAGTCGGGTTTTTTCTTTTTCTTAAATTTTTTTTTTTTTTTTTTTTTTTTTTTTTTTTATTGCCTGTATAGGCAGACGAGCTAGCGGCCCGCCTGATGATAAGCGGCCACCGCTGCTCATGGACTCGGCGATGCCAGGGACACAGACAAGCCGCTGCCTACCGTAGGGACAATACTCTTTTTAAGCCTCGTTTGAAGAAGGACAAGTCATAGCGCTCAGGGAACACCGACACAGGTAGTTCATTCCAGAGCTTACACGTACGTGGTAGAAAAGAACGCTGGAACCGTTCCGTTCGAGAACGGTACGTCTCCAGGTGGTAGGAATGAACTCTACTGCGGTGCCGAGTGGTGCGATGGTAGAAAGGTGACGATGGTACCATCTTAAACAATTCCTCGGAGCACTCCCCGTGGAACAAACGATAGAACACACAGAGAGACCCAAAGTCTCTCCGCAGTCCTAACGGCTCCAGTTTGTCCGTGAGATTGGCATCATCGACGATTCGAATAGCTCGGCGCTGTAAGGAGTCAAGTGGGTCGAGCTGGTATTTTGGGGCACCTGCCCAGAGATGAGAGCAGTACTCCACGTGGGGCCGGATTTGCGCTTTGTAAAGCGTTAACCTATGACCCGACGTGAAGTACCGCTTGGCTCTGTTCAGGATGCCCAACTTTTTACTTGCCAGTTTGGCTTTATCTTCCAAATGACTCCTAAACTGCACTTTGCTCGAGATTTCGACGCCGAGGATCCCAATACACTCGGACACTTGGAGAGTGACTCCTTCGAATTGTGGCGCCATGACAAAAGGGTCCTTCTTCGCAGTGAACGCGCAAACTTGTGTCTTCGAGGGGTTAAATTGAACTAAGTTCATTTCGCCCCATTTGGAGGCCCGCCCCAGAGAGCTCTCGACTTCAGACACAAGTTGAGACCGTCTTTCCTCAATGGAACTTCGAGGGAGATTCTGTTGGCCGATGTATCGCGTATCACTTGTACTATCGTCTGCATAACAATGCATGCTGTCGATAGACAACATGTCATTGATATGCAGGACGAAGAGTGTCGGCGATAACACCGAGCCTTGTGGAACACCAGCATTAATGGTCTTGGTCTCGGAGCAACAGCCGTCCACTACGACTTGTATGCTTCGACCATCCAAAAAGCTGGCGATCCACTTGCAGAGTCCCTCGGGGATTCCGTAGGCTGGTAGCTTCGCAAGAAGAGCGCCATGCCACACTCGATCGAACGCCTTCGCAATGTCAAGGCCGACCGCAATAGCCTCACCCCCACCATCCAAAGCCTCCGCCCAACGGTGTGTGAGGTACACGAGAAGATCACCAGCCGAACGACCATGACGGAAACCGTACTGACGGTCACTTATCAGCTGGTGGTCCTCAAGATACCTCAGGAGCTGAGTGTTTATAACTCGCTCCAAGACTTTGGAAAGTAAGGATGTGACAGCAATCGGTCTGTAGCTCGAAGGGTCCGACCGGTCACCCTTTTTGGGGATTGGGTGTACACGGGCAACCTTCCACGAAGCTGGAACCCGATTGGTCTTGTAGGAAAGACGGTAAAGGCGCGTGAGCACGGGGGTCAACTCAGGGGCGCACGTCTTAAGAACCACTGCGGGGATACAGTCCGGCCCACTCGACTTATGGATGTCGAGAAGCCTGAGCTCCCGTCTGACAGCACGCTGACTGATTTTGATCTCAGACAGGAGACTCTCACACCGCGGGATGTTCGGCGGTGTGGCTCCTCCATCATCCAAATTCGAGTTCGAGGCAAAGAATTGAGCCAAGAGATCGGCCTTCTCCTTTGCACTATGGGCCAGGCTGTTATCGTGTTTACGCAGTGGTGGGAGACTGGACTGGCAGAAATTTCCCTCCACAGCCTTGGCGAGCGACCAAAAAGCACGGCTCCCAGAGGGATAGCTCTGGAGTCTCTCGCCAATTCTGCGGATGTGCTCCGCCTTGGCCTTAGCTAGAGCTCTCTTGTTGGATCTAGAGGCGGCGTTAAACTTCCGTTTCTCCTCCTTTTTATTTGGATCCCGACGCCTCCTGGCGTCTTGCCACGCCGCATATGCGGACTGCTTGAGGCGTGCAGCAACGGCACAGGCACGATTGTACCACGGCCGGCTGCGACTCCCTGCGGGTATTTTTGAGCTGGGTATGAATAACTCCATACCCAGGCGAATTGTATCCGCGACACAGTCCGCACAGGCGTCAGGATCATCTGAGGAGAAACAGAGCCGCCTCCATGGGTAGGACGCGAAGAATTCTCGCATTCCGTCCCAATCTGCTGACATATACCGCCACACTGTGCGAGTTCCAGTTTTTGGAGAACGACTGGAACCCAACACAGGGGCCCATGAACGGACCAGGCAGTGGTCTGATGATCCCAGAGGGGCCTCGACCACTATCCTGTATCCGTCCGGGTGTGTCGTAAGCAGAAGATCCAACATAGAGGGCTCATGACTCTCAACATCTGGAACACGGGTAGGCTGCGTTACCAGCTGCGAGAAGCCATAAGCCAAAGCCATCTCGTGAGCAGCCCGACCGGGGAGATCAGTGGTCCTGGATCCCAACCACTCTTTGTGATGAGCGTTGAAATCGCCAAGGACCACCACCTCCGCAGAAGGGTACTGCTCCAGTATTCGGTCAGTCCCCACTTGGACGTTCTCGAACAATTGAGCAGATCCCGTATCACTGGCGTGGGACCTGTACAGGCAAGCATAGACTCGGGTGCTACCCCTAAAGTCTACGCGTAGCCATAATAAGGACAGGTCCCAACGCTCGAGGCCGCGAAGGCGGTGACAACAGATATCACCCCTGATGAAGACGCACACCCCGGCTTTACGCAGGAACAAATGCTCCAGCACGTAACCGGGGTAGTTAAGGTACGAGACATCGTCAGGGGTAGATATCTGGGTCTCCGTTAAAAAGAGCAGGGCAGGCCGCGCCGTCTCTAGGTGGTGGTGGACGGCGTTGAGGTTGCTGTGTAGACCCCTGACATTGCAGAAATCTACCGAGAATGTGGATGGATTTGTTGATACCGCCGTAGAACGCCTGCTATTTTTCGACCTTCTCATTTTGTTTGGGTATTGAGATTGGGATGGGTTGGGAATGGGTGTGGTAGGCCAAAACGACGCCCGTGAAAGGGGACGGATAGAGTGCAAGGCGGGCAAACAGCATCATGGGGAGTCGGCGTAAAGCACGGAAGGGCCCCCGGTGCCCCCCCGCGTGCAGTCGCCGGGATCCACCCCAGTCTCCCACTCTGGCACGACGACCGCACGTCGGGATTTTCGCCGGTTGGCGGGACAGCTTCCCGGGGAAGGAGTTTGACAAGCGGATCCCCGGGTTCAGGTCCCCTACTGACCGGCAGGCGGCCGGCGGTGACCGTTCCCACCGGGTCTCCCTGTACTTCACGCCAGCATCCCCCAACCGAATACCAGCCGGGACACCCACACCACACACGAATGAGCATCGTCCGGACCCACTGACACCTGGCATAAGAGGGGAGAGGAAAAGAAGGGAACGGCTATCCAGCCCTTCCACCGAAACGCATTTCTACTTGGCGGCAGAAAAAGACTGGACGGTGGTACCAACCCGTTCGGATTCTACATTGAGAAACTTATCTCAATGCAGAACCCTACCACCAGTCAAGAGGAAGGAGAGGACACCAAAGTCGCGGATTGGGAGGTGGGATGCGGCAATGGTGGCTCGAGGGGCCGGGAGCGCGTGCCCGTGCCGCTCTGTAAGACAACCGGACAGGTTGCCAAAAGAACGACCCTCTGCTGTGTTTATTTCCATCTTTTTAGTTCTCAAGCACCTTTATTGGCATTTCCTATTCCAAACTTCAATAAAACATATAAGTTATATATATTCGTCATTATATATTCGTAATCACCGTTAAAAAATCTTTATTTTGATAACACACTCGATGTATTTTGAAAACATTTTTTTTCGAGATCACTTTTTGCCGCCCAAAATCCATATTTTTATTTATTTTTTATTTTGATGTAACCAGTGTCACTCTCATGACTAAGACGAATCTATTGATACCACTCACATAAAAATACGACAAGCCGTTTAGGCTGTAGGGCGTGCCAAAGAAATATACAAACATACATACATACACTCGAAAAACATAACCCTCCTTCTTTCGCAGTCGGGTAAAAAGATTGTAATTCAACGTCATTTGTCTGTGTCACATGTATCTACTTGTGTATTTATATTAGTACATAAACACGTCATTATATTTTACAACTAGCTTGAACATAAATGAACATGAACAGTTTTATTCCCATCTAAACAAACTTTCTTACGTAAAGTGTTGTTCATCTCGGCTGCGATTCGATAGGATCTTGAGTAGGTACCTGTTTGTTATATAACTGCACCCGGCGCGCCCTTCACTCGCAAGTCGCAGATCACACGCGCACTTCCCATAGCATTTCCTCTATGTACTTTAATTGTGTAGGCTCTTTATGTTGCTTGTTTTGATTAGCTACGCTGTATTACGTACTTACAGATGATTACAGAGTTGTTTAAATAAATTATTGGCGGAAAAAAAATATAGCAGGCCTTAAACTTGTGGGTATTAAAATATATGACACACTGGTATGAGATGGACCTAAATTTTTCAGGTTTCAGTTGCCCCTTTTTCATGCTAGAGATATTATTAAAACATGCACGGATATAATATGTATTATTTGGGGAATAAGAGCAACGATTCGGCTACTTTTAATTAAAAAATAATCGCTAAATTTCTAACTGTAACTAAAATATTTATAATATTCTTAGCAAATAGTCTAATTAAATGGCTTTAGCTTTTAATGTCTATTCATTCATAGTTAAAACTCGCCATATTAATAAAACGTTTAAGAGCCGTATGCACCGCTTGCTGATAAACGCTATTCGTCGCATAAAGGTATAAGCCGACCAAATACAAAAGTCAAACTCTAATATATATATGCTCCTACTTTGAATACCACTTAGGTATATGAAAAACAAAATTGTTTTACTGTCATAATACTTAGAATCATTACTTATACTCTGGTGTTGAATTATTTACAAGTTGTAACGCCTAGATTTTTTTTAAGAATAACAAACCGTTTATTGAAAATTCCATCAATAATTTTATTTACATTTCTATTTTATTCTGTCAATTTGCTTAAAAATTCGTATGAAATGCATAGATACGATTTTCGTTCGCATTATATATATAGCTAATAATCACACATGATTATTTTAGCTATAACATAATATCTATATAAATTATAAACTAGCATAGAAGTAATAACAGATTTTAGATTTCATCAGTCTTATAGTTCATCTATGGTTTAAGAATAATTAATTAAATACTTAAGGTTTGACTTGCTCACTTGTATTTTATATTTTGTCTCCGTACTTCAGAGTACCCAATGTACTTGACGTTTCTTCGTTGTTCTCATAAGAATAATTAACTCCATTTATTATTGTGTGCGTGGGCCCTGGCTTTTCTGGTAAACTAAAATCTTTGATAGGAAGGTCTAATTCCACCATAGGATAATTCTGCCTGTGATCTTTGTGAACGTCATAATTTTTATCCTTTGTTCTGTGCCTTTGCCTTGTATCAGATTTGTAATCAGTGGACTCTGTCACCGTATCTTTCGTACTCTGGATTTCATAATGTTCTGGTGCCGGACTTGTTGTTGTCGCTAGAGATGACGGAAAGGATGTCGTTGATGGGCTGGGTGCTTCAGCATACTGGAAGTTGTTGTTTGAAGCTTCCGCTACCGACAACTGATCGCCATGTAAGGCCTTTACTGCCATGGCTGAATAGTAGGGATGCACTGGCGACGTTTCTTTTATCGTAAAAGGCGTAGACGTGGCGTAATCTGGTATTTTTAGTTGATCGTACTCATTGTAATGTTCTAAAGCAGTTGGAGAGTCGTCGTTCATTGATATAGCCGAAATACCAGAATCTTCCAGATGATCAACGGTAGTGTGATGATCGAGTCCTCCAAAATTAATATTTTGTGTTGAAACAGATTTTTTTTTACCTCTTTGCCCTTGATACATCCATGATGGGTTCTGGTTTTTTTCCTCATTTGTATTATATACATTAACTGATGGTGATGCGTACGTATCATATTCAAAGTTGTTGGAATAGCTATTGTCTTTGAAATGTAATAATGGATCTTGATATTTTGTGAACCCAGCTGGACCGGTAACGGATCCATGGTATGCCTTGGGCTTGTAGTCATGTACTATTGTAGAGGATACAGAGAAAGGCGCAGGGACACTCGCCTCGTGCTGTCGGTAATCAGTCACTTGTTTCCCACTGTTGAAATAAAGTGCTGGAACTACATTACGCGGTTTCGAATATCCCTTTTCTTTCAATTTAAACGATGGTGAAGGTCTATAATCATCTACATTAATTTCTGTTGAAGCCCCATAGTGTGGTGGAGAAATCGTTGGTTTTTGAATATTCCTTATCCTGTTGTATGGATTATACATGTTTTCGTAGTAGGAAAAATCTTTTACAACAGTTGGCTTTGTGGGTTTTGTGTATTTGTGAGAATATTTATTTTTGACTAATTTTGGCACCCCTCCAATGCGTAATCCTTGACTGTTATAAGAAACCTTTGGAGGTATTGATAGTGGATCTCTGACTACGTCCATGTCAGGAGGAATCTCTCCGTGGTCGTGGAAAATGTGATCATGTGTAACTTCACGGGGGTTGTACGCCGCGTACTCCAGATGGGATGGCGTTCCCATGGAACCTATTGAGGCAAATTCTGCTAAAGAATCTGATGGATAAGCCAATAAAGTTTGTGGCTTTTTCATAGTCATTAGGGGATGCGGCGCAGAGAACGCTGAAATACCGTTAACGGGGTTTACTCCGACCATGCTGGTTATCTGAGTAGACCCGTCATCGAAAACTAACTTGTGGATGTGCTCTTCGCTGTATGTGTGTATGTGTTCGGTATCACCGTCGATTATTTTTTCAACTCGTTGCGGTTTCTTAATTTTTCTTATGGTCCCAGACCCGTCCAGGTCAGAATAAAACTGTTCGTGAAATGTCGATACCGGATGCTCCTCTTCCGGTTGTGGCCGTCCACGTACAACAACCCTCTTCGGTTTCATCTTCCGCCCCAACTTTTTGTGCGGTTGTTCGTTGACCTTTACCACTTTAACTCTTTTAGGTGGGTGATTAGATGGGCCTGCCGCTGCTCCAGAAGGTGCCGAGTATGCACTCGGAACGTACGTATGATCTGTCGGTTCCGGCGGGGGAGCCAAATCATACTCTTGGTCATCCCATTCAGTCGGTGCAGGGCCGTAGTAACCACGCGCTCGATATAGGGGCAAAAGTTTAGATGACGCCGCCAGCATTCCAGGCACACGACGATGGGTCCCATCATACACTTCAATTGAGTTGAGGGGCACGATTTTCGTAACTGCTGGCAGGGCGACGTTAGTTGGCACCGCCACCGCACCCTCAGCACTTGGCATGTAAGCTGGCGCGTACTGTGAGGCTGCAGGATGATTCGTGATATATATCTTTTTGTGATGATGAATGTGTTTCACCTTTTGTGGTAAATGTATGCGGATCTTTTTCCTGAAACAAAATAAATACTTATTTATCGTTGTATATACATAAGTAACAGCATTACAATTGCACGCTTCGTGAATATGTTTTTGCTATGAAGTTGTTCCGTCTAGTGCGGAGTCATTGGCATAAAGCATGACGCGGTAGCGGCTTTCCCTCTCGACGAGCGGCGACGCAGCGACGTCGCATACGTTTAGCGCCCCGAACGCTCTAGTCCCTCGTCCTCGCCGACATGTAGTCAGTGACAGCGCGCAGTGACGTGCGTATAGTACCGATTAACGTAATATTAAGCGATGATTAACAATTTTGATTAGTGCCACTTGTTTTCTAACATAATAAGCCGTCAGTCGATGTAGCGATGTAAAATTCGCACTTTCTAGGCAATGGACAATCATTAGCCGCCTGGTAGACTCGCGTTCTTACCTTATCGAGTTCAACGTTCATGCAATTAGCGCAGCGGTGAAACACAACAATTATGGAACATTAGGCGGCACACTGATATTGATCATTTACAGTTTCTATCGCTTTGCTTGTGGAATTAAAAATGAAAGTACCTTCGCAATTAGATAAATAAAATTGAGTTTAGTATCAAAAATGTACTTGACTATATGTGATTAACTAATAAGATAACTACTACCCCTGAGAAACATAATTCGAAATTAATGGAAATTCTTTATTTATGAATTTAGTACGCAAGCGTTAACAAAATATATATGTGAATTTGTTGACATAATATTATATTTTATAACTTACAAATATTGTTTTAATTAGTAAAATTTTATACACATTCCATTTGGACCAAAAATAAATAATTAGCTATCGTAGTACTTACTTAGGTCCTTCTGCCGTAACATGAATGGAAGCAACAGCACCCAAAAGAGCGAACTGCAACAAATACAAAATAATGTTTAAACGATGTATTAATTCAGCTTTACTATTGCGATAAATATTGGATCAATTATATGTTTAATGATTAAAAACAATGGATTTATAATTTTAAGCTGCATTAAGGTACTTATATCAAAATTGACAATGAACTTGAGCGATATCTTTCTTCATATTATCATGACCTTTAAGCGAGTCAGGTTGGTTTTCTAGAATTTATATTTTGGACCGATAGATAATGTATGTAATTTAAATTATAATACCTATAATTTTTCTTTTTTTTTGTGGTTTTGTGATAATTATATTAATACTGAACGTCTTTGTAGTGGAGTTCAGCCAAAAAGTAAGTACCTCTAATAAATCATTACTGAATATGCCAGTTTTGAAATACTTTGCAAAATAGGTACATCATATCTGATTAAGTAGATCTTTTTTCACTTCAACAATTGTCATGGTCAGCGGAGGTAATATTTCTTTTAAAGAAAAAGGCAAATAGAGCACAAGATTTGGCTACTGTAAGAAACTTCTATATTTAATTAAATCTAATAAATCTGAAATAAGAAATTATGTAAAATACCTAATATTGATTGTATCGAAAACATATTGATAAAAATGTTATTAATTTCAAAACCCCAGTACACATAAATAATGTTACTTTGTTGTCAGAATTTTAATTATAAATTTAGCTCCAGGCTAATTTGTGTAATGTAAAATGTAAATTAGATCGTTGATTATCATTTTTTTCAAATCCAATCATTTAATTAATATTGAAATTGGACTCCGACTTTATAAGGCAAGAATAATAATTATAATTGTTTAAATCTAAGTTAATAGGTAACACTTTGTACTTTTAACACTTTTTATTGGTATGAACCAACCCAAAACAGTTATATTGAATTGTAAATATATAGTTTTGTAGTTGATATTTTCTATACATTTTTGATTAAATCAATTATATTGATTGTCCAAGAGAATTTATAACCATCGATATAGTGCAACGGTGTCGCCTAATGTTTGACAAATTTCTAATTTATTTGTACGGTGCCTAATGACTTGATAGGTAAGATTTACTTGCACGTTTCGGAACATAGACCGTTTACCAATCTGCATAACTTTTAGCCGAAGTTCACGAACACAAAAATGCCACTTGACAATGGTATCACTTCGTACACAATCCATAGTTTTCACTGAATATCACTACACGCGCCATACAGAATTTCATAAATATCCGTATGATACCGACCAATTTCAACCAATCCATTGCCGCCTCCTGCTGTTGACGGCCGCGGGAGTAATGTTAGTTCAACTTTTTTCTCCAAAATTTCCTAAACACGTGTTGAAACCGCACTGGCCTTCAAGACCATATGATAATTTTCGCAGTGTGCCTGTTTATTTATAACATTCATTTTCACGGCTGAAAGAATCCTCGCGACGCGCGTATTGACGCATTCGTACTGCACCGGCGGGCTGGACGCATCGGCCACTTATCACTATACTGTATTATAAGATAATAATTATATTATCATGTGACATTAACTACACAGTTTAATTTGGAGTGAAATTTAAGGGTAGATAAAAATATGTGTTTTTAGTTTCTTATGGTAATATTGGATCAACATAACGACTGATTCAATATACTCTGCACTAAATGCATCAAATTTATAGTCACATAGCATAAAGCATTATTGTTACTGCCGTATACAAAGTAAGGCAGGTTTGAAGATCTAGGAATGTAGAGTTTGGGAGACGCTCTTATAATATTGGGTCCCACAATTTAGTAGTAGCTCATAGCTTACTGTTATATGCAAAAAGAAACTAGATAGACTCTGGCTAAATCCAAGCTTTGGACGGTAAAAATATATTGAAATTGAAATCTTCGGTTGCTTCTATTGAAGACTGACTGCATACCCTTTATTTATCTGAAGACTTTCAGAGAAAAAAAAGGGGATGGATTGAGGTCCGCTATGGTTTTTTTGGATAGTACTCGCATTACTAGATACAGAAATAGTAAACACGTTACAAAGGATGAACATACCGGTCCTCGACGCGACGTCGCGTCGTTTCTAAATGAAAACGTTGTCTTTACTATTTGATTGAAATATAAACGGAAATATTTTAGTCACAATACCGACGTACACAACTTAGGACTATGAAAAAAAACCGGTGTCCAATCGCAGTGTCGATATACTAGTTTTCTAATTGAGGTAATAGCATAAAAAATCTACTTTATTTCGTTACGTTGGTTATAAATCATTATAAAAAAGCCAATTAACTGTGGCAAAATTATAGACGGCTCAAACGACACTCGTCACGCATGTATCATTGTCAGGACTTTGTCGGCGCTTAGACAGCGAAACTATAGTGTTCTGTTAGTGCACCAACTGAGTATTGCACATTATAATTAATGAACTGTATAATTACATAGATTAAAGTGAAACTCCAGTAATAAATAATTTATTGTATGTATACATCAAATAATTTGTTGTAGACGTATAGGGTATTTACTTGTGGATGGTTTATATGTCCTTGGTAGTAATTTATATAGTTTAATTTCCTTGGGATATTAGTATTATTTCCTATACGTAGAGCTGTAATGATTGCTTCCAAAATTCGTAAATTATTACCGACATTAAACACTTTATGTGACCATCACATGCCGCTCTACAAATGACTCTATATTGAAGGTTTTGAGCCAATTTCAATGGTATAATATTCATTTTCTGTATTTTCTTATTTGTTTTTATACAATGTCAAATTAATTTAAGGCCAACTAGCACTCCTCCTAGTATGTACTCACATTTACCTAAAATACATAAAATAAAATACATCGGAAATTATACAAACCTTAAGCATGTTATTTTTGTGAATGAATGAATGAATGAATGTATAACATTTTAGCACATGCTCACTAAACTTAATTTTAATAATATCTCAAATTAAATCAAGCGTTACTGGTAGGGTAAATAAACGTCTAAATTCCGATATAGGATGTATACAACAAATATTATTTAACCGTTTAAAATAAGAATAAAACAAAATTACTTAGCGTTGTTTTCAACACTTGCTGATAAACGCTATTTGTCACATAAATATATCACCAACCAAGTACAAAACACTCTAATCTTTGCTCCTAGATTATAGTGACGAATAGCGTTTCTCAGCAAGCGGTGGTGGCCCCAAGGATTATTTCGTATCCAATAACCTACCCGTATGCTTGTCGCTCATAGACTGTTATTTCTGTTATTGATTTATTTAAATCATACTTAAGCAATAGGGTACAAAGTGTTGATGTCAATGGAAAACGATCTCCTGGCTCTATTGTTACCATGGGAGTACCACAAGGCTCAATTCTTGGACCTTTTCTTTTTCTAATTTATATAAATGACTTACCTTATTTCATAAGGGACAATTGTGAAGTAGTGTTGTTTGCAGATGATACTTCCTTATTATTTAAAATAAGTCGACATCAAGCAATTCTTGACGATGTAAGCAATACTCTCTCAAAAATAGTGCATTGGTTCAGCGTTAACAATTTATTATTAAATAGTGAAAAAACTAAATGTATAAAATTCGTCACACCTAATGTCAAAAAAGTTAACGCTAACATTTTCATAAATAGTAACGAGTTGAGCCTTGTGGATACAACCAAATTCTTGGGTATCACATTGGACTCTAAACTTCAGTGGGGTCCTCATATATCTGTGCTAGCTAAAAAGCTGAGCGCCGCAGTTTTTGCAGTGAGCAGGATACGCCAATTAACTGACATTGAAACAGCAAAATTGGTCTATTTTGCTTACTTTCATAGTTTGATGAGTTATGGAATTTTGCTGTGGGGTGGTGCTGCTGACATTAATACTATATTTGTTCTTCAAAAGCGAGCTATAAGATCTAACTACTCCCTAAGCTCTAGATGTTCTCTAAGAGAAAAAATCAAAGAAACAAATATAATGACAGTAGCATCACAATTTATATTCGCTAATTTAATGTACGTACATAAGAATATAGAAAACTTTCCAAAAGTTTGCGATATCCATGGCTTAAATACTAGAAACAAAAATAATCTAGTTAATCATAAAACAAGGCTCCAAAAAATCAGCAAATCTTTTAAGGGTTACTGTATACATTTTTATAACAAAGTTCCCACTGAAATCAAGTGTTTAAAGATTGGTAAATTCCAAACAACTATTAAGCAAAAGTTATGTAATAAAGCTTATTACAAGATTTCAGAATACATAGAGGATAAAAAAGCCTGGGATTAAATATTTTCATGTGATTTTCTTTGGAATCATGTCTTTCGTTTCAATAAAGTTTCTTTGTTTCCATCTGTGAGCGGCTTGGGTATGACATACTCCTTAACTGTCTGTGCCTGCGGCGGCGTCGTGTGCCGGGTCGGCCACTTCCCTGTAATATGGTTGAGGAGGCCGATGGCTGGCACATGCGTCATACTCGTGAACGAGTGCTGCTTGTGTGGACTGGTCTGCCCTTTTCGCTTACTATATCTAAGTATTAGGGGTATATCTTGAACTTAGATTAATAGCGACATCTTGAACATTTCAGATCAAATTATTACATGATTCCTGAGATAGTTATGCACTAGTGTTGGAATTTAAAAATTTATTACCTATTTTGCGAGTATATAAATGAACTGCTCTAAACAAAAGTTAACAAATACGGAATTGTATTTTTTTTCTCTCTACATAATGCATTGTATTTTATACCTTGAACTGATTTTGAAAAGAGCAACACTAGAGTTTCTTGCCCGTTCTTCTCTAGTGAGAACTGCTTTCCGAACTGGTGGTAGAGTTAATATTGACGGAATCTAAATAATGTATAACATTTTATGGGTTCGAATAAATTATTTCATTTCATTTCATTTCAAACTATACACTAGTTTTGTAATATTTGACAATATAGTATTATAATGTAGGTAGGTTTTCACTGATAACTTACATAAACACAGTTACGAATTACGCAGAGTGACAGATCGAGTTAAAGGAACGATCGCGTGTCGGGGCGTCGTCCGCACGCGATCTCGCATCCGCGTTTATAAACATTAACGTAACATAAGTTTGTTTTCAAGGAACCACAACTATCCACAGCCATTCTGATATATCAATTAATCAGCTTGTTAAACAGAAGCTGTAATAAATACGTGGAACTTCATAATCGACGCGCCGTGAGGGATTGGATGCTCTTATATAAAATTATTAATAGTTTATCAGATTTAATACCTTTATTAAATAAAATTAATTCTGAGTGTCTGAGTGTCTGAGGGTCTGAATAAATGTCTTTTTTATAATCCCTATATCAGGACTAAGTACTACAACAACAATTTTATTTCTCGTGTTTACAAATCTTATAATGTACATTTTCCGACCTGGATATATTTAATTTAACCTTTAATCAGTTTAGAAAACGGGTAATGGAAACAGTTTGCAAGCAACGAGACTATTAATAACTTATGATGGCATTATATTTAGTTCTTTTTTGTTTTTAAATTTCATGTGTAGCTTGTGAGGTGACTGCTTTCTGTGGTTGATTTGTTCAGACCGGCCAGGACTCCTCCTATATTCATTGCGATATTACAGGACTCTCCCTGACCTCCTCTGAATTGTTCCTGTACCTATTTGCCTATCTAAATTATAATGATTTGTCAGTTTAGCGATAAGAGCGATTTTAATTGTTGAAACTTAATTGAGCCATGTACTATCTAATTCGTTTTATGTTATGTTTTTCTTTATTTGCTTGTATATGCATACGCATACTCACGCCTTTCATCCCCGGAGGGGTAGGCAGAGGCGCAACTAGTGCACCCACCTTTCGCCGTACGTATTCCGTCCCATGATGTGATAGGGGGCGAGCGTATCGCCATTTCGGGCACAAATTCCAGAATCCGAGCTGATACTGATTAGAAATATCCAATATCACTTTGCCCGACCCGGGGATCGACCCTGAGACCTCAGCATTGCAGTCGTACCGTAATACAATTACGTCACCGAGGCAGTCAAGTGCTTGTATGTTTCCCTTAAAAACCAATAAATACATAAAACAAGGCCAAGTTTAATGTTAAAAGTATTATAATTTGCACAACTATTTACACTTTATATGATCTTGATTGTGATGTGATTAAATATCTTCGTGCATCACTCAACACATTCAGCCTAGCGCCGCCCTAGCCAGGTATTCACAATGTGACACAATATTTCCCTATACATACAATGCAGATTTATGCAATGCAATGCAATCAGCTCTGTAATATATATACTGCCCACTGATGAGCGCGGGCCTCCTCTACTACTGAGAGGGGTTAGGCCTTAGTCCACCACGCTGACCTAGTGCGGGTTGGCAGACTTCACATAACCTCGAAATTCTTATGGAAATTCTCAGGTATGTAGGTTTCCTCACGATGTTTTCCTTCACTATTAAAGTGAATGATAATTGATTAACAATACACACGTAACTTCGAAAAGTCAGAGGTGTGTGCCTTGGGTTTCGAACCTCGGGACGTTGTCTCAGCAGACCGTTCCATTCCCAACTAGGCTATCGTCCTCTATATACAGTGCATGGTAGATGTGAATACATGTGGTGTTGACTTTATTTGAAAAAAAAAACGTTTTAAACATTGTTGGGCCGACGTCTTAATAAGTATCTAAACATGTTCTATATTCTGATCAAAAGTGCAAGGTAAAGATCTACTCCAACGTGCGTTACCTTGACTTAGAAAAAAGTAATTAGTATGTGGAATCAAATGGACATCAATATTAATCTATTTACTTAATTCTTGTAAAATTGAAGAGCAAATTAAACGCTGCTGTTTTTTTAACGACGAACTCTACATATTTTGTACTTCTGTAATAATATCTTGTAAACTTATTATGTATAATTAAATGATGTAATCTCGTTATCGCGTTCATTACACTTTTATAAAGAGTGAAAAAAACATTATGTAATAATGTGTATATTTTATTTACGCTACTTTATTTTAGCTCAGTCATATTATTGACAGTCATGCTGCTCATGCGATTTGGGGGCACAGGCAATGTGAAGTACGCGCTCTAGTAGTCTGGCTATGAAGATACAACTATAATTAAGCTATTTAACTGAGTAGCAGCCGGAGCCCGCACCAACCTCTCATACACGACGATTACTTTTCACTTATAATACCACAAGAGCTTCAAAATTATCGGGTATTTTCCGATAGGTTCGTTGCAAACAAATGAAGGAGTTTTCAGGTTAAAAAATCACGAGCGCGAAGCGCGAGTGATTTTTCCTGAAAAACTTGACGACTTTATTTGTTTGCAGGGAACCTTGAGGGAAATGCCAGATAATTTTGAAGCTCGTGTGGTATTCGGGGGATTATTTTTCCGTCCCAAATGTCGGCCAATAGAATTGCACCATGAGATGAAATGAACAGTCAACAAATAAGAATTTCATAATATATAGTAACGACCAGAGAAAATATTCAAAAAAAATTGTTTCTTATTATATAGTAACGACCAGAGAAAATATTCAAAAAAAATTGTCAGTATAATACCATGTAGGTTGTACCACGTGACGTCGAATGGTGCAATTCTATTGGTCGATATTTGGGTCGGAAAAATAATCACATATAATACCACAAGAGCTTCAAAATTATCGGGTATTTTCCGATAGGTTCGTTGCAAACAAATGAAGGAGTTTTCAGGTTAAAAAATCACGAGCGCGAAGCGCGAGTGATTTTTCCTGAAAAACTTGACGACTTCATTTGTTTGCAGGGAACCTTGAGGGAAATGCCAGATAATTTTGAAGCTCGTGTGGTATTCGGGGGATTATTTTTCCGTCCCAAATGTCGGCCAATAGAATTGCACCATGAGATGAAATGAACAGTCAACAAATAAGAATTTCATAATATATAGTAACGACCAGAGAAAATATTCAAAAAAAATTGTTTCTTATTATATAGTAACGACCAGAGAAAATATTCAAAAAAAATTGTCAGTATAATACCATGTAGGTTGTACCACGTGACGTCGAATGGTGCAATTCTATTGGTCGATATTTGGGTCGGAAAAATAATCGTAAATATTTAATTTTATGATGATAGTTGTCCCAAGCGCGTTGAAATCTTTTGCTTTATATGACGATGAAATACTAGTGTAATATATTTTTTTAAATGCTTAAAATATCAATACTATTAAATATTTTTAGACACACAATTAGTCTTCAATTATTTTAATGTATCAGTAGAAGCATTTGTCCCATAGAGAATTGTATTATAATTTAGTGAGATAGTAAGAAAATTGAATTATGTTATATTAGTCCGTTTCCGGTTGTCAATACTTACCAAAAATACCACAGTTTCAAAATATACTCAAAATTTTATTTAAGTGCTTACAAAGACGTTGACCTGCAACATTAACCCGTTCTACTAATGTTTTTCTAAATCTTTAAACATAAAATGCATTTTGTGTTTATTTCGTTTTAATGCGCGGCTGTGCGGTGGTCTTCTCGTTAAAAACTCCATAACTTAAACAACTAGTAGGAATGTTTGAATCACATACTTGTACATATAAAGATAGGGTCAGTTATTAGGGTGCATTGACCACATCCGCGCGAACAGATACGCTACTTGAAAAATTTTGGCCGTCGCTAAATCCCTCATTGTCAATACATATATCAATTAATTTGTAGTGAATTATACCGATGCCACATAATAATAGTCGATTAAAATAATTACCACTTCAGGTCCAACTACCTCTTCTCCGCTGATCCACCCGCGTCCCGC
Source organism: Sphinx pinastri (assembly GCA_947568825.1). Taxonomy (NCBI): domain Eukaryota; kingdom Metazoa; phylum Arthropoda; class Insecta; order Lepidoptera; family Sphingidae; genus Sphinx; species Sphinx pinastri. The sequence continues at coordinate 14,832,742 of OX387614.1, read as the reverse complement.
ATCATTGTCTTAGGTATCAAGATTTTAAAATGACCGTTTTATGTTCCTGGTAGGGAGTTGTGTATTAAGATAGGATTTCTTGAAAAAACAGGACAATTAGAAACTTTACTAATCTTAGATCGATGGGCAACTAGCCGCCGTTGAAATTGTTGAAATAATTTTTTTTATTCGAATCCATAAATACTACTATTTATATTAAGCAATATTAAGTCAATCATTTGGTTGACTATTATTTCGGCCATCGCATTTGCGATCAATAAATATTTGTCGAAACATTTGCTATAGTATTCGATTGAGTTCTATAGAACCAAAATCCTTCGAAGACTCTGGGTGTATAATAAGTATCTTAATACGGTCTGTTACTAGTGATTAATATTAATACGAATTTGCATACTACATCTCTCATTTTATGTGTAGTTTTAATAAAAATCGAGAAAGTAATGTGGACAATGCTCATAGCTTTGAAATAATATAAAATAAACATGCAAATGCATTATTATATTTTATGTGAAATCATTTGCAGGCTTAACGGGAAATGTAATAATGATCAGCAATTTTTCTTCTGCGTTGCTATTGCGAAATCACTTGCTTCCCACTTTCTATCATTTTAACTAAGCCTTGTCCATCAACTGTCACGGAAAATGCTGCAACCAGCAATAAAACATTTAGATTCCTTTCTTTCCTGCTCACTTATAAAATTCCTAGGTCGATATGAATTTATATTAGGTAGTTTTGGCTGTATGGCTTAATTACCATCCTTCGTTATAATAATCTTTTTTGTTAGTAGAGTTATGTCGCTGCTAAATTCAAAAAGAAAATGTAAGTTACAATATAAAGACAAGGCGAACTAACTAGAAAAATATACATATATTCGAAGATTATTTAAAAAGAAATGCGCACGACTAGTTTTTAAAATAGTATTCAAATCGCTAATCACGAATTAGTCTTATTCCGTTACAATTTCTTACGTTATGCATAATTATGAAATCTTTGATTTATTAGCTTTTCATTTGCCTTCTTTTCTCGTCATCCTGGTATTCATCCTTCATCCTCGGTATCCGGAAGACGAGATTTCAACTCTACGTCATATATGCCATCAAATAAATGTTATCCGCCAGTTAACGTATAGACAGTTCCCATTTATTTGAGTTTGACTTTTGTATGTTGTCGCACTATATCATATTTGACTATTAGTATTTACTCAGACATTGTGAAACAGGCGCTTTATAATTATTATATTTGAATGTAATATAAATAAATATTATTTCGTTATTCGTTACAATGAAAAAAAGGTATGCGTTGGGAATCAATCCTGGATCAACTTGGAGGGCAACTATGCTCATCATTACACCACCAACGCTTGTCGTAGGGTTCCCTGAAGTGAAAAATAAGATCTCGACTCTATGTACTATTAGCTCTTCATTCGATTTACTTGTTCACAATCCTTGGTAATCTTAGCATAATAACATTATCGTTTTCAGTGTAATTTCTGACATTTTTGCTTGGTTATAGGATAATTTTGTTTTTTCTTGGAAATGGTGTTAACCAATCAACTCGTCAGTGTGATGGGCTAATTTTGATATCAAAAGAACAATCGATGCTAAACCCAGTTACCAAATACGGAAAAAGATGTTAACGATGCTCTAGCAAAAAGATTTATAATTGATGATTGAGCAAAAAATTGACTGAACGTATAAAGAAATCGACGTTGTATAGGAAACGGAAGAATACCCACTACCCCAGAGGCACTGTTCTTGTTACGTATGATCTGGTTGAGGAAAGCTATTCGACTATTCTTCTCTGTTTGGAGTCAATGGTAACTAAATTGACATAATATGTGCCTATTAATTATAATAAACATTATTTTAGAAATCCAGACGAGATCCATCGCACGAATATGCAAATTATAATGTAATTGAAACAATCAAGCATTTTTAAATAGGAGTATCATTGTATACTGAAAATGACTTACTTTAATATTTTTTCTATTGTTTCAGGTGACGACTGCAGCAAAGCGTCACTAAATACCCTATAATTCAATGTTATAATAATTTGACACCGTTTATGCGCAGTTATGAACCCAACATGAGGGTCGTAGTTCGAAACAACATACTAGTTCAGTAATGTTAGCAAAAACTAAAGTAAAGTATTGAGCGTCGAATAAAGTGAAGTCTGCCAACCCGCACTAGGCCGGCGTGGTGGACTAAGGCCTAAACCCTCTCAGTTGTAGAGGAGGCCCGTGCTCAGCAAGGGGCAGTATATAATACAGGGCTGGTATGGTATGGTATGGTATGGTAATCAAGTAAAATAACGTATCACCTAACTTATCTGGTGCCTTTACATTTTATAACTCTACTTCGACCGGGCGGTAAATCCCCCAAATACATTAGTCCGCAAAGCGTCAATTTACACTCCATTCGACCGTGCTACACGGAGACGGCCGCGCTCAGTCTTAACCGATCCAGAGGACAACATCACTCTGGCCATCCGTCGCGTCGTAAGAACGCGTTTTTAAAACTCTTACACTCAACACGACCGCAGTTCCGTCCTCGCCGTCCAGGACCTCGCCGCGTTCCCCGTCGCCCCCTCGACCCCCCTAACAGTTCGAGCCCGCGTGCTGACGAAATAAATGGATAGGATTAGGTTAAACACCAACCTTCCCCACTATACCACCTACCATTCTCTATCAGTGACCGTCCTGAGCTAAGGTTCGTAACCCGTTAGTGGGTTGCCCTCAGCACGGTCACTTAATTTAAAGGGTTGCGAGCGCCTAAAGCGTTCACCCAAAAGTCCGGTTTGGCCAGAAAAGCCGACACGCGTCAGGTTACTGGCAGTAGAGCCAATATATAAAAAAAACCTTGTGTAACTAAAATGTAACAGAATTTGCTTAAAGCTATTTCCTAGAAAAAATATAAAAATTCTATATATCTGAATATGGTAAATCAAATTATATATAATCGGCGTACGATAACGCAACACAATTATATGCAACATCTCTTCCAATTGTGGGAAGGCTATTAAAATGTTACGAGGCATTAACCGGAGTAATGTAACCAATTCGAACGTTTTTATTACTGCACAACGAAGCGTCTTTAACACGGATGGGTTACCTTTGAATGATGGTTACCGAAGCTTTTTTAAGTTTGGCAGTTTAACGGCCCAATCTTTTGTTGACCTACAAGGCAAAGGCTGAGTCAAATCATGTGGATGATTCTCCACGAGGGTGACAATGACATTCACTGCCATCAGTTCTTATTACGCGTGAGAATGCGCCGTGATATATTTATTATGAGTTTCTCATATATAGAATTTCTGATATTATGAAGTGCGCCTCCTCGGATTATAGGTAGTTTGCTGAAGAATACACGGGTAAAAAAAATACTAGCCAGTGCTAAACAAATCACTACAGCGAAATATAATGCCAAGTTAAAGAAAAGTACCTGGGTGCCCGGCCTTGCTCGGGTGGTTTTATAGTACTATACATGGCATTTATTACTCTAAAGTAGGTCCTAATAATGTTTTGAAAATATTCACGACTGAAGTAAAATGAGTCGATAACTTACTAATTTAAAAAAAATCGGTTCTTTAGCGGTTCAGATTTTATGTTAAATCTCAGGTTTCATAATTTTTCCATATTGAATTACATCACGAGCAGATACATGGTTCAGTTCTTATCCCTTGTCTCACTTAGTTACGAATTGATAAAATACGAATGTCCTATATTTATTATCATGGTTAAGATAATTATATCCGCACCAAATTTGGTCTTAATAATATGTTTCGCGGTTTAGTTTCTCCCCCCTTTAGCTGCCCTAAGTTGGTGGTTAATAAATATGAATATCCCATATTTATACTCAAGCTACATTTATATCAAATTTCACCATAATCGGTTCAACGGTTTATTTTCTTTCCCCTTTTAACCTTCTTATTTAAGGGTTAATAAAAAACTGAATATCTCATATTTACTTTCAAGTTTCAAGAGGTCCTCGAACCAAATTTAAATAGAATAGGTTCAGTGGTTTATTTTCTCTCCCCTTTTACCCCTCTCATTTTAGGGTTAGTGAAAAAATATATCTTATATTAGTTTTCAAGGTTCACGATAGCCCCAATCCCCATACTGTGCAATACAATCGGAGCAACAGTATTTTCTCCCCTCTATAAATCCCCTTAGATAAGGGTTATAAAAAAAATCCTATAGTTATCTTTAAGGTTATAGATATCTCCATAATAAATTTCATTACAATTGGTTCGGGAGTTTAGTTTTTCCCCCCTTTTATCCTATTTAGTCAGGAGTAAAAGGAAAGAATTAACATCCCATATTTATTTTCCAGGCTTAATATATTTCCATACTAAATTTAATTACAATCGGCTCAACGGCTTAATTTCTCCACCTTTTACCCCCTTAATTATGGGTTAATAAAATAAATAATGTCTTATGTTTGTTTTCTCAGTTTGAGATATCCCCATACCAAATTTCTTTACAATCGGTTCAGCGGTTTAGTTTCTCCCTCCTTTTACCTCCCTTAAATAAGAGTTAATAAAAAAATGAAAATCCCATATTTCTTTTAAACCTTCAAGATATCCCCATACCAAATTTCATTACAATCGGTTCAGCGGTTTGGTTTCTCCCTCCTTTTACCCCCCTTAAATAGGAATGAATAAAAAAATTAACATCCCGTATTTGTTTTCAACGTTCAAGATATCCCCATACTTAATTTCATTAAAATCGGTTGAGCGGTTTAGTTTCTCCCTCCTTTTACTCTCCTTAAATAGGAGTTACTAAAAGAATTAACATCCCATATTTGTTTTCAACGTTCAACATATCCCAATACCGAATTTCATTACAATGGGTTCTACGGTTTAGCATCTCCCCGCTTCTAACCCCACAAGTTTGAGGTTGATAAAAAAACTGAATAAACCAATTTCATTTTTAGAGCTCATACTATCCAAATCCAAAATTTCATCCAAATCGGACGAGCCGTTTCCGAGAAACCAATTACATATATAATATATACAAGTTTAGCACGTTTAAATAAGAGAGTGATAAAAATCTATATATAAACGTTGAAATTAAAAACTCCATAGAAGATTCTTGCTCTAAAAAATATCTACATTCTTCATTAGAAAAAACTGTCCATAATTAGTCTTTTACTTGTTGGTGGGGTTCTAAGACAGGTCAAAATTGCGTTCACTTCTATCAAGCAGTTAATTTTGTACCGGATGTATTACATTTCTGCTTATGCATGTAAAGATTAATTAATTGTGTAAACCTAATTATAATGTCGGCAGCAGACATAATGTTGTAATATGTAAGTATCAATAACACATACCCAATGAAGTGTTTATAAAAATTGTTTTATATTTGAGATTTTGTAGTTGAGAAATGATTTATGTATTAGTGATGACTGAGTAATAATATGAATAAATGTATGTAATTCATTATCACGTAATTTCTCCTGGGATCATTTTAGTCCTTCCTTAGAAAGACGCACTCTACATTGTAATATAGTTTCATTTGCCCACCCAGTTTTACATCAAATATTTTTTTTTCTTATTCTTGTCGTATTTATAACGAACTTAAAAAATATTCGTTTTTGTGTGAAATTTAGCCGCTGCCGCATTTTATATTGTTAGCATGTTAAATTTGTCACATTCATTTACATGATTTATATGTTTTATTTTCTAACATTAACTCCAACATTTCCTTTATCGACATGACATTATATTAGCGATGATTTTAATATAATTGAGACAATAGATTTTGGCATAGTTAATAAATCACTTTCTAGGTATCGTTTCCCTGATAGCGTATTTTCATGAGTTTCACCGGCGCGAGTGTAAATACAGGAAGTGCGCCACTCACGCAACCACCCGACTCAAAATATACACTTGATGAATGACGAATTCGTACGATATTATACAAACAAGAATGACCAGCACAGGATAAATGATGTATCAAATATTTAAGATCCTTTTACTGTTAGGGCATATCAAGTATATTGATTTATATAAGGACTTCAACAGGTTCTTGATTCTGAATTTATTATGTAGGTATCTTATACGACCACGTAGTGATTCAAGGTAATATGTTTTTTTTATGTTTGAAATATTATATAATATTATTATTTTATTTCATCTACGAAAAGATAGAGGCCTTGGGTTTGGAACCTACGGACTTTGTCTGAACAGTCCGTACCATTTCCAACGAAGCTATTGCGCACTTTTACTTTTGCGAAAGAAATATTATGATGCCACAATAGAAGATAATTAATATAACGAGTAGGAATTTAAAATAATGTATTCTTCCATATTAAGTAAATACAACAAGGAAGCCTTCTGCAATTGTTAGTTTTAATCAGGTTTTAATTTATAAGCATGTCATGCAAATTTTTAAAACCAATATTTGCTCTACTCTAAATACTTTTCCTATTAAAGACGCATTTATCACATTTACAAACAACAAATGTTGCACCAAAACAGAATCAGAATAAAAAATAATCAGTCGTATTCAATTAACCAGAAAACATACTATAATAAGACACAAAAAAGGGCTATCAATGTAACACGTGGACATCGGAGTTCATTCACTGCTGCGCGTATCCATTTTAACGGTCCAAGCCCTTGAAAGCGACGCGACGTTTAAAGATAAAAAGTGGAAAAAAGCCTCGATAAGAGGTACCCTAGCAACAGTACCCGACAGAGGCATCAATCTAGAGCCATGCTAAAGCCCACCGGTACACTCCTTACTTTTTCTTTTTCTTATTATTAGGCCACATTAAAATGTAAGCCAGTGGTTCTCAAACTGTAGGGTCTTATTTACTTTTCTCAAACGATGTATTTATTACTTTTAATATGTTTGTTTTGTTTTTTTCTATGAATATTATCATGTCATTGTGCTACTTAAGACATTAGCTTTTAGTATAAGTAATAAGTATCAGCCTCGAGGCCTATATCTGACTTCATACAAAACAGTAAATTGTTATGTGAAACATATTTATGTAACACCCAACTTTAAATTAGTGATTTGTTTCGTACACATTCTACATTTAACATGGACAGCCTATGTTTAGCGCTAGATTTGTATACGTTTATTTTATAATTGCTAAGTCTATTTTAAACAGTAACGGTCTTATTCATAAACAGTTTATAAACCTATTTTAGTTATCGAATGTTTTGTCTTCTTCGAACGAATTTTGAATTGAGTTTGAAGGAAGAAAACTGTTTATGAATAGAAAGACTATAACGACGCATTGAGGTTAAACATAGGTAACAATAATTATAACGACCGCCTCGGTGGCGTAGTTGCATTTGCGTGTGACGTACGATTATCGCGCTGAAGTCTCGGTTTCGAATCCTGGGTCAGACAAAGTGATATTGGGTTTATCTACTCAGTATGAGCCTAAAGTCTGGATTTGCGTCGGTAAAAGCCCATGCGCCCACCCTCTATAACATGTTACTTAACATAGCTGGTGAAATGAGAATGTGTTACACCTTTGCCCACTCCTGAAAAGGCAAAAAGGCGTGTTGCTATGTGTGTATAATTTACTTTATATGTTTTTTTTAACACGTCTTTAATTTACGAAATAATATAATTGCCAAATGTTGAGAAGAGCTGCATTTAAAAAGAGGACTCCTTAAGATTTATTATGTACGAGGAAGAAGGCTCGGACTAGCGGGGTTTATTAGAAAGTCGGCTTATCTGAACATTTTTTGTATTACGATAATCGGCTTCTCAGCCGTTTCCTCAGCCTGTGGCAGTGCAGGCCGGCAGGCGGCAGCCGTCACGCCCGCGCGCCTCGCACACCCACCGCTCATACATAATATAACCTTTCCTCGTGACTCCTCTCGCGTTTAAGTTCGTTACAGTGACAAAAAATAGTCTGTAGTGCTTAAGGGAATAGCTTTCTATTAGTGAAAGAATTTTGAAAATCTAAGCAGTCCTCCCAATAAGATGTAAAACTTTGTTTAAGCTAATAACTTGGGAAACTTTCAGATTCCTAGTAAGAATTTTATTCTTGGCAGTATTGTCAAATATTCTTACAATGATAGCGCCATCTGTGGCATGCTTAGAAAACAACGGCAAAGTGAAAGTAAGTCACGATATGCAAGTAAATTTTGCATTTCAGGTACCAGCCGACTTCGTTTTACAATCGCAAGTAGTTTTGCTATGGTTTTATAGAGTACCACATTATTCGTTTAGATGGCGTTTTTATCAACTTCAAAGTATTAATAAAATGTTGCGAATACACAATTCTGACTTTTCGAAGTTACGTGTGTATTGTTTATCAAATATTGTTCGCTTTAACGGTGAAGGAAAACATCGTGAGGAAACCTAAATACCTGAGAATTCTCCATAAGAATTTCGAGGGTATGTGAAGTCTGCCAACCCGCACTAGGCCAGCGTGGTGGACTAAAGCTTAGCCCCTCTCAGTAGTAGAGGAGGCCCGTGCTCTGCAGTGGTTAGTATATAATACAGGGCTGGTATGGTATGGTATGGTGGTCGAGTACTTCAAAGTTCAAGCTGTGTGCTCTGAAAGTTGAACCGAACCGTATCGTATACGTTTTTCTTGTAGGTATAATTCGAGTGGTTTTATATTTGTCCAGCTGACACGCAAATTTAATTACGCTATATCTAATGGGCAAAAAATCAATATACGAGAAATCTAGTGACGGCGTATATTGAGTGTGAAGCGGGAGGTCCAGGGCTCGATACCCAGGGCGGTTTATGCGGGATTTCTTTGGGATCCAGCGCCAGAAGGGTTTGACATCGGGCCGAAGGCCGGTTGAGCCATGATATTGTTTGCTTTTCATAAGGCTTACGTATATTTCACAAAAGCATAAATTGTTTAAAAAGAATATCACCCTCATACATGTCCAATATTAAGTTCCACTAAAACGTTATTGCCATTCAACAAATGACTACTGTCAATGGTCAAGTGCTTAATAATTATTGTAAGTATTTCAAATGGTATTTTGTAAGTTAGAATAAACTCTCGTTTTGTGCGCGCAGGGGGGCTGGCGCCGACGTGAAACTTTCCTGCGCCACCCACCTCGACACCGCATGGGAATAATGTAATTGAAATAATTAACCCATGTACAGATTGGATTTTGTACTTATTCTAAAGCAAATTATTTCGATAGAAGTCAGGAAATGTGAATGACGGTATCGATCAAACAATCACTGACGAGAAATTTGGAGTTTCAATCTGTGTTACACTTGGATTTTCACAACAGAAGGTAGGCGAAGGTTCAGATTGGTCATCAGACAGAGGCTGGTTACCACCACTCTGAAAAAGTCGTCACGATGGAAAGCCGGCTGATTAAAAAGAAGTAAATAAATAGAGAAGAAGGAGGATATTTATTAGAATTAGGATAGAAATTAAGTTTAAGTATTCTAGTATTTACCATTCGCTATACAGCCGGCATGTCACACTGTGACCAGCGGAGGCTGTATTCTCTTGTTTTCTATAATATTAGCATACTATTATAAAATACCAAAATTTATATCACTTGTGTCTAAATACCTCTAATTACGTGCGAAGGTTAATCCAAGCGGTTTCCGGTAGAGACCTTACTCTCTATAATTTATGATTCCATTGGTAGAGTTTAAATTTATATTTTTTAAATATTCAATACTATTTAATGTGCAATAATAAATAAAAGGTGACTGAAATGGACGCCAATTTGTAATTTTTTCATCTTGTGCACACGTGAGAAAAAAGGTGTAAAATCGAAAAATGAAAATAATTAAATAAAAAAAAGTACAAACACACGAATTGAGAACCTCCTCCTTTTTTAGAAGTCAGTTAAAAAATAATCATTACAGCATGATGTGATATTTTTTTGTATAATATTAGTAATTAATTTATAAATTAATGTAACTTATTAGAATAATTCGTCGCTTATTACTATATTACTACCATTGATGTATTAAAGTTTTTTAATACATCAATGATTACTACCTAACAACATTACTTTTAAGTTAAATCTCGTGGGAAAATAATGTTATTGAATGCACATGAGTGCGCCGGAGTTGGAACAAGTTGTCAAACCGCATGCTTACATTATGTGTATTTTAACTAATAGAGCCGGATCGGTCGATGAAGATACATTACACGGGCGGGCCCGGCGACGCACCAGGCCGCATGTGAAAGTATACTCCCGGTTAATTTTTTTTCGGTTAACTCCACTATTGATTATATCGGAATGCAGGGCGGTCCGCAGTGATGTTTTAAGGGCTTATTCAAAATAATGCGTTCCCCGAGTCACGGATAATTGATACTTTTTTGAGATTCCAATTTTATCTACTTACTATAAAAACTAATCCGAAAAATTGTAATAGCTTAGAAGCTTCAACTTACGGCATTTATTTCTATATTTCAACGCGTAAGATTTTTTTAGTTGAAATTTTTATTTTTACTTTTGGGTGGGTGTAATAATTATGTGTGTTTTAAATACTCGTTACTAAGTTACAATAAATAATTGATGTCATGTTTGGCCGTTTACGGCGCGGTGTAATGGTGGTCGCTTCTTGTATGGGCTGGGCAATATCTATGCTAGAAAGCATGAAAAATGGCGGTGCACCGTCAAGAACTTTGACCGTAACCTTTAAATCAATATGCATAGAATTTATTATATCAGTAACGAGTTATCAAACGTCATAATTGTACAATCTTTTTAAATAATGGCTGCCCAAATGTTGCAAATTTTTGTATACACTACTGGCAAAAGTTTCTGTCGCTTATCAAATGCAGTAAATAAGTATAGATACATTTTGAGCAGCTAAAATTTTACATAAAGCTAACGCCTTAATCATTGCAAGGGTGGCTTCCTTTTTTGTATTTAGGATATATACGGTTTTCTGTCTACTTTTGACTATTAATTAATAGGTGTTTAGACCTCGACGACGTATACGTTGATATTTACTATATACTACGTATATCTATTAAATTACATTACAATACTAATAATTTGAATAGCGGAACCTACGTGAAAGCGTGTCTAGTACATAGTTTGTTGCGCAACCAGGTGTAGTATTCAACGCCTCGTCTATCAACTATGTGTTTTATTTTATTTTTTAATCTAACGTAATGTCGGTCACGCTCCCTTTACTTTTAGATATTTCTTGGAATGAATAACATTTAACTACTTCCAAACATTAAATAATATTTTTTTTGTATTTGGATGCTTCTTCCTTCTTACTTCTCTGTCTAATTCAACTGTCTTTAGAGCTCGTATGCTGTCAATACAACTCCCCAATCTTCGTTGCCCACCGTCCTCTAAAACTTAGTGAGTGTTGCTCCATGACCATCACTCTGGTCTTACTGTCATTATCATGTTTAGCTGAGATGTTTACACAACTCTACCTAGGCTTAGTCATCTAATCGCATCTTCATGTCGTTGTTATCGATATATTTTTTTTTAATATTCAATCTAAAATGTATTTCGTTTAATTAGATATGTGTATCTATTTTATCTGTGAACCCCAAATTAGAAACCAACAACAGCTAACTAATAAATCAAACCATATCTTTTAATATATTTTTATATTTAATATATAATAATTGACAACTGTATTATAAATCTATACTAATATTATAAAAAGGAAAGATTTGTATGTAAGTATGTTTGTAACGAATAAACTCAAAAACTACTGAACGGTGGAACTTTTACTGGTGGTAGGTCTCTCATTATGTAAGAGGCCGCCTGGGTGGGAACCACCGCAATGTTTATTTCTACCGCCAAGCTACAGTGTGCATGCACTGTTGTGTTTCGGTTTGAAGGACATTGTAGCCAGTATAACTACTGGACATAATGAGACTTAACATCTTATGTCTCAGGATGACGAGCGCAGTGGAATGCCACACAGTACTTTGTAAGTCTAGGTGCTGGATGGTATTGCTACTGTTTATGGGTGGTCGTATCGCTTACCATCAGGCGAACGGCATACTCGTCTCGTCATTCAATGCAATAAAAAAAACACACATACAATAAAACGGATTTCGATGAAATTTGGCACACGGGTAGATTAACCCATTGGCTACTTTAGGTTTACTTAGGTCCATTTTCTCGATGGATCGAAAGCGATTGAGATCATCAATAGAAAACAGCGGTTTATAAATAAAAATCTTTATACTTTAAATCATATATCATAAAGCCGTATTTAGACTAGCAAGTTATCGCGGGAATATACATAACTTCTCGACGCGTTTACACTGGCGGCGATATTTCTATAAGTCTATACAAATGCGACTTACCGCAGGCCCTGCAAGCCCCAAAATTTGCAGAAGTCAACTTGCCGTGAGTAATACAGGAAAATAGCTTGCGGAACATAAGTCCTGCAAGGTTTCTTGCTAATCTAAATCCCGCTTAAAACTTTATCTGAACACTAACCAGAATGAGTTAACTTTTAACTTGTTCACTGTAATTACATTAAAACAATCTGTAATTCTCTGGAATTTGCTCCCACTAGAAATCAGGATGTCCACGAATCGTTACGCGTTTAAAGTTAAAGTTCGAGAACTACCTGCGGGTGAATTAGCAGCATCAATTTCTAGTTTATGACTTCGATATTACATATGTATTCTCAAATTTATATTTTATATATTTATTATTGATATATTTATATAATTGTAGATATTATTTATATTTATGGTACATATAATTACTACTTTTATAGGTATTGCCGAAAGTATGTTACTGTATTTATTGACGTAGTGTTTACCTAATATTACTATTTTATTTGAATCGACACTATAATCCAAATTAGTTTCGTGCACCTACTATGATTTTGTCTCTGCACCGTTCTAGGTTGACTGGTAGAAGAGAATGCCTTCAGCATTAAGTCCGCCTTTACATATTTTGTATGAAGTGCAAATAAATAAGAAAATAAATGAGCACCAGATTTCACATCTACTTTAAACTGGCCTGTATTGTTCCCATAGAACAAAGACAGTTTAAATTGGTATTGTCAAGTTCCAGGTATACCATTAATATGAACCAGACAGATTATAATTGAGATATTACAAAATAATAACAAAGGCCGATTATTCGTAGAAAGGCTTTCCGTGATGTAAAACGAAAATAAAACAATCGATTTGTAAATAACGGCCTACTAAACTTGTTATACAATATTACGTTCAGTATTTGAAAATTACGTACACGCACGGTTAATAGTGACGTACTGAACAATCACTTAATGTTTTATTGTTGTCGCATTTTATATCTACAACAACAAAAGTTCGTGGCTTTGTTTTATTGCACTCAATTTTTGCTGATAATTGTGCAACGTCTACCTAACGAAACTTATAACGTTAATGAGTAAGTTTAGCATAGCATAGCTTGTAAGTTTTTTATTTAAAGGTGAAGTTGTACTTTGAGCGCCCAGCTATTAATAAAATATTTTATTTTCTTTTAAATTTACTTAGCGTTTATTTTTCAATTACATAGAGGGACGCAGACGTCTGACGTAGTACAAAGCGTTCTATTAAACGCTTCGCTTTTCCTGTAACAGTAGCTTAACCGCACAGAAGTTCAATAACATACATTTGCGAGGCAAAGAGTTGCGTTGATGACCTTGAAACTTCAGGTGCTCACTTTCATAAGGCCCTGTAACTTCACTGGATTCAATGCCATTTAAATCGCAGCAAAATTATGTTACTGCTCGCGGTCAAAAAGAGACAAGACTCATTCAGATGAACTATGGTGCACAAACCTCAATTCAATTCGCATTCTCAATTTCAACTCAATTCGCATCTCTAAAAGGTCATATTATGGTACCTACCATCTCCTAACTGATAAGCATAATAATTTAACGAAATTCAGAACAGGGACTTTTTTATTTGTTCAGGAACTCTAGCTGTTTTTACAATAAGCAATTGACTAAGTGAAATCGTTCAATTATTTTTTGTATAGAATGTGAAAATGCAGATATTTCTACATTGACCTTCGTATTTGATGCAGGAAACTCTCTATTTCTCGACGTCCGAGACGTTCCAGTTGACTACGCGACCGAGCGGAAGTCGCTTCCAAGTTAAATGTCAATGGCCACGTTATTAGAGCCATCGGTTAGTTACTTAGGAACGTGTATTAAAAAGAACTTACAGTTGTGGTCATGTATATATACTCATCATAACTTGAAGTGGATTATATTGTTATTTACAAAAATCAGCAATAAAATAGATAATTAAGACAAATGTGCACGAGTGAACAATCCATTTTTTATATAAAGTGATTTTTTGAAAATCGAATATACTTAGTAAAATTTCCTGATGGTCATAGCTACAAAAATAAAGAGGTAAAAGTACACATATCACGAATGTGAATTTCTATATCATAGTTTGCCCTGTGTGACATTGTCACAAAGGTAAGTGCGTACAATACAGTGCATATTGTAATATTATATCTGTTATTATAATCTCATCAGGTTCGCTCTCTGTGAAGTGATAGTAAAAGTGAGAGTGTCTTCCGTTCGCTCGCAATAGTCGTGTAAGCTGCATCGAACGAATGCAGGTCAAGCGTATGTGCACGCACCTTTTGTTATTGATTTAAACCACAATGCAAGTGTGAAATATTGAACTAGAACGCTGTGAAACGAGAGCGTGGGTATTACAGTAGTTCTAGATAGTTTGATAATATACTTAGCTCATAATTAAATTCTTGATTTATTACGATTAACTTAAAGTTATGAGGAGTAAATTATAAATCATATGGATAACAAGTCGCAGATTCCCGAAGGAGAAGTTTGGCGTTCTTCTTTTTTAAAATAAGATGGCTACTCGCCTCTTTACATCCAGTTTAAAAAAACTGTCTTTGTGGACGTTTTTCTTATATTATTTCAACAATTTAATTTTAAGACCTTTGAGATCAGGGAAAATATATTTTATATAAGTATTATTTGTTTAAATTTTATAAAACTCTCACTAGAAGCGGATTGGCGATTAGTTGTACCCACAAATAGTTTAGCTGCAGTTGTGGAATTTAGTGTAGGCCTTGATTTTCTATAATTCTTTCTATAATTTCGATGACGGTATGTAAATCCGCTATTCGTTTAAAAGGATAAATAGTAAAGTCTTCACAAAACATACGTTTGTTGATCTATCGATCGTGTCATACTTTATTATTACAGCGTTTTGTGTATAAATTAGATATTCATGTCACGGCAAATATACATCTTTTGCTATAGTAGTAGGGCGTGAAATACCAAATATTTAGCTGAAAATCGATTTAAATCTTCAAGGTCTGTAATCAAAATAATTTCGGTAAGACAACGTGCTATTTAAAAAATGACGTTTTAAAATAAAAAGACATAAATAAATAGATTAATGTAATCCTATACCAATTAATCATTGATATACATTCAGAGGTTCCTTATTTCATATGAAGCTTCGTGGTATTCCTGAAAATAATAATTAAGTATCTATTTCATATAAAATTGTTAAATCTGCCTCAACCTTTAATATATTCTTATTTGTATTCTAAAACTACAAAGAATACACTAAATTCATTGAACTTCTGAATAGGAATTATTATTAGAAATGTAATTGATGTGATCTGAATAGGATCCAAATTTCTACAGCCAATGCTATAGAAGTTCCTACTGGATAGCTTTTCATAAAACCATTACAAGTTTTGAATATTGAGCTCTCCCCGTTCACAATAAAAATTAAATTCGCGCGATCTGAATCAAGTGTTGGTTCAGATTGACATCGCCAAGACGCAGTGTCGCGAAACTCGACCACGTTGCAATATAAAAGGAAGTTTTGTTTAAAATTATTTATCACATACCGACAGTCTGTTACAGCGTTTGGTTATTCCTCGGTGCAGTTCCATTCACATCATGTCTGCTCGATTTCTGGTGAGTTGACTGGCCTTTTTAATTGAAATATATTTTAATCACAAAACAATGCATTATTTCTAATTATTAAAAATAATTTAAAGGACTACCTTTAAAAAATACTCGTAAATTAACATTTAGTATTTATTAATAAGCTTTTAAATAAATAACTAATATTTAAGTGATTTGGTCATTTTTCGCCCTAATAATTTTTTTATTGGAAACCATAGGGCTGATTTTTTAATCATCAGATGATAGATAGATGAAGATGATGTAGAATAAATTAAAACATGAAATCGTAACATATTAAAGCGATATAAATAAAAAGTTTATTTTTAATTTTTGCATTCGGTCTGGTTATAATTTATTTTGAGCCATAACTTATATATGAAAAACGGCCCTTAACCTACCTTATTTTAAGCTACTTATACCTTATTTAAATAGATTGACTAATTGCAATAAGTTAATAACGAAATCAGAGCATAACTAAATTTTGATAATTTATTTCATGTAGCTTAGTAGGAATTCATTCAGATATATCAAGTTCCTTAAACACAATTCTTTGTTTTAAAAGATTCCTAGTTTCATCTGAAAGAAAACTGAACTTTCCCATTAACAATACTACGGTGACGTCGAGAGCGAGTAAAAGTAAACGGCTCGCGTTTTGAATGTTTTTCTTTATTTTTTGCGTTGAGTTACACAACTGCCATTCGCATCGTCGCGGTCGAGACGAACCCCTTTAATAACTTTGCCGTTCAATGAGACCGTATTTTCGTATCTTATATAATACCAAAAAATGTGATGGATTCAGTGATTCCATTCCATTTCTTACGGTGTGTGTTATTATAAAGTGAAACATTTACATTTACATTAAAATACTTACTCTTAGGAAGACTGAAAACACTTTTATTCGACTAACAAATTTGTATCATTATGAAGCAGTGTAGCCAGTGCAACTACTGGACATAATGAGACTTAACATATTATGTCTCAGGATGACGAGCGCAGTGGAACGCCACACAGTACTTTGTAACTGAAGGTGCTGGATGATGTTTCTACTTTTTATGGGTGGTCGTATCGCTTACCATCAGGCGAACGGCAAGCTCGCCTCCTCATACAATGCAATAAAAAAGCTAATAAATAAAATCCTATATGCATAATATATTTATCTTTTTATTTATCGGTATATTATGAGAAAAAAAGCTGGCGTGATAACCATTCTTTACACCTTGCTTATTCTTTTAATCAATTTATATACCTAAAGATTAGAATTTAGTGTTATATTTTCATTGCTATAACTTTTCCTGTGTATATCTAGTCTACTTATACAGTATGCTTCTGTGCTTTGCGAGTTTATTTATGTGCTTAAGCGATATTTTACTTGCAATAGCTTTAGTAATAATTTTAAATAATATTTTTTCTTATGGTAGTACATAGTATTACATACTTTTGTTTATGAAAGACTTTTTAGTTTTAATACTGTGTGTTTGAACTGCTTTCATTTGGATCATTGCGCATTGCCACGGCTATGCCACCGAGGCAGTCAAAAATACACATTACGACAAATACACTCAAATACATGTGTATCATTAAAACAGTTCGGTTTTTTTTATTAAGATCTGGTCCTTGTATTCGTTGATAGCATTAGGATATTTTATAGTATAAAAGATTCAATAGGAGGTACGCATGGATAGTGAAAGAGAAGATCTTAAACCAGGCGTGTTGGTTGGTTAGGGCATAAGTTTATAGTTTCAGGAGATAAACGTGTAACATGGATGTGAGAAATGTAGTGGCTTACCAACAGTCCTAAACCTTAATTGTGTTAAACCTCTGCTTATTATTTGAGTATAACTAGTTCCAAAACTTATAATGTAAATATATTGTAAGGAGGATATATATAAGATAATATATTATTTAAATGGACGATAGCCTAATTGGGAATGGAACGGTCTGCCGAGACAATGTCCGCAGGTTCAAAACCCAAGGCACACACCTCTGACTTTTCGAAGTTACGTGTGTATTGTTTATCAATTATGGTTCACTTTAACGATGAAGAAAAACATCGTGAGGAAACCTACATACCTGAGAATTTTCCATAAGAATTTCAAGGGTATGTGAAGTCAGCCAACCCGCACTAAGCCAGCGTGGTGGACTAAGGCCTAACCCCTCTCAGTAGTTGAGGAGACCCGTGCTCAGCAGTGGCCAGTATATAATACAGGGCTGATTGCATTGCATTGCATATTAATTTGTATAAAGAGGATGTAGTTAACAATATATGGTGTTTATTCCAGTTGGTGCTGGTGTGTGCCGCGGAGCTGACTTCGCTGATCGCGGCGGGAGGCGGCGGCGGCGGCCACAAAAAGGTGGTCATCCACGTGCCGCTGTTCGTGAAGCACCACCACCACAAACACACCATCGTGAAGCACGTGCACCACAAGAGCGGAGGCGGCGGCGGTGGTGACCACTACGAGGTCCTCGGATACACATACGGTGAACCTAAAGCGGCCCCTCATGGAGGAGGTATGTTATTCTGTTATAGTAAGTTTTTCTCGCCGTTCCTCCTGTAAAAGTGTTTTTCTGGGACTAGAAGTCAGCACTTAGGGATAATTAGGCGCTCTAAAGAAGCTTTATGGACAAATTAGTGACTGGAAGTTACTTTCTATACCTAGAAAACACACTCTATTTATAATATTAACACTTAATTTACTTTATTTATATTAGTTATTATAAAAGGTTTATTTATTCATTATAATATAAAATTGTTTAGGACTCATTATTTTTAACATGATATTACTTCATTGAACCACATGCAAAATCTAATTATTAACGGATCCAATATATTATAAAATCCACAAAATACAGGAAAAAGTTGGATAACATAAGAAGGCTTCATAAATTATTTAAGTAAAATAATGGGATGAAGAAAGCGACGTAAAGGAAATTGTTTTTAGACGTCCGTGGTATCACATTACTTACGCGTAAAGCAACTAATGTCGTTCAACACTCAGACATAAAATTTATGTATCTGTACGCAATGGAAGGACCGGTAATAAATTTTCGTGGGCGACATAGAATAGAGAGAATAACTTTTACGTCGAGATACTGTCATGGTGTCATTCAATCCAGCCTTATGACATGGTGCATTTATATGCACTTACAAATTTCTGATAGTTATGCATAAGAATTTGGAATTTTATGTTAAGACTTAAGCCTGAACGCGCATTGAGGTAACATGGGTGGAAGTACTAATACTTCACGTAAGTAGGAGCGGCCTGTATACAGCTGTGGGCCACTACCTTTTTTTATACGTTCACGGTAAAGTAACCCAGTGCACCTGATGATAGTGGAGAGGGGTCCAAATAGTGTCGATTATCCTCGTCAGTTGACACAATTATGCCGGCGTGTTTGAACCGGATATATACAGGCTGGTCCCGCGGAACATTGACGTGGGCCACTATAGCCGGTTGTAACACCTTATGTCCCGTGGTCGCTATCCGGGCGGATATATATTATATCCTACCTCTATAAAATAGGAAGTAAAATATATAACTATATAGTATGCTCAATGTTAGCGAAATGACATTTTAACCAGTGATTAATTAGAAATTATTTATCAGAATACGAATGTATACTATAATAAAGCAGTAGATCCCGGTGTGTCTGTACATTGAAAGAAATGTGATAAAAAAGAAAGGGGGTGACTAAAGAAAAGTAATGGAAAACAAATCAGCGATTTTTATAATTTTCTTCTGTCTCCTGAACTACTGAACGGATTTCGATGAAATTTGCTATGGAGATAGTTTGAGACCCTAGAAAGGACATAGGCTATCTTTTTATCCCGGAAAAATATAAAGCGGCACTTTTATCCCGGAAAAACATTTTCACGCAGGCAGAGCCGCGAGCAAAAGCTAGTAATAATATAATATTTAGGCGAAAATTTAAATACATTCGACTTAGTTTGAATGTGGCAGAGCCGCGATGCATACACACTTGTATACAGAATAGACTAGTCTGTTTAACTGGGGTATTTAATACTACTGTTTTGCAGAAATCCGACGAGACATGACTTGCTGAATGAAAGAAGTGTAATTTTTCTGGAGGCTTAAACCACACGTTCCCCTTCCTAATCATTTTTCATTCCATCTACATAGTGTGATTCTTTACAAATTGTGGCTCATGGACAGCAGAGATCACTTATCGTACGTTCCACGAACAAATGTCAACTAGTGCACTGGGCAGTGGTCACTTATGACGATATTTACTACTTTGCTGGACTATAAATACACACACACGCCCGTTATCGAAGGGGTAGGTAGAGGTGCAACTAGTGCACCCACTTTTCTCCGTGCGTATTCCGTCCCATGATGTGATAGGGGGCGAGCCTGTCGCCATATCGGGCACAAATCTAGAATCCGGGCTGATACTGAGTAGAAAACCCAATTTGACTTTGCCCGACCCCGGGATCGGACCCGATACTTCAGCATTGCAGTCGTACCGTAATACAACTACGCCACCGAGGCCTATAAATAAAGTGTTGATATAGTACAACGAGCCGTAAATCATATAAAAAGTTTAATTTTTATGCCCCAGCACTTGCAATGGCTAGTAAATAAAACTTTACCTAAAGATACCTAATTGAACTGTTACAGGTCACGGATGGGGCATATCTGACGAAGGTCACGATGGTGGCTACGCTGATTCGCCAGTGAGCTTTGAGGGCAGTGAGGGCGGCAGCTATGGCTTGTCAGGCGCTGGGGAAGAGTACTCCGGGGGACACGAGGGCTACTGAACACCACCAGCCACGTCATAAGACTTACTGATAAGCCAGTATATTTATATAGCTAGATCGACATGGTTGTAACTTAGTATTATGTGGGTAGGTACGATGTACCTGATAGACTTACAAATAAAATAGAATAGACAATATCAAGCCATGGCCACGGATAAACTATTAATATAAGGGAATACGTTATTACTCAACGTTTTATGTGATCATGTAGCTAATACTTCATATGAGATATTTAAATATTTCGATGGCTTTCGGGAATCGTTTCCCATTTGTCCCACTAATAACCTCATTTATAAAGAATGTTCGAACACGTGAATACAGATATTATTTTATGTAAATAGTATATCCCTTATAAATAACAGTTATATCTTAACTGATATCCATTATTCTAAATGTCTGATTATCATTACCTGTTACTATAGTTAAGTTTTTAGTTAAGTTGTTGTGTTGTGAATTTATATTCCGGTCGAGACGGAGTTTGTTGTTAATATTATACTTTTGTTAAGTTAAACCACATTTTATTTGGATCGTGTTTTATTATCCTTTTATGATACCGCTTTGAAAACCTTTATTAGTATCCATTCTTCCCTCCAACGACTTCTTTACGAGTCACTAAATAAGGTCCATTCACACATTTTTATTTAGTAATTAACCTGTGTTTTAGTTATGGTTGCAGATAAATCAGAGTATCTTTTTGATAGATTACACACGTGAAACAAGCACTTTCTTTAGGAAATGTATATATTTATATTCGAGCACTTGTAATGTGAGACAGTGCAGGCATTTTAGCGAAATCCATAAATATTCTCGACACCTAGTATAAGCTTAATTGTGTATGCACTCAAAATGTCCATCCTCATCTGATATTTTGCTAAATACTAGCTTGAAGTATTACAGATACCGATAAGAATTATAGATACTAATAATATGTACTAGGAGTTAATTTTAAGTCCAGTTTTAATATTCATATACACTTTATTTACTAGCCTTTGCTCTGACAATGTTGAAAAGTCTGTGCTACGGTTTAGAAAAGTAACATAATATTAAATAATTTAAAGATAATTTGGCTTCATGTTAGAGAACTTTTCGGAATAGGATCGGTAGTTTTAGAGATTTCAGCTTTATATCCAAATTTAATAAATTATCTCTTAATATTAAATCATTCCTATGTAGATATGAACCGAGAACTCACTGTAAATCCAACCTGGCGCTTTTATCATCATAATATGCTATATGATGTCCACTACTGAACATAGGGCTCCCCTAAACATTTCAGACAGACCTGTCAAAAACGGCCTCCATCCAGCGCGGCGTGTACCTGGCTTCATGGCTTGCACTGACAAAATTATTAAATATATGAGATAGGTATTACAGTCCTAAGAGTACGGAAGTTGATTGATATTTTGAATTGTCTTAGATAGTTATAGGTTGACAATCATATTTCTATTCGCAATATTACAATAAAGATTTCATGAAAACTTATTTTCCTAGGGTAGAATAAGGGTTTTATTGGAAGCTACAAGAGTATTAATACAATCACGGTGCTTTGGATATTCATTATCCTACTTCCTTCCTACTAATATTATAAACGCGAAAGTTTGTAAGAATGGATGTACGGATGTATGTATGTTTGTTACTCTTTCACGCAAAAACTACTAAACAGATTTTGATGAAATTTGGCACACGGGTAGATCATATCCTGGATTAACACATAGGTTACTTTTTATCCCGGGAAAATATAAAGAGGGACTTTTTTCCCGGAAAAACTCATTCACGCGGGCGGAGCCGCGGGCAAAAGCTAGTAATTTATAAAGCAACTAGCTTAAATGTTATAATAATAAATCTCAATATACCGGACTGGCGTGGCGCGAAGAGTTGCTCCCATAGGTTGGTACTACATATACAGCTGCACTATTCAAGCATGTTGCTCTCTATCCCCAAGCCATCTTCCTTAGATCTAGTCCAAAAAATCGTTTTCGTGTGTCACAATAGAAGGTCACCAGACACTATCAGTGTTATTACAAAAAATACTTTAGACGCAGTTTAAACACGTGTTTAACTAAACAATGTCTAATTCTAAACATTTTTTTTTTTTTTTTTTTTTGTCCCTGACTATTCTGCCAGTAGCCTGACGAGGGTCGGCTTTTCTGGCCACACCGGACTTTAGGGTGAACGCTGGCGCGCTCGCAACCCTGAATTTAAGCAACCATGCTGAGGGCAACCCACTAACGGGTTACGAACCTCGGCTCAGGACGGTCGCTGAGGGGAGAATGAGACATTCAACGATTAGTGGGGGGGAAGGATTTTTACCTAATCCTATCAGTTCGGGTTGTTTACATCGGCACCCGGGCCGGAACTGTCATGGGGGTCGGGAGGGCGACGGGGAACGCGGCGAGGTCCTCGACGGCGAGGACGGAACTGCGGTCTTGTGGAGTGTAAGAGTTTTAAAAACTCGTTTTTCTCACGAATTGCCAGAGTGATTTCGTCCTCTGGATCTGTCAGTACTGAACGCGGTCGTCTCCATTTGGCGCGGTCAAATTCATCATTCTGATCAAGGATCACTCCTAAATATTTGGCTTTGTCCTTCCAGGGTATGACCTGGTCGGACATGCGGACTGAGGTGCGAGCCACTTGGACCCTCGTTTTCCGAGTGAAAAGGATGGCCTGGCTCTTGGTGGGGTTGACGGTGATTCGCCATTTGCGGAACCACTCACCGAGCTGGTCGGCGGCGGTCTGCAAAATGCGCACCACTTGGTCAGGGTCTCTACGTGAAGCGTAGATTGCTGTATCGTCAGCGAAGAGCGCCAGATGGGCGTTCTTCGGTTTCGGGATGTCGCTGGTGTACAGCGAGAAAAGAAAGGGTGAGAGGGCGGAGCCTTGCGGGACTCCGGCCGTGATGGAGTGTCGGGAAGAAAGAGTTCCCTCCACGCGATATTTGAATCCACGATTCGACAGGAATTCTCGTATGATGTGCACGAGATGAGTGGGCACGTTGATAGTGTACAGCTTGAAGAGCAAGCCGTTGTGCCACACCCTGTCGAATGCTTTTTCAATATCGAAAAAGAGAGCGCCGGTTGGCATGCCGACGCGGAATCTATCATGAACGTGCTCCGTGATGCGGAGCACCTGGTTGACACAACTGTGCCTGGTGCGAAAACCGAACTGTTCAGGAGGGATCAAATTATTATTATGGGCGACAATTTTGAGGCGGTCGAGGACGATCCGCTCGTATAATTTGCCCAGCGTGCTGAGCAGGCTGATGGGCCTGTATGAAGATGGTTCGAATGCGGGTTTTCCCGGCTTGTGGATGCCTATCACCACTGCCTCTTTCCAGACCTCTGGGAAGAGGCAGTTAGAAAACGCGGCGTTGTAAATTGAGGTGAGGATTTTGACCAGATGCTCCGGGAGCATCTCAGTGGCGAAGGGCGAAATTTTTCAAAAGGGAACCCGAGGCAACCTATTTTTGCCTCAGTTAACATATCGCACGGTATTCACGGTATAGGTCAATTTAACGGAAAACTAAAACTTCGACAGTGGATTAGTCTAAATTGTTACAAGAACAACATAAGTATTAGAAATATAATTACGATATCTAATACCTACATTTGTTTATTAATTTGTTATAACTTTCTTAGTAAATGTAATTTCTACTAACAAAATATATGTTATTCGTCAAACAGACCAGCAGTTAACGTGTTCATAAATACCTCATATTATCGATATAAATAATCAACGTTATTCGTAAAGTTTTACTTGGTATCGAAGTGCCCTTTAATTCAGAAAATATAATTATTTACTTCTAACAAACATTTCATGTCTGAAATTAAAAACTAATCAGATTTACAAACAAATAATATACTTACGTGAAAGGAGACGCTACACTAATCACAAACAGTAATTTCCATAACAATGCACTACATTAATTTGTATTTACTAATTAAAAAACAACCTCTAAACAAAAAACAACACATAACTGTCAATAAATAAATTGAATTTGACAATTCACAGACATCGTAAATCGGTATCATAATAAATTATGACGTAAAAAGTGACAACAATACATAGTCGGTTAACATGAAGCCGAGCAGGCTCGGGTTCCCTTTGCCCATATCTTTGGCGCGATTCCGACGCACAGAGAGAGATAGCAAGTCATAGAAAGTCTTAGAAAGTGCTGCCACCTATGTCCAATAACATACTACGACATGAACCCGGTGGCCAGCGGGTTACCTCGCGCCCGTGGCTCCACAATTTCATATTGGTAACGGAATTTCTAAGAAAAAAAATACAAGGCGCGCCATCTAACGTTACTTAAACATTGTTTATTAATATAACACATCGATATCGATTATGTTAACAAACAACAGGCAGATGGCCGATAGATGTCATTATTAAGTGATCATTAATGTTAGTTATAACGATTATTATTGTTCCTAGCTTAGTATTTTCTAAATTTATAATTTACTTATCACAAAACCTAAAAGGGAAGCCGGTAGGAATCGGGTTATATGGACGCTTCGCCACTGGAGCATCTTGATCATGCGAGTGGGTATCCTATCGCCCCCGGGGGCCTTGCGACGTTTGAGTGCCTTGATCAGATCGATGACTTCTTCGATTGTCGCCGGTGCAAGGGGATCGGGCGGCGGCGGGTCGACGTCCGGGTCGACGTTGACGATATCGTTTGTCGGTCGCGAGTTAGAGATCGGCGGTGGCCGGACCGCGTTCCTACTTTCGACGAGTGAATTAACCGCAACAAGATGGTCGTGGTCTACTGGTATCGTTGTGAGAGAGCATTGAGACTCCAGACTGCAGGCCAGCAGTTCCGCTTTCTCGTCGTCATCAAACGCCGGCCGTTGATTTGGACGATTGAGCGGAGGCATGGAGGTCACATCGTTTCTCCTGAAGGAACGACACAGTTGCCAAAAGGCCTGATGTGTCGGGTCGAGTTCTGCTAGGCGAGATTCCCATCTCGAATCGACGACCTCTTTTATGCGACGTCTAACCTCACGTTGGAGGTAGCGCGCAAGATGTCGTCGTTCCGGGGTGGGGCTCGTCGCGCAGGCTCTGAGCGTGGAGTTACGCACCCTCACCACCCATCGCACGTCGTCGGGAAGCTGCCATTGACTGTGAACAGTCTCCGGCACCTTCTCGGAGCTTTCGCTCAGGACGTTTTGCAGGTGGTTGGTGAAGGAGCGTATCGCGTCGGTCGTTTCCTCAGGAGTCACGATGTTGGTCGGAATCGCGGAAAGATCTGTGGATGAGGTGTCCGCGAGTTTAGTGCCTAGTAGGCGCCAATTCGTTTTCACCTTCATCGGGACATTAGGACCTGTGTCTGTTGGACAGTTTTGGGGGACTAGATCTAGGATCACAGGTCTGTGGTCAGAGTCTAACTCTTGTAGCACTTGCATGGAACGCACGCGAAGGCTTACGTTCCTTACGAGCGCTATGTCGAGTATGTCGGGTCGGTGGTTGTCAACATGGCTATAGTGGGTTGGTTCAGAAGGAACCAGTATGCTCATATCTATTATTTCGAGACAGCTCTCCAGGGCGGCACCTCTCCCAGTGGTCGAGTTGCAGCCCCAGAGGGTGTTCTTGGCGTTGAGGTCTCCCGCCAGAATGACGGAGTCCCCCATTTCCAATAGGGTCTTAAGCTCATCGGAGTGAAGCTCCTTTGAGGGCGAGAGATAGGCCGATATGATGGTGATCGGCGGATGTCCTGTCATAGCTAGCCTGCAAACTGAAGTCTCAATGTTCCTCAAGCTATCTGGGGGGTCTAGTGGTATGCAGTGCAGGGACCTTTTGAAATAAATGAGGGTGCCACCAAACGGGCCGCTAGTACGATCGTTGCGTACCAGGTTGAAGTTGGGGATGTTGGGACTGCGATGGGCGGGTTTGAGGAACGTTTCCTGGGTGAGGAAAACGTCTAAGTTATTTGTGCGGACAAAATCAGAGAGTTCGGCACGCTGGCCGCGAATACCATTGATGTTGAAAAACCCCACTCTGAGGGAGCGAGGTTTGGTCCGCTTAGGGAGATGCACCGCGCTGTTGTTCGCCATTTATGATGACGACGGAAGGCGCACGGCGTTGTTGATGGCCCAGTAAATTTTATTTTGGGTCAGATATATTTCCGCGAGGATTACGTGCTCCTCGTCCCCAGAGCGGGAGAGGAGAGCGGAGAGTTCGGCAATTTTGCCGTGGAGACGCATGATCTCCGGAGAACATAGTAGGGCGGAGACTGATTCCGCCGAGTTGTTCGACGCCGGCGTCGTCGCCACCTGGCGGGTTGTAGGATGGGGAATGGGTTTGGGTTTGGGATTGGTTTGGGTTGGCTGGGCAGCCCCCGGAAGGGGAGCCGCGGTAGCCGAAGGGGTCGGATGAGGGGGTTTTTGAGTTTTGGCCGGGGCGACGGGAGTGACTCCACCGTGGGCCTCTATACGGGGGTCGGAGCGTGCCGTGGGTGGGAACCACGGGTTTCGCACCGGAGCAGGTGCCAGCCTGAAAGCTGGTGGTGCGGCCTGAGGGGCTGGAGCTTTAAGAGCTCTGGACTGTTTTTTGGGGGCCCTAGGGCACCCGCGATAGTTGGCGGGGTGGCCCGTCTGCCTACAGTTAGTGCACGAAGGGGGCTCCGTGCACTGAGTCCTATCTTTGGGACGGGGGCACTCTAGTGTGCCATGTTCGCCGAGGCACTTGACGCACCTGGCGGGGAGGCGACAGCCACGGGAATTGTGGCCGTATTTTTGGCAGTTGTGACACTGCCCTACCTGACCTGACTTGTGAGGGGTTTCGACGGTGAAGCCGCCTAGCCCGGAGATATCCTTAATCTCGTAAAGACGTTTAACGTCGTCCGAGGATTGTAAGATGGCGAGAACCATCTCATATTGAATGCCCGGCCGGGAGGCGCGGGATTGTCGGTGCATCCTGTGCACCTCTAATACTTTGATGCCCTTCTCAAGGAGACCATCCTTGACTTCTTGGGCAGACGTTTGGACAGGAATCCCCCGGATGACGTAGCGGAAGCGACGTTCGTCCGGGAGGGCAAAAGTGAAATAATGGTATTTCCTGGAGTCCAGGAATTTGGTCAGCGCTCTGTGGTCCGCGATTGAGGCGGGCTGCAGGGCAAGAAGCTTGTGGATTTTATTCCACGAGTTTGACGCGATAGCGATGTGCTGCCGGCGCAGCTCATCGAAGACATCTTTGATTGTAAGGTTGGCGGGCAACTGAAGGTTCAGTCGCGGGGGCTTTTTAGCCTTAGGTTGGGTTGGTGGCGGCGGTGGCGACGACGTTGACGCCGATGCGGGGGGCGCTGAAGGCGCGGACGGCGCTGAAGGCGCAGAGGGCGAAGAAGACGCGGGAGCGTTAATGCTCCTTTGTTTCTTCCTCCTGTTACTCTTGACGGTCGTGAATCCGTCATCGTCGTGTTCCGACGCTGAGGATTCCGCCCGCGAGTTGCAGGGGGATGAAGAAGTCGAGGGCGAGATTGGTCGTTTGACCGCGGTGGTAACGGGGGTTAGGGCCGTCAAGTCAGGGTCCATGTCCATCTCGACGGACTCAACGGAGCCCTCCGAGGTCCCGGACGTCCCGGAGGAGGTCGAGGTCCCGGATGACTCCGAGGTGTCTGATGATTCGGACGGTTCCCTGGCTTCACGTGCCATAGAGATAATGCAATTTCGGACCTCTTGGTCCGATCGAAATAGCTCCCTGATTGTCTCCATAAACTCCTGTTTGGAGAAGATGGGGGCAGTCAAGGGTGCGGTGATTGGAGCAGGATTATCGGTTCCGGAGAACCGCTCTGGGGTGAGGTCCATAGGCCCGGAGTCAGCCATTTTGGCGGCTGATACCGAGCCTATAGTTAAATTTTTTGGGGCCGCGTGTGCGTTCACTAACCCCGGGTGTGTTCCGCCTGTCAAAGAACGCACAAGAAACCAGGCGGCTATCACACAAACGTTCGGTCGCGGATCGCGGACGCGGAAAAAGATTGACTAAGTCCCCGGGTGGGAGTGCCCGGGGTTGAGTGCGTGTGTGGCCCTCCTCGCCGGGTATAGGCGAGGGGGGTTGTACTTATAAATAGATGTGCCCTAAGCTTGTATTCCCTTTTGCCAATCTTATTGTGCAAAAGGGTCCCTATCAATCCGTGTACCGTAAGCGGTATTGGTCCGAGGACCGCACGCTCAACCGATACACGGGATGGATTTGTGGGAAGGGTAAGGTAGGGAAGGCGATATGCGGTGGAAACTGTGGTGTGTCTCCACAGCTTCCAAACCCGCACCCGTCCGGCTTTGCTTTGCCCTGAAGGGGCTCAGCGCGTGGCCGGGTCACCGCTAGCTCGGCTTGTTTACACCGGTAGATTAACCACCGAGCTAGCCCTGAAGGGGCAATAAATACTTTAGACGTGAAGCTTGGGCGAAACCCTGTCCTGAGAAGGACGCGGTTTAGCCCGAAAAGCTTTCAGGTAGTCAATAGGACAATAGTCCTATTGTTCCCCGTCGGCTTTGACGCGTAGCGAGGTCGCTACTATCCGACCGAGCAGGTACCCGGAGGGAACAATGTGTGCCACAGCTGGCGCTATGGCAAACAATAGGTCCGTCCGAGTCGGCTGCTCAAGACGGAATGTAATTCTAAACACCCGTCTAAACCAAGGTCTAAACCCTCTATGTGCCTGTCATACCTGTCAGTGTGCGTCAAAGATTGTAGACAACCATCGGCTTGTGTTTAAATATAAACAATGTCTCTCAACTCTAAATATGAATTTGTAATAGAAAAATCTTTAGTTACGTGTTCATCGCGTGTTTCACTTTTTTGGAATAAAAAAATAAGATTGGTCAGGGACATCCTGCAATCAGCAAACACTCTCGGAAGCGCTACTAAACGCTGGAAGGTTCCGGGCTCCAGCAATCCATACTGACTTTTTTAATTTGGAATTATAAATGTGTCCCATCTAAATTTCATAAAGAATCATCTGATTCCGCGTCTGTACGAGGCTTCTTTATGTCTTGACCGTAATTCTATATAGAGAATTTTAAGGAACCATGGCGGAACTATAAACGAAATTTGAAGGCATCCCGTCTAGAGGGACTATTGCGAAAGGGGATCAAGGCCCAATAGGCTCGATGGCAAAGTATATCAGACCGGAGAACTCGAGAGCTAACTTAATAAGGGTTGTTGCAATGTGCCTTTGGAAGTTGTCTTGACAGGCGCAACGGTGCGCCGATATTGCCGCCAGTTTTATTCGATCGTATTTTTATGAACCGTAGGTTTCTTGGTTCAATTTCGAGGACGGACAACATTTTATCTCTAAATAAGTTTTTGTTTTAATTCGAAAAGATATATCTGTTGTACCCGGAATAGAAATTTGTGTCTTACGTGGCCATAGGTGCCTGCTATTAACAATTATATTTTTTATATATTTTATGTACACTCATAGCATCATCTAGGCAATTCTATCTACATTAGAGAAATGAAAGTATCGAAGGCTGCCAATTTAAAAAAAGTAGCTTAACACTTTAGAGACTACGAGGAGTGTTATTAATATAACGATGTTAGTGTTGTATTTGCTGTCAATTAGACACCGAGGTCGAATGCCAACTGTTTTAATATATTTCATAATTATAGTCTATGCCTATACATAGCACTCCTCCCTCCTTAATTCTAACAAAACAATAACCACTACTTCTTAAGAAAACTAAACATTGAGCATTACCAAACTTAACAAATAACTTAACCAAAGATATATCTTCTTAAACATAACACATGAATACAAAATATTAAGATCAACAACAATCTGCATTATTTTTTAATTTCTCTGGACAGCGTAATGCGGCTTTCCGTTTTGGGCGTGAGTTATCTGAAGCAAGCTCCTGCGGCTGCGTAGGAATTGGCGAATTTAGCTCAATCCGACTCGGCAATAACTCAGTCTCCTCTGCGCTATCGAATCTTTCCTCTTTCTCACCCTCCTCCTGAGAGGTTTGACATTGTTGTTTGACTGTTTGAATTGACAGCAAATACAACATTGGCGACGAGAAAATTTAAAATATATTATCCCATCCTCGTCGCCAATGTTGTATTTGCTGTCAATTAGACACCGAGGTCGAATGCCAACTGTTTTAATATATTTCATAATTATAGTCTATGCCTATACATAGCAGTTAGACTACTGTCCCTCGTCTAAATTCTCATGAGCATAATACCGTGGTGATATTAACTCTCATCGCTTTAACACAGAGGATATTGGGTAAATGAGACTCATTCAGCTTATAGATCTCATAAAATTATTAATAAAGTACAGAAAGAAATAAATTACGACAAGAAATCCCCAAATACTTATGAAGGCGAATATCATAAGTTAAGGCACTCAAATTAATATGAATACCGCATCTAGGGAAGCACGGTGTATTATTGCTTGGAAACTGAACCTATGTATACGTGCGTATTTCATCCCATGATGTAATAGGGGGCGTGCCTATGGCAATATCGAGCACACATCCGTGCTGATACTGAGCAGATAAATCCAATATAACTTTGCCCGACCCGCAATTCGAATCTCAGACCTCAACACTGCAGTCGTACTGTAATACAAAAATGTCATTCCTATCGAGTTCTTCATTTATTAGTTGGTAGGTAGTACCTACCTACTAAGTGCAGTTGCGGCACTAACGACCTTTGCTCTATTGATTCTTTTAATAAAGTCCATGGTGCTATACTATTTGAACGTGTCGCTTTGTATTTTCATGAGCGACATACGTACCTAAGAAAAGTAAATATTTTTTTTTTTTTTTTTTTTTTATTGCATTGAATAACGAGACGAGCATGCCGTTCGCGTGATGGTAAGCGATACGACCACCCATAAACAGTAGCAACACCATCCAGCACCTTGACTTACAAAGTACTGATTGGCATTCCACTGCGCTCGTCATCCTGAGACATAAGATGTTAAGTCTCATTATGTCTGGTAGTTATACTGGCTACAATGTCCTTCAAACCGAAACATAACAGTGCATGCACACTGTTGCTTGGCGGTAGAAATAGACATTGCGGTGGTACCCACCCAGACGGCCTCTTACATAATGAGAGACCTACCACCAGTAAATATAGATTATAGATATATTATATTTTTTGGTTTATAGCGCCATTTATGTATAGTCGAGCTCGCTGTGCCTTCGCCTCGTTGTGAATTTGCTCGCAATTTGCCAGTGTGGTAGGGGTTTTAGAACGGTCTCAAAACTTACCAAAATCCTATTTACAAAATCTATAAAGGGAGGCGAAGGGAGAGAAACTAAACCGCTGAAGCTATTATAATTATATTTGGTATATGTACCTTGGTCCTTAAGAATCAATGTCTGGATTTTACTTTTTTATAAACCAATAACTAAAGGGGTAAAAAAGGGGAGAAACTAAACCGCTAAACCGGTTATAATAAAATTTACCATGGAGATAATGTGAAACATGATCATTAACATGCGTGAAGTAATGATATTTATCAATTCTTAACTAAGGGGTGTGAATTAGGAGAGAAGCTATACGATTGAACCAACGGCGATGAAATTTGGTATAGAAATAATTCGAAAGCTGAGAATTATAATGAACTATAAAAATATGCATTGTATAGAAATTCATATTTCAAATCCTAGCAATGATCATAGGGCAGGTACTCGGTTTTTAATAAACTCCTATCGGGAGGGGAAGTGAAAATAGGAAAAAAAACTAAATTGCTCAAGAAATTGTATAGAAACTTGCTATGGATAGGTATGAGAATAAATATGAAAAACCTTTTTTGTGAACCACAGACAATAAGAAGTTGACGTGAGAAGTTTTGCAACATCTGCTCCGATTATGATAAAATTTGCTATGGATGTATATAAATCAAAAGAAAAAAAATAAAGTAAAAGTAGTTCTGGGAAATGTGACATAATAATTAATGTAGTAGCTAATAAGTTATTAATATTTTGTTAATTTGATTTTTAATCTATGTATATGGATTATGTAATCAGAATTAAATATATAAATAAATAAATATACCTAGATATATTATCTTGAGCAATGAGAATAGACGTTTTTTCGACATGTAACGTTATTTTGTATGAAAGTATCTTTAACACTGATTATTAAAAATATATTTTAACTTATTACCGAAATGAAAATGACAACAATCATTTGTCTTTATCTTCAAAGCAAATTTTAATCGAATTTAACCACTTTTGATTTAGAAATGTGCGTCCGTAATCAATGATGGAATTGAAACTGTAATTGCATTAAACTTGTTGTACCTGTAATCCGTGAGTATTTTCTTAAAGGGGAAATTTAAGTGATACCTAATAAAGTAATATTTATCATAATAAAATAATAAAATAAATATGTACATAACCTCAATTCATCCGAGCAAGGCTAGGTCACTGAGGTAGGTACTTATTATAATATTGGACATTCAGTATTCTGGGATATTAGTAAGAATACAAATAATAAGTTAGAAATGGTACTTATTAATATTATACAAACATTTCTAATGTATTAGGAAGGAAGTGTACTACAGTGCAACTACGGAGCAGCATTAATCTCAGATTAGATGATGTAACTTTATTCTTTTTCTTATTATTTATTATTTAACCATAGTTACATTAGCGTTTGTAGACTTTTTTTAGTACACTCCGTGCAATTCCGGAACTAGGGCGTATCGCCGCATTGTAATCGAATGTCGTTCACTTTTTTTGGTGCGGTAAATTATACTGCAACTCGGTGACATAATAGCTTTCTGCTACTAATAACATAGGCAGGTACATACACCCAATTTAATAGAGTGAAATGCCGAAGTAGATCTATGTTATATTTAGAACTTAAATAAAATGCTTCGCAATGTACAGTCAATAAAATCACAAACAAACAAATTTTAAAATAATTTATTGTCAACAATATCTATATGGGTGCAAATCCAATTAAATGTATGAATTGCATATTTTTTTTCGAACTTTTATGTTTTTATTGATCTTTGTACTATATTTAATAATAACTATAACATATTTATACCACATAGTAACAATATAAATAAGCAACAACTAATACAACACAGTCTCCACACCTCCCTTATTAAAAGTTTGTTGTATGCCCGCTTCTCGCGCAAAAGTTACTGGCGTGTCGTCGGATAAACCTTGCGGAGCAGTGAATGAGATACCATCGCCTTCAACAACTGTGAAAGAGTCTGGTTGCTCAATCCCGGAACTTCCTTGGAATGCCACTGGAAAATCAGCCGACGGGTGAACGCTAGAAAAGCCAGTATTAACAGCAGTGGGTGCAAATGGATCAACTTGAACCAATCCATTGGGGATGGCTTCTGCGGAGGCGAAAGGATCATGAGTGTTCGTCAAAGTAGTAGTTTGCACTGGAAATGGGCCAAAAGTATTTTGTGCGACGGGTTGAGCCGCTGCTCCACGGAGATATCCATACGTCGCTGGAAACGCTTGCTGGATGCCATTGACCGTGGTGAACACATCGTCATCGTCAGTATCCTGGCCTTCCTCAGTCACTTCATAACCATGCGAGCGGGTATTGGTGGGCACAACACCAGGTAAAGAATCGTATACTTTAACTTGCTTAACCGTATGGCTTACACCACGTACGTGTGGTGTCTGTGGCGCTAAAGCTGCGGCATACGATGGTACAGATGGCGTGTACGACGACCCAAAGTCATCTTCAAATGTTGGCACTGCTGGAGGATCATAACTGTAAGATGGTGCATCATGATGATGCCCGTGACCGTGGTGGCCGTGATGTCCGTGGTGGCCATGATGACCGTGACCATGATGACCATGTCCATGATGCTTATGATGCCCATGCCCACCATGTTTTGTTACTGTAGTTTTGATACTATGAGAATTTTTATGGTGGTGATAATGATTGCCATGTGGGATGTGCGGCTTTTTGTGATGGTGGTGATGGTGATGATGATGCTGTTCTTTCTTAGGCTTGTGGTGGTGATGATGTATCGTTATAACTTTTGTGTGATGACCGTGATGAATGAATTCAGGAACGTGTAATTTGACGTGATCACTGAAAAAAATAATTATTTGATATAGGTACATATATATTATATAATACTTTTATTATATGACTATGAAAATTAGAATAAATAATAAGTATAACTTCGCAATGCGCTTGAAGCTTCCAAATCTTGGGTACTAGTGAATTTTAGAGCAAGGTAATTTTTTGTGTATTTTATACTAGAAGATACTTGTAAGGAGGCAGGTATTAAAAAATAATAAAACTAACATAGATAACATGCATGTACATCGCCAAGCTTTAGCCGCAAGTATTGTTACAAATTACAATTATATACAAATAAGATAATTATTCAAAAAGGGAAATCATCCTCAGTTGTGAATTAAGATAAGGTTTTGATTTTTGACCTATTATTACAGATCAATATTAGCAATAAATACAATTTCGAGGGGATTCTTACTGATGTTTTCCTCCATGGCCTCCTGTTTCCCCGCCCTCCAAACACAAAAGCACCAACACCGTGACATATATTGTAAAGTCCATGTTTATCGTCAGCACGCACGCGAACGGTTCACACCTCTTTTATTCGAAGTCAACTAAACAGCACTCAAACGCGCTCACATTTTGTTTAACACATAATAAATATTTACTTTTATTCCCGATTGTTCGTTTTATTTTAAAAGAATGGAGAGCACTGCACCGGCGCAATGCCGCATGGAATTGAATAGCGCAACATCATGAGATGACCATTTATCCAATTCCACTTAAATAAACCTGTAATATTACCAAAAAGACAACAATGGCTATTGTCGCTGGAGCATGCCAAAAGACAGAGTTGCCAGAGGAGGCGCGGGCGGCGCGGCGGCGGCGGCTCAGCTGCGGTGCGTCAGACCGGCGATTGTCGATCTAATTTCTATTGGTGCAGGGTCCGGTTCAATCTAGGAAAACTAAGGCGCTTTTTTGTTGACAACTGTATGTAACAAGTATTACACTAACGTTCCAAAACAACGAAATCGAGCAGACCGCGCGGTGGATGGCGTAACCCAGTCGTAGATTGTACGCAGAAACATTCACTCCAGCTGCTCACTTTTTAGTTAAAGGTCTACATTTTCGGGTGTTATAAATTAATATTTGGCATCATATTTAGACGCGTAAAATAATTATTGTTGATACATTCAAAATTGAAGAGTGTAGTAAGTACTTCACATAGTAAAGTTAGATTACCTCATAAAAACCACCTACCCCCATACTACTGCAATATAGATTCAGTGTAACACGCGTTGTTTTATAAAATATTTATTTGTGTGCCAAGGATCAAAATGTTGAACTTTTCTTACACAACGATTTGTTTATAACCCTGTATTAGCCCTTTTCAAGCACTGCAAAGTTACTAAATTTCTATTTAGTAGGTATAAAGATTTAATTTGCAGTTGATTTCCGATGAAACTCGAATCTCTCACAATTACATATTAAATCAAATGTATCCTTAGTTTAGTCCAAATTATCTTAGGGTGGGGTTCAATAAATAAAGTCCGTAGGCGTCAGATTGTACTCGTAAATACAACCAACTGTAAACGTATCCCATTAAAGTTTTAATTATCCTATACATTCAGATTTATTGATTTCCCTCGGGAACGAATTTTGTAGCTCCGTAAATATACGTCTTCCATATGGGAAGATTCGATTAAGATCTTGTCATGTATAGGATGTCCCATAAGTTAACGTTCAAACAGAAATATATAACGAGATAAGGCAGTAAGTATCTGTGGAAAAAATATATTACAGGCACAAGTTAAGATATGACCTTTTTAATGTTAGTCGTGGAATAATATTCTCCAATTCTTTATTTTTATACAGATGTTAGCAATAAAATTCGATGACTAATTTTTCGACTTCACGAGTCATACTGTACGTACATGCTATTTATTTATACGTAAAGATTAAAATGTGGAGAATCGTACGTTTGAAACATTTTCCTAGCTAGTAATAAAATAATTTAAACCCAGGTAAGTTCATAAAAGTAATGTATTGTTCTATAAATATTAACGTAAGTATAAGATTTGACTTAAGCTAAAAGAATATTTTCAATTACATCGACTTTTTTGTTCTACGAAAAGTAACTAAGGCGTCACGTAGTCGCTGTTAACTTGTTGCCGAGAAACACAACTAACAGTTCAGCAACTTTAGCAACTGTCAATTTCACCGTATCCGCTTTCGCCTACGGGACGCCTTACATACTATAACGTAGTTAAAGAATTTAAATAACAGTACAAAACAATAATAATGTTTAAAACAGAGGTTAGTGAAAATAATCAGTCTTATTTAATTTTTTTGTACAATATTTTTGTGATGCTCCTCAAAATAGGATATAATTATAGGAATATAAAATTTAGCTTTACACATATCAGAAACGTAAAATATTACAAAAAGTAAGTACCCAGTATTGAGATCTTAAGATGTTCGAGTAGAATTAATTCTTCGGGTTAATAATTTTCTTATGATAATTCCTGAAATTAATAAATGTTTGTTAAATTTGGTTCAAACGTTTCACAAACACACCTCTAAGGATATTGCGCCGAGCTGAACAAACTGCTCCCCGTGTTATTCCATTTATTAATATTTAATTTCATGGATCAAACGATAATAAATTATAATTATTATATTACTAGGTGTTGCTCGCGGCTCCACCCGCGTGAAAAAGTTTTTCCGGGATCAAAAGTAGCATATAGCACTCAGTAGTAGTAGAGTAATGTAGCTTCCTATTAGTGAAAGAATTTTCAAAATCGGTCCAGTAGTTCCTGGGATTAGCGCGTTCAAACAAACTAACTCTTCAACTTTATATATTAGTATAGATATAGATAGATAAGAATCGAAGATTTTAAATATATTAAGTACCATGACATCATAAAACACAACAACTCACAGAAAAGGATTTTTCGGGATAAAAGTCCCGGTTTATATTTTCCAGGGATAAAAAGTATCCTATGTCCGTCTCCCGGTTCTGATGTACCTCCCCACCAATTTTCAGCCAAATCGGTTCAGCCGTTCTTGAGTTATAATGTAACTAACACAACTTTTTTTTAAATATATAGATATACGTTTTCGATTAACAAACCGGCAAATTATTCTTTGTATCTAGTAAATGTAATACTTCTTTAAACTATTTCTTTGTACTATTCTGACATGTTAACATTACTTACAGACAGAAATACATACCTAGTTCCGTCTATACAACGGCAGAGCCAATCTCGAAGGTAACTTGGGGAACGCACGAGGTATATCCGGAATTTCAAGTGGTGCATTCAAAGCATCGGGCAGAAACTCTGGTATGCCTATGTCTCGAACTGGCTGGCTGTGTTGGCCTGGTGGGTCGCTGTGTATATGCATATGGTGGAAGTGCTCGTGCTCTTCCGAGGGCGCCGAGCTGTGGTCCAGGTGTGGTTCGTGGTGGGTGTGGTGGTGGTGCACCGTTTTGTAAACCGTATGCGTGTGCTTCACCTTCTTCACTTTGTATGGTACGTGGATTACCACCTTCTTGCTGCGTCTGCCGAAATAGTGTAAAGGTTATTAATTTTTTGACAATACTAAGGGCCGATTTCACCGATCGTTGATAGACGCTATTGTCACATAAATGTATAAGTCGACCAAATACAAAAGTCACACTTTTATCTATGCTCTAAATCTAAAATGAGTACTATATTATATATTAGCTGTTCAATACGATAACTGTCACTAAAATTTATTTGAAACTTGTGAAACTGATCCTTAGTCATTGCCCTTATGATACTGTGGCGTAGAAATTGTCTAAAAAGTAATCAGATACATACACCTGTTTTCTCGAAGGTGTAGGCAGAGACGCAAGTAGTGAGCCTACAATAAGTTTCCATACTTCATTTTAATTTGTTGTCATTTAACATATTTACAATTTATTTGTTGAATATAGACGAAGTTAGCAATGATCATTCATGCAATGCAATGCGTATGCAACCAGCCCTGTATTATGTATATACTGCCCACTGCTGAGCACGAGCCTCCTCTACTATTGAGAGAGGTTAGGCCTTAATCCACCACGCTGGCCTAGTGCGGGTTGACAGACTTCACATACACTCGAAATTCTTATGGAGAATTCTCAAGTGTGTAGGTTTCGTCACGATATTTTCCTTCAATTGATAAACAATACACACGTAACTTCGAAAAGTCAGAGGTGTGTGCCTTGGGTTTCGAACCTGCCGACATTGTCTCGGCAGATCGTTCCATTCCCAACTAGGCTATCGTCCACCATGATCATTCATGAGTATTCTGGTTTGATGACATCGACGTAAAATGAGAAGAACATAAGAATAACAATGTAATTGCTGCATGAGTGCACTAATGATCGGTAATCTACGTTGTTTACAAACGTTTTATTGTTTAGATTGCGCGTAGCCGAAGCCGCGGTTCCGTGATAGAGTAGTCGTTTTAGGAGTTTCCTGGTTCGATGCGCGTGAGTGATATTGTAACATTTCCTACTGCGGCGGGAAAACATGGCGATTACACATAACATATATCGTATATTAAATTGAACTTTGAACGCTAATTATAAGTTTATTTTTCAGTATACCAAGATTCATTCAATTATAATTTATGTCTTTAAACCTGTAAAGGTATTCGAATAAAATATAAAGTTTGTAAATAGGCCTTGACAAGAGCTTTGCTCAAGTTCTAATGAGTGAAATATTTATCTTTAACTTATTGGTATTTTTACATGGATAGCGCCAAAGTATAATGTCGCTAATGAATAATTACTTAAGCATATCAAAGCGGAGCTACTGCATTTTATTTTTATTTTATTTATTCGGGATAAAAAACAATTGTACAATAAGTTTTATACAAGTAAGATTACATATATATAGGAGATAATTGTACAACTCACTACATTATCCACAGTTTATACATTCGTATTTACGAATATTGGGAGCACATATACCCAGTGAAACAAGACTAAAGGAAACTTCTAAACAGTAGTTACAATAATTATTACATTTCGAAATTACATTAAGCAACTAATAAGTGTAAGTAGAAAGATAAGAATAAAGCTACTTATCTTTGTGTTCTGTACTATTAGCGGTATTGTTAACAATGTTAAGAGCCAATTTTTTAAATGCACTTGGTGTGAGCGAACTAATGCCTAAACCCTCTCAGTTGTAGAGGAGGCCCGTACTCAGCAGTGGGCAGTATATAATACAGGGCTGGTATGGTGCATGGTATGGTGGTGGTGAGCGTAAACAAATCCAAGTCGTTATAACTGTTATAATAGTTAGTCATAAGACGGCGCAGAGGCGCTCGCAAGCCAGCATTAGTCCTGCATGAACTGATGGCAAAAAGTGGTCTTCCGCGCGCCTCACGTCTTAATACCGCCCTAGGTACTAAGGTATATAGGATAGTTTGCTTAATATATCTGGGTAATCATATTTGCCACGACAAACATTATACAAAAAAAACATGGATTAATGTACGTCTAGATTTTAGATCTCGAAGGTAAAATTTTCTTAATGAATTAGAGTAAGAAGAATATTTTATATATATTATAATGCTAGTTACTTTTGTACAATATAAATGTATCCTTAATTCTACGTTTCTGTTCATTTGGTGTGTCTTTACACCCATAACATTTATCTCAGCTACTGAAAAGTATATTATAAATTCACAATTTGTGATATTTGCATTATAAAAAATAATTTAATATTCTCGCTAATCAAATATGACAAATTCACGATTCACGTTAACAATTGTAGAAAGGCATCTTTGGCGATGACCCCAGCTTGATGTTCGTTATAAAGCTCGTTACGTTAAATATGCCATCAGTTCAGTTATTACCTTGGACTTTATAAATATTTTCAGATCTCACTCATCCATCCATCCTTACACTACACGACCAATCTACCATCAATTATACCAGATGGTCATAAAGCAACTACCATAATATGTCACACATTACGACATTTTAAAA
This sequence comes from Sphinx pinastri, assembly GCA_947568825.1. NCBI lineage: Eukaryota > Metazoa > Arthropoda > Insecta > Lepidoptera > Sphingidae > Sphinx > Sphinx pinastri. Next base: position 14,792,149 of record OX387614.1, on the reverse strand, counting down.
CTATGTCTATAGGAACAAAAAATCAGTTCTGTATATCGATTAAATAATATTATTGCAGCGCAATGTTATATGAAATCGATAGTAAAATTTATAGCATGGTCGCACGCTCAGTCACGCATCAGGAGGTTGATCCGCCGCGATGGATTTACAAACACCTCTCGTCAATTGATTTTACGTCATAAATATCAATAAAAAAATTAGAGTATGTCCACATGGCAGTTTAGATTTTACTTAAAATGTGGAATAAAAATGCTAGATTTTTTTATTTTATTTTTTCCGTGTTTTGAAAAGTATATTTATACGTCCTCGTAGATATAGTACTCTTTTCCTGTATAACATACTCATTTCCGTTGGAATGAGTATCACCTGTATTGGGCAGGTAATCCAGTATAAGCACCTACTAGTAGTCCATAGTCTTTAAAAACTGCCTTTAAAAGTAATTACATTTCGTTTAAGTATTTAAGCACAATAACATATTCGCGATGACGTGTGTATTATGCTCATAAAGAAGATTTTACGCACTGCATTGGTCGCTAGAGTGACTTTTTCCGCAAATGTTTTAATTAAGCGTCGAATTGTTTACGCAGTACATTAAATATTTGAAGAGAAAAGTAGCCGAAGTTACTTCTTTCTAAGACAGAGCTACATTTAGCAAAATTTAGCTTACTATTTCGGAGATTGGATGCCAAATAATAATTTTCGTATGATACCACGTGATTTGACAATATAAATTTTGAACCTTAAACGGTTTTATGTGTACCCAATATCTATAACAATAAAATCTAAACTCTAATGTTAGAACTCTATAATAACGGAATTAATATAATCATATGCGTGTGTTCCGATCTTGTAGTTTTCCTTCTATTTACACGCGCATCGAAAAAGTACCTCATATAAGCCTTTCATTACATCATTATAACAATAAGGATATGTTCTTTGCATTATTATAACAAATGCGTATTTATAGCCTAAGTATAACAGTAAATTTTCATAACATGAACACTAATTGTAATTTAGATTAATTAATATCGTGACGCAATAATAATATTCTTTGATTGTGATATAACGCAGAATACAGTGTACGAGCAAAAACAAAAGTAGACGAAAGTGCAGTGGTTTCAACATTATGAGAACAATCGTTTACCGCTGCAATCAGTGTAATTATTGATAAAAAATCAAGAGAGTTGCAACTTGTCTTGTGAGAACACGTTTCCAGGTTTGATTTTTGTTAGATAAGTAACTTCGCAAACATGGTAAGCAGTGGTAATAGCATAGTTTGAAAACTATACAGGGTCGTTTTAACATTGCGTTATTAAATGAAACCACATACTTATCTCCTTGAAAATAACACTTTCCACTAAGTTATTTTAACCATAGGCGTAAACTAAAAAGTGTAAGTTTCGAACAAAATAAATATCAATATAAAGTAACTTTAAGTTTACATGCAATATTGCTACTACTACTACTCTAGAAGGATTCGTCGCTGGAGCAACATCACACTTTCAGTCAGAAAAACACTCACCCACACGCCATATTCGCAATAAACTACAAAATTATAAAAAGAAATCAGGAAAGTAAAATTGTGATTTTTGGTGAAAATTCGTTTCTCATGGATGATTTTTGGCATAATGTTAGCAAAAGCAACGACGAGTATGTGGTTTCATTTATTAATGTAATGTCAAAATGACCCTGTATATGTTTTAAATTTTGGAAATCAAAAGAAGTCTCTAAGCACTAAACGATTGTGCTAACCACTTGAAAACGCCATGTAATTATAAATGTATTTTTATATGTAAATTATATATTAATACTTTTCAAGAGGCTTTTTCGTTTTCGTTTCCATTTTTATACTAGTTGCTGCCCTTACATATTATAAAACAGAGTCCCGCCGCCGCGTTTGTCTGTGTGAACGCGAGAAACTCAAAAAATACCTGATGGATTTCGATAAAATTATGTATGGAGATAGTTTGAGATCTTGGGAAGGGCCATAGGTAGGCTACGTTTTATCTCGTAAAACCTATTTCACGCGGGAGAAGCATTGAGTAAAAGCTAGTTGTCTATGTATAATAGAGTCTATGCCTCGTACTTACCCATACGTTTCTGTTACGAGCAAAGCCAGAACGCCGAGCATACAAAGTAACAACTGGAAAAAACAAAATAAAAATCTATATTACAATATTATGTTTCTTATACTAATGCACAGCTTTTATATTATTAACATAAAATAAACCTTATGAGTTTTTGGAACTTCGCTCTCGGCTTAAAATTGTTGACACACAATATTTTTATGATTACATTTCAGTATAATTAGACATAAATAGTAAAATAGAATAGCTTAGTTATATTCATCTTAACTAAAATCATAACTACAGACCAATTGAGGGGGAAAATGTTTGATGTGTTTACAGTTACATAGATAGCTTATTACACTGCAATGTAATTGTTTTGTTTAATAAACAAGTATGAATAAAAACTCACCACAGTTTTGCAATCCATTATCAAATATCTATTGTAATAAACAATGTACGGGAAAGCACTATTCAATCCGTTTATACAAAAAGCTCGTAGCGTGAGAATCGATGCGTATCTGAAAGCTTATGTAGTTTTAATTTGCGGAAAATTGCACTTTCCAAGTGCGCGAATAATGCGCTCGTACCTAACGATGCTCTGACAATGAAAGGCGATGCGCCAATCTAAACTTATATATGCCATACATGAATGAAACATGTAAACACCCCAACACACACGTCCACAACACTTTTGATTGCTGATGATACCCCGCCATTTTGATCTTATGATCCACAAAAATCTAACGCACTGTCTTATTTTATCACGTCAAAAAGCTTAATGATTTTCCCAGTATTTATTAATAAGATAATTTCAGTATTTTGAATGTTGAGTCATCACGAAGACAGGTGCGAAATAACTGACGGCAATCACTTGTCTGGAACAAAATTCGGATAAAAATAAGCCACGATGTATACTTGCAATATAATTAACAAATACTGCTGTATTAATTAGATTTTTAGTGACACAACATTCGAGTTAGGCCCCTAATCTAGCAAATCGTATCGATGTTACTAAATTGCGTAAATCCATTAAAAATGGCATTCGTAAGTCATTATCACGCTGAGAAACCGTAGATTTTAAATTGCTGTAATAAAAACCATGAAGATTTTACTGCGATTCGTTCCTAGAATTTCGTACCTAGTTATATAACGGTGTTGTTGACCTAGGTCTACTTTAGTCAACAAAGAATTAGGCAAGCCCTCGTACCTGCCAATTGAACAATTTATTCGTAACACAACAAATCTATTAGCAATTGTCTGCAATTTGAAAATGCGAAATAGTATCTCTTGATGAAATTGTACATTTTTCCACGAGAAACGCAATTTGTCAATAAGCGAAATAAAAACCATCGTTTGTTTTACGATGTTTCTCAACTTGAAAAGGACATTTCCAAAAATGGGCCTAAAATTCTAACCAAGACAGTTTATATATATATTTGGATAGAACTTTTAAAAACTTGTCTTTTACAATAAATCGGTTGATTTTAAAGGCCTGCGATTTTTGAGATTTATGTAATTTTAATTTGCTTAAAAACTACACTTAATATTAAAGATTTTAAAAAAGTTACTTATAAATGGAGGGGCTAAAATATTTTTAAAATGGATTCATGATCCATATTTTGCCCCTTTAATATCCCTAAAGTTTGAACCTAACCAGTAGATTTTGAGGCCCAGCACCTATACAAAAAGCGGACATCTCCTTTATGTGAAATTGTTACAATTACGCATGCTCGCATGCTCACGCCTTTTATCCCCGAAGGGGTAGGCAGAGGCGCAACTAGTGCACCCACTTTTCGCCAAGCGTATTCCGTCCCATGATGTGATAGGAGGCGAGCCTATCGCCATACCGGGCACAAATTTCAGACTCCGGGCTGATACTGAATAGAAAAATCCAATATCACTTTGCCCGACCCGGGGATCGAACCCGAGACCTCAGCCTTGCAGTCGTACCGTAATACAACTACGCCACCGAGGCAATTAAGTATTACAAAACTTGGAAAATTCTTAAATCTGCGGCTGACAAGACAATGAGACAACAATTATGTGAGATATAATGTTGCACATAATTATTACTAGACCTTTTTTAAATAAACACAAAGGCAAAGAAAGAAGTGAGAGTTTAGCAGCACATTGTTATTAATTTGTCGTTTGCAATTTTACAACACAGAGCATACATTTTATACATTTACATAATATTATGTAGATAATTTCACTAAATTTATCTCTATTGTATTAATAAGTAGTTAACAATTACAAAAATCAAGTAAGTATAATTAACAAAATAATCGCCACAATGTGTCTAAAATAATTTGAGTGTTGTTCATAAATTCACTAATAGAACCTTGTTTATTACTACTTGTTAGTAACGCGAAGCATCTCGCAAGTTGAATTGAACAAAGGTTTTTTGAACAAAATAATGGTATTATGTGAACCTTTATTTATGACCCCCATAGGATAGGCTAAGCCTAGTGTGAGAGTCATTTTAAATTGCATGGCATAAAATTTTCTTTCGTCAAATAAAGGACATGTCCAAAAACGGGCCTCAAATTCTAACCAAGAAAGTTTATGTATATTTGGATAGAACTCCTAAAACTAGAACTAGCCTTATACAATAAATGGTTTAATTTTAAAGTCCTCCGATTTTGAGATTTATGTAATTTTATTTTGCTTAAAAACTACACTTAATATGAACGTTTTTAAAAAAGTTGGTTATAAGTGGAGGGGTATAAAAATATTTTATTAATAGATTCAAGGCCCATATTTTGCCCCTTTAATATCCCTAAATTTTGAACCTGGTTAAATTTTGAGGTCCTTTATAACTTTCAAGTCATCAGCTGACGGTTTTTGCCCCGGCATACAGGCAGCTGACATATATATTTATTCATAGTTGGGTATAAGCTATCATCAGGTACATTTTTAGTTGAGAGGAAATCACTGAAATTATACTTTTTTTTCATGTTTGATTGACCAGCTGACGCATTATGCCCCAAGTTACAGTCAGCTGACTATTTTTTTTCTTCAAGGTATCGGGTTGGGTACAATTTAAAAAAGTTTTGAGTTGGGAGGAAATTACTGAATACATATTTTTTTTCTTCGTGTTTGGGGCCACCCAAACAATGCAGGTGCGGTGGTAGCCATACCACCGCTCATCTACCACGCAACCGCAGCTGACGTTCACGAGGCTTTATGATACACTTCTCTGATACGTCTCACCAATTATCGTTTGAGAGGAACTTGGTCATGGAAATCTGTCACTAGTCCATGGACCATATAGTCTTCTCGTGAGTGTAATGCATTGTATGATTAATATGATCAGTAGGTAGCACACGTGTCGTCCACGTTAATCTCCTAAACCACCTAACCGTGTACAATGATATTTTATGAGTGTGTTTGGTTGATCCCAGCTTGAAAGATTAGGCAGTTATAGACCCGATAGGTGGCATTGTTGTCGAAATTGATCTAAAAAGGTCAAACTTATTCCACATAAAATGCGATCTATATAGAATGCGGTCTGTGGCAGGACTACGATTGTCTAGCCCACTAGTTACAAATAAAAATACATGTATAATGTGTATTCATTAAGGTAAACAATTTATTTATTAGGTAATTACGTACGATAATTATAATATTAAATAGAATTATTAGAGAAAGTAGTTTACATAATATACACGATGAATATAATGGCGAGTTAATATTATACAGGAAAATGTATATAAAACATAAAGAAACTAACCACAATTACACTTTGATATTTACTTTCATTAGGTAAATCACGAACCAACTTCCTCTACTCTTGTAATCAAAATAGAAACGTAACCACCTATTAACTGCACACAATCGTTTAATAAGTAAACATTATTAAAATGTATTATGTATTGTAACTGCAATAGCAAATTATTTTACAATATAGATGCTTGTACTAAATTGCTGCATGTGGCTATTTTTTCCTACGCTTTAGGTTATTTCCTAACAGAGATGTTAACCGTGCGTCAAAATCACTTCACTTAGATACCTTATTAGGTAATTTATTTATGCATTATTTATTTTAATATCGCAAATCCATAGCCGGCGCCTTTTTACCCAATTTGCTTTGTAATTTCTTCGGATGAGCCTAAAATATTAATGAATAAAATTATTAATAATATTATAACATAATATATTGAATGGATATAATATAAAAGGTACCTGTGCATCTTTGAAATGCTTCCACAGGCCGTATCGTAATTCCCAATCCTCGAAGAAAAGTGTCGGCTTGTTCCATGTGACATGGTGACGGCCGATATTGTAAATCTGCATCAGCGGTGGATTCAACTGTGGAGCCTCTTTGGCCCGTCTCGATATTATTTGATTTACGTATCTGTAAAGTACAGGCGCCTTGTGCACCCAGCAGATCAGAGACATGACTGATATTACTATCGCGTGCATCCAGTATCGGCAGGTTGCGGTCAAGTTGTCTCCGTTGAGGGCAAAGTCCTGGATGGTCATAACTATGCAGGCGGCAGCTGCGGCTGTTAGGCCGCAAGGGACCTCCAATACAACCAAACATACTACCACAAAAATAGCTTTCAGATTACCGCTATTGTTACAATGTAGCTTGACCGCCTTTAAGAAGAATTCGTGGAATTTTTCTCGATGATTTCGTATAAATGATTTATCGTTGCTATCATAGCATCCTACTTTAAGTCGAACCTGAAAAATATTGTTAAGGATAACACTTGCTTTAAATATTTAAGTACACGAATTTGTAATTTGTTATAGCCTTTTTAATTTCTTACATCGATAGACCGTGTTCTGAATTAACGCACATAGTACTTTTAATTCGAGTATTGTGCTCTCGTAGGATTTTAATCCAGAAAAAAACTTCCACGCGCCACGACCAAAACTAACAATATTTTGACGATTGGGTGAATGATGTATTAAAAATCATAATTTAAGACGATTATTATAATAATGTTTTTTTTAACAAAATGTTTATACTAACCTGAGAAAATTCATAGTATAGAGAAGGCACTGTCAAATACTCAGCATTTTGTTGACGATCTAAGAATCTGTGCAGTAAGCGACATCCCACAATGCTGTACAGCGAATTCTTCGATCCAACCAAATTTACTAACACGTGTTCAAAAACTCCTTCACGAAAACTCTCTATGTATGGCCCTACTTTATACAACTCGGCTGCTCGGTCTAATAGAGAGGAAAAATCTAAGACGTCATCATCGTTCATATTGACCATTGAAAACCAGTTGAGCATTGTAGTTATGATCATGAGACGATGTTGGTTTTCCACTCTTTCGAATATTCGGCGCAAGCACACTTCGAAACCCTTTCGAAGATACCCGTAAGCTGATATTTTCGAGTCACCTTTGGCTATGCTGTAAGCGAAAAAGTCTAGTAATCGAGTAACGAACGGCAACAGCTTCTGTTTGTCGATTATCCAATTATTACTTTTAAGTAGTTCATAAAGTACTCTCATTCGATGCCTAGCGGACTTGATATCTTTAAACAACACACAATGAATATCTGTAAGCATTAGGTTGAAAAGCGTAGTTTTCCCTCTGTTATAGTAGAGTACTACTTCTAATATTTGCTCTACAAAACTTTCGAAAGGCCACAAAGAAACTTCTGTAAAGAAGTTCAACGTTATTTTTATAGAGACATCGCTGCGTTCCGGGTGCAGTTGGTCCATTGTCTTCTGGAAAACTGTCTCCGCTTTATTGAAGTGACGTTTTCCGCACCAGTAACCATAACGTGAAGTAAGTCGGCGCAATTTTAGTCTCATGCCGAAAAAATATACTAACGTTAGGGCACACAGGAGTAGCTCCTCGAAATCAGCGTCTTGTAACGTACTGCGACTGGAGTGATGTAATATAAACTGTAATTTCTTTATGGCATTTATTTTGGTGTGGTAAAATATAGAGTTCAAATCCATCGGCATATATGCTAGATGCAATTGATTTATTTTCTCTTGTAGATCTACCCCAGTGAGTGTTTTATGCTTGTGAGGCATGAACATTCTGTGTTTAGCTGTCCCTGTATGGTTAATCTGAAATCTCCTTTTAGACTTGTACTTAGATATCTGATGAACATAACATTTTATTGTTAATATTTATTTTAATAAATATATTGAACTAAAATTAATGAGAATTATAATAGATAAGTATTTAAAATTAAAATGTAACACAATGTAATGTTTATTTCCTTTTGAAGTATACAATTAGGGTGAGTTTCCACCGAAGTAGAAAGAATCTATGCGGAGCAGTTGTCTTTGTTTTCAACCGTCACTAACCAAGAGCATTATAATACTACGTCATTAATCTACTACATGTCACGTGGGATTGCGTTACGTTATTGCATAATATAGGCTCATATAGGTTATGTTTCGTTATTGATTACCGAAAGCTGGCGCGTACAACACATTCACAAGTTACGAGTGTGTAGTGTCTGTGAATATACAAACGTCACTTTTCTTAACAACGCATTGTTTACGTAGCAACGAAGTAAAAAAATATAGCATCATGTTTTATTGCATCTATGTATCTGTCCCTCCAATTTTAATAAATTGAAGTCTTTTTTAACATTATGTGTAAAATTGTATCAGTGTGAGTACTGTGAACGTGCCAGCTTTCGGTAATCGACTTATACGACAAGTATATTCATTATACATAAATTTTAATTTAATAAGAAGTGTCACGTTATTTAATGCATTATATACTTTGCAATGAGGGACAAAATTTCCTTACCTTTTTCTGTCGCACTCCGCAATACTCTATATCAGATTTAGTTGGAGATACGGATTACGAAGAATATTTTAAATTTTTCCTCCTATAGTAGGGACAAACTAATATGGCCGTATGAAATGACACGGTTTTGAATTTTTTGGGTAGACGTTCTCACAGAGTTATCGCTTCGGGAAAAAAATTTAATTGTCATACCGGCCAGCTTAGTTTGTCCGAACTATAGTTTGTTTTCGCTTCAGTGGAAAGGCACCCTTGTTTTCAAGAGACAATATTATTTTTAAATAAATTGTCATAAATTTACTAAGGCAAAGAGTATGTACTGTATCAAATGTAACGCCATAGCGTCGTACTGCCTAGTCTGAAGATACGTCTACCCTTTCCATATTTATTATAATTTTCTTTGGTCTACCCCTAAGGTTTACCCAGGTCTACAATGAGCATAATATATACTACGAAAACAAGTCCTCGACTTCGAATAAAAAGATTAACAAAAATTCTCTACTCCAAGATCATACAAAAAAAACTTGATGAACACTTTAATTTGTATTTTTTGTAGCAGGGGCCGGCAAACATCGCTGCCGGCCGTGGTGTCCGCCATGGTCGGTGGCTGGAGGTCATGGCGAGCTATGGCCTCCTTCTGTGAGTGCGTCATCTCACGGAAGGAGAGCGCCGAGCAGCCAGAGGAGACGAAGGAGGCGTCGGGTGGACGACTGACCGGCGCCTCATGCCCTGTGGTTCGGGGGCATCTAAAGAATTCCGCCACGGCATCCCCTGCCTGTCTTAAGAGGCGACTAAATGGGGTTGGCGATAGTCGCGGGGTGAGCAGTGGGGGTCTGTTCACTCAACTACAAAAAAGTGAAAAATTCCCGGTTTGGTTCAGTTCTTCACTTATAAAGGCATTGAAAGAGAAAAATAAATATCATAGCAAATTTATTAAATATGGAAACCAGTTAGATAAACTAACATTTGACCTACTGAGGAATCGTTGTGATTTAATGATAAAACAATGTTACAATGCATATAAAAAAAACGCAGCTGAAAACTTACGGAAACGTCCTAAGTACTTTTGGAAATTTCAGAATGACAAAAAAATGAATAGTGTCACAATACCTAACGAAATGCATTTAATAAATGAAACAGCCAAAGGAGGTCAGGCAATAACAGAACTTTTTTCTAAATATTTTCAGTCGGTATACAAAGGTCAGCAAATTGCTTTACAGAAAGAAGTAACTTACTCACAAAATTCAAACTTGATTCCTTTAATGGACTGCATTATAAATGAGCAAGATGTTCTTAACTCTCTAAAACGATTAGATTGTAGTAAAGGTCCTGGACCCGATAATCTTACTCCCCGCTTGCTCCAGAAATGTTGTGAAAATGTATATATGCCACTTTACAAAATATTTTCACTGTCCTTAAGGACGGGTAACTTTCCAAATAAGTGGAAAACTGCACACTTAACTCCTATCCATAAGTCAGGAGCGCTCGACGATATTTCTAATTATCGTCCGATTTCGATTTTATCAATAAATGGTAAGATTCTTGAGTCACTAGTACACAGGAAAATGGCATCACACCTTAAGACTACTATCCATTCTAGCCAACATGGATTTCTCCCTAGAAGATCTACTGCGACTAATCTAGTAGAATATATTTCTGATATATCTAATGCCATTGATAAAAATGAGGAAGTAGATGCAATATATACCGATTTCCGTAAAGCCTTTGACTTAGTGAATCATGACTTACTTATTGCTAAATTAGCTAGCTCAGGTATCCACGGAACATTACTAAGATGGTGTAAGTCATACCTATTAAATCGCTCTCAATTGGTAGCACTACGTGGATTCAAATCATCGTTATTTACAGTACCATCAGGAGTTCCACAAGGATCGCATCTTGGTCCACTGTTTTTTCTGGTTTTTATTGATGATTTATGCGGTTCCATTCGATGTAAATTTAAAATGTTCGCAGACGACTTAAAATTATACAATGTAATTAGATCCCCCCTAGATATGAATATCTTACAGCTTAATATTGATAAGGTTAAGAAGTGGTGTGACATAAATTGTATGACAATCAATAAGGATAAATGTTTTTATATAAAATTTTCAAGGAGAAAGAAAACGGACTACCAAAGAACCTACTCCATAGACAATACAACAATAAAAGAAGTGTCTGTAGTCCGGGACTTAGGAGTACTGTTAGATAATACCCTAAGTTTTAAGCAGCACTATGATAACGTCATCAAGAAGTCTACTCGATTAACAGGGTTCATAACCCGTCAGATGAAAATTTTTCAGCAACCTACACTAACTATTTTAGTTTACAATAGTATTATCCGCAGTATCATGGAATATTGCAGTGTAGTCTGGAACCCGTGTTATCAGGTGCACATAGATCGAACAGAGCGAGTGCAAAAACGATTTCTATTTTATTTAGCTTATTCAGACAATAAATGTCGTGATCTCACATCTTATGATAAACGTCTGATTTACTACAAAGTTACCCCACTTCATGTCCGTAGAAAGATGCTGGATATTCTATTTTGCTATAAATTACTTCATGGATTCATAGAGTCGTCGTTAATTTTGGAACAAATAAATTTTTCTGTCCCACGTACAAATAGCCGCTTGCAAAATAGGAAGACCTTTACACTTCCACACGCAAAAACAAATCTCGGGCAGCACTCATCAGTTTATAGAATGTTATCATATTGTAACTCAGTTCGTAATGATGTGGACATATTCTCAAAGTCAACAGCTGTTTTTAAGAAAGACCTTAAAAACATTCTAAATAGTAACAATAAAGCAAATACTAGTGTACTCAAAAAATCATAATTTATGGTGTTTACTTTCATATGTGAAACTGTTATTTCTTATTTTTTTTTTATTTATAAGTAGTTACAACTAGATTCTACTGCAGTATTATGTACTAAGCATGCTGCGCCTACATGTAAAAGGTTATAAACTTAGAACAATCATATTTTTGTAAATAAAATTAAAGCATGTTATATTGTTTGTATCCAGTTATGTAGGCCAAAAAAAAAAAAAAAAAAAAAAAAAAAAAAAAAAAAAAAAAAAAAAAAAAAAAAAACTACTTCAATGTAAGCGACTCTGAGGTGGACGACAATGCGCGTCGACATTGGGCCGTAAGACTGTGTGAAACCAACATAACCGTTCCACTCACCCCCCAGTGGTGGTAGCGATAAAGCGTTTTTTCCCCGCGATAAAAAAAAAGGGGCCGGCAAACTAGTAAGTTAGTACCTTCTTCTTCTGGCACTAAGAGCCTGTTTCACAACTTCTGAATAAATGTTATTCGTCAAATAATGTGTACGCCGAACAAATAAAAAATTCATACTCTAATTCATGCTACTAAATAAATGGTAATAAATGTCTACTTTCTACATTAGCTGTTTAATACGAACAGGCCCTAAGGGATTTCCACCGTCTAATAACGCCCACAATACAAGAACAATTACCGGTACGTTGTCAACTTCGAAGGAAACGAATCGGGTGAAGAAGAAGATAATTGAGCCTCTGGAAATATCATTCGAACAGAAATAATTAAGTTTTATATTTTGTAAGAATATTACTCAAGTTCTTAAAATTAATCTGGATGAAATAACAATGGTTCTAGCACTCTAACATGGGGCCATGGAATGCCCGTTAAAATCAAGGGGACAGTATTTTCCGTATCAAGTAATAGCTACCATAGTGTTTGAGAAAGTATACAATACTTGCGTAAGACCCGTTCTGCTCTACGGAACAATGCTTGACATCAAACAAGACCATGAAGCCAAATACAATACCGAGTTGAAAATCCACTGACGGTGACCTACCTGTTTATGACGGAATTATCACATTAGAGGCTATTTATACATTGACAATTTCAAACCATAATAATTTCAACCCTTTTTTTATCGCGTGGATAAACGCATTATAGCTACCACCACTGTGGGGTGAGTGGAATGGTTATGTGGGTTTCACCAACCCTGCGACAGAAGATGGCAGTGGCAAAGATTGAAAATGTTTAAAAGGCATTCCTACACGTTTACTTGTCGTCACCGCTTAAAAATATAATAATTTGTGTAAATGAAAGAGACCAATTATGTTTATTTATAATTTTTAAATATCATTGGTTGCAAGCATGTGGGCAAATTAATAGTAAAGTAGAAATCAAAAATTTATCAACAACTATAAATTCTTGGTATAATGCCTGATAAAGTATTATACCTAGAATCTAGATATGTTAACCAACGACAAGTAAGAGTTGAATCATAATGTATATATCATAATACCTGTTATCAAGAATAAAGGGCAATCTAAATAATATAATAATAATAAATAGATGATGTATCATCACAATAAGCGGCGATAGCCTAGTTGGGAGTGGAACGGACTGCCGAGACGAATGTCCGCAGGTTCAAAACCCAAGGGCACGCACCTCTGACTTTTCTAAAAAGTTATGTGTGTATTCTTTGTGAATTATCGCTCGCTTTAACGGCGAAAAAAAACATCGTGAGGAAACCTGCATACCTGAGAAGTTCTCTATAGGAATTTCGAAGGTATGTGAAATCTGCCAACCCGCACTAGGCCAGCGTGGTGGACTGAGGCCTAAAAACCTTCTCATTAGTAGAGGAGGCCCGTGCTCAGCATTGGGCAGTATAATACAGGGCTGGTATGGTATGGTATGGTATCATCACATTCGGATTTTAGGTTTCCAAATCCGAACAATTTAACTCCACTCAGCTCACTGAGTGGAGTTAACACGCATACATAGGCGTGAGAATATATTTTCATTGATGTAGCATAGTATCGCTGATATCGAAAAGTACAATGAAAGCGTTTACGTAATGTTACTTCCTGCTAATTTCCGAGTGGGTCCGATAGCAGTGCGTTCGTGCTGCGGCAAACACCGTCCGGGCGGCGATTACGACATCGACCGTGTACCATAATTACACACATAACTTGTGTATTGTTACAATTTCGTAACGGATCTATTAGACGTTTGTGAAAGACTAGGTTTGTATAAAAATTTACCTAATTTTTTTCGTGATGACAATGTTTAAGTCCTCACTGATTCCTGCCCATGCCCTTCTCTACGTTTTATAAATATAGAAGTGTTTTGGAGTACGGAATCGAAATAAAATAAACAGTTGTATTTGATATTTATTCAAAATGTTCACACACATTATCTTAAACTATCAGTCTTCATCGAAAGCTTTTTAGAGTTAACCGACAAAACACGCTATTCTGGCTGTTTTTATTTGTTGCGGATGCGAGTGCTGGTGAGGTTAAATACGTTGCCGACCTTCCGCCGCGTAACACCAGTCGCACAATTTTATACGAACAATTTATTCCGATCGCACTTGACCGAAAATATGTTTTTACATTAAATTTAAAAACAGGTCGGCGTCGTGAGTTACTTTTAGTACAAAATACGGAGATCTTCTTTGTATACAATATGAACGATTTTACACTCTAAAAAGAATAATTATAATATGAAATAAATTACAGATAAAAAGATATAATCATTGGTGGCATTCTATAACTACGTGCTAAACGCGAACATCAACTTCGTATTTACTGTTTTGTGTTTTTGTCGGATTCTGGAGCGGCAGGTACTTGTTGTGCTACCGGGTAAGTTTGGGAGTATGTCTGCCCTCCGTAAGGTCGGGGTCCATTCTGTTCTAGAAGCTGTTCAGCCTCCTCAGGAGCGACAGGACACATGCAGGGGACAAGCTGCACATGCTGCAGTGAGACGGGAGTCAGACTGGCTCCAGCCGGTATGCTGATGGGTATAGGAGCCATATTCTGCTGCATTGGAATCTCCTGCTGTGTGTACTGCGAGGGCATTTGGTATACTTTGCGAGAGTCGTATGGGTTGTAAGTGAACTGGTAACGGGTGACTGGAGAGACGTTCGGCGCCATTTGCTGAACCCACGTTCTCTGGGGTTGTGTTTGAGCCCTGCAACAAGACGTGCTAAATAAGGATATGTTATAGTATTTTATTTTATTTTTAGACAATCATGAATAATATTAGCTTATACAATTAATTTGGTCGCACAAATATCTTATTACACTTGATCAATATAATTGGGATAAAGTGATTCCCAAGATAACTTGATGTATTAGCATAACACTGTTTTCTTACTAATTATAATTATTTATACCAAGATACGTTAAAAATTATAATAATATATTTTTAGGCACTACTATAAATTCTTTTCATCGGAACGCTAAAGCAATATCTAAAACGAATTAGAAATATGCAAACAATACGCAAAAGCAAATATACCAAAACGCAGAGCAAATAAAATCGCATAGCATAGTTTTAGAGATCATTAAATATGCATGAAATATATAATAATACATATAATTCATTGTAATAATACGTACGAAGTATCGGAGCCCCATTTCAAGAAGAAAGCTTCTGATGACGCAATCAACACCAATATAAACAGGAAGTACATCTGAAAGTAAACGGCAATTAATTTTTGAGATCAAACGCTTATTGTGTTTATATCACTTTGACAAAAAGAAGCTGATATGGAATTAAATGAGGTTGTTGCGTAATAAGAAATTGGATTAATAATAAGTTTGAAAAACCCAAGAGCACGGGAACGTGGTAGGTGGACAATGTCGCTGTACCTCAAAAAATTTGCATCCATTTAACAAGGCAGTGATTTCGGAATGCGTCGGATATTAATTATTTGCTGCTAGGTATTTACTAAATATTTTCTTTGTTTTCTTAATATTTCAGATATCTCCTCCTGGCGAAGTAAAATACGTATCTCAGGTGTCCCTAGTTATTTCCTTGCTGTATCTATTTAAACCCTATTCTGAAATAATTATTTTATACTCATATAGAAAAGCTTATTATTAAATAATAACTATGTAAAACTATTATTAAACAATAATTATTTTGTACGTCTTCCTTAAATGATAGGTAAAAAAACATTGACCCTAATTTATTCATAGCATCAACGCCAAACTTCTTTTCGTTTTTAATTGTATTGTTATATAATTTTGTATTGTTTGAATGCAGTCACCGATTAATAAATTAGTAGCAGAATTGTAAGATATCACCAGCGACTCACACTACCAAAAGAATCTCGAGTACGTTGTAAGTTAGAAGACTTTTTGTTGTTTTTCTGGGAACCTTAGGAACAAATAACGACATAAAACGTAATAGCAAAGTTGGCGTTTGATAATGGTTTGTAGAGTGATCTACTACTAGTTTCTACTCTATTTGGGATTCCCTATTTAAGCTGTAAATAAAACTATATAGGTATTATATGACCCTGGCATTATTCAGGTTAACAAAAATAATCGATATAAACCTTTCACAACGATTTAATGTTTCAATCAGCGCTATCATTAATTTATTATTTCTAAAAATATGCCCTTGCTATTTGTCTGTAGAAATAATTGACTACATGCGATGATCCGTGTACCCTAAAGAAACCAATGTAATAAAATTAAATTTAGTGTGGATAATAATATTGTTGAAAGAGCGCTACATATATTCGAGTTATAATAGCACTCTTTTTACTTTCATGGCTATGTTGAAATATTATATCATATTCTTGTGGGATAATCAAGTAAAAATAAATTTTAGAGCCTTAAATTATCACCATAAAATCAATTTACACTTGACTACATTTTTTATGTATGAAAATTGCTATGATTTCGTTAACCAAATTCTGTTCCAAAATTATACAATCGCGCACTATGTTTATCAATAACACAAGTACCTATCGTGGTTACCTTATCGTGGAGGACTACATTTTTTATAAACAAGCAATTACTACACAACCATTATACAAAGATTGATGGTTGTGGATGGTTCATGTTATAAATATTTCAACTGGCTTAATTAGGCACACTGTAATTACAGTTTTAAACAAACTCACATGTCAATCATATGCTCGTTGGACGGGTCTGCCTTCGCTAGATATTATAACAAAATATTGGAATAAATATTGTAGTATCCATAACCTATTTCTCCTTAGGTATTTGGTGTGGGTTTTTATATTATTGTCATTAAACAGGTACAGATTTATTAAGAACTGTGTCATTCAAAAACAAGAAGGAAATGTAAATAAATATTTTCTATTAGATAATTATTATAATCAATCATACAAAGCCATTTAAGACAATAGAGTAAAGCATTTGCTTTTACGTAAAGTTATTTTTGCTCAAATTGTAAGATTTGTAGGGAATAACAATTTTTAACATATTTAGATGGAATGTGAATGAACAAGCACACAGAATTTATTATTAAAACAGATATTGCTTAGGCCTGAGCCGGCGTATTTTCTTTCTGGACTAAAATGTTGCTTATATTAGCCATTCAGTTAGGGTTTCTTTTAATTAAGCCCAGACCACTGACCAACTTAATACAACGTATAACAATAGAGTTTATTTAACTAAATGTAAACAAAATATCCAGACTTAGGATATTTAACTGAATTATTATAGTTTGAACACAACACTGCAAATATAGGTAATAGTAAGCTAAGTACGGGATACTAAACTCATAACTTAACGATTTGCATTACAAGTTCAAAGTTGAAGCCTATGAATTATAATATTCAAATAAAGGTAACATCACTATCCATTTGACACGACTATTTATCACACGAAATATCATACGTACAAGTTTGGGAAAGTTTTCTATACAGGGTACACACGGGATGCATCCAATTATTCGCTAGACGGAAACATTATAAAGTGATTTGAGGCGGTGCGTAGATAATCGTTAAATGGACCATCCTAGTCCCGAACTCATAAATATTTAATTTATTTTCATTATATAGCGTCGTTCACAGGTCACTGACGCGGGATCGAATTTATATACATTAATTTATATCTGTATAAATCTCTCACTTGAATTCAAAATAAAGCGAAAAAGTATTTTTGTCCTTACCCCGTTATAAAAAATTACAGATTATGTATTACGTTAAAAAAATCAATGAACAAATCTACATTTGCTAGGTCATTGCAACTGGAATAATATTGGTTAATATTGAAATCACTGCGGTATTTTTATAAGTCCATTATAATATATCAGTGGCTGTCACAACTCAACACGGGTGAGATGTTTGATTACACAACGGTATGACTTGCAAGATGCACCGCTTCAGCTTTTATCGCCTGAGCATTGATCCTTATTGACTATTAAATTGAAATGTTACTCCACAATGGACATTTCAATGGGACGCGTTCTTAAATAAACTCAACAAAATACCACTTAATTTACCACAGGGGTTATTTCTTGCTTTAGTTCGAATTCAATGTATATTTAATTTAAAAGAATATAAAGGTATAATATTTATTTGTTATTCGGCAAGCGACACGCGATAGGATTATTTAAATAAAATTATCACTCGCATAAATATTAAGCGCATGTTTAGCAAAACTTATAAATTAACTTTATCTCAATACTTGTAAATCCGCATGAAATTTATAGCGCCTACGTAAACAACCGATTAAAATCTAGTTTAATTCTTTATCCTGAACTGCACTTATATCGCATCTCGAAACCTTAATGCATGAAAGGTTCACAAAGTCTGCAATTTTAATAGAAAAATGTCCGTAAGATTTAAAATTACATTAACATTCAATAAACGATATTAACAACCATATTCTGGTAGGTAATGCGTCAGAAGCAAGCAAAATGTTTTTGTTTTTGGGCAAACCAAATAATAATGTTACAAATAATTGCAAATGTCATATTCAGTTTAATAAATATAATCATCGCTAATAAAAGTATTTGGAACTCACCATTCCGTTGGTATCCGGGTGTATCGCACTACTGTAAATAATCTTCTAAACAGAACTAAACAACTCGGACAACATTCACCCCCCGTGAGACTTGCCTCGAGACTACTATAAGTAGCAGAATGAAGGATTAAGATGGCTGTACACAAAAAAGAGTTTTTATTTTAGGGAACGAAGATGCGTGCACCCACTCCGGCCGCGGAATGACCGATCCCTGGAGTCCAGCCGTTTTTTATACACGATATCAGAAACATTCCGTCCTTAAAATCCGGTCCCCGACCTCAACATGAGGTATAATAATAATCTTATTAACTTATCTACACTTCTATCTTTACTTAGAACGTACCGTTATATTAGCCCGATTTTAAAAAGGACTCGTTGATACTACCCACTTAAGATAATTTCACACTTTTTTCGTAAAGTGGTTAAAGAATTTTGACCATGTTTTTAGAAGGAAATTATATCGGTTGAAGTGAGTACGGCGCTGAGTTCCGCCGTACCCTAAGCCCAAGGAAAGGATGCAGTTGACATTCGTGTCGAATTACCGGGACGTGTCCATTACCGGTTGCACCTGACTCTCCTGTATCTGAGCCGGTGACTTGCTATACTATTCCATGCGTGAAATCTTAAATGGGTATAGTCAACAAAAGTACTTACGATATTGAAAAAAATAAAAAACGGCTGCATAGTTCCATTTATTTACTTAAATCATTTATACTGGATATTCAGAAAATGACATGCCAAAGCTGTGGCATGGCGGTAGCGTTCAATGTGGCAAATTATAACGCAAACAGCCTTGGGTATAAATAAAGTAGGTATTGTTGCACTTACTTGTACCAAATAGGTACAGTTGGAAAAGTATATATGTATTTTCATTTGCTTTAAAGTTGTGATTCTAATTAATTTCACGTAGTCAAATTTAAACGATTTTATTTACGGACAAAAAAAAATGGTTAAGTCGTGCGCCGTCGCGCTGTATGGTTAGGGCAAAAACTGCAACATGAATCTCGACGCACATTCCGGCAATTCGACATTATACTTCTTGATTATAATTACTATTATTTATTTATTTTGTTTTTGCTTAGCATAGCCGGCTCCGCTCGAAAGTGTACCTATATTGCAGAGAATATTATGCACTACGTGGGGCAACTAGCAGACCCGCTGCGCTGGGATTAGCTTTAGTATAGAGTTTTTAAATGACGCCCAAGTTCAACACTTAGCAGTGGACACCCTGCAATATGTGGTAATGATGATATAAAAATACATGTAACGGCTCGTCGGAAAACCGCCCCACGTCGCGACGACGGCGCGACTATTATCATTATTGTGACACCCGGATTCAATGTGTGTTGGTAGTTACTTGCTAGATGTGAGTTTTTATAAGGGTTATCACCTTTTTTTAGTACAAATAAAGTGCATTGGCTATTTAAAGATAGAAAAAAACGTACAAGGAGTCACAATAAAGTACGATTTTCTTACTTTATTATATTACTTAAAAACGTATTTTACGTCACCCTAAGCAATAACTAATAAAATGATCTCTATTAAACAGCTGCACAGCATCTTTACAGTCTATATTTAAGTAAAAATAAACAAGTAATTATTTTATTAACAGGTTGCTTATTATTTGTTAGATAGAGCTTAAATACCGATTTCTAGTACTCTAACTTCAGTAGTTTCCAAGTTACGATACTTTTCGAAAATACGATATATATCTGTCCACCCTGAATATACAAACTTTATGATAATACATTATTTTTAATTTAATTTTAAACAACTTCGAATTGCTGAAAATCAGTAAAAAAACTGGGAGAATTTTCTAGCTTTCTTAAACTCGTAGAAAAATCGTTGTATTTCGGTAAGACAGACTCCATATCGGTAGAAATACCGAGAATCGGTAGGTTCGAGACCACTGGTAGAAACGAACGTTTGATCTCTTATGAGCACAGCTCGCTGTAATGTCTACGCCACAGATTACTTAGAGAAGCTACGCTTCTGCACGCTGAATAAACTACAAGTTCTCGCCAAAAGTTGCCAAATGGTGTTTACACATGCGACTTGCCAGAAGTCCTGCAAGCTTCAAAATAGATGGTTAGATTAGCAAGAAAACCTGCAGAAGTTGTCTTCCGCAAGCTATTTATACACAACATTACGAAAAGAAGAAATTTGCATTCTGCTGAATAAAAGATAAAACTATTACAAAAAGTGAGCCTGTAGAATGTAAGTAAACACAAAATATTGTTTATCTATTGAGAAACTTAATTTCAAATGTCGATTAATCAAGAAAGAATCCTCTAAACTTTTACTTCGGCTTCGAAAATCACGTGCACGATAAGCGGCTTTCAAACTAAACCTACCTAAAAGCTGAGAGCAAAAGAGATTATATTAGGTATTGCATAATTTCAATTTGTCTTCCCAGTGTCTATACAACGAAAATTTTGTGTAGAATTTTGCATTGACAGAAAAATGTGGAATTAAAATAAATTAGAAAGGAATTGTTGCTACATATTTTTTTATAAAAACAAAATTAGGTATCTGCTTTGGTTTATTGCAGTACGACTATGCCGCCGATGTCTTGAGTTCGATCCCCGGGTCAAAATATTAAATGATATTGGGGTTTTAGCCCGGATTCCGGGATTTGTGCCCGATGTGACGATGGATTAGTTGCCACTTATCACAATATATGGGATGAAATAAGTATGGCAAAATAAAAGGCGTGAGCGTGTGAGTGCGTGGATGTGCATGGGGGTGCCTGTGTGTCGTTATGATTGCATAATATTATTCTGATGTGCTATTTTTAAAGAACGTAACGCGATTTTACTTATCGCGTTATAACATTAACAAGAGTTTATAACTCTGTAATATATTCTTCATAATATTATGTTAAAATATGAAAATTTTAAATAGATGCACGGTTATCAAACGTACTTCTTTCTTTAAGAACATTCGTTTTAAAAACTGTATTTTACTGTAAAAAATATGCTATTAAACTTAAAATTACTTATTGGGTTTTCATGTTAACATTTAAAAATTTGTAAAATTAATCATTACACATAGGTACATTTATTTACCAGAGTACATATCACCAAAAAGATTATATTAAGAAATTCGTCGTAATTATTATACAAAATTATTCATCATCGAAATTGAATCTTCTCATCCCATCGAAACGGAATCCGTATGCGGCTGCATTTTTCACGTCGACTAGCGCCGGGTTGCGATGCTTGTAGAAACTACCATGACCGTGCGCAGGTCTTGAAGACCCATTAGGAATACCGTGCGCCTCACGAGCGTAAAATGCTTCAAATTGTCCGGTAGATGGCAGTACATTCTTCAAGTCATTATCCTCTGGGTCGTATGGGCGTGACATAGATGGCGCTAATACCAATAAACAACATACCACGCTAAACGTCGCTCGCATCTGAAAGTACAACCTTACGTACAAAAAAACTGATGTAATAATAAAATTTAATTAAATTTACGTTTTACCTTCATTGTCGACAAGAAGTTAACTCAATTAGATTGAAATCAACACTGGTCACGAAATGGCTGACCGCGTAGAAGACGCAATTGACGAAACTGGTACAGTGGCACGGGGGTCGAACCGCAGTTGATCACCTTGACGCCGAGCGACTCATGCTAAAATCGGATATGCTTGGGAGTTGGGGCACGTGACCGCGCGCGATTTTGCAACACTACACTTTCCCTTTGAATAGCGTAGAGGTACTAACAGCGTTGTTGGCGGCTGTTAACAAACTGGTCAGTTCGATGCTGCGGTCGTGTTCATATACATATTATATTTTTCGCACGTAACATTAATGGTTCTAAAATTTTCTTTGCCAAAATGCTACAATATTAATTAGTCATCAGAAGGATGCTTTTTATTTAGTGATGTAACTATTACCAATCATTATTCTATCTTTCTTATAGATCAAAGGTGCATGGCCACTTTTTTATTTAAGTTCATACTTAATAAGAGAAATGATACTTCACTACGATCCGTTGCGGAGTTTATACTCTGGAACGAATCTTCTTATGTATTTATTATTGCAGTCACGCAGCACTGTTGAAATCTAGATTGATCGGCATTGTTGTCAATTAAGGCAATGATTACTGGGCATTACGAAACTCAACAATTAACATCTTACGTCTCCTAATGCAGAACATAATAATATATAATGATGATATAATAATATACAATGGTGGAGAGAATGGTGTAGTGTGGAAAATTATTAAAATTATACTTTAATTCCAAATAGGTAAACATCTTGTTGTGTATTTACCTTTATTATGTTCACGTTAACCTGTCTAAGGCACAATTCCAAGGCGTGTCTATTTTTTCGTAAGTAACCTTACGACTATATCTCCTTGATGATACGAGAATTTAATGGCATACTGGTTATCGTTCAGGAAGTGCTATGTATGAGGACCAACGTCTATGAACAAACACTCTAGTATGATGAGCTAAGTTCAAATCTAGAGGAGACCTTTGATAAAAATTTACTGTTAAACATTAAATCCGTACTAAAAATTATAGTATAACTAGGTGTTGATCGCGGCTTCGCCCGCATGGAAAGCCTTTCCCGCTACAGAAGTCCCTAAAACACTGTAACGATGTACAACACGCCACCTGTACGACGCCAGCGTCATCTATTCAGAAAAATCTATTAATTCCCACGTGAGCAAATTACGGGGATAAAAAGTAGCCTATTTGTTAATCCAGGACATGGTCTATCTGTGTGACAAATTTCATCCAAATCCGTTCAGCTGTTTCTGCGTTTACTTCTAACAAACATCCAAACATCCAAATCGCCAAACGTCCAACATCCAAACATATTCACAAACTTTTCCACTTATAATCCATTTGCACTCAAGTTGCAGAGTAAACCCAGCGGACCGAGTAGCCTCGGTGAGCGCTAGAAATCACTAAAAGTCACTAATTCAGTAGTCGCTGTCTAAGTCGCGAACGTCATTACTGCCAATTTAGCTTTTTTATGGCTAATGTAAGCCATACACGCTATGGTCTACCGGAGAGGTCTAGCTGTGCAGGTATGCCTGCGCAGGTAGGCCGGAACGTGTGTGGGAATAAACCTGTGGGCTTAGAATGTGACAAAAAAACACGTCACGACTCCGTTTCGTCTTATTGGAATTGGTTGAGAGACTAACAAGTGACTGACGTATTGGTCTCGCGATCAATCACAAACATCAAAATTAAACGACATCGTTTTACGAGTTGCGTCTTTGTGTCACATTCTAAGCCCACTGTGCAGTTTTTCGAACCTGCGCAGGCGACCGGCGCAAGCTCGAAAATCAATTCTTTCAAGTGGCACCGTACGGTGTATAGGGAGCGTGCACGAACTATAGGGGGCAGCACAAAATCGACACAAGAGCCACAGGTGGATAAAAAAAGAAACTAGAACTAGCACAATAATTTCTTTATATATTCTTTTAATATGCCAAAAATTATAGAATATGTGTTCCGGCCGAATGTTATTGATACCCAATGTGTCCAGAATATGCTTTTTTTAGATGGGAGCTAGTTATTTAAGCAAAATGAGGAGGTTATGTTCCCTTAATTACAGATTTTTGTATCGAATATTACCTTCAAAACATATTTATTTTTATAAATTACGTAACGAGACATTTCTAAATGCTTTTGGAACTCATAATTATGTATGTTTTATATAGCATTTATTCTTTTTGTCGATTTTTACATAACCATGCTATGTAAGTACTTTTTTTTTTTTTTTTTTTTTATTTCGGTAGGCGATCCTGCAGTCAACACCGGGGGAAACCTGCGAATGGGATACTGGAGTCCCCCGGCTTGACGACTGCAGGGGCCTGGGAAGGAAGTGGAAAAGGATGATGGAAGGAAAGGTGGGGAATGGAGAAAGGTTCTCAGGATGGGTGGAAAGGAAAAGGGTGCCAGGAAATGTTCGCGGGCCCTTTTAGGCCTCAATGTGTTATACAACCAAGAGGTATACACACTGACTGTGTGCCTCGGCCCGCGACTAATGTTCCCCCGCGCATGGGCGTGCATTGGGTGTGAAGACCCAAAGCACAAGAATTGCCTCGGGGGGCTATGTAAGTACTTAGGTACTATTCTTGGGAACATTATATAATTTCACACCATATGATTTGTTTATTTTTATGTTTTGGAGCATCCAAATACACAGCAATACATTATTAACAAATTAAATGTTATTTTTCATGCTTTTAATGAATATTTTACGTCAATGTCAAGTATCGATGTGGTGAAAATTGTCAGATTGCGCCACGAGATGGCAGTCTTTACGGCTTGCACGTTCCCTATAGATATGCGCGTACGTATGTTCATACATGTGCATGTGTTGTTTTCTAGCGACTGTCTCGGTCACACGTGATTCTGATGATCGGTCCACGCCCGGTAATGTCAGAAAAAAAAACGTCCATAGGAACTGACAGTGCAAGAATATAGTATTGACATTCCGCGCCCCTCTTTCTTTCTTTTGTATGGTTTTTCTTTAAAATTAAAGCAAGGCCTAATCTAGGTAAGCGCGTCATTGTCGTCAATCGATGCCATCGCGAAAAGAACAGAAGGCCGCTCCGGTAGGTACACCGGAATGTCCCCATACATTTACGGACGTGCGGTTGATCTGTGCAGAAAACCTGCACAGGTTACCTCTCCGGTAGACCGTAGCGTGTATGGTAGCCATAAAAACTTATTTATTAACGTTTTTATAGCTAATTTAGCATTTTTAATGTAATAAAGCATGAAAAAAATAAAATTTAACAAGTGAACAATAACTATTATTTTGTATATTATTTTATCTTCTATATGAGTAATTAAAAATACTAAAATAAATTTTACTCGAGTTACAGGGTATGTAAATAGTCAATTCGAGTGTCTCGAAAACTCGAGTACAACGCGAGTGACGTAATGAAATTACTCGAGAGACTCGAGTCATAAAATCCTACTCGATTCGTATCTGTAATCTAAGGTTTAAACTTTTAGTAGAAGACATCAATGGGTTTAACATATAAAAATACTTACATTTAGTTATATATACTTTATTTATTTTTCTTAAGGCCTAGATGCCCGATTTTTATACAATAATTACACCAACATGAAGTTTAATACTAATGAAAAATATTTATGTGGCTCAAGATGGCAAAAGACAGTTCAATGTGGATTTAAGTGAAGTATACCAAATGTTTATTGTTCGACATAGATTTAACAGTTTAACGATCACTCCTCTGCAATATAAGGAGAAAATATTAAACATATTTCAAAGTGATGAAACACACATTTTCGACTTATATATACAGCTCTAATGTCGTTCACTTCCCAACATCATAAGGTAACTGTTGTAATTACATAATATTTAAAAAAATACTTTGCATGGTGTGTCTATGCTCGAAGCATCTATTTTAGAACCATTAAATAAATTTTAAACAACATGTATAAAAATAACTATAGTTATTCTACAAATCATTATAATGAATTTTGAAATATAGCTCTATATTTGGTAAATATAATTTAACATCTAATATACTGTTTATTACGATTATGTTTCATTAAATATCAGTATACTTACGAATGAAAACTTTAGGCTTACCTGCACCTGAGAATGTATAATTTATTTGTGACCAAGTATTATTATGATATATTATTCAGTAGCTTTTGCTCGCGGCTTCGCACGCGTGAAAGGGGTTTTCCGGGATAAAAGTCCCGATTATTATTTTCCCAGGATAAAAAGTATGTCCTTTCTAGGTCTCCAACTATCTCCATACCAAATTTCATCGAAATCCGTTCAGTAGTTTCGGAGATGTGCCGTAACAAACAAACAGACAGACAGAAAACAATTATAAAAATCGTTGATTTGTTTTCTATTAGGTACTCTTCTTTAGTCAACCCCTTTCTTTTTTATCACATTTCTTTCAATGTACAGACACACCGGGATCTACTGCTTTATTATAGTATAGATTACACCATCGGATATTGAATACGTTAAAGGCGGGTATAATCTTAATGTAAATGGGGATACGAAGAGGTGCAAGAGCCTTTAATAACCACTGAAGCTGACAAAGGGCCAACCCAACAACACGTTTCCTTCGTGACAAAACTCTTAAACGTGCCAAGATTTCATTTCATAATGATTCCTTATGGACACAATCCTCTAGTAATGCTTTTATAAGAGCAATAATTTAAAACGTCGAAACAATAGTTGACTACTTTTTATTAAATACATTTATCAAAAATGTATACTATCCAAAATGTTACGGAAAACGAATTTTCAAAATCGGCGCAATAATAAGTTATAAAGCTTTGAAATTTGGTGGAAGAGGTAGTTTGCAAATAACAGTAATATCAGACTGTGACGTCACCGAGTGCTATCGGCCATAACGCTGCGTACGTGCGAAAGTGATAGCACGTTATCCCCACCACGCTCCTACTTTTGCTCACAACAATATTTCAAATATGAATAACTGCTTTATCTCTCAACCAATTTTGATGCCTTTTGAAGATAATATTTTTCGTAATATTTTCTGTTACATATTAAATAATGTACAAAATTAAACATAGGAAACTACCCTATTAAAGCTGACAACTAAGCATTTACACTCGCTGGTGTTCTTAAGTTCTGAGGAGGCAGAGCCTTGAATTTTACTATTGCACTAATGCTATCGCGTCAGAGCCAATATAAATGTATAATAACTTATAACTTGTAAAATCGTAACCAGGCACATAGTGAAGAAACTAATCTGTAAATTACAGTGTTTATGGGATATTATAGCTACATACGTGATACTAAAAGAGCTATGAGTTTAGAGGAGACAGCAATCGCATCGACTCGTTCGGGACGCATTGCTTCTCGCCACAGTGTCGTTGAAAAGGCGTGTAAAACAGCATAGCGATGAAATAACACGAACGAGAAAATAAACTGTAAGCTCAATAAGGTAAGTTATAAAGTTTTTGCTCAAAAGTAATTTATCAAACATTTATTAAAAAAATATTTAGGCCAATTAAGATTTACCAGAGTAACTTAGATATAAATAAGGTAATACTTGTTACAAGCTACATACTTGTTATTTTCAAAACATCAATCTACAGATCATATTTCAATATCACCGGGACTTAAAAACAAACTTAGTTTCCGGGGAATGGTACGTGAATATTGATTACGGTCAAATAATTAGGTAATTAACAAATTAATATACGTTGTAATATCAATTGTTTCAATTATATTATGTTAGTATGCAAGTATATTTGTGAACATTTACTCACACCTGCTAATAGAACATCTTTTATTTGAATACCTCCACCTTATCCGAAAACTACCAGCTATCCGAAATAAGTGATATTTCTCCCTTTCTACCTTCTCATTCTCTCTCTCTCTATCGCTTACACTAATTAATTTTACTATTTATTCCTCTAAAGTACAACCGTTGTATAAACTGTCAACGTTGCGTAACGCTTTGACGGGCGCGTGGCGGGACGCTAAGTGTGTCATTTGTATGGTTACTTACAATTTAAAATAGAGGTAATGTTTTTCGATGCGTTGAAGACATTCAAACATTTTAACGATTTAATTATAACTTTATTAGAGCTCTCGTTTTCAGAAAAGGTTTCGTTAATTCGTATAACTGAAGTTCTATTGTTTAATTTGTAATTGATTGGTACTATCGTGTGCAATACATTAGGTACATAATTATTATATTAGTGGATTTGTTTAGAATTATTTAACGTCACATTATATTCAATCATCATTCATACTTGTGGTATTTTTCTATTTAGTATGATATAAATTCTTTTGAAGTCGTCGTATCACCACATTTCCTTATTACATAGTTTCTAAGATTAAATATCTTAAACTATATTGTAAAAAATATACATAATTCAATATACAAATATATACTTAACATATACTTTATTGAAAATAAATAAGTTGTCAAAGACAAAAAGTAATTTGAACCAATACCAGAAGTGTTTATTGATAGACACACTAGGCAAAAAAATATACATTTAACTGGCATACAGATTTTCAAAAATACTTTTATAATGGCCTTAGAAAATACAGCATATTAAATTTTCAAGAAGTATAATACTCTATTGTTTTCACTTATACTTAGTTTTGATATAAAATTGAGTAAGATTGTGTAAGTTTCACATCTTCTAATATTGGTCCATATTATTATAAATAATTTGATCCCATAGCTGAGATGATTCCAAGGAAAAATACATTCTAATAACAAGAAACAATCAGCACAACGAAATAAAAATAACACATACTACAAGTAAGCTTAATCGTCGCCTTTACGCATTCTACATAGAATACGCGATTAAGTACAGTAATACAATGAAAGTATGGAAGATCGTTAATTGGTACATGAAGATATTCTTATAAATTATTACAACAGAGAAAGTGGTATTGACTTTATATTATTACAGAAAAACTACATCATCTCTATAAAAATGTACTTGAAACTTAATTCGTGACCATTGATTGACCTTGGCGTCCTTTACGCTCATGCCCTTTAATATGATAATCTTGTAACAGAGCCATAAATAAGTTTACATCAAAAAGTATCACCTACAGATTAAACGTATGTAAACAACCATGACAACTACGGGGTTAGGGTCAAGGAACATTGACGTAGAGTCGAAGCGACGTCGAATCCTGCCAATGCTAATGCCATGATAGGGATAACTGATCTAGTTGCGACTACTACACAAGGAGCATGGGAGGCCTACCGGTATAAACGTATTATGTAGCATGCCGGCATAAATCTAGCAACTGTTGGAGGATACGTCTCTAATTATTCGAAATTTAAATTGTATTGTTCTATATACATTGATGGTACCTGCCCAATACATAACACAGGGTGGGCCAGAAAGGCGTATATATTTCAAAACCACATTGCTCGTGACAGGCACGCGGGAGCGGGGCGCGGGTAGTGGGGATAAATAAGTAGCTTGGTTCTCGTAAATTTAGTCGCTATGGAGCGTTTCACCGATGAGCAGCGTGCGTTCTGTGTAAAGGTTTATTACAAAAATGGAGATTCGTGCAATATTGCGCGGTGTTCATTTCGCTCTAAGTTTAGTTTACATGATCTAAATCAATGTCCTAGTGAAAGTGTAATCAGGTCGTGGGTCAGAAAGTTCGAGGCTACTACGGGTTCGACACTGAATCAGAAACCTGCGGGGTGTCCAAGGTCAATACGAACAGCGAAAACTGTAAGCGAAGTTGCGACGTCCGTACAGCGCGATCCCCAGTTATCATCCCGAAAGAGATGATAACTGGGGATCAGCAATGTTACGTAACGGTTTCTTTCCACAACTGCATAATTTCGAAGCCTGTAACAGCAGGACCTGGTTTCAACAAGATGGCGCGACATCCCATACATCCAACGAGTCTTTAGCAGTTGTAAACGAAATGTTTAGTGGAATACTGATATCGCGACGAGGAGACATTCCATGGCCTTCCCGGAGCCCAGAACTCACGTCACTGGTTTTTTTTTTCTGGGGATACATCAAGAGCCGCATTTACGCCAGTACACCGACGACGATTGCCCAGCTTAAAAACAGCATTCCCGAGGAGATGTCCGCTATCCCACGAGCAATGTGGCAGCGAGTTTTCACGAATTTGAAGTCTAGATTCGAGGAGTGTGTACGTCTAGATGGCTCACATCTCAGTGATGTTATTTAAAAATAAAATCATATGTGCCTACTTTATTAAAACTATAAATTATCTTCCCTACGATTTGTAGTATTTTTTCTATGATTTTTTTAAATCCGCTCAACTTAAAGGCCCATCCTGTATGTAAAGTTGGTACAGCTGGCTAATCTTATGAATCGTTATTATTATTTCGTGTATATAATTCGTGAAAATTATATAGGTTAATATGTGGGTATGATGTAGGGTCACCTCCACGTGTGCGGTGGGATGGGTGGTCTATGCGGATACGTCCAATTAGAACACGGATCCCTAACCGCCGGTATACCTGGGCAACGTTGAGTTACTCCCCCTAGGGGGTCTAACTAACTGTTGGCTAAGTACCCTCCTAACCACCGGAGTTTGTCCGAAGAGGCTTCACCAGTGACCTTGCGGCCAAGCAGCAAAAAGACTGGTAGGTCATGACCAGTGGGCGTGTCAGACCGACCACTCTATAACGGAGTGGGAGAGCCCACCTACGTCTTGTACCGTGCGTAGTTGAGCGCCGTACGAGGGGATAATGGAGTCCTGGAGGGTTGAGTCTACCACGGGTCAGGCTGTTAGTTACCTGTGGGGACAACACGCCCTCTTTGGTCCGGCATTCCTTCTAAACGGCAGCCTCAGGAAATAGCCAGCCTGAGGTAACCGGTAGGGGCACCCTCTAAGGGTCGCTGGCGAGGACTACAGGGTCATGGGGTGCGCAGTCGGCGGAGCGCGGGGCCTGGGGCTAGCTCGAGCCAAAATCTCGGCGCTGGCAGCCCTAGCCCCCCTCGCACCGTGCGGACTCGCTGCATCACGGACTCTGGGTCCTATACTCCCTGCGGTAGGTCCTGGTGCTCGAATGAGCATCCCCAACTGCGGGCTCCCTGGAGGGTGGGACGCCACGGGGAATGAATATAAATACTAACACTCAACATGCCTAAAGCTAAGAGTAAAACTAACTACAACAAGCGGGTCGCTGCTTCTAACGAAGCGCCCCGCAACGCAAACAATAGGGTCGCAGCTTCCACGGAAGCGCCCCAAAACACACGGGAGCCGGTCGCTGCTTCCTCTACGGAAGCGCCTGGCCCTAGCACATCGACCACCACCGATCCAACATCGTGGATGACTGGTGATCAGGTCTGGAAGGTGGTTCAACGCAAAAAAACACCTTCTGACATGCGGAAAAAAAATAAGCGCATGGAAGAAAGAACTAGGTGAGGGCAGGAGGCAACCCCCCGCCGCAAGGCAGGGTGTCGCCAAAGGGCCGAAACGGGTCCCCACCGCTGTAGTAAGTGCAAGGCAACCGAACCGTCCTGGGGGTAACCAGGATGGGGAGGAAGCAAGAACTGAACAGGCAGCCCAAACCAGCGGGACCACGAAGGACAAACCCAACGTGCCCCGGAAACCAAGACGAAGACGAGGTGGCAGGGGTCAGGGTAACGTACTGCCCGCAACCCAGCAGGGCGAAGGCAAAGTACCCAAGCGCCCTCGCCCCGACGACACACAATCACCACAACATCAGGTGAAAAAACAAAAGGCGTCCACCAGTGTCGGGTCGGTTAGGGGCCCCGCTACCTACGCAGACAAGGTGGTATTAAACGACCACTTTGTTGCAGTGATGGCGGAGCCGTTCACCGACCTGACACCAGCACAGGTGGCAACCATCACAAGCACATTGGAATCCTGCATCGTAGGATTGTGTGATGCCCCAAGTGCATCAAACAAAATCCCATATGTGCCCGCCTTCCATGGAAAATCTTTCCACAGCGAAGGCGTGCTCAAGATGCACTGTGTGGATGCGAAAGCCGTAGAGTGGCTAAAAGAGATGACAGCCATTCTAGAATCACCAATCCCTGGGACTCGTCTGGTTGTGAAACGCCAGATAGATATCCCCAAAAGGGTGAAGTCTGCAGTTCTGCTGCCAGCCTGTTCTGAGGAGATCGGAACGATACAACGTATCCTGGTCTGTCAGAACACGTGGTACCAGATCAGCAGATGGTCCCTCTACAACATGGAGCGCCAGGAGGGAAACACTCCGGGTACCTTCTTGGTGCTCGGCATACCAGCCGATGAGATACCCAACATACTGGCGAGAGGGCGGAAGCTGTTCTACAAGCTGGGCAACGCCTATATCCGCTTAAATCCATCAAAAACCGAACTCGTACTTTTCACAAAGAAGCGAGCAATAGATAATCTCCGCCTACCTAAACTCCAAGGTATTTCGCTGTCTCTCACCAAAGAGGTAAAATACCTAGGAGTCATCCTGGATGATAAACTATTATGGAATAAACATCTGGACCACAAACTAAATAAGGCCTGTATCACATTCTGGCAGTGCAAGAGACTTCTTGGCAAAACCTGGGGTGTACACCCCAAAATCGTCAGATGGTTGTACACTGCGGTGATACGACCGACCATCACCTACGGCGCTGTGGTCTGGTGGCCCAGAACCAAACTAACCACAGCAAAAACCAAACTGCAGCACTTCCAGAGACTAGCTTGTACAGCTATAACGGGCTGCATGAAAACCACTCCCACAGCAGCCTTAGAGGTCCTGCTGGGACTATCGCCCCTGGATCTATTCATCCAACAAGAGGCGGCCTCAGCAGCAATAAGACTAAAGACGCTAAAGCTGTGGGGTACAGCTAATGGTGCCCATGCCGTAATCCTGGAGGAAGTCATCAACTACCAACCATTGATGGCCGCTCCCAACGACAGGGTACCCAAACAACACATCTTCAGCAAACGCTATACTGTCCAGCTGACCGAAGAACAACACGACTGGTCTGACAAATACGAACTGCGTATATACACCGATGGCTCAAAGACAAGGACAGGATCGGGAGCAGGAGTGTTTTCACCAGTACTTAACATCAAGATATCAATGGCCTTGGGCGAATACAGTTCCATCTACCAATGCGAATGCGTCGCCATTACACAGGCTGCCAAAGCAGTAGAAAAGCGGGGCCTAACAGGCTATAAAATACGTATTGTATCCGATAGCGCTGCGGTATTACGAGCCCTAGACAGCAAGATTATCCAGTCAGGGCTCATACTAGAGTGCCACCAAGCACTGGAGGGTATAGCCAGAACAAATTCAGTCACCCTACAGTGGATAAAGGGGCACAGTGGCTCTCTAGGCAACGACGCAGCCGATGAGCTGGCTAGAAGAGGGTCAGACCAGGCAGTAATAGGTCCCAATCCAATAATGCCGCTCCCCTTTAACCAGCTGAGAACGTGGTTACGTCACAGAACGCGAAAACAACATGCGGATCAATGGGCAAATATCAGTACATGTAGACAATCCCGGGTAGCCGTGCCATACCCGGATCTACGTCTGACTAATCGCCTTCTATCTCTGAACAGGGCATCCCTACGCATAGTTGTAGGCACCATCACTGGACACTGCCCACTAAACAAACATTTATATGTTCTAGGTATGACTGACAGCCCCCTATGTAGGGGATGTCTGTTGGTCGATGAAACAGCTGCTCACGTCATCCTGGAATGCGAAGGTGTAGCTGCACAACGGGCAGAAATCCTCGACTCACCGAGGTCACTCCGAGAAGCCTGTGGTGAAACCAGGAAGATCCTGCGCTTCTGGTCGGAGTTAGGCTGGCTTGATCTATAGCTGGCATGCATGTCACGCACAATGGCCTGATATTTAACGGGCTAAGTGCGGGAAAAGGAGCCCACAACCAATACCAATAGGTTAATATGTACGATAAAATTTTACATAACTTAAGCCCTCAAAAATGGCATTTATTTGGCATTCTTCGTGTAGGTACTGCCTGCCTACTGTACGAAGAAGTTTCGGTGTACACTGGCCAGACGGATCACACGCTGCGTTCACGAAAAAAAACGCACTAACATGAACGCATGCGAACGTTTACGGGACGCGCAAACTGTCCTTGGACAATGACAATACTTACAAATGGATCTAGAAACACAAACGGGAACTAACCCATAACCACACCAAATTTGACTTGGTCATAAAAATTGTTAAAATTAATAGCAGGTTTATTATTTTCATATAGAGTTAATTGTCCAAATACCTCAGTTTTTACTTAATAAAATGCCAAACATTTTATATCAACCAAATAGTTATAAAACCAAAAATATTTTCGTTTAAACATCAACAAGTAGAAAATATTTTGTCATGGGTTGGTTCCCGTTTGCGTAAGGTCCAAATATCAGTCAGTACGCTACACTCAGCAGTGCATATCATAGAATAAAGACGCGTTGCATCAAGTCTGCGTCAATAACCTTGACTCTAAAATATTATGTTGTATTGAAAATAAATTATTACCATAACCGTAAGGTAAGTTTGATTTTAATTCGGCAACACACTCACACTCATTTAAAGCTTAGCTGCTAAATTATTTAAACATTGTAATACAAATCAGTGGTAAAGCCCTGAACCCATCCAACATTAATCACCTAAGCATTAAATAAATTAATTGCACATACTTAATATTTGTTCTTTTAAGATATGTTTCCTTAATTTTCAATTAAAATTGAAACATATTGCATTAATTAAACATAAAAAGAGAGATCATTGTATTGTAATATAGATTCTCATTAGGGTTTGGACAAATCTAACAGAATTAATATCGTGGAATTTCAGGAGGCGGGTATATTTATACAGTGCATTGATTGTGCTCCCGTAAATGTGGACATTCTAAAGTTCATATTATTATGAATTCTTAATTTTTCTAAAGGAATACTAGTTTATTTTGGTGTTGTTTGATATGCCTTGGCATTAACAAATCAATCCGTAAACAATTAAAAGTAATATACCCCATCGTCAGGGCATTATAACTCCTCGCATAGATTTGTCCGTAGCCTATGGGATCACCACACATGATTGACATTCAAAAGCATGGAATATTTAAATTATTACATTAATAAATATATGTCTTGAATCTATTCTTAAAATATTTTGTGATTTGAACTCTTAAATAGCACAAGTCCCGACATCTATTATATATTCACAAAATTTTATAACAAGCTGCGTTTAAACTACATTCACTCGTTTCCTTCGTTTGATATCATTGCGTGTTTGCACATTTCACAGAAATCGATGACTACACACGTTTTATTAATCGTAAGTGCGAGTGGACATGTGAAAGTTACGAACAAAAAACAGGGAGGGATCCAAGAACCCTTCCACACACATGCATCAGACACATAGAGCCGTGACCGATTAATTACTATCTGAGCGTTTCTACTTACATTTAATTAACGCCACTTCAACTCGTCAATCCGTAAAATTAACATTTGACAACCCTAACGTAGTAAATGCAATACATCTCGCCAGGTCTTCTGCGATACAATTGATACAAATATACAGGTTCACAAAACATTTTCTGCTGCAAAAAAACGAAGGGTATTATGATGTTTGAGAACAAAGGTGAAGTCAATATTCTTTGCAAGCGAACGAGATTGTATCAAAAAGTGCGAACGTGACGCGTGCGCTTTGTGGCAGCGCGGACTCGCTGCATCACATCATCCAAATCTGAAATGTGTCATGGTGCCATACATTTCTACAGACGGGAATCCGCAGTGACACAACACCGCACTAAAGTTATTCAAAAAATTTAGGCCTCGCATCATATTCATACAAAACATGACCTACAAAAATAACATCGCAAGAGACCCGGCTCTATACAAACGACCCACTGGTAAATTGAGACAGTAGTCATAACCGACCATGGGGACAATTATTTACATCAACAAGTTAAATAATAATAATAGGTTCATAAAGCATTTCGCAAATGACAACAAATTGCATAAGTAATTTAGAACAGGAAATATTGCTTTATGATATTAATTGGGATAGCGTGGTTTAGCTACGTCCGCCCGAAAACTAACATAATGCAACATTTAAAACATTAGGTTTAACTCAGTCCCAAATTAAGGTAATAATTTTGCTAGTAACAGTGAAGGTTGTAGCACACACATCAACTGAAATGGGTCGTCATCGTCTCACCTCACATCATCACAAAATGTATGGGAAATGACAAGTCTATCACCAGGATGTGTCATTCCCATACGTTTTTTTGGTTTCTATTAGCGTTCGAGTATAGAATCCCCTGCACCTGCTACATCGATTCGATTATAGGTCCGACTCGGCCAGCGCTGATCAACAGCTAGGCGTCACTTGGCGGACGAGTTGACATTGTTTACTGCCACTCAGTTTGAAGTCGAACGTCAAAGTTAGATCATGGTTATCTCTTGCATAATACTTGACATGTCTATCACAGCCATAGAAGTTGATGAAAATAAAGAAGAATAGAAAGAATCAGAACATGATATTGTCTACACAATAAAGATAACGAGGTGGACAAGAAGAAGAAAGGAAAGAGAATTTCGGACTACTAAAAACATTATAGGTGATGAAAGGCATAACCTCGTATTTTCATGTTGTCGCTGTATTTATATACAAAGTGTAATAAATATTAATATTTTGTAATTTATTTAATCAATGGGTCCCTTTCCATTGCCACTTGTTGTTAAATGTATTACTAATATTAATGCGGAATGTTGGTGAAGATGTTCGTTGTATATAAGAAGTAAACTCAGAAAGAGTCCCGAGCGGCACACATTAAAGCGCTGATCCGATTCCAATTTGATGTGCGTGACATAACCATTAACTTCAAAATGTGTTTTTTTTTTTTTTATAGCATAGAATGACGAGACGAGCATGCCGTTCGCCTGATGGTAAGCGATACGACCACCCATAAACAGTAGCAACACCATCCAGCAACTTGTCTTACAAAGTACTGTGTGGCATTCCACTGCGCTCGTCATCCTGAGACATGAGATGTCAAGTCTCATTATGTCCAGTAGTTACACTGGCTACAATGTCCTTCAAACCGAAACACAACAGTGCATGCACTGTTGCTTGGCGGTAGAAATAGACATTGCGGTGGTACCCACCCAGACGGCCTCTTACATAATGAGAGACCTACCACCAGTAAACTGTGTGTGTGTGTGACTTGACTCTTTTATACGCTGTACAGGTAACTTTCAACTTTTGATTTTGGCGAAGGTTGGGTGAAGGGTGAAAACCAAAAAATTGAAAATCGGCCAAAAACAGACTGGATACTCTTCCATCGCGATTTACGCACCCAGCGCGCCTGCTCCTTCTTCAATTGTTCTATGCCCTGTAAAAATATGCATATAACAATCCAAGGTCTAATAATCATAAATCAATAAATGATCCCATTCACTATCTTCGTATTGATCCCAAGAATAAACCAACTACCATAGAATAAGTTGTCAATAAGCAAGAGAAAAAAACTTCTAAACCATTTTCGTTAACATTCTGAAGATAACGATTGGGATCGTTTATTGTTACCAGTCGTTAAATTCATTTTCATTTTACATTAATTTGCATTTTTTTTTTCTTTATCTCAATCTACTATGATTTAAGTTCCCTCATATTCCTTCTAATAGTAGGACTACACGAGTTCAGTGTAAAATGGGGTTTTCTTTACACCAGACGTAAACAATGGACTGAGAAAGAGCTTCGCAAACTCTACAATAAAAAAATATTGAATTGGTTATCCCAGTTCAATACTACTCCAGTATGTGATACATCAATGATGAAAATGTAGTACTCACTGTCTCATCATTCCAAATGGCATGCAACTGTGTGCCGAGCATGACAGCGGTGAATATAGCAAACAGCAATGCCTCGGCGATCAGGAACAGCAACAGCACGACGGTGGCGGGCGGTGAGTACGTGCTGCAGTCGCGCCACTCGTGCCGGATGCACGTCACGAACTGGTATATAGCCAGCGCCACCGCGTGGACCGACAGCGCGGCGATGTAGAACTGAAAATTATAATGTAACCTGTATTTTTATGTTAAAAATACTTTTGTACGGCCCTGTATAAAAAATGTGTAGTTTTTAAACAGCGCTGTGGACTTAGAATGTGACACGAAGACGCAACTCGTAAAACGAAACGATGTCGTTTAATTTTGATGTTTGTGATTGATCGAGAGACCAATACGTCAGTCTGTCAACCAATCCCAATAAGACGAAACGGAGACGTGACGTGTTTTTTTGTCACATTCTAAGCCCACAGTTTTATTTACTACACATGTCTCGTGACCGCCAAAAATGAAGTCGGAACTGGAGTTTCTCAATAAGACAAATACGGCCGAACGAACGTTGTCACTGGAGAATGCTATCAGGAGAAACAATTTATATAGTCCCCGTTGACCTCAACATGTCGGAAGTCACTAGAGCTGAGATATAGACAATTAAAAAACGATACTCTGCGTTTTAGCTGCTAATTAATTTAACCGTTAATTACATTTGAGTGTATTAACAGAATTATTTTATATACTGCCTCGGTGGCGTAGTTGTATTACGGTATGAATGCAATGCTGAGGTCACGGGTTCGATTCCCGGGTCGGGCAACGTGATATTGGATTTTTCTATTCTGTACCAGCCCCTGGTCTGAAATTTGTGCCCGATATGGCGATAGGCTCGCCCCCTATCACATCATGGGACGGAATACGCACGGCGAAAAGTGGATGCACTAGTTGCGCCTCTGCCTACCGCTTCGAGGATAAAAGGCGTGAGTATGCGTATTTTATATTAAACAAAAACAAAATTTCAATAATAAATTGTCATACCGTGAAAAGCACGAAATATTTTTGGTTGTTCTCTCCCACGCAGTTGTTCACCCACGGGCAGTGATGGTCCATCTTCCTGATACACCGCTGGCACACGGAGCAGTGATGCGCTCGCTCCGGCTTGATGCTGCAGCACTTGGTACATTTAAATATGACCTGACCTTCGCGGAAACTCATCTGTTTGATCATCTCCTTGGTTGCGTTTCCTTTTGGTACTGCCCCCTAGAATATATTTGGTATTTACAAATCATAAATTATATAATTGGTTATTAATGTATTTCATTGTAACTTATTTCCTTTATAAGGAGATGTCCACTTTTTGTATGGGTCCTGGGCCTCAAAATCTAACCAGGCTCAAATTCTTCAAAGCCCTCCATTTATAAGTAACTTTTTTAAGACCGTTCATACAAAGTGCCGTTTTTAAGCAAAATAAAATTATATAAATCACAAAATTGGAGGTCTTTAAAATTAAACGATTTATTTTAAAAGCCTAGTTTTTAGGAGTTCTTTCCAAATATATATATAAAATGTCTTGGTTAGAACTTTTGGCTCGTTGTTGGACATGCCCTTTATTGTAATGCGCATTTAATCACTAGGCGTAACAAACAAGTTAAGTCGATATAATGTGAAACCAAATGTGTATAATAATGTTTTATGACAGTTAAAAATAGTCAATGACATAAAAAATGTTTTTTTTTTTTTTTTTTATTTTTTTTTTTTATTGCATTTAATGACGAGACGAGCATGCCGTTCGCCTGATGGTAAGCGATACGACCACCCATAAACAGTAGCAACACCATCCAGCACCTTGACTAACAAAGTACTGTGTGGCATTCCACTGCGCTCGTCACCCTGAGACATAAGATGTTAAGTCTCATTATGTCCAGTAGTTATACTGGCTACAATGTCCTTCAAACCGAAACACAACAGTGCATGCACACTGTTGCTTGGCGGTAGAAATAGACATTGCGGTGGTACCCACCCAGACGGCCTCTTACATAATGAGAGACCTACCACCAGTGAATGTAAATGTGTAGTTGTTAAGTATATTTAAGACGATTTTTACCTAAATTAAATTTATAACTAATATATTCTACAAATTATATTCGTTGTAAATAAATATATGGCACCTAATTATTGCGAAAATGAAACGCCTGCAACATGTAAAAAATCTCTCAAAAATAATAGACAACAATCTATAATTATATTGTACAAAAGAAGAAATTAAATTGAAGGCAAGAAAATTCAAGTTTTTTGAATGACGTTAGTGTGCACAAAGAAAGATTTCTTGTAAATTCCTTAGTCTTAGGTCCTAGTGTGTTAAAATAGGGGATAGAAATGTTAAAAATGTTAATGCGGGCCAAGCAGTCAGCAAAAACTTTTATAAAAGTAAACTTACAGGATCGGTGAACATTGTCCTCAAATGTGATGCGAACGCAAGGAATGCCAGTATCTGGAATATGAATATGTTGACGTAACTGTAGAACGGGTACGTCGACAAACTGGGCAGCAACATCACCATCATCACCACGAACTCCGCGTACAGTATCAGCAACCATGTCAGCACTGCACATATTATACCACATATATCCTGAAACAGATAATAAGTATTATACATACTTATTTTGTGACGGTATTTGGATATTTCTTAGGTAATAACACTGAATTGATTTGGATGACACTAAGCACAGAGATAGACCCGTCTTGAATTAATTCGAAAACTGTACTACCTCACTTTCCCGTAGTGAACAGGTTCATGCTGCAGACTAGCCTGACTATATCGATAAAAATGAAATATAGTACTGGGGATTTCATTTGTGGGTTCAAATCTGAGGCCACATTTTGTTTGGTTTCCTACTCTGGACTAGAATTTCTAGAGGTTGAAGTCATCTATTTCTACGAAAAGGGTGAGAATAATATGCTGATTCTACAATAAATTGAGATAAGGGGTGAAGGAAGTTTTACATTCAACATACCTTTATACACCAGGCTTTGCCCCCACAGCACCGATTATGCATATCTTTGTCCGGCGGAGTCAGCACCAAGCACTCTACATCAATCTGATACTGACTTTCCATGTCATCATCATCAGTACTATCATAGAAGTCACGTATCATTGGTTGATTTTTTGATCTAGAACTATATATAAATAGAAACAGTTTAAAATATACCATATGATTATTTATTTTATGCAATATGTATTGACTTGGTGACTCATATAAAAACCTATGTATACCTATTATGGCTACATGGGCAATTGCAATACAGAAAAACACATGCAAATAAATATATTAATAACTAACTTCGTCGAACTGCGCACGGAACGTAATAAACAACTAGTTTTCAAGTAAACCAATATTATTACTACTATTTTCTTATTTATTATAATATGTACTTAGTTATTTTTTGTATGTGCCTACACAGAGACGTAATTGCGCGCTTCTGCTAGAAACGAAATGACATTATTCAATAACAAATTCGTAGTCGTAAAATCATACTACATAGTACGTAAGTATACAAACTAAGTTAAATCATGTACAACATACATCATTTTCCTCTGGCACCCTTTGTGAAGAATCCAATCCCATGGAAATGACGTCAGGTAAGCACACAATGATGCCTGACCTGGGAATCGAACCCCGCACATCCCAATTACATTTAGGTAGCAACAATTACTTGACAATAAGAAACAACTCGTAGTATTGTAAATATTCCGAAAACAAAGTACCGATAATTACGATAAATATACCTCCATAACAGCAGAATATAAAATGGTGCGTAAATAATGTAAAAGAAATATTTATACTACACCACTATATAAAGCAGGCTTGATTGTTAGGGTATTTGAATATGGCATTCAATTTTTTTCTTCACATCATAAGTCTATCTCTATCTATGTTACATGGTAAACATGTAAACTGCTTAATGCTTTTGACGGCACAGACATAATGTTTAGGAATTTTAATTCTCAATTCTAGAAATTGCCTTGTGATTTAACACAGGT
Organism: Sphinx pinastri; assembly: GCA_947568825.1. NCBI lineage: Eukaryota > Metazoa > Arthropoda > Insecta > Lepidoptera > Sphingidae > Sphinx > Sphinx pinastri. Next base: position 14,750,221 of record OX387614.1, on the reverse strand, counting down.
CAATTCAACCACTGAACATGATTATTTTCCTCCATAAAGCACTTTAGGATACTAATGAGAGTTCCAGTGTGTTAATATCTTTCTCAATACTACCTGCAGCTTGATGTATTATTCATTTTAATGTTGATCCAACCAGTTTTCAGATAGAAATGACGTCTCACAATCCCACCAGCATGAAATAATGCTAAAGCATCAGTATGCACAGCACTTAAGATCTTCAGGGTGCAAAATAGTATTTTCCAAAGCCTATCTTGAATACCGCCTTTGATGACACATACATTTTATTGTTGCAGTAATATACCAACACTGTGGCCAAAATCACTTCAAGCCTTTATGGTCACCTCAGGTATAGGTAATAGTTCCATAAAGTATGACATGTATTTTGAAATCCCATACATTTTTCAAAAATCGCATATTTTTTGATGTGCCAAATAGTGCATGTGTGATGATAATACATATGTGTAATAGTATTGTACTAAAGCAACTATAACACATAAGGTGTAAAACCCGCAATAGTGGCCCACATAAGTTGCATTCCAAGATCAGCTTGTGAATAGTCAGAATAGGCTGAAATAATTGTGCTGACTGATGAAGGATAACCGTATCATACAGTGGAGTCACTTAGCCATGCCCATATTAAAAAAATATTGTCATATCCAGAACCAGAAATGTTGGTGTTCTAGTACTATGTCTAAAATATCAAACATTTGACAAGCAAGCATACATGTTGATACCATTTTTAGATGTGTCACACTACATTAATTAAAACTAAAGGTTAAATAATGGCGAACAAATTCTGAAGGTCGAACTTAACAAATCCAGATAATTTACATTTTTAAATAACTTCATATCCAATACAAATAAATTATGTTCCAACATAATAGGATTAATTTTTCCATAATAACAATAGCCGTTACAATTTCAGTAAAAAAAATTAAGTTTAAGACCCAAAATAAAACAGTTTTTATTTGAATCTAGTCCAGTTAAGTCTTCTATTCCACTAATATCTAATTGTTCTCAAAATAGTTATCATTATCAGTTGTCAATACTGTTTTCAATGTTTTTTTTGTTTGTCAGTATTTTAAATGCTTATGAGTAAAACGTTCATTAAAGAAAAAATATACTTGTTTTAATTTGGGTACCAATATGCAATGCAATCAGCCCTGTATTATATACTGCCCACTGCTGAGCATGGGCCTCCTCTACTACTGAGAGGGTACTAATAATTAACCCTTAATTAAAGTTTACTATATACTGCAAAATCTTAAAAATATTTTTCTTGCAAACCATACTTTTCAAGTAATAGCTGACAGGTAGAGGTCATTGACATTCCTATTTTATTTTAATTAATAAACCTAATGGTGTTTTGGGTGAAATTGTATTAACACACTATTATTTACAGTACATGATCATAAATGATGTGGAGAGACTGCTGTCATGCAACTCAAATTCTAATCCCAGACAATTGATGATCTGAACGTTCATTTTTTGGCTGGAGATCAAACCCTCAACCCAGAATTTCAAAGATCACATCCAAATACAATGCCATCAAACTAGTGATGGAAAAATGTAAACCTAGACAAAAAAGAAAAAAAAATGTTGTTCAAAAGAGCTAGAGAAGTTGAAATTGTTAAACAATATGATGCCTTAATAAAGTTTAGCTTAAGTGTTCAACTTTTTATGTTTTGAATGACTGTCATATAACTCTTGTCTAAATATTATGTTCTTAGATACAAAATATGTTGCAAAAATAAGTGTATTTATTACACATTCACCCACATCAGTGTACTTAACATCAGTAAATAAAGTAAAAAAACTAAAATCAAATATCATTGATAAAGTGGTATATTGTATTGATTAACATTTCGGCGCGATTTGAACTGCAATTCATGTTATTTTTGATTGAAATGAACATAAAATCAAGAGTTTTCTGTCGCTAAGCATAGGGGCTCTGTAACAGTAGGTAGCAATACTATGCATATTATAAATCGCAATGCATTTCTCATGTAGGACAATCCACGCGCAATATTATATTGGCAAAGGTAAGAGCAAATTTTGGAACTTTCCTTTGAAAGCAGTGACAGTCAGTTCGCAAAACAAGGACAGCAATTATTAAAAAACGATGTATGCACATATCTTACCTCTGCAAAAACACAATGCTTGTAAAGAAATAGCAACCAACCTAAATTTTAGCGTCGGTCGAAGATAATGTTTTCAGGAGTTTCATAGTTTTACTAGGTTTCCTATTATATTGGGACTCAAAAAGAAGAAGTTTGCAGAAACAAATTTAAAGCTTTATTACGCCACTCGGAATTTCATGGTAAGAATTATTCAAAAGATAGGTAAGTATTCAAAATCAATAAATGATACGAAATTGCTCTCTTTGTACGTCTTTCACCACCACAGACTACTTTTCCATAATAGAGGTGCCAACTGCCAACTGCCAAGGTGGACAGGGTGGTCGTTGCGTATCATAGATAGTTGTTAACAATAACAACTGCTATATTGCATCAAGAGCTCAATAGCGGCTTACGGATTCGGAGAACTGAAAATTTTTGATAATTATAGGCTTTCGTGATTCTGAAATCTGTCTATTTTTGTTAAAAGTTATTGGCGAATAACGCTAAATCACAGATGAGACATTATAGTGAGCAATGCTAATAAGAGAACAAACACACTAGTTTCTACTAAGTATTTTAAATATCTCAATGTTGATGTTCAGTTCAGTCTTAAGCCAGGAAGAAGTATGTAAGTAGGAAAGTTTTCTCAAGTAATAATGTAAATGTTAATACTCAATTAAATAAAACTAATAAATAACCACGGAACACAGATAATATCAGTCAGAACATCAATATGAGTAAAAAGCAGCTGGATGTATAAACCGAAAAATAGCTAGTTATTAAAAATAGCTGGTTTTAGAAACTGCTATTGATAATGATATCTGTATCTACGATATTGGCATATTTATATGACATAACGACCCACCTCTATTCCGTACTTGTTCACAACAATCCTAGCTAGACCGACAATACTCCATAGACGGTACCTCAAAGTCGAAATCAAAGATCGGAATATATTATATCCGGATTCACGGAATCACAATCAGAGAAACTGAAATTAGATTCTGAAAAAAGGATTCCTGCCTCAGCCCTCACAACTTTCTTAAATTTCGAAGTGCTGCCACTTTTCAACTCGACGCGCGGCGCGGCGTTATAAAGAAAGCTAGACCACCACGGAAAGGCTTTAGGTACAATTACTTCAGCACGCATTTATATCATATATTTGATTTGAAATTAAAACCAATTGCATTTATGAATTGAAGGATATAGGAATAAAATTTTACCAGCCTATTTGAAAAATAATAAAGTTTTTATTTTTATTTCAGCAAATTATATTATCTAGGCTTAAATCCTATAAAAATTAAATATACGACTATTTAGTAGCGTTTTAATATCAGCTACGTGCTTTTAAATATTATTCTTTTAATTATTTTTCTCAGTTAACTGTGAGAAGAGAGTCATTATTATTTGGAAATATTCAGCATGCGTGTGGGTGTAATGTCAAATATTTTGGTACCCGCAGCGTTTTGGCTTTAGCTATAAAGGAGATGTTCGCTTTTGTATGGGTGCTGGGCCTCAAAATTAAACCATGCTCAAATTTTATGGATATTAAATGGGCAAAAATATGGATGTTGGATTCGTTAAAAAAATATTCTTAGAACCCTCCATTTATAACCAACTTTTTAAATACAACAACGAATTCTCAAGATAAATTTCAAAATATATAATTATTTTATATGAAGAAAAAGGAAACATAGTACAATATTATTATTTACCTTAGGCTCAACACGCGTCGTATCAACACGCGTCGTATCAACATGACTGTGTCTAGTGTCTACTGAGCTACTGCGGTTAGTAAATAGTCATTCATAGTTATTATATTAGTGGGTAGTATAAAAATTATACTTTGTAGAGAAATCAAAAAAGTGGAGTATAAAATCGAAACCAACCAAGTGTTTCCTGTCTAAAACGATATAATTAATTTCTCTTATTCGTAGTGTACGTGAAATCGCGGCTGCGAGCTATTTTTTGCAAGCTGCTGCAAGATAAAGCCAAACACGCAGCCCAATCTTTACTTATTATTCAGACAAAATGTGATTTACGAACGAATTGCCTCATTGACTGATGTATAGAGTACGTTTCAACTTATAGTTCCGATGGCGTGATGTTGGCACCCTTGTCTATCAAGATGGTTTCCGTCCCATGATGTGATAAGGGACGAGCCTTAAGCCTATCATCATTTTGAACACAAATTCTAGACTTCGAATACTAGACTGAGACCCGCGACCTCAAGAGTGGTCGTACCGCGCATGCAATACAACTAAGCTACCGAGGCAGTCTATGATAGACATTATGAAGACTACCATGCTGATTTTAAACATTTTATTAATATCTGTGTCCTAAACATTAAGGAAAGGTGAAAGACGGACGGCGCGTTAAAAGTTTAGTACCTGTGTGATTGTGAAAAACGTAAAGAAACCCCACTTATTCCTTTAAAATGTGTTCAGGCTCGTATTGCCATTTGTTTAAAAATAGGGTTGCCAGAGGGTTAATAGATTTCCTTGAATAACATTTAAAATATATAGAAATAACAAACAAGTGCATAATATCTATTAAAATAACAATAAATAAATAGCCAGTTTAATGAAACTATGTATTATATTATGCTTATTGATATACCATACCAGCCCTGTATTGTATACTGCCCACTGCTGAGCACCGGGCCTCCTCTACAACTGAGAGGGTTACAGGCCTTAGTGTACCACGCTGACCTAGTGCGGGTTGGCAGACTTCACATACCTTTGAAATTCAGAGAACTTCTCAGGTATGCAGATTTCCTCACGATGTTTTCCTTCACCGTTAAAGCAAACGATAATTCACAAAGAATACACATAATTTTTTAGAAAAGTCAGAGGTGCGTGCCCTTGGGTTTTGAACCTGCGGACATTCGTCTCGGCTGTCCGTTCCACTCCCAACTAGGCTATCGCCACTTTATAATTACGCCGCTAATTGATATGTCTTGTGTATATGTTTTATGTTAAATAATTGAAAATTAGATACATAATTTTTGCTTATATATTTTAAGTTTGACTTGAAAATATTAGTGTTTTGTTACTAAATGAAACATGTTCCCATTATTACTAATTTTTTTTATGGCACTTCCTTCATTTCAAAGTAACAGTAATTTGTGTCATGTAGCAAAACTGATATACATAGCTGCCAACATCACGCCATCGGAACTATAAGTTGAAACCAGAAACGTACTCAAATTATCTGTGGAATTGCCACATGGGGCAATGACATAACAATTTTGACGTTTTAGTTTTAAATGTTTCAATTTTGAGTTTCCTCAATTCTCAATTTCTCACCGCAGAGTAGTGAATATCTAATTGAAAATTAAAGGTGGTCTCTGATTATGAGTATATGGTAGGTAGGTTTTTGGTCTATGCGTTGGTTGGTGTACACTCTATCGTACAAATTCTATAAAAAATATTCAATTTCTTACAGCTGAAATTATAATACAAGGGAACTATAAACCTTTTTTAATTTTACATTCAAGTAATCGACAGAGTGATATTGTATTTCTAGAAAGGTTGACATCTTTAAAGGAATACTCAGCAGTCAGCTTTAAGACTTTTCAAAAACAAGCATGCCTCCCGTAAGTAATACTTGTTACACTTACATATATTTTAACCGGCTGTTGTTAATAGTTGTATCGTGATATTCGTAACTATAAATAATTAAATATTAACGATAATTTTTAGCTTTAACCACAATAACCACTTTTGTTTAAAATTTACAGTGTTTTCGAAAACAGAATGCTCAATAGTAGTAGCCCAAAAATAGATAAAAGAGCTAGTTGATAAATATTTATTATATGTATTTATAAAGCAAATATTCAAATATTTTTTTTTCAGCCCCAGAAAGGAAAAGCACCCACCAAGGGGGCTAAACAAATTTTGGCTGAGAATTCTGCAACCGTCTCATTTTACCGTAACATGTCATTAGGGGCATCTGCAGTTTACGCCGCTGTTACTTTATTCCTTTATTACGAATATTTAACAGTATGGGTTATAGTAAGTACTATTTTCTGTATAACTAACAAGCTTTTGCGTGCGGCTCCTCCTGCGTGGAATAGTTTTTCCGGGATAAAAAGTAGCCTATAGCACTCAGGAGTAATGTAGCTTCCTATTAGTGAAAGAATTTTCAAAATCGGTCATATGGTTCCTGAGATTAGCAGGTTCAAACAAACAAACTCTTCAGCTTTATATAATAGTATAGATAGATTGAAAAAAACAGTGTATTCACTAGCTTTGTATTTCAAATATTGACAAATATCTATCCACTTATTGATTATATCTGTTGTTTTTAGTTTCATTTTGTTGTATGTATGTATGTATGTTTAGTGGGGATGTATGCAGTTGCACAGACGTGTGATCAGTTCACCTTGTTGAACTATTTTACGCCTAGTCCCAGTTAGGGTGGCACTCACTGACTGGATCTCTCCATCTGACATTTGCTTTTGTAACTATCTTCCTGCTGATTACTCCCTTCGTGACTTTTGCTGGTATAGGTAAGTACGGCTCCGGTCCTATGAATGTTTCATCAGCTCCCTCTCTCGCTAGCTCATCGGCCTTCTCATTTCCTGTGGTGCCTTGATGGCCAGGTACCCAAGCGACGATGACCTCTTTGTCGGCTGCTAGCGTGTTCAGTTTGCTTTTGCATTCTTTCACTAGGGCCGACGTTGCCTCTGGTTTGTCAAGTGCATTTAAGGCTGCTTGACTGTCACTATAGATCAGTATTGTGCTGATTTCCTTGTTGGTTATTTGCCTTGTGCGGTCCGCGCATTCCAAAATGGCCATTGTTTCTGCCTGGAATACGCTCGCATATTTACCTAGTTTCATTGTGGTTTCTTCTGTGTTGGATGGCGTGGTTATGAATATTCCAGCCCCCGACAATCCTGTTGATTCCTTCCTTGAGCCATCTGTGAAACATGCCACCGACTTATGGTCATGTGGAAGTTCCCAGTTTTTTCTAGGTCCTATATGTATTCTGTATTTTTTGTCGAAGATCTTTTGTTTCTGAATTAAATCGTTGTTACTCCAGATCATCGACATTTTTCCTTGGAGTGTGTTGATTACTTCTTTGTGTCCTTTGTTTGTGGAAGTAGTTTTCCATAGTCCATAGGACTTTAATCTGTAACATTGTTCTAATGCTCTCTTTTTAGCCTCCAGATCCAGCGGTATGAATCCTAAAATTGTGTCCAGTGCCGCTGTTGGAGTAGTTCTTAGTGCACCTGTAGTCATAAGCCCAGCGAGTCTCTGTACCTGGGCTAGCTTCTTATAGTTTGCCTTGATGGTCGCCCTATGCCACTATACCAAGGCTCCGTAGAGTAGTCTTGGGAGTATGATGGCCTTATATATCCAGTAGGTTATATTCGGCTTCATACCCCAAGTCTTACCTATCGCTCTGTTGCATTGCATCATAGCTATTTTAGCTTTTGTGCATTGCTGGCTTATGTGCAAGTTGAACAGTAGTTTGTCGTCCAGCACTACTCCTAAATATTTGATTTCTTTTACCAGTTCTAGATTTCTGCCATCTATTAGAATGGGTGACAGATCTTTGTTTTTCCCCTTTTTGGTAAATAGAACCACCTTAGTTTTGTCTGGATTGAGGTTTAGTCCTCGCTCCCTACACCACTGTAAGGCTATCTTAATTGCCATGTTTAATCTACTGCACAACATATTAAGGTCCTGTCCCACTACTAGGATAACCCCATCATCGGAGTACGCCTGCATGTATATATGCCTGCGATTTATTTCCTTGATGAGGTCATCTAGCAGCAGGCACCACATCAGGGGAGACAGGCAGCCCCCTTGCGGAAAGCCCCTGTTTGCCCTAACCGTGTATGTTATGTCACCTAGTTCAGCTGTTATTAGTCTTTGATTCAGCATGTTCATAATCCATTTTTTTATTAACGGATTGATGCCTTCTCTATTTAATGAGGATTCTATCGCGTTTGATGTCGCCTTATCAAAGGCGCCTTCTACGTCGAAGAAACACCCAATTGCTGATTCTTTCCTCTCCAGTGTGTACCTAATGGCCTAAAGAGGGTAATGCTTTTTTTCTTTGTGGCCATTGCAAGCATGAGTGCAAGTTGAGTGACCTCAATGCACAAGGCCCTCGGCTATTGCCCTGCTCACTACTCCCTAAGGCCAATGGTAACTAGGTATTTGTATACATTTGTAACACAATGCTTGTGACTACACATAAAATAATTATTTATTATAGTCTTTATATATATAATTCTTCTGTGCGTGTGTATGTCACTGAACTCCTCCTAAGTGGCTGGACTGATTTTAATAAAAAATTTAGTGTGTCTTCAGGTGGATTCGAGAATAGTTTAGATTTACAATTCAGTCTGGGAAAATGTATAGCAAGACTTATCCAGGAAAAAACATTTCGTGCTGGCGAAGCCACGGGCAAAAGCTAGTAAATATGTAAATTCTCACTAGGGCTTTCCCATGATAATACATGTATGATATAGCCAAGATCATATTTTTTTTAGGTAATGAACATTTTTGTTATTGCCCTCTACATTACATGCTATCAAGTGATGAGGTATATAAGTCGTCCTAGCTATTCTGATAATAGCCAACTCCTTGACCCTGGATTGGATCTGAACATGGAAGGTGGTATGGGAGAGTAAGTATAATAATCTTAATTGTCTTATAGTTATTGATGTTTCAACCAACTTACGAAATAACAGTGGCAATGGGCATTTGTTTTTTTTTTTCATATTGTATCGTATGCCATTATTATATTTCATACTTGTTTCATTTATGGGTGACTAGTGATGTTTTAGTTATAATTTATGTTACTATTTAGTATGTTATAAAATATATAAAAGTAGAAAGTTACGTTAACAATGAATTAATTAACATTTACATGAACTATCCCTTGGAATGCTAGCATGCCTGTAGGCTGTAACTAATGTATCATAGGTAATTATATTACAAACTATGCTTTCCAATACTCATGTGCATAGGTTCCTAATACATACTATTAAATATTATTTCTGACTATGACTTCACACCCATGAATAAAAATAATATTGTTTATTTTCAGACATGTAAAGGATATTGTTATACTGACGTCCATCACACATGTTCTAGCAGTTTTTTCAAACTACTTTTGGTTACTTCTCCTCCTTCTTCCTGTAAGGGCTTTTTGGCTAGTGTGGGTCAACATCCTCGGCCCATGGTTTTTCCAAGAAGCACCCCAAGATACGGAGCAGGATGAAAAGAAACGGAAGAAAATGGAAAGGAAAATGAAGCGGTTCCAACAGTAGGCAGCAATCATTAAATATTAATTATATATTTATACACCCCTTTCATGCCATTGGTATGAAAGGGGATAAATATATATAGAGATATATATCTTTACTTCATAACAACTTATTTGAAATGGTGGATATTTTTTTTTAAATGAGCGTACCTAAGTAATTTAGGAAAGTTGATACATCAAGTATAATGTAAATATAAAATAATGTTTGCAATGTAATTATGAATTAAACTGTAACATGTCTCTTATTATCATATAGATCAAAAGTACTTTAAGACTATTATTATTTAACTGTTTTTGACTGATCGAATAAAAAATTGGGTACATCTAATTTTATATGTGCGTGACATTTGTTTTTATTAAAAGTACAGTTTTTTATTATCTTTTTTTACGTAAGGTTGATTTTTCCATCTATAGATAATTTTCAGCCACATCACTTGTCTAATATATCCAAATTGTGTGTTGTTATCAAGAAGCTTATGCCCAAGTTGTTATAATCCGTCCAACCATTTATTTAACTTTTGACTGCTCGAGTACTAATCAATTGGTGATATCCTAATGAGCTACCGATTCGTTTTCTTATAATAATCAATTTAATTTATGAAGAACTTTTGATCCATTAAACACGTTGATATATTTTTTTTCCTTAACATTTCGGATTATTTTATAAATACACCCAGGTGTTTTAATGTGTATTTTATGTATTAAAATAAACACTTGTTTAAAGCTTTAAACAGTGTGTATAGACTGTAAATAAATATTAATCGATTATATTTAGTAACAGAGGTAAAGAACAAGTCGATTCACTATTTTAAAGAAAAATTAACGTTCATGAAGTAGGAACTTTTTTAGTTCATGATTGCCGTTGATGTATAAAAAAAACCCGATTGCTTGTTAATAAGTATAGAACTTAATAGGCGTGCTTATGTCAAAAGTTAAATGGTTGTACGCAGTATAGTGTTATGATTTGTCCTAGACTTATAACCTGATAAATAATAAATCGAGCCTTACTGACTAGTGTAAAGATTCCATATTTTGTCATGCATTTTAAGATTTAAAAAAAAATACATTTTGATTAAGAACTACAACCACCAGTAAAAACTTCGAAGTCAATTCTACAATTTTGAAATAATACATTAATAGATACTTTGCGAACTTTTTAGACTTTTAAATGTTGGCGTATAAAGGATTAAGCACCGCACCTTTGATTAGTTATATAGCTAGATAGAGTGACGCGCTGCATTGAAACTAAAACAAACAGGCCAACTTTTCTTAAGCTAGTATGCGTGACAGCTGTGTCATACGCTATCCTTGCATCATTCTGCGTATCCTTGTGTGCGCGCATAATGATACCGGTTATTACATGGTTTCTATTACGGGGAGAAAATTATATCCGTAAAAAACAACAAAAAATTATTCACTCGAACTCATTTAGTGGGGAACAGTTCGCCTCTATTTTTTTCGTCGCGTTTGAAACGGTCAGTGTCTATCTAGGTATATAATTAATCAAAGCACTGTACCATATTTTCCCTTCATTAAACTCTTAATCGTTGTTTGTGGTCTTTGCTAAAACTTAGACAAATAATAAATATAATGAATAGATTCCGCTCCAATGGTGTCGCTTGCATACTATCGAATACAGTTGGTAATCGGTTGGAGCGCCTAAAGCGTTCGCCCGAAAGTCCGGTGCAAAATTATAATTCTCTCTGGTCCGGTGTGGTCAGCCGTCAGGGTCAAAAGCACAGAACTATAACAAGCAATAGAACCAACGCTAAAATAGCTACTTTATATATATTTTGATACTATTTTATCTTATGGCTTGGATAAGGTGACAGAAAGAGATGCATACTCATTCATGCATTCGAAATTTGCAAGGTTGTCACTAGTTTTCACATTACCTTTTTTATGCTAGAGATGAGATAGAGTCGATTAAAGTAATATCAAAAAATGTCGATGATGTTCAGAAACAACTCATAGTTTATTAAATGACGATTTGCAACAATAATCTCTTATTTAAAGGCGCTAAACTTGTATATATATATAATTGGTTTCTCGGAAACGGCTCGTCCGATTTGGATGATATTTTGGATTTGGATAGTAAGAGCTCTAAAAATGAGATTGGGGTATTCAGTTTTTTTAACAACCCCAAACTTGTGGGGTTAGAAGGGGGGAGATGTTCAACCGTTGAAGCGACTATAATGAAATTCGGTATTGGGATATCTTGAACGTTGAAAACAAATATGGTATCTTCATTTTTTTATTAACTCCTATTTAAGGGGGTAAAAGGAGGGAGAAACTAAACCCCTAAACCGATTGTAATGAAATTTGGTATAGGGATATCTTGAACTTTGGAAACAAATATAGGATGCTAATTTTTTTATTCACTCCTATTTAAGGGGGGTAAAAGGAGGGAGAAACTAAATCGCTAAACCGATTGTAATGAAATTCGGTATGGGGATATCTTGAACGTTAAAAACAAATATAGAATGTTAAATTTTTATTCTCTCCTTTTTAAGGGGGGTAAAAGGAGGGAGAAACTAAGTAACTGAACAGATTATAAAGAAATTTGGTATGGGGATATCTCAAACCGAGAAAACAATCATAAGATATTATTTATTTCATTAACCCATAATTAAGGGGATGAAAGGGGGAGAAATTAAACCGTTTAACCGATTGTAAAATTTAGTATGCGAATATATTACGCCTGGAAAATAAATATGGGATGTTAATTCTTTCCTTTTACTCCTGACTAAAGGGGATAAAAAGGGGGAGAAACGAAACTTCTGAACCGATTGTAATGAAATTTGGTATGGGGATATCTATAGGCTTAAAGATAACTATGGGATATTATTTTGTTACCTCTTAATTAAGGGGGTTAATAGAGGGGAGGAAATACTATTGCTCCGATTGTATTGCACAGTATGGGGATTGGGGATATCTTGAACCTTGAAAATTAATATGAGATATATTTTTTTCACTAACCCCAAAATAAGGGATAAAAGGGGAGAGAAATTAAACCGCTGAACCAATTCTATTTAAATTTGGTTTGGGTACCTCTTGTAACTTGACAGTAAATATGACATATTCAGTTTATTATTAACCCCTAAACAGAAGGTTAAAAGGGGAAAGAAAATAAACCGTTGAACCTATTATGGTGAAATTTGATATAGATGTACCTCGAGTATAAATATGGGATATTTATATTTTTAACCTCTAACTTAGGCCTTAACCTCTAACAGCTGAAGGGGGGGGGGGGGGACGTAACCGCGAAACATATTATTCAGACCAAATTTGGTGCGGATATAATTATCTTAAACCATGATAATAAGTACAGGACATTCGTCTTTTATCAATTCGTTGAGAATTGAACCATGTATATGCTCGTGATGTAATTCAATATGGAAAAATTATGAAACCTGAGATTTAATATAAAATCTGAACCACAGAAGAACCGTTTTTTTTTAAATTAGTAAGGTAACGACTCATTTGACTTCAGTCGTCAATATTTTCTTGAAATGGGAAACATTATTAGGACCAGAGATGTGATTTATCTAGATACAAGTATCTGAAATACAGATACAAGATATAAAATACGTATTTAGTATCTTGTATCTAAGATACTTTTTCAATTTTTATTTTGTATCTTGTATTTAGATACAATTTTTTAGTATCTTAGTATTTTATAAATACTTAATTTGCTAAGATACTTTTACTAATTACCTATGCATTTTTTACATTAACGGCTCATTTAAGGCCCATATACACGTTGCAAGTTTCTTGCCTGTTGCATACAATTAAATTGAAGCAATATATGACTTGCATGGTTTAAATAATCAACACGTAACATTCTTGATATGTTTGTGTAAAAAGCACATGCTATAATTGGTTAAACAAACATGCCTGACTGCCTCGGTGGCTTTGTTGTATTGCGTACGCGTTACGAGCACAATTTGCGCGCTGAGGTCCTGGGTTCGAATCCTGGGTCGGGCCAAAAACATTGTGACTGGGTTTTTCCATCTTATAAATTACTCAGTCGCAGCTCGGAGTCAGGAAGTTGGCGGTGTGATACCCCCGTGCCTGGGAAAGCACGTAAAGCCGTTGGTCCTGCGCCTGATCTCTCTCCGGTCATGTCGGATTGCCGTCTCACCGGACTATGAGAGTAAAGGAATAGCGAGTGCACCTGTGTATTGCGCACACACTTGTGCACTATAATATCTCCTGCGTACCTGGCTGATCTCCGTTGAGATTGGCCGCCGTGGCCGAAATCGGCTAGAAAGGGATTTATTTTTAACCAAACATTGTATTCAACTGGTTTCTGTCTTCTTTTGAAAACATGAGGGCATTGAGTCTTATAATTTTGATTTACAGTGTGTCTCCTGATTCCGATAAATCTCAATGAACTTTATTAAATCAGCAGAACCTTTTTTTAATACTTTTTACTCATATTTTTTAATAAACACAGTAGCTTCTAAAATCTAAAACGTTCAACATTTGAATCTTTTTATGGCATTGTATGACGGACCACCCAGACGGACTCTTACATATGGGAGACCACCACCGCAATGTCTATTTCTACCGCCAAGCAGTAGTTTGCATGCACTGTTGTGTTTCGGTTTGAAGGACATTGTAGCCAGTGTAACTACGGGACATAATGAGACTAAACATCTTATATCACAGGATGACGAGCGCAGTGGAATGCCACACAGTACTTTGTAAGTCAAGGTGCTGGATGGTGTTGCTACTGTTTATGGGTGGTCGTATCGCTTACCATCAGGCGGACGGCACGCTCGTCTCGTCATTCAAGGCTATAAAAAAATAGTTTCAAAAGGTATCTTATTTGAAAAAAGTATTTAGAAGATACGTATTATGTATCTAGTATTTAGATACCATTTTCAAAAGTATCTTGTATCTGGTATCTCAAATCCTTTATTTACAAGTATCTTGTAACTTGTATTTCAGATACTTTTATGAAGTATCTTGAACATCTCTGATTAGGACCTACTTTAAAGTAATAAATACCATGTATAGTATTTAAAACCACCCGAGCAAGGCTCGGTCACCCAGGTACTTAAGAATTAAACAACAACAATTAACTCCAGCTGGGTAGGTACCACCGCTATGTCTATTTTTGCCGCCAAGCAGTATTGTGCAATCATTGTTGTGTTTAGCTTTAAATATAGTAGCCGGTTTAATTGACATTAAGGGCCAGTTTCACCGGTTCCTGATAAACGCTATTTTTCACATGAATATAAATCAGCTATGCTCCTAGATTAGAATGTGACATTTGTGTTTGGTTTGCTTATACATTTATGAGACGAATAGCATTTATCAGCATACGGTGAAATCGGCCCTTAACATCTAATATCACAGGGTGACCGAGTGGAGTGCAATATTGTTGTTATTGTTTATGGATAGGCGAACAACTTGCTGGTCTTATCATTCATTTTTAACCCTCGGTGGAAAAAGACGGTCGTAATAAGTTTAAGGTGTGTATCTGTATGTCTGTGGTATCGTAGCTCCGAAACGAATGGACCGATTTCAATGCGGTTTTTTTGTTTGAAATTTGATGGGATCGAGATAGTTCTTAACTATAATTTGGAAAAATCTATTCAGGCGTTTGAAGATAATCAGCTCATTTCCTACTTTCACAAGGCCGATTTTTTGTATATTTGGTGTACTGTTACTTCAGTGGTATTTTCAAGACCAAGACGCGAGGACGCTTGGGTTAAATTATTACTAGGTACTTATAATTAAAGGTCAAACAAACACATTTTATTTTTAACTTCTTAGGAGATTTTTTGGGTCGGGTTATTAAATTTTTTGTTTAATTTTTGTTTACACGAAAAATAAATAGAAATTTGGTTAAAGTAGGTCCAATGATAAAGGGTACAAATAATACGACACTTTTAAGGACAAAAGATTTTTATTACCTAAGACAACGGAACTATTCACAGTTTAAATTGTAACATAATATTTAATAATAAAATAAGTAACATAAAATCGTCGTATTATATACACTGCAACACAAAAAAAATTGAATACATTTATTTTCTTTATTGCGGTTAAATGACGAGACGAGCATGCCGCTCGCCTGATAGTGAATCATACGATTGCCCATAAACAGTACCAACACCATACAGAACTTTGACTCGCAAAGTACTACGTGGCACTCCACTACGCTCTGTATCCTATTATCTAATATGTTAAGGGCCTGTTTCACAAATTTCTAAGTAAATTTTATTTGACAGTTATCGTCTTAAACAGTTAATGTAGCTAGTACTTATTTGATTACCGTTTATTAGGGCATAATAATATATAGAGTGTGACTGTTGTATTTGGTTAGCTTATACATTTATATAACGAGTAGCATTTACTCAGAAGTAGTGAAACAGGCCTTTAGTCTCATAATGCCCAGTAACTACGCTGGCTACAATGTCCTTCAAACCGAAACACAGAACACAGAAAACAGTGCTTGCACACTGCTGCTTGGCGGTAGAAATAGTCATTGCGGTGGTACCCACCCAGACGGACTCTTACTTATGAGAGACCTACCACCAGTGATAGTCGATCGTATGTCATGTTGTTCATTCACGATCTAATGTTGGGCCGTAAGACCTGGTGAGCACTGAGCTCAATATAACCGTCCGCCTTTCCCCGCTGGACTGGACGGTATCGATACTGTCGTTTTCCCTACGAAAAAGAAGATAGGAAGTAGGATAGTTTCATTCCCACTAAACAGTGTCACAGTTTTAAAATTTCTTACCTTACAGTATAGTCTTAATTCTTTGACGTCGTAATTTGTGACACTTGGTCCCACTTCGTTTGTTTCCATTTGGTTAGTTGATTCAGGTAAAAATAATGTAGGAGTAGCGTTTATTTTCAATCGTCCGTATTTTATGCTATCATGGAGAACAAATGATTCTTTGGTAAAATGCTTAGAGCAGATAAGACTGTGCGTTTTTGGTGCCCAATTGCACCTTGCGATGCGGTGTGTCCATATATTTTTTGTAATTTCATCTTTCGGGAATCTAAAATAAAACGTATAAAGTCCTCAACATTATCGATAACTCCTTTGTCACATCTCTATGATAACTATAATTATTTGTAAATATTTAATAAAAATACAATAAAAGAAACCTAATTGTATGCGGAAACTGTAGATGATACAATTTTAAAGCATATTCAGAACATCTACTTATTTTATAATTAAGGAAAAATGCATTTTCTGCAAGAAAACTCACCTATGAAAAGTCACCAGCTCATTCGTATTTTCTTTTCGCCCTGTATGTGATTTACAACCAACTACCACACACGCCATGCTTAAAACTAATTTCGACACAGTATCGACACATAAATTATATAATATTTTAGTTAAATTATTAATGTAAATGAATATTTAAATCAATTTTACGTTTACCGTCCACAATACATCAGACACATTAGCAATCCAACTAAATTTATGTGACATGACATTTCGAAAAATGACATATAAAGCACGCATATTTATAATTTAGACCAAGAAGCTTATATATAAGCTATAATCTTCTTGATTTAGACGCATAATTATAACAATGTACCCAAATTGACATTTCTTCTCTGACTCTTTAGAAATAAATAAAAACCATGTAGTATTCACTGGCTCACTCACTCTCGTGTAAAAGCTGTTTTATTCGAGATGCATAAGATTGATGTTTCGCAACTGTTATTTTAGTGTTGGTTCTATTGCTTGTTATAGTTCTGTGGTCAAAAGAGTCGACTCGCGTCAGTGGGGTAACTCCTGAAACTGATTCGATTGTTCGATTGTTTCTGGATTCGAACTCGATTCGATCTCGATTCGAACTTGAAATGCGCACTCCCGACGTCGATCGACTAGCTGATCAAAAACGGCCGTTATCAACTCGTCGATCGAGTATTTGTTCACAGATTATAGCTGTATCCTGTAGAACACGTCATTTTTATGTGGCTATGTTCTATGGAGAATTTCATTACAATAATTTATATATAATTTATTTTACTTATAAAACGATGCTCCAGTTGTTGTTACATACATATTTATATAAATATAAGAAATTATTACGTTGTTTATTGAGTTTTTTGTAATAATTCAGCAACCAAAGATAAATTGAGTTGCCCAAATCTATTTAGTCTATGCTATGAACTATCAAAATATCTGACATTGTCAGCGTCACGTCACAACTATATAAGTCGTAGCGGGAAACTCAAAATACAGTTTTTGGTTAAGATTTAGAATCTTGTAACAGGAGTTTGAGGTCAAAACTGGCATTAGTTGGATTATTTATTGTTTTCACTTATAATAAAACCATTTTCAAGCTTAGAGAATATATTTTTTTTGGAAACTAATATCGAATTATTTTTATTTTTATATGGTTAAAATAAGTAAAGTAATAATTTACTGGTCTCTCATATGTAAGAGTCCGTCTGGGTGGGTACCACCGCAATGTCTATTTCTACCGGCAAGCGGCAGTGTGCGTGCACAGTTGTGTTTCGGTTTGAAGGACATTGTAGCCAGCGTAACTACTGGACATAATGAGACTTAACATCTTATGTCTCAGGATGACGAGTGCAGTGGAATGCCACACAGTACTTTGTAACTCAAAGTGCTGGATAGTGTTGATATTGTTTATAGCCTGGAGTCTGGAATTTGTACCCGATATGGCGATAGGCTCGCCCCCTGTCACATCATGTGACGGAATACGCACGATGAAAAGTGGGTGCATTAGTAGTAGCGCCTCTGCCTACCACTTTGGAGATAAAAGGTGTGAGTATGTGTGTGTGTAAAGATAAAAATAAATTGATATCAGTTTCCAAAAAAAGTTACAAGCAAGTTCTAGGCTCAAAATTGGTTTTATTATAAGTGAAAACAAAAACAAAAAAAAAATATTCTTTTAGTATCAGCATTTAAATAAAGTTCAAACTTACATTTACAAATCATATTATGTTCAAACATAATATGATTTGTAAATCAGAATGATTATAATGGTTATGATATGAATATAATAAGAACTAGACTTCACCCAGTGGTCGAGATTAGACTGCATTTCATAAAAAATATGTAACAGGGCTTAATGAGATTAAAGGAAAAAGTAGATTATTGTCTTAACATGTATATTATTATTTTATAACAAACTAAAAACTAAATTTTAAAAAATCAAACAATAAGTCAGCTTCGCCTATTGTGCCTACTCCTCCACAGACTTTGAACAAGACGTTGCCGTGCATTTTGCCCACGTCGTAGCTCATCATTTCGAGATGATGATGAGGCATGTATCACACTGTCTGCAATGCCTGTCTTCGTGTCTTCATCAATAACAATAAGGGATGGGCAGTTATGCAAACTTTGAAACTCATCGCAATCCATATTAATTGTCCGGTTATCAAAACAGCGCATCCTAAGCAAATTACTTCTTCTTCGATTGTCAATACGGTTAGCTTCTTCAAGAACATTAAGAAATGATTGAAGTCTAGCCATTATTGCACAGATATTTGTAAAAATTCTCACCAAAACACAATACAATTCACTTGAAAGGCACCTATTTGGCAATCGTAGCATTTGACAGATAAAGTCGATTTGACAATTCGATTCACGATCGTACGAACGAGTGGAGAGTAAGCATTTCTCGATCCTAACGGATTTTTTTGATCCAAGTAAGTTCCAATTTGAGGCACGGCTCGATCGTGCGGTAGTGTAGATTTCGGGAGTACCAAAACGCTTGAAACCGAATCAAACTCGATTTGATTTAGGATTCGAACGTGTCAGGAGTAACCCCACAGGCTACTGACTGTAATGTCATACCAAAAAAAGAAAAAGTTGGTAATTTCTAAAAATAGGTTTTTTTACCTGTAAGTAGGTAGGTATTGCCATAATTTTTACTGTTCAAATGTAGTATGTATTTTTGATTATTTTTTGGGTCTACAGATGGCATTGTTCTTTGTAATTGTTAACTGGTGCGTTTTTGTGTTATTTACATATAATATTTTATTTTATGTGCAATTTTTATACTCTTGAGGTTTTCTTACAAAATTATTGCCGGTACTTAAGTCGTATTAATGGTTGCCTGTAGGTCTGTATTACATTAATCTACACCTTTTTTCAAATCGATAATTTTCGTATGTTAAGTTCAAGGTAGTTTTCTCTATAGGGTATTTATAATAATAGGTAGGTAGGTAGGTACTAGCTGGCCCGGCGCACTTCGTATCGCTTCAGAATCAATGAATGTTCTGTCAGCTTATTAGTTTTTTATTGACATTAAATGAATTATGAAAATGAATGAAGTTCAACAAATGTACATAAATCAAAATGAAAATGTCATACATTCATACACAGAGACAGAGAGAATCAGAGACTATTGAGCGCGACATGCCACGATAATCACATAACACTTTCGCCTCTTCCACATTCATCGTTCTCATCATATATTTGGCCGATTATGGGCATCCCCTCCATCCGTACCATCCACATTCGCTCGATAAATACCTTTCGTAACTCTTCTTTCAACCATCCTCCCTATGTGCCCAAATTATCTCAGCATACTTCTTTTAATTTTAGGCACCACATCATCCTTCCATTTATAAGTTCTCTCTTTTGAATCGCGGCATTATAAATAACATTGGTAAATCAAACACACGGTCCAAAATAGTTTTCTCTGTATACGAATATTATCAATTGGATTAATCAAAGAGCATTTATAATACTATCCTCAGATTGTTGGAACTCACCGGTTTGAAATCTCTTTTCGCTGATGAATTTCGGAAATAAATCGTAGGTACGGATGGAATTATTAAAACGAATTTAAATACAAACACGGTCGAAAACTGAATAAACATTGGTGAAAATTAAAAAAAAAATGCCAATTAATCGCGCAACGGTATGCAATGAAATGAGGTAATATGATATAATAATATGCCTACTCTTTGCGACTGGCGGTCGCAGGGACTACGCGCAACTGAAGCATCTGTCAAAGGATAAAATAGAAAACGCCATAATCATTTTATAAAATTACATATAAAATGTATGGCTAAATGAATTTTCTTCATAATTTATTTGACCGTGAACTTTTTCAATATTTTTATAGTTATTCTGCTATCCGGAACGGATACAAATCCAAAAAATCAAAGAATATGATAATCAGTTCGGCCGTTATCGAGTTATAAATGGTGTAACTAACACAAATTTGTTCCTACTATTATTATAAACGCAAAAGTTTGTAAGAATGTATGGATGTATGTTTGTTACTCTTTCACGCAAAAACTACTGAACGGATTTTGATGAAGTTTGGTACACGGGTAGATCATATCCTGGATTAACACAGAGGCTACTTTTCATCCCGGGAAAATATAAAGCGGGACGTTTATCCCGGAAAAACTTTTTAATGCGGGCGGAGCCGCGGGCAAAAGCTAGTATAGTATATATATAGATTTCCTGTGCGTTTTCTAATGTCGAAAAATGTGTGTAGCATTGATGTAAAAATCCCGTGTGTAGATAATAGATATAATAATCCTTTATTCTGTAGAATAAGATCTCCTCTACATAGTTATAAGATAACTACATGGTTGAAGTTTTGTTCGTTTTAATACAGTGTAAACTTTTTATAACTTCTTTCATTATACTAAAAAGTTACAATTCCTACATGCAAGTGAAGCATGCTATTTTAAAAATGTTAGGCGTGAAATCTTTCATTCGTTCAACTGAAGTCATGTATAAAGGCGCGATTCCATTAGGCAAGTCTTGCATGTAAGCATGGCGTTACATTTGCGTACAAGTTGCTTACATTGGAAACATGTTCTCGAGAGTGTGCAAATTGCATGAAAGTTTTACTTGAATACAAGTGGAGACGTTCAAAATTGAGTAGGAAATGCAATTCGAAACATGCAACTTACCTGTGCCCGATCAATTTATGCGTCACTTGAATGAAAATTTACAAGTTCAAACTACCAAAATGCAAGTTGTAGCTTGTATGCAGGTTTGTTTAAGTTGCATGCAACTTGCACCTTGCATACAAGTAACTTGCCTAATGGAATCGCGCCTTAATATATACCGACCAATTTAAATAGGCAATTTTTTATCCTGGAAATGGGCATAGTGGGCGTTTTGTTCCGGTCAAGGTCTTTCACATCAACGGTGCGGAAGCAATATTTAAAAATATAAGTTAACTAGGGGCCCGCCCTAGCTTGACGTGGACAAAGGAGTTTCTTGCTCCGCTTCTTCACAGCAATAACACATTCCGAAGCGGTGGTAGATTCATAATGATTTAAAAGAGCTTTGGAAAAAGACAATTTAAAGGAAGATTATTTGACTTTGACTTTGAAAGTATGGGGGCAATTTAGTACAGTCAGAAAAGTGTAGGTTCTAAGTAAGTCGCTTGCACGTCACCTGTCAGCAAGATGCAACTTACAACTAAAGTAGACAATAAGAATTATTTGCTGTTTCCTTTATACATCTTCGAAACGATCGCAACTGCTTGGTAAAATATAAAAAATGGGCCTTTTAACCTGAGAAAGTGTATTAGCACCGAATTGCGTGCTTGTACCTATGGTGTAACGAATCTATAATTATATGTATCTATACTAATATTATGAAGCTGAAGAGTTTGTTTGTTTGAACGCGCTAATCTCAGGAACTACTGGACCGATTTTGAAAATTCTTTCACTAATAGGAAGCTACATTACTCCTGCACCACACACCTGTGTACTCGCTATTTCTTCACTCTCATAGTCCGGTGAGACGGCAATCCGACATGACCGCAGAGAGATCAGGCGCAGGACCAACGGCTTTACGTGCTTTCCGAGGCACGGGGGTATCACACAGCGAACTTCCCGACTCCGAGCTGCGACTGACTAATTTTTAAGATGGAAAAACCCAGGCACAATATTATTGGCTCGACCCGGGATTTGAACCCAGGACCTCAGCACGCAAATCGCACATGTAACGCGCATTCAATACAACTACGCCACCGAGGCAGTAATATAATAGAGCACAGGGACGTTACTGCGGTTTAATTGTTAAATTATTCGTAATCTATGTACCAGACAATTATGATTGGCCTTTACTGACGCTTTGTGGTGACTAGTGAACAATATCAAGGAAAATGCCTTGTTATTTTCTTTATAAGTTGTATCTGTTAGGATATTGCAAGTAAACTGACGATTAGTCACCTTTAAAATTTTACATAAGTAGGTATTGCATTGTTCCTTAAAAGAATTAGGTTGGTGGAATTTTATAAAAAAAGGAAATGTAAGTAGGATGGATAGGTAGATTATTTTCCTCTGAAGAAAGAATACCTACCTGCTTATTATCAATCATCAGTTGTGTGAAAAGAAGAATAAAATTGAAGACTTTACGAGGAACACAATAAATGTCACTTCAATTAATATATTATGGTTATTTAATTAAATTAATGATTTTAATGAAATAAAGACACATATACAGGTAATTATAAGGATATAACTTTGGTAAGTAGGTACCCATCTACTAAGCATTTTATTACTTCTTCTAAAGTACCTACATTTTCAACACAGAACAAAGAAAACAGCAACATATTTGCCTATAAGTAAATTGTTTTGGTTTTAGCTTATATTTTCATTTATTTATAGGGTTGTTTCATAATGTGTTTATAAATCTATACTAATATTATAAAGCTGAAGAGTTTGTTTGTTTGGTTGGTTGAACGCGCTAATCTCTGGAAATTTTGAAAATTATTTTATTAAGAGAAAGCTACATTACTCCTGAGTGCTATAGGATACTTTTTATCCCGGGAAAATATTTTCATCGCGGAAAAACTTATTCACGCGGGCGAAGCAGCGAGCAATACCTAATAGTAGTTTTATAGATATGTCGGAAGCTGGTCACACGGTGGCCGTTAATGCGTAGCTAATACTTCGCAATAGTCATAATTGAAACTATCTCTTCAAGTCAAGACTGTTTTATTGCTCGTTCATGACATGTTCGCATGTACAGAGGACAATCCCTATGTCAGGATACATTAGAAACCCACTTGACACTTACTACGTTGAGAGCTAACCCAAAACTAACATAGTAACGACTTTAACAGTTAACTAACACTGAACTAGCATAGTAACGTTATGATTATAGCTAGTTGAATCACTCAATTGAATTCAACAACGAGTGGACTAAGACTGCACTACGACTGTTCTAAGATTGTTCTAAGACTGATGCTTCAAATGCCGAGGTGCCCTATTTATACTCTCAACTGTCACTCCTACCAATAGTTTGACATTTCGACTTGTTTTCTTCAAGATTATTATTTCAAATTACCCGACCATCCGACAAATATAATTTTGCTTCGTTACCTATTACAGTGTAACCTGTATACTTAACTGGGATCTATAGGGGCCAAGGATTTTAAACACTCAAATAAAGGCTTTTCATGTAGTCAGTTTCCCAAATAGAGAAGTTGGAAAAGACAGTTGTTTTATTTATAGAGGGACCCCACAAGGGTTTGAAGATGTGCGGTTGAAATTAGAATATTGGTATACAAACGTGTTGTAACCTGTCGAGGTCGTGAGTGTCAAAACCTGATAAATTGTCTTACTTATACCTACAGGCTATTGAGCTATCTAGACCTAATTATAGAGGTAAACATAGAAAAATCCATGGACCTATAAAAAAAGGCGGACGGAATTTCGCTACACAAAAAACTGAAGCACCCAAAGTATGTCAGCTTGCCTGTACGCGCGAGTATCGCGCACACATTCACACCAAAGTATGTCGATCGGCCGCCATTACGCAACAAACCTCAATTGAATGAAGTTCGTTGTAAGAATAAAAATAAATAATTAAAATATGCCGTCTTATGTGGTTAAATGCTGTCAAAATCACAGTGGTTCCAAGAACAAATGTCACGGGATCACATTTCATAGGTGAATTAGTAATGTATCACTTATTTGATCAACATTCATTGATATTTAAAATTATTTATTTTTGTAACACAAAACCTCAGCCTACAATTCCAGTGTTGTCAACTATTTGACGGGTAAATGACCCCGAAGTGTAGGAGACGTCATTTTTTTTTGTTTCAAATACGATTTTGTTTTTTAAACTAAATAGGTATAGGTTGTTATTACATATATGTTTTTTTTAGGTTTCCTACAGGAAATGAAGTATGGAGTGATTTAATTAATATAATAAGAGAGTGTAGATCATAAAATAAATCTTATTAAATATATTGCAGAAAAACATTTAACAATTAGATTTCATCACATATTGAAAGAAGAGGGCATCTCAAAGACCTACACAAGTAAGAGGTAGTTATACATAAAGTTAACGCAAGATAGAGAATTAAAAAAAAAAAAATGCAAATTAAAGAAAGTTTAATTATTTACGTTGTTTGATTTAGCCTTTTGACTGCCTCGATGGCGTAGTTGTATTACGGTATGACTGCGATGCTGAGGTCTTGGGTTCGATTTCCGGGTCGGCCAAAGTGATATTGGGTTTTAAATTCAGTACCAGCCCGGAGTGTGGAATTCGTGTCCGATATGGCGATAGGCTCGCCCCCTATCATATCACGGGACGGAATACGCCCGGCGAAAACTGGGGGCACTAGTTGCGCCTCTGCCTACCCCTTCGGGAATAAAAGGCGTGAGTGAGTGTGTGCGTATGATTTAGCATTAGTTAGGAAACATAATTTTATTGTTTCGGTAAGACTCATTCATTTCTACACACCTACTAATCACATATGTTTGGCTATTATTTATCACGGTCATTTCAAATAAAGCTAAATAATATATAAATTAATTAATTATAATTACATCTTGCAAACAATAAAATTATTGAAACGACTTTCAATAAAACTAACCTAATATTGGAAAAATAGTGTAGTGTAAACTAGTGTTAAAAATTGGGGAAATTTTGTTTTTTATGGCAATCATTCATTTACGCACACATAGTTACGCCACCGCCATTGCTGTGCTTCAGTTTTTGTTTAGCGAGAGTCCGTCCGCCTTTTTTTATACGTCCATGGAAAAATCTATGAAATGAAATCTCAGTTAACAAGGTTTGAAATTTTCACTAAAAGAGGTATTTCAATGCATAAGTCCAAGGCCCACTTATCCAGATTTCACTATAGTAGATAATATCATGTAATACTACAGTACAACTTACCTATCTAATTCTACTTGTTTGCTATAGGTACTTAACTAATATAAGGTTATTAGATACTTACAGGATTATTGATAATTATGTATTAAGTGTCATGTTCAATGTGCCATAAGTCTACGCCTAGTTGGGAGTGCAACGGATTGCCGAGACGAATGTCCGCAGGTTCAAAACCTAAGGGCACACACCTCTGACTTTTCTTAAAAAAAGTTATGTGTGCATTCTTTGTGAATTATCGCTCGCTTTAACGGTGAAGGAAAACATCGTGAGGAAACCTGCATACCTGAGAAGTTCTCTGAATTTATAAGGTATGTGAAGTCCGCCAACCCGCACTAGGCCACTAGGCTATAGGGTCATTCGGCCTAAAAGTACGCACTTTTTTTTCTATCGTCTACACAGTCAAAAATATAGTGTCTTGAAAAACGTTTTAACACTCTATGTAAAGCAAATTTATTCTACTTTCATTATTTAATGAGTTTTCTTACATTGCTTCATTGGTTTTTTTGCAATACATGTTTAACTGCATCGGGAGAAATTCGTACTATTGACCCGTTATGTGGGTAAAACTACGCAGAGTGTTTAATGAGAATATTTTTTTTTTGTATATGGTCTAAAAATCTTTACAAATAATATTCGGCTTAAATGCATCTTAAAGAAGAAAAAACCGTGCGATCATTGTAATGAAGTTATAACAGGGTGCGTACTTTTAACCTCGTACTCTTACTCAAACAGGGAATATTTTAAACAATCACATGTTAGTTGAGACGCAATTATTTTCTAGGACAGAATTAATAACTAAAATAAATACTATAATAATCATTTAAACTCAACATAATTAACGGACTTTTGTAAACTGATACACCGTCTAGCCATACACTTTTTTCCCAGCACAAAATATTGGTATCTAATCAACAAAATCACGTTGATCGCCGTTTTTAGGTAATCAAGTGAGACTTGGTAAAATAGCCTGTGGCTCTGACATCGTCGCTGACGCGCCCCTGATCTAGCCGATAAAGTGTCTGAGCCCCCTCAATGGGTTCCGAGATATTGACCATGCGAACTTTTACCCACTGCGTGCTGTTGCCCCGAATGACCCTATTGTCTGAAGCCAGCATCATTTTCACGTTTTGGCATTCCTAGGTGCATAAGATTTTGACTTAATTCTTTGTTGGAGTGAAGATAGTGCCATCATAACACTCTAGAATCTAGATAGAGTCTGAAGTCTAGACACGAAAAATAATTAGGATCTTCATATACCTTGTGTGCACCGTGAATGCCTAAAATTCGCGTGTTTCGGCGACCATTTGCAACTCACATTTATCCAGAGTTAGGTATAAACGTTAAGCCTTTTGGAATTAAGTAATAATTTTCGAAACAGGAGGAGTATTAGTAGTCGACGTTCGGAAATGGATGATATGTGGTAGCAACAACTATTGCACAGAAATCGCAATGGCCATGGAAAGAAGACAGCTACAATGCGCGGGCGCAGGCTGCCAGTGGAACATTTCACGTTCGCGCGTCAACGAGCACGACGTATCGCGATCGCGGAAAATATATTTACGCCCACAAGCAAAACGTGAGTTACGTTTTTTTTACTATTATTATATTACAAT
Source organism: Sphinx pinastri (assembly GCA_947568825.1). NCBI lineage: Eukaryota > Metazoa > Arthropoda > Insecta > Lepidoptera > Sphingidae > Sphinx > Sphinx pinastri. The sequence goes on along the minus strand of OX387614.1, from coordinate 14,723,072 downwards.
TTATTAAATTATGAAAATGTTATATTATTTTGTGTGTGGACTGCCTCGGTGGCGTAGTTGTATTACGGTACGACTGCAAGGCTGAGGTCTCGGGTTCGATCCCCGGGTCGGGCAAAGTGATATTGGATTTTTCTATTCAGTATCAGCCCGGAGTCTGGAATTTGTGCCCGGTATGGCGATAGGCTCGCCCCCTATCACATCATGGGACGGAATACGCTTGGCGAAAAGTGGGTGCACTAGTTGCGCCTCTGCCTACCCCTTCGGGGATAAAAGGCGTGAGTATGCGTATGCGTATTTTTGTGATACATTTATGTTGATATTGTTTAATTTATCGATACTACCATTAATATGACAAATATCAAATACATACATACAATACATTTTTAAAAATTCATAGAACCTATTTTATTGATAATTTTAAGGCAATATAATTATGACTACATTATTATAATTTAATTAATTTGATTTACATAGCCCGAAATTCACGTGTTACACAAATATAATATTCTTACTTGCCTGCTAGGTAGGCTTCCTTGGAACTAATAATATACGTAATAGTTGAATACCGAAATGTGTTAGTCCGAATAATAACAGAATGAAGTCGGTAGATTTAATTATGGACTTACAAGTCAACTGCGTTCTTGATAATGGTCAGAAGGTCACAGTCTACGACTATCCACAAGGCATAAACGCACACGCATAATATTATGGGCAATATTACCTATATGCTTTAATTTTTCGAGTTGAGGTCAATTAACATATCATAAAAAAAGTTAATGGTTGTTACCTAATTTGAAACGGTGTCTACTAATAGAATTGTTCAATATTAGGTATTTCGTAAACCAACGAAATTTCCGTGTGTCGTGTTGAGTGCGCTAACCTCACGTTGTAGGTATGTTCAATTTTGCATCGATTTCATGTGCGTAAATTTTGGACTGCCCAATTCGTACTTTGTTGCTAAAATGGCATAAATAAATATCATATTGTATCTTTATTGAACAATGTGCATTTCAATGGAAAAAGTGCGTCTTATTAAAAATAATCAATGAAATAAATATAACGTTAATAAAATAATATTTATTATAGAGTTACTTACTTAATTTTACTTCAAGAAACTAGATGGATAAATATTGAGTGTTTGAAATGTCAACTTGGTACCAAGTTACTATTGATATAATATACCTAATTCATATAAATAAGGTATTGGTAATATCAAGTGATGTTACGAATGTTCGATTTCCAACATTCGCGAACGCGAATGCGAATATGGGATTTTTACTGGGCGTCAAAAGATTTTATGTGAAATAAGATGGTTATAGATTTTTCAACAAATAATTTTGAGATAAAGTATAGTTTAAAAAATACATTTGATTTGTTAAGTTACGATTATGTAGATTTCCATTAACTTTTTAAACAGGCACGGCAAACTGAGGTCAGATAGAGTGGCCTGTTTGAAATATGTCAGTAACTTTCGTTCTCTTTAGAATCTCCTCATTTCCGATTTGATCGCTTAGAGAAACACCGAGCATACCCGGGCCTCTTCAAAGCTTGCTGAGTGACTGTGAGCTGTCTTGGGTAGTCCATAGTCAGAGGCCACCTCTCAAAGCCGTAAGTACACACTGGTAGTACATATTGATTATCTTCAAGCACTGAGGTATTTTGGATGAGAAGATCTTGCCTAGTTTCCCGAACGCTGCTTAACCGAGCTGGTTTTGACCTCTATCTTAAAGTTGGAGCTGCCTAACTGGACCACTGGTCCTAGATAGACATATTCGTTGACAATTTCGACAGCTACGTTCTCAAACACTAATCGGCATATTACGCACAAAATGTGCATTGGACCAGATTTTGGTCTAGTTCATTTTAAAGGTGCTTTCACAAAATGATGTCTTGTTGTAAGGTTTTCGTCGTTCAAACATGATTCATTGGCTTCATGTCTACGATAACTATTATACCAAAAATATTCTTCATTTCATCTTCTTAAATAATTATAGAGCGATTTTTCGGTAATCTACTTATTTATTGAATAATTCTCATTCTCCCAGTGTAGGTTTCAGCAAAAACACACAAGAGACCTGACTTGGGAGCTCCAATTTGCAAATTATGTTAAACATAAGCCATCAAAAGAAATATTCTAAAACTATTAACACCCTGTTCTTACATAATATCAGAGAAAAAAAAATTAATTGACTTTTAAACAGTTTTTTTTTTACATTTTAGTTTTCGGTCAAAATGGCTTCGGAAGAAAATTTTATATCTTTGGAGTTTTACATCACATTAACAAAATATTAATACCAAAATAAAATATAAAATAAAAAAAAACTACTACTATAGTTGTGTCAATTTAAGCTTCCCGGTTTGACAATTCAATTTTTTCGCGACGCGATAACTTTGTGAGTACGTCTACCCAAAAAGTATTTATTTATTTAAAAAGGTACATAACAGAACACGTATATTTAATACTCTAATACACTTTACTTAGGCTTAAAACTAATACATGTCCAATTACAGATGTACACAACATTACTTAAAAAATATATAAATTATGACAGTATTTTATTTTATTGGTTGTAGAAAACTTACAGCTAATACAAATGATAGTATATAAGATTATAATAGCGACAAAAGGCCAGTTAAAAGTTTTCACTTATAGGTTAGGTGTGTACCTACACATACAATTTCTTAATATCTTGCTTCTAGAGTGTTCTAGAAGCAAGATACTAAGAATTTGTTATATAATAATAATAATAATAACTTTATTGCAGACCCACGATCCATATCACAAAATAAACTTATTACTAAAAAAAACTACTTAAAAAAGCTATGATAGTAGACAGGTCATCTCCACCCAACGTCGATATGTTGCCGTCATCATCAACCTGTCAGCCAGACTCATAATAATGGAGTTCTTACACGAAGCAATATTACATAAAATTCAACCGTTAAAAATATATTTATCCAAGTTAAACAACGCATAGAACCGAACTCAGAGGAAGAATGCATCGCTCATGATTCTTTTAAGTTTTGGAATACTTGTGCAAAAAAGATCTAAGTCCATATCACACATTATATTGTTAAACTGATAGCTGGCTCTTTTGAGGAAGGCATTTTTGCAGTAATTTGTGTTTGTGTGGGGGATATTTAGCAATCTCGGACACGTCACAAAATTCGCAGGAGGTACGGGTAAATAGTCTTATATTATAACTTATGATCTAAAAGAACGTCTACATTTGTTATTGAAAATATCAAGGGAATCAAAAAATATGTCAATATTTGGCACTTTGGCACAGATTTCATTGTAGGTAGTGGATATTCTACGTACGGGCGAGTTATACCCAACATTTGTTCGGCTTTGTGGTAGGTGGAAGAGTTCAGTTCGCGGCTGTCTAGGCAGCCGGTATGGTATCGACAACCCAAAGCGCTCTAGTAAATGCTTGCACTGAGAAAACCCAGTAACACATCTGTATAAAAACATAAGGTCGTGTTGTTTCCGTCGATTGCGTAACACAAACATGTTAAAAAAAGAAAGACTAGTTAAAAATTCAACTATATAATTGCAAATATTAACCACGTTCTCCATAAATTATAGCAATGAGTATAATATTTATGTGCTAACCTTGAAATAATATTCTAAAAATATACCGAAATAAAGAATTTAATCTTGACTTTTAAATCAACGCGACGCCTTTACAATGTTGTATCCTTCAGTTCACGGGCGTAGCGGTGGGAAAGTTTTTAATCGTTTGGAAACGAAATATAAACGATTACTGAGAAAAATCGAAATTTGGAAATTATATGCAGGATGTATCACGATAGAGTTTTCAACTGAAGCAGGTCAATAGTTGTTGTTTAGGTACATATATTTATTAAAATATGTTTCAAGAGCATTTTTAAAACAGTCTAGTACAATTTATTACATAAAAGTACAATATATCCTACTAATATTATAAACGCGAAAGTTAGTAAGAATATATGGATGTATGGATGGATGTATGTTTGTGACTCTTTCACTCAAAAACTACTGAACGTATTTCTATGAAATAAGGCACACAAGTAGATTATGTCCTGGACACAACATCATCGTCATAACACATAGGCTACTTTTTATCCCGGGAAAATATAAAGCGGGAGTTATATCCCGGAAAAACCTTTAACGCGGGCGGAGCCCCGGGCAAAAGCTAATTCGATATATAATTTATTTCGACAATAATTATAATTAATGTTTTAATTTTTTGTAATGCACCTGAGCGTACCAAAATTCATATAGCATTTCTAATGTAATTTTAGTAAATATGAGTCCTTATGCTGCTGAATACGCATTAAGACTGTCGCACCGAACTCTACTAGGATTTATTAGATACTAATTGGTCTAAAAGAGCTGGTTGATAAAATCAATGAAAAATAAATTATGTCAATGTAATTTGAACTTCAGATATTTATCCACGTCCATCGTATATATAAATATATATTTATATTTTTTATATAAATGATAAATATATATATTTATCATTTATATAAAAATTACCCTTTTGACTATCGATTATAAAGTCTCTGAACAAGAAATCGATATCACTTAAGAATCGATTATTTCGGGCAACCGATTTTTTCTTCTCTTTACTACACATAGTATGAAGTGAAGTGTCAATAAATTGTCATACCGGCAAGCTTAAATTGACAGAACTATAATAATTTTATAATATGAAATCCATGTTATTATTTTTAATTTCACAAAATAAAGGTGGTATATATATTTGGTTGCACCGATGCCGCACGCAATACAATCGCACGTAATAAAATTTAAATCGATGTTATTATTTTTATTTCATAAAATAAAGGAGGCATATGCTTGCAGTTACACCGAAGTCGAACGCAATACACAATAGAAAAAAAAAAACTTGGCGCAAATATGTAGAAGCGCCCTTAAGGCTTACCTAGTGGGAAACTCGGTTGAGGTCTTTGAGCATAATGCTATGATCCTCAAATGATTCTTGACAAGACAACAATATCGTTGGCAAATGAAAGGTGAATAGGTAATATACTCGCTACTGAAGCTAATTCCAAATCCATTCTAATCAAAAAGCTTGATGATATCGTCCAACGCGGCAGTGAACAATTTCTGTCTCACGCCTCTGTGTATTGGAATAGCCTTCGTGTTCTGCTCCTGTACTTGGACTAACATGGTGGCGTTGTTGTACAAACACCACAGCCCTTCAATTTACCGATAGTCGATGTGGCTCTGCTGGAAGAACTACAACACAGCTCTGGTCACCCTACCGCATTGTATGAATGGGATCTATGGTACTATAGCCTTTTAGGAATCCGGTGGTGGAGAAGCTGGAAGATATCTAGCCAGCTCCAGACGATTCGTGATAACCCTTGAGAACGGTTTATAAGCACGACCCAGGAGAGTGGTGGGCCTATAATTCTTCAATAAGGTGTTATCACCTGTCTTAAATAACAGCACCATACCCTTGCTCCAGGCGTTACATCCTCGAGCAGCACGGAAGGACTTTTAGTATAGGCGCACCGTCCACTTACAGATGCTCTGCAGTGATTTCGTTCTTGCTTGCTACCTTGTTGTAGAACCTCTCAATCTCTTTCAATATCATGGCCCCGCCGAAACTACGTTGCCGTCTTCCATCTTCAGCTTGGTCATTTGACTTTATCCGATAGACAGCCCTTATGCGAACACTTGGGAGCCTTTATTCCGCTCGATCGTCTCCTCGAAGTTTACAACATTGTAAGTACGGATGTTGTGTTGCGAGGACTTCCCTATGTGTCAATCGAGCTGCCGATATGCTTTAGTGTCCTCCGAAGACTGCCACGCCATATATCAACGTCTGTAACTTAATAATTTCAATTGAAGATAAGAAAAACACCAATTGTGGTAAAAAAATATAACTAGTCCATTCGGGTTAAGAAAATAGTGAGTTATCAGTGCAACTGTAGGATATAAAAGGTATACTGACAATGAAGGAAAAACATAATTAATTAATAATATTTTAAAAGATTTTAATCATAATATATAAATTATTTTTAATAACTATACTAATATTATAATAATATATATTATAATATATATTTTATTATGGATGCGGGCCGCTTTTGACAGGTCCGTCTGGAAATCTTTGGGGGAGGCCTATGTTCAGCAGTGGACGTCATGTGGCTGATGATGATGATGATACTAATATTATAAAGAGGAAAGTTTTGTATTTTTGTATGTTTGTAACGAATAAACTCAACAACTACTAGACCGATTTTAAAAATCTTTCACCATTATTACCTATGCGACATTATCCCTGAGTAACATCGGCTACTTTATATCCCGGAAAAGTTCCAACTGGGCTTTTATCCCGGATTTTCTTTTCTCGGGAGTGGGGCCGTCACGGCCAAACCACAACCGATTTCGATGAAATTTGTTAGGGAGGTAGTTTAAGACCCTGAGAAGGACCTAGGTTACTTCTTATCCCGGGTAACTATAAATCGGAACTTTTATCCTGGAAATCGTTTTCTGTGAGTGGAAATGCAAGAAAATAAGTATGGAGATAGTTTGAGATCCAGAGGAGGACATAGGCTACTTTTATCCCGGAAAAACATAAACCGGGACTTTTAACCCGGAAAATATTTTCTTGCGGGTGGAACTGCAAACAAATAAATATGGAGATAGTTTGAGACCCAGAGAAGGACATTAAAGGCTACTGCTTATCCCGGAAAAATATAAACCGGTACTTTTATCCCGGAAAATCATTTCTCGCTAGTGAAACCTCGAGCAAATAAGTATGAAGATAGTTTGAGACCCAGGGAAGATCATGAGCTACCTTTTTTAACGGAGAATATTTTCTTGCGGGTGGAACTGCGAGAGAGCTATGGAGATAGTTTGAGATTCCGGGAAGGATAAAAAGTAGCCTTACTTTTTATCTCGACAAAATATAAACCGGGACTTTAATCCCGGAGAATATTTTCTTGCGGGTGGAACTGCGAGAGAATAAGCATAGAGTTAGTTTCAGATTCAGGGAAGGACAGGCTACTTTTTATCTTTTTATTTTTAAGGATACTTCTTTAATGTCTTTGGATATATCACTACATATTATAAAACAAAGTCCCCCCATCGCATCTGTTTGTTTGAACGCGATAAACTCATCTACCGAACGGATTTTTAAAAGTTTTTCACCAATGGACGGAGTGATTCAAGAGGAAGGTTTATGTGTATAGTTTATAAATATTTTGTACGACAGAAAAATAAATGTAGGCATAAAATATTATGCTTTGCTACCTATGCGAAGCCAGGGCCGCTAGTCTTTAATATATTCATTATTATTATTTTCCTTTGAATCAGACAATGTTAGCCTTCTCTTAAAACAAAATTACGTTTTACCTAGTTTTCAATTATAATATTACTATCTGGCCCAGCGGACTTCGTATCGCTTCAGAATCAATTAATGTTGTGTTATTTTTTTTGTTTTTTATGAAGATTAAATGAATTAGTCATATATTCATACACAAAGACAGAGAGAAACAGGGAAAATGGGGTAGTTGACTTCTTTTTTTATATACATTTATCAAAAATGTATGCCATCCGAAATCTAACGGAAAAATAATTTTCAAAGTTGGCGCAATAATAAGTAAGTTATAAAGCTTTGAAATTTGGTGGAACGGGTAATTGTCAAATAACTATTATTTTCTGTTACATATAAAATAACTAGCTTTTTCCCGCAACTCTGCCCGCGTTAAAAAGTTTTTCCGGGATAAAAGTCCCGGTTTATATTTTCCCGGGATAAAGGGTAAAACTTTTACAAACTGTGAATGTCATATTTAATTATATCGAATCAACAACCTAAACAAAAGTCTCAAGCATCTGGCTCTAAAAATGACGATACTTCCATACAACTTTTCATCCCCCCCTATCAACCCCTTACAACCTTTTTTTTGCATTAAAACCTAGCCTCCTTTCTCAGGCTCTATACTATCTGTGTACCAAATTTCATTTAAATCGGTTCAGTAGTTTTAGCGTGAAAACGCGACAGATAGACAGACAGAGTTACTTTCGCATTTATAATATTAGTAAGGATTGGGACTTTATAAGTTTTATTGATTCTGTTCCTTTAAAATTCAAAATATTGTTTTCTTTTTATCTTCCTTAATTTTTAACTCACATGCTCACAACAATTATAATCTCAAAATGTAATCTGTGGAATCTATTGTAGGTAGCATACATACATACACTCACGCCTTTCTCCCATTGGGGTAGGCAGATACTATAGAGCGCCAAGTGCCACGATCCAAGCACACCTCTTTCGCTTCTTCCACAGTCATCAGTCTCTTCATACATGCTCGTCGGTTACGAGAACTCCTTATTTGGCCCTTCCTTAGGAGGTCACCAATTTGGTCCATGAAGGTACGTCTAGGACGTCCCCGTCCGGCGCTACCACTCACTTTCGCGACATAGATTTCTTTCGTTCCTCTTCTTTCATCCATCCTTTCAATGTAATTTTAATTAAATTAAAAAGTGTAATTTCAATGTCTAACATTCGCGTAAACATAAGGAATCATTATGTATTATAAATTTAGATGCAGTATGCTGTACCCATGTAGGTATGCAACTGTTTGGTTTCTTTTTTCTTTTTGGTATTTTAAATAAAATAAAATAATCATGTCCCGGTGAATTGCTCCCAAGAGAAATAATAGATATTTTTAATCTGATTCTTTAAGTAGGTGGCGCTGGCGTCTTGCTATGTTTTAGGGACTTTTGTAGGTGGAAAGCGTTTTCACGCGGGCGTAGCCGCAGGCAACGTACTTACCTATTTTATTTATATAAAATTAAATAATTCTAATAGGTGTTTCTAATTTAAGTTTACGTTTATTATAGGGAACGTGCACTTCGTAAGCTCTGCCAATTGCCATCTGGTGTTGTAATCTGAATCTTTTTGAGCCCATCGATACTTGGCATTGACGCAAAATATAAGGATGACAAATAACCATTGATCTATTAACATTTAATTTGTTGATAATGTATTGCTGTGTATCTGGATGCTCCAAAACATAAAAATAAACAAATCAAATGGTGTGAAATTCTATTATGTTCCCAATAGTACCTAAGTACTTACATTCCATGGTTATGTGTAAATCGATAAAAGTAATAAAAGCTGCATAAAACATACATAATTATGAGTTCCAAAAGCATTCAGAAATGTCTCATTACGTGATTTATAAAAATAAAGATATTTTGAAGATAATATTCAATACAAACAAATTTGTAATTAAGGGAACATAACCTCCTAATTTTGCTTCAATAACATCAAAATAACTAGCTCCCATTTAAAAAAAGCTTTTCTGGCCACTCTAGGTATCAATAATATTCAGCCAGAAGCCATATTTTATCATTTTTGACATAATATAAGAATAATAAAAATAAATTATAGCTTTAAGTTTATAGCTACCTAAAGTTCGTGCACGTTCCCTATATTTTAAATACAAAATACTATTTTGGTCTCCAAACCAAATAAGAAATAATTCATAACCCGAAGCGAAGTTATAGTTTATTTAGCGGTTTACCGAGCCCTAGTAGTTGAAGGTTGCAATAAGTAATTAATTCATTCTGATCGATAGAGTTCCATGACGTCAAGAAACAGATATTTATAGTTGGTATTGTTTCTAAATTTCCGTACAATGAGTCATTAAAGTTTACTCCACATTATTTTTTAACAGATAAATACGTCTGTAATTTCATTTTATGATATTAACCTCATTGTGTAGTTAAGAAAGAAATTACAATATATTAATCTGTATTTTATATACTTTGCTGAGCCTTCTCTGCTACTGGGAGGGTTTGGATCTTTCGTCCACCACGCCTTACGCCTTTGGAAACCTTCGAAAATCTTACGTAGAATTCTCTATTCTGCAAATATGTTCACCTTTTCATATAATTACTAACATTATGTACCTACACCGGTAACTCAGAAAGGTCAATGTCGCGTGTCCTTGGAGCTGGGTTCTGATCTGCGACCATCAACTTGTCAATTTGTTCCAATTTCCATCTACGCTAACTATTCTTATACCTACCTACGAAAAAAGTCTTGACTCACAGACTACTTCACAGACTCATCTGTTCCTATCCAAAACACTTGGAACAAGTAAACTCACATGTTGCACAGGGAGCACATTTTTCATTAAATAAACACATATTAAATAAATATGTGCTCCCTGTGCAACATGTGAGTTTTCTTGTTCCAAGTGTTTTGAAAAGGAATCAAAGAAACACGTACCTAAGTCTAATAAATGCGGTGGAAATGCGCTCCTTATGGAGTAGGTATATGTGGAGTCTGATAAGAGATCGTTCCGATCAAATAAATGATCTTCATTGAAAAGGGCAGGTCAGGAGTACTCTTCACCGGCGAAAATGTATGAGAAGAACTATGAATGTGGAAGAGACGAAAGAGGTCTGCCAAGATCGTAGCATTAACTTGGACATTGTGAAGCAGCCGATATTTTAAGAATAGAAAAATATTTTGATATGCCTACGCAGTTACGTGTGTAAATATTAGCGCCATTAAAGCATGTATGTACATACATAACAATTCCATGATATTACTAGTGGTGTAATATTCGTATGGGCATTCGCGAATATTCGCGTTTTTTTTTAATATTCGCATTCGCAATAAGTTATGCGAATATTATGCGCTTGTTTTTGGAAATTATTGAAAATTTTTAATAAGAATATAACTAACACATTAAAATATTTATTTTATTTATTTATTTAAACTCTTTATTATACATCAAAGCATAAAAGAAACATATACATATTATACAATAGAGACTACACTTAAACAAGAAGTAGGTAAGTACAAATGGCGGTCTTATCGCAATCAGCGATTTCTTCCAGACAACTCTTGGATGGACTTAGTTAAAACTAGGAAAAAGAGAGCGGGCGGTCATTATCAAGTAATGAAAGGGGATGGAAATCTGATGTACATACATACATAAACTCACGCCTTTCTCCCATTGGGGTAGGCAGAGACTATTAAACGCCAAGTGCTACGATCCAAGCATACTTCTTTTTCTTCTTCCATAGTCATCAGTCTCTTCATACATGCTCGTCGGTTACGAGAACTCCTTATTTGGCCCTTCCTTAGGAAGTCGCCAATTTGGTCCACGAAGGTACGCCTAGGACGTCCCCGTCCGACACTACCACTCACTTTCGTGACATAGATTTCTTTCGTTCCTCTTCTTTCATCCATCCTTTCAATGTGGTAGGTGTGTGGTTCTGTTACTGGTGGTAGGTCTCTCATATGTAAGAGTCCGTCTGGGTGGGTACCACCGCAATGTCTATTTCTACCGCCAAGCAGCAGTGTGCATGCACTGTTGTGTTTCGGTTTGAAGAACAGTGTAACTACTGGACATAATGAGACTTAACATCTTATGTCTCAGGATGACGAGCGCAGTGGAATGCCACACAGTACTTTGTAACTCAAGGTGCTGGATGGTGTTGTTTCTGTTTATGGGTGGTCGTATCGCTTACTATCAGACGAAGGGCATGCTCGTCTCATCATTCAATGCCATAAAAAAAAATGTGGCCAAACCACCGAAGCATTCCTTTCTCAATCTTAGTCACTACATCTTCTTTCAATCCACATTTTTTTCTTATCACGCTATTCCTCACTCATCACTTACTTTTAGCCCGCACATACTTCTCAAAGCTCTCATCTCCACTGCATTTACCTTACTTACATGCTTGCTCTGCCACACCCACGACTCACTTCCATACATTAGTGTTGGCGCCAGGACTCCTTGGTGAATAGCTAACCGAGCTTTATTCGAAATGTTTTTGCTATTCATAATCGAGGACAAGACGCCATTAACACTATTTCCCATTTATTCTTCTTTCAATGTCTTCGTCACACTTTCCGTCTCGAGTGAACATACATCCTAAATATACAAATTCGTTCACTTGTTCTACTCTTTCGTCTCCTATCATTATGTTGCACTCGGTTCTCGATTCATCCCTCTCCAGAACCATTACTTTCGTGTTTTTACGTTTACTTTCATACCTTTTCTCTCAAATGCCTCATTCATAATAGTGACCATCTGTTGTAGCTCGCACGCCGACGATGCAAGGAGTACTTCTTCTTCTTCTTTCAAATTATGGCTTCCAGAAAGGAGTTCTTGATCGTCGGCGAACAAGAGACACTTAAACAATAACCCTCCCATTCTTAATCCACAAACAGACTCTCTCAAATTGGTCAAACAACTGTCCATGAAGAGATTGAAGAGCCATGGGGATGCTACATAACCCTGTCTGACACCGCGTTCGATGTCAAACCAGCCCGTGCAGGCCCCATTTACTCTGACCGAGGCACTCGAGCCCTCATATAAGGATTTGAGCGCCCGAATCAGGTTACTCTCCATGCCATACATGGACAGAGTTGCCCACAGTTCATTCCTCACAACTCGATCATAAGCCTTTTCCAGGTCAATAAAGGCGCAGAAAACCCTCTGGTGTTTCGCTAAAGTCTTCTCAGCTATGCACCTTAGGGAAAAGATTTGATCCATACATCCCATCCCCTTACTAAAACCAGCTTGTACATCCCAATTTTTCGTCTCAGTTACACGCACCACTCTTTCAATCAATATTCTAGCAAACAACTTGCCTACTATACTGAGGAGGCTAATACCTTGATAGTTCCTACACTCCTGCTGTGATCCTTTCCTTTTAAACAAGGGCACAATGATGGCCTTGCACCAATCATTTGGAACTCGACCGGACCGCCAACATTTGTCAAAGAGGAGGCACAGCAGACGCTCAATGAGGTCTCCTCCTGCCTTCAGCATTTCAGCCGAAATCCTGTCAAAGCCTGCAGCCTTTCCTCTTCTCATACACTTTATTGCCGTTCGTATCAAATTCACCCACTCATTTCTGTAGGTATCACCTTCGTAACTTATCTCTTCACTCATATCTTCATTTGTGCCGTCACGACTTCCTGTCTCTGCTCTACATGCAAATAAGCTTCCAAAATATTCCTTCCATTCATTCAATACTTCACTCCTTCCTCTTAACACCCTACCATTCTTATCTCTTACTACAGTCACTTGAAGTTCTCCTACTTTACCTCTAGCTTTTCGGACCATATGCCAAAATAATTTTACATTGGCCCGAAAATCAGCAGAGAACCTCTTATCATACTTTTCCTTGTGTTCCTCTTTCTTCCTTTCTATCACTTCTTTCACAATCTTTTTCAATGAATCATACTTCTTTATGCTACCTTTTCACCATCACCCGTACAACCTCTCATTCTACTGGTAGCTTTTGCAGCTAGGAAATCAGTCCAAGCCTGTCGCTTTTATTTACCACACATTTTACCTCATCGTTCCACCGTTTATTTCTTGAGTCTCTCACAACCTTTTCTTCCATTCTTTCTACTTCTATTCTATCTAAACCACTCCTACATTCAAAACTTCGGTGATGTCGCCATCTTCGAAATAATCCTGCTATTCTGGTGACTACGAGGAAGTGGTCAGTTCCAACGTTGACGCTACGGTACACTCTCGTATCTAATATTTTCCCTCTCATTCGTTCATCCACAATGACAAAATCTATCATACTTTTATCTGATTGTCGTTGCCATGTGTAAGTGTTTACAAGACGAAGAAGCAAATAAACGTCTCTAGCGCACCTCCCGCACATGAACCGTGCGGAGGACCAGGTAGCATAACTGTTAACTAAATTAGAACAGTAAAATTTGTTACGGCATATACTAAACAGAATCATAACTTCTAATAACGTACGTCTAGATTTGAATGTCAGGAGATGATCATTAATTAATTCAGGACATGATCTACCTGTTTGTCAAATTTCGACCAAATCCGTTTAGTAGTTTCTGCGTTTACTTCTAAAATACATACAAACATTCAAACCTCTTCTCAAACTTTCGCATAATTAATTTAGTAAGATGTTCCTACTTATTTTATATTATGCTTATATTAGACCAGCAATATCTAGTATTTATTATAGTTCATCTTATTGATTTTATAATGATACACCATAACGTCACGAGAAGGATAAAGGCAACTATAACATGAATAACAGGTTCTTCAACAAGTCTGTTAGCCATATAATAGGTATAAACATATTTTATAGTTCTTGTTTCGATATTTTAGGTCTTACCTATATACCATGTCTCGGATTATGTTTTATTTTCTAAATTTTTATTGGTTATACAATAAAGAGTTCCATTATTATTATATTTGTATCTTTCCTGCGGGAAATCAAGGCACGAAGACCGGTCCTTTTGGAAGGCTTGCGTGTGGATATGGATCCAACACTTAGAGGCCTCTTAAAGATACATTAATCTAGTTGACTGCCTCGGTGGCGTACTTGTATTGCGTACGCGTTACGAGTACGATTTGCGCGCTGAGGTCCTGGGTTCGAATGCTGGGTCGAGCCAACAATCATTGTGACTGGGTTTTTTCACCTTAAAAATTACTCAGTCGCAGCTCGGAGTCAGGAAGTTGACGGTGTGATACCCCCGTGCCTCGGAAAGCACGTAAAGCCGTTGGTCCTGCGCCTGATCTCTCCTCCGGTCATGTCGGATTGCCGTCTCACCGGGCTATGAGCGTGAAGGAATAGCAAGTGCACCTGTGTATTGCGCACACACTTGTGCACTATAATATCTCCTGCGTACCTGGCTGATCTCCCTTGAGATTGGCTGCCGTGGCCGAAATAGGCTAGGAGGATTACGTATTACTCTAGTTGGGATGAGTAGGTACACCTTGTACACTTTCTCTGTCTGTACCTACTTATAGAGAAATACAGCCAAAGGCAGCGCCCGCAAGGCGCAAGGACTATTGCAGGGAAGATGGGAACTATTCCGGATCTATGGATAGGTTCTAGCTGGACTTGTTGCTGGGTTATTGAGACTACGGGACGCCTGCCAACTAAAATGTCTCAATCTTTTATCTTCAAGGCAGACGGTGACTTACCCCCCACTAGATGGGCGTCCCAAAAGTGGCGTATGCCAAGGACGCAACATCGGTGGGTATAGGGTGTCGAGAGGTGTGCACCGATTTCACCATCGCGGGTCGGTGACGCGTCCCAGCGCGGGTTTCCTCGCTATTACGCAGATTGAGCACTTCCATCCTGGAGTTCAGATTCTTAGCTCTTGCGGTTTCCACCCCTAGCCGGCCAGTTAAGCCAAAGGTCAGGGGGTCTCATTTACCTTCCACAGATACGGGGTACGCGGTGTCGTTACTCACCGTCGGCTTGCCACAAAACCGCCGCTGCGGGCTTATTATTATTATTCATATATGTGTATTTTTCTATCTCCTATTTGGAGGTATTCAGGGTACGGGCCGAAGCCAAGTGTAATGAAAAAATAATGTTTTGGTAATGATAAGATTTTGCGGACAATACGGCAAGTGTTTAATATTGTTGCTTTTTGTAAAAGGGTGTAAGCGTTTTTATGAAAATCAAGTGCTCTAAGGCTAGTGAGTAGAGTTTTAGGAATAACTATTGTTGAAGATATTACAATAGGTATGGTCTTAACTGTGGTGGCGTTCCATTGTGTTTGTAATTCTATACATAAGTCGGTGTATTTAGCATTTTTTTCAGTTATTATTATCATTGGTTATTCAGTATTAGCACGGAGTCTGGAAATATGCTCGCTAAATGGCAATATGCCTGCCCCCTATTAGCTACATGGGGCCCAAGTCACCTAACGTAGTTGGCAAAATGTGGGTGTGATACACCTCTGCCTGCCACTGAAAAGCGAAAAAGGCGTGACGCTATGTATGTATTTTTGACTGGTTAAACAGCCTTTTTCTGAAAATTTTATCGTGACAAAAACAGGTTGACATTTTCAGAGAGTATTTAGGTCACTGTTCAGATACCTTAACCGCTCTAGCTAGAGGAAGCATTTTAGAGCCTATTTGTAAATTTAGCAAGGAGCAGAAAAATGTTCCCTTTAGATTTCATAGGAAATATAACTAACCTATTTACTAGAGATCAAAGATTATAGGTTTAGGTGTCTTTATGAGGTCTCTACGTTTCTTAACCTACAGTCACACACGATGACTCTACATTATAGTACATAGAATAATAAGGTTTTTGGTACTTAATACCGGAAACGAAACATAACGAGAATATTGATTTATCGTTAACTTTTAATCAAAGATCGACACAAAAGATAATATGTCCTCGAAACGCCACCTACTCTATGATATAACTAGCGAATTATACTCTTGGATTCGGTCAGTTTCACAGCAAGAACAACATATTTAGGCAGGTAATATTTGACCCACTGAGAACCATGTCGATGACACAACTGCGAGCCCAAGGCCAAAGGAATTGTTTCATGAGCATAAGAAAATAGTATATTCGTAGTTGTTGAAATTACTTGCTCAATTATATAATCTTCGTGTGTTTGTTTTTAATCTACGTTGGACGACGCAATGTCGCAGCACAAAAAGTCACACGGAATGTCATGTTTATGTAGACGAAAAAGTCGACATTGCGATTTAAGGGATTTATGCGATGGGTAAAATGGCAAGTGGTTCTCATAAGCAATTCTGTTACTGGAAAGCAGCTCGGCTGAGTACTGCATGCACTACGCTAATATTCAGTCTAGATGCTTTCAATGACATAGGTACTATAGTTTTTTATGCTATAGCAGATAGCATCAGTAATGTTATGTGTAATATTATTTGGTGTTATAGCATATATTCAATCAATAGGCTACTAAAGCCGCTTTGAAATTTCAATGAGACTACTTGTTGGATAATATTTTTAATTAATTAATTAAGAAAAAAGAATCGGCCTATTTACTGCAGCCTACATATACATATACTATAGTGGTGTAAGGAATATTCGTTTTCGCATTCGCACTCACATTCGCACTAAATTGTGCGAATAATTGTTGCGAATGTTTTTGGCAATGACATGTGAAAATAATTTATAAAATAACACTGCAACAAATTATATTTACAATGCATAAATAATAATTTAGTTAGTATTTCTAGTCCTTATACAAAATAACATTTATATTGCCATATCACTAAACTTCCAAACTTCCTTCCTTCCCGTGATAAAAAGTAGCCTATGTGTTAATTCAGGACATGATCTACCCGTGTGCCAAATTTCATCGAAACCCGTTCAGTAGTTTTTGCGTGAAAGAGTAACAAACATACATACATCCATTCTTACAAACTTTCGCGTTTATAATATTATTATTATATACATTATTAGCAGGAAGTATTGCAGTATAGTAAAAACAGCGAGGGCGTCCAGTGTCCGATAATACAGCTTATAAAATTATTGGAAAATATTATAGGTACATTAAAATCTTTTAACATATTATAAATTATTGATGCTTTTCCTTCAATGTCAGTATACCTTTTAAATCCAACTTTGCACTGATGGTTCACTATTTTCTTAACTCGAATGGACTAGTTATATTTTTTACAACAATTAGTTTTTTTTTCTTAAATTAAAATAATTAAGTTACAAACATTGATATATGGCGTTACTGTCCGGAGGATGCCGAAGCATATCGGCAGCTCGATTGACAGAATGGGAAGTCCTTGCGACATGACGTCCGTGCTTACAATGTTGTAAGCATCAAGGAGAGAATCGAGCGGAACAAAGGCTCCAAAGAGTTCGCAAAAGAGCTATAGGGTAAAGCCAAATGGCCTAGCTGAAGAAGGAAGACGGCAACGTAGTGTTGACCAAGGCAGTGATATTGAGAGAGATTGAGAGGTTCTACAACATGGCAGCAAGCAAGAACGGAATCACTACAGAGCTTCTTTAAGCGGAGGTGCGCCGATACTAAAAGTCCTTCAGAGGCTTTTTCATTCAATGCTGCTCGAGGGTGTAACGCCTGGAGCAAGAGTATGGTGCTTCAAAAATGGTGATAACGCCTTATTGAAGAATTATAGGCCCATCGCACTCTTGATGTTTATAAACTGTTTTCGAGGGCTATCACGAATCGTCTCGAGCTCAGGTTAGATAACTTCCAGCCTCCCGAGCAAGCCGGATTCCGAAAAGGCTATAGTACACATAAATCAGATTCATTCAAGTTGATATGGAGAATGAAAAAAGTATGA
Source organism: Sphinx pinastri (assembly GCA_947568825.1). NCBI lineage: Eukaryota > Metazoa > Arthropoda > Insecta > Lepidoptera > Sphingidae > Sphinx > Sphinx pinastri. The sequence continues at coordinate 14,704,982 of OX387614.1, read as the reverse complement.
ATTAAGTAAAGTCGAGACCACATGAAGCTTTTCACTTGTAGTACAAGCTTTACATCTACAGCGAATGTGATAATAACCATTAACGGTACAGAGTCCAACGTGTAAAGATTCACGAGTTCTTGACTGTACAATAAATAAAACTTATAAATAATTGGCATTTGGCTTTTTTTTTAATTTCTAGGGGGGGGGGGGGCAGCTGCCCCTCCCTGCCCCCCCTTGGCGACGCCCTTGCAACGGCCTCAACCAAATTTGCCACCTAGTAGGCCTTAAAATGAACAAGACTAAAATCTTGTCTAATGGTCATTTTGTGCATATGCCGATTAGTGTCGAGAACGCTGGCTGGTGGTTTGCTGGTGGTAGGTCTCTCATATGTAAGAGTCCGTCTGGGTGGGTACCACCGCGATGTCTATTTTTACCGCCAAGCAGCAGTGTGCATGCACTGTTGTGTGTCGGTTTGAGGGACATTGTAGCCAGTGTAACTACAGGACATAGTGAGACTTAAAATCTTATATCTCTGGATAACGAGCGCAGTGGAATGCCACACAGTACTTTGTAAGTCAAGGTGCTGGATGGTGTTGCTACTGTTTATGGGTGGTCGTTTCGCTTACCATCAGGCGAACGGCATGCTCGTCTCGTCATTCTATGCCAGTCATCTGACTGATGAAGAATGAAGATATGTGGTTATTATTAAATTCAAATAGAAAACCAACCGATGTATGCTAATAAATGCAACTGTTTAATGTTAACCGGTGTAACAATTTTCCGATACACTAACACCGGCCAAAGTAATAAGCGCTGTCAAGGTTTTCTCACAGAACGAATGTTTCCACCTGCACTTATTACTTCACTAGCTATTTTTTGCATGTGTGCTTGCGTGTAAGCATATTATTATGTGCGTGCGTGATACTAACACAACATGCTTCCTGTAAAACCAGAAATTATGCACACAGTTGATTTTCAATCGCAAAAAGAATAAATAATACAATACCTGCAATGCCGTGCCTTAAAAATCAACTTAAGGTTATAAGATTTACAAACATTAACAATAAAAAAAGACTTTCAAGACCATACGGGAATTTTCAAACGGTAAAAATAGTAGTATAGGTTCTCAAAAGTAAGCTACGCCTACAGGGTCACATTAAAACCTGATAATAAAATATTGACTAGTTTGGTCGACCTGACGTAGCAGGCTACTATTGAAACATTAATAAAATATTGGATGGCTATCCAGTTGAATAGTTGCGTTTCAGTGGATAATTGTTCTTCATTCAGTGAAGTTAGTCCAACAGTCACGTTGTGTTCTGACTTCTGATACTATTATACTTAGAATTCACCAGAATAAGTAATGGCAAAATGAGATGCTTCGAAATATTTTTTATATTTAATAATATTATCAGATATATATGTTGCCTCACATGCAACGAAGTATTGGAGTTGACTTCAGAGAAAAAATTATCGGTAACACAATTGGAAACAATACCATCAAGTGAAATTGTGAAATGCATCGCCGATTTAACAAAATATAAATTAACCACAACTGAATCTCAGTTTATATGGCAATCTATAAAAAAACATTACAAAGGCATACAGCACGTACCGCCAGAAGCATTGATGGTGCTTCATTGGGCTACACCCGCATTATCACCTGAAGAGTATCTTAATATAACTTTAGACGACACTGATGTGGTACAAAACTTTGGTCTTGATTATAATTTGCAAAAAGATCAGCTTGCGGCTATTGCAGGACGAATACGCCAGAACTTTTCTCAAAAAAGACCAGAAGACTACACGTTTTACGATCTATTGGCGTTGAGGAACATATTGTGTGCTTTTAATAGAGATGAAATAGAGAGAATTCACCCGTCAGAATATAAACAGGCAGCAATGGTGATCGGAAAATTGAAACATTGCGGTGGAGAAGTTCTCGCTGCATTTGCTGGACTAGCCACGCATAAAGATGCATTTGGACCACATCACAAGTGGGATCGTAACGTGATTAAAATACTTGGCAAAGTTTTTAAATATACATCCAAAAATAATTTGGCATAAAGGAGTCGCAACATGATGGTGAATCTCAACAAAATGGCGATAACAGCAGATTATAGCATTGGCAATACGATTATGAAAAAAAATACTTTCTCTCCTTATATAGACGCTGTTATATAACATATAATTACATATAATTATTGATTGTTGTGTGTATGGATTATGTAATTAGGTACTTGTAATAAATAAGAGGCATCCGGGTACTTACGAAAGTATTTTGATGAGTTGATAGTATGTTTGTATTTTCATTCACTGGACAAAATAGGTAACGTTAATGCTACCAACTTAGGACATTATTTCTACTTGAATCTTTTGAATACATAAGCTAAAACTCTGTTACCAACATATTTAAGTAAGTAGATATTATAAGTGACTAGCTGTATTTTGGTAATTTTTGGATAATTTCGAATGACATTCGAAAGCTTACCTATTTTATTGTTACGGTATTTATTACTTAAGGGAATTATAAATTTTTTGTCCAAATTGACCCTTGCAACAATATTTTTCCATACTACTAGCTTCTATAGTATCTAAAGTAAATCTTAAAAAAAAATTAAATAGCTTATACGATTTCTATTAGGTGTTTGGCTAATTCTGGTAATCAAAAAATTCAGGATGCACAGAAATGTCAGCCGTGATCGCTCAAAGCAACTTGTGTTGACTGCACAGAGGATGCGGATTAGGATTAGGATGGCGGTTAGTCGAACGCTGCTAGAGCAAAATATACTGTACATTTGATAGAAATTAGTAATACTTATAGGAATATCCGGAAATCGGAATTTAGCGAATGCACCATGCCTACTAAATCATCAGTGTATCATTCTTGATGACAGGATTATATTGTTTATAGGTATATCGCTATATTAGCTATATATTATCGTTATTTGAAATAAATCAAAATATTCATAACATTATCAAATACCCCTGTTCACTTCACAAAATTCCTGTTCACTTAAATCGGTTATGTAGTTACGTAGACACAAATAAAATACTATGCATGGGAATGATGTTTCATTTAAATAAATATGTTTAATAAGGAGTTTGTGAAAGCAACGATAGCCTATATGGGAATGGAACGGTCTGCCGAGACAATGTCCGGAGGTTCAAAACTCAAGGCTCACACCTCTGACTTTTCGTAGTTACGTGTGTATTGTTTTTCAATTATATTATCGTTCGCTTTAACGGTGAAGGAAAACATCCTGAGGAAACCTGCATATCTGAGAAGTTTTTTATAAGAATTTCTAAGATACGTAAAGTCTGCCAACCCGCACTAGGCCAGTGTGGTGGACCACGGCCTAACCCTTCTCAGTAGTAGAGAAGGCCCGTGCTCAGCAGTGGGCAGTATATAATACAGGGCTGATTGCTTTGCATTGCATTGTAATAAGGAGTTAGCTGATGATGACGACAGTAATATTATAAATATTCAGTGAAAAAAAAATCTAACCGAACACAATTCATATTCTACTAATCCAGATCGGGTGAAGAAACACGCACTTATTCTTCATTGGGTGTTCAAAATGTTGACCAATCGCTTTGGTAATAGCTACGTTTATTAGCAGGATATTTATCATCATTCATCAATGCTAGACGCCTGCGACGTTTTTGCCGTTTTACCTTCCCTTACCTTTTTTCAAATTAGGACTGGGTTAAAGACCACGGTAATAGCAAATCAATTTTAAATACCACGTATAGGTAATAAATTTTCAAATATTAATATAGGTATGCCTGTTTCGTAGTATTCACTTTTAGTGTGTAAATTTATTGTAGTCGGGTTTTCGTTTTTGAAGATGAATTTCTCTTTGAAGATGCATTCCGGTGAAGAAAACCGTAGATATTTGCTAATTTTGAAATCTAACAATCTAACATACCTATAACCTGAATATACACGGGACATGGTGGAGCCGCCGCCAAAAGAGAAAATTTATATTTTAATTCACAATATCAGTTTTCGCAACGTTTATTGATTAATACCCAACACGTAGGAGAATTCTAAATTTAGTTAAGCAATTCTTCATTTTGCCGACCCGAAAACTATTAAAACTTTTTGGAATTAAAATATTTCGTAATAGTTGCACAAATATTTGCATATATCGTGATGATTCGATTACTAACAAATATTTTTGCAAGGTTAAGATTTTGAATTCGATAATAATGGCTGTATTCTAATAACAAAGTGTTTGCATGTAGGTATTTTAGTTTGCATGATTGCAGATACAGAGGATCTACGGCTATGCGTAGTATTTTTTATCGTCGCAGCATAGCATTTGATGAATCTTACTAATTCTCTATTAAGCTCTAAAATATTTATAATACTAGCATTGCGCGCGGCTCCGCCCGCGTGTAAATGTTATTCCGGGATAAAAAGTAGCCTATAGCACTCAGGAGTAATGTAGCTTTGTAGCTTCCTATCAGTGAAAGAATTTTCAAAATCGGTCCAGTAGTTCCTGAGATTAGCCCGTTCAAACAACCAAACAAACAAATTCTTCAGCTTTATAATATTAGTATAAATTGGTTTTAAAAATGTTTCAGCAAAATACGTAAAATAGTATTTCGGTAAAATAATAAAATGCAACGGAAAGTGAAAATTATTCGGGATGAAAATTAATTTTCACATAATTTTATTTGTCAATCTAAACCGTTGGTCTTTAATTCTTCATAACTGTGTTAATTGCTTTTATGATAATACGACAAACAAAATAAAGTGGCCTTATTTTAACTCTTTTGTAGCCTCGTACATAGGAATAAATTAAAATAATGCCGGCCCGACGCACACGTCACTGCGTTTTCGTGACGTTCTCCCACACCACTTAATGTTGTTTATGCGGCCATAACTTGAAATCTGTACCATGTGCGTGAATGTTAAATGCGTTATGTAAACATAATGTTGCAAAAGCCCCTAATATTTCGACTTGGCCTATCGTTCATTAGTTATGCCATAAGATAGAGTCGCTTGCGCCAATATTTGCCAACAATAATTATTCTAACCGGGAGTAAGTAGTACCACTGCCACTTGTAGTACATACAATATAAATTTAATGTTATAAGATGGAAAAAAAATATTTTGTTGTATGTTCGTAATGGATAAACTTTAAAACTACTTAACTGATTTTGATTTTCTATTTGGTACCTCTGAGTGCTAAAACGCGGGCGGAGTCGCGAGCAAAATCTAGTATTACTATATATACATACACTCACGCCTTTTATCCCCGAAGGAGTAGGCAGAGGCGCAAATTATGCACCCACTTTTCGCCGTGCATATTCCGTCCCATGATATGATAGGGGGCGAGCCTATCGCCATATCGGGCACAAATTCCAGACTCCGGGCTGATACTGAACAGGAAAATCCAATATCACTTTGCCCGACCCGGGGATCGAACCCGAGACCTCAGCATTGCAGTCGTAACGTAATAGAACTTCGCCACCGAGGCAGTCAGGCATTAGTATTACTATAACGAACCTAACTTAGTTTTATTTGTCGTATTTTCTATAATCTAGGTTATTGTAAGATAATTTTGAAGATTTGACCTCTGCAAATTGTTATACCTAGGTACTTATATACTTACTTCTACTTTTAGTAAGGTACCAAGATACCTATTATCCCACACAATCAGAGATGTTCAAGATACTTCATAAAAGTATCTGAAATACAAGTTACAAGATACTTGTAAATAAAGGATTTGAGATACCAGATACAAGATACTTTTGAAAATGGTATCTAAATACTAGATACAAAATACGTATCTTCTAAATACTTTTTTCAAATAAGATACCTTTTGAAATTATTTTTTTATAACCTTGAATGACGAGACGAGCGTGCCGTCCGCCTGATGGTAAGTGATACGACCACCCATAAACAGTAGCAACACCATCCAGCACCTTGAGTTACAAAGTACTGTGTGGCATTCCACTGCGCTCGTCATCCTGAGACATAAGATGTTAAGTCTCATTATGTCCCGTAGTTACACTGGCTACAATGTCCTTCAAACCGAAACACAACAGTGCATGCAAACTGCTGCTTGGCGGTAGAAATAGACATTGCGGTGGTGGTCTCTCATATGTAAGAGTCCGTCTGGGTGGTCCGTTATACAATGCCATAAAAAAATCAAATGTTGAACGTTTTAGATTTTAGAAGCTACCGTGTTTATAAAAAAATATGAGTAAAAAGTATTAAAATTAGGTTCTGCTGATTTAATAAAGTTCATTGAGATTTATCGGAATCAGGAGACACACTGAAAATCAAAATTATAAGATTCAATGCCCTGATGTTTTCAAAAGAAGACAGAAACCAGCTGAATACAATGTTTGGTTAACCAATTATAGCATGTGTATGGGCCTTAAATGAGCCGTTAATGTAAAAAATGCATAGATAATTAGTAAAAGTATCTTAGCAAATTAAGTATTTATAAAATACTAAGATACTAAAAAATTGTATCTTAATACAAGATACAAAATAAAAATTGATAAAGTATCTTAGATACAAGATACTAAATACGTATTTTGTATCTTGTATCTGTATTTCAGATACTTGTATCTAGATAAATCACATCTCTGCACACAATGTTATGTTCACTGATGAGTACATCTTTGAAGTTTGATATAAAATTAATATTTTATATACTTAGACATATTAGTATGCAACAACATTGCATTCACTCTGGGCCACCCATATTGTGCAAGGTATTCAAAAATCACAAAATATGCCATGATTTTATTAACTAATATGTACATACTGGTTCGTCAGTCACCTTGTTTTAGGTCATCTGAATCGAGCAGAATGACGACTGCGAGTATTTTGTTGACCGTTACAACCACTTGGAACGTTACCAACGAAAGAAACGAAAAAGATGGTGGCCGCCTGGGGCACAGTCTGAGGATTGTGGTGGCTGATGCGGTGAAGGAACTCAGAGAGACCTCGACCATCAAGGATCAGACGATTCATATAATGCGGGATTGGATACAGCAAAACAATGACATTGTAAACGTGCGCCAAGGTAAAGCACATACTTCAGTTTACGACAGAAACTTTAATTAAATTATTTAAAACGCTTTTTTGATTGCTTAACATACACAATGATCTAATTATTTGCACAGCGACCGTCACACGTCATGTGCGTGACCTCAGATATGTTGAGTTTTGAAACCATGAACTTTTAAAATTAGGTGTCTTAACTACTTACAGATTTACATTTTTAGGCGATGTATTTGGCAAATCTGAGGGTTTTGATTATACGAAAGCCAGGACAACTAGCCAAGGGTATAAAATTAAATAAGATTAAAAAGTAGAGGCAGACGGTAAATAAAAAAAAAACTATTGACATTTCAATTAAAAGGTTAGAATCCTTTACTAGCGATATTAAACATTAGGTTTAATCGGAGACGTAGGTATAAAGGGTTTAACCTAGATATTTAGGAATAATATTTTCGACGTTTGCGCTATTATCAATGTGAGCTTTTGGGAAGAGGCCAAATAAGTAGCGACTAACAACACGTTTGAAAACATATTATTTTATTATGTTTTTTCGTTTTTTACAGATGAAGCATTTTTGCTAAGGTTTCTGCGACACAAAAAGTATAGCGTACCTATGGCACAGCAGACACTGTTGAAATATCTGAGTCTTCGAAAATATTATCCTGAAATATTTACGAATTTAGATTGCGAGGATCCTAAAATTCAGGAAATTATAGACAATGGGTAATTGGACTTCCGTTATTTTTACAAGCGATTCTTAATTATTTTTAAGTAACGGTAATTATTACTCCGGTTACAGTACCTAGGTTTAAGGTTATTATATTTTTTTTTTTTTATGGCATTCAATGACGAGGCGAGCATGCCGTTCGCCTGATGGTAAGCGATACGACCGCCCATAAACAGTAGCAATACCATCCAGCACCTTGAGTTACAAAGTACTGTGTGGCATTCCACTGCGCTCGTCACCCTGAGACATAAGATGTTAAGTCTCATTATGTCCTGTAGTTATATATTTCAGTAGTTACGTAAACTTCGTGTGTTATATGTATTTGTACATATTCGGCGCCGTGTTTGTTTACACGGGCCGTGGTTATCATTCGTGGATCATTAGAAAGTTTTCACGTGACGCCTTGAACTCCGTCGTGTTAGTTTTCTCGTTGCGTTGCGTGCTTGTTAGTAGCACATGTTGCGATGATATAATTTCCCGGTTGTCTGGATTACAAAACGTCTTAATTTTCAGATACATAGCGGTTTCACCTGTGCGTGACAGCAAGGGTCGCCGGGTCATCGTATATAATATGAGTAAGAAACGTTATGGGTGATATATTTCTCATTTTATTTAGTTTTTTGTTATATGATATAGTTATGCTTTGCGATTAAAATTCTTGATACTTTGTCATATCTGTCATATTGCTATATTGCGAATTACATTTATCTAAGTCTAATTAATCTCAGTTCAAAATTGGTAAAAATATTGCGAAATGCTATGTGGTTACTTGTTCGACAGAAAATATTTTTCACAATGCTGATGTATGTTTTTCTTCATCTGTAACGCGCTGTGCGATTGACATACTTGACTCATCTCGAGTCAAAATTAATTCTTCGTTCTCCCGCAGGTAAATTCAATGCCAAAAAGTTTGGGTGCTGGGACATGTGCCGCACTCATATGGTTGTGTATGAGAGCCTTATGGATGAACCTATAGATCAGATATGCGGCTTCACTCACGTAGGGGATGGGAGCGGTGTGACTGGCGCCCACATCACCGCCTGGAACCCCACAGACTTCGGGAGGATAATGAAGTGGGGGGAGGTAAATGACCACTTTAAATGTTTTTTTCTTACATGTAGGTATTGTATGTTAAATTTAGTGAATGGTGTGTTTAAGGACAAGGGGATGAAAATTAATGCGAGCAAGACGAAAGTGTTGGTGATGGAAAGAGAGGAAAATGCTACTGAATGTAGTATTAGTATAGATGGTGAGCAAGTGGAACAAGTGAATGAGTTTGTGTACCTGGGAAGTATGATTACGAGAGATGGAAAGAATGACATGGATATTGAAAGAAGAGTTATAGCAGGTAACAAAGTAAATGGCGCCTTACGTGCAATAGTGAGTAGCCAGGCGGTGTCTGAAAAGGCAAGAATGGCTATTCGCAATGGTGTGCTGGTGCCGACGCTTATGTATGGAAGTGAATGTTGGGTTTGGCAAAAGAAGCACGAAAGTCGAATAAATGCTGTGGAAATGCGCTCCTTACGGAGTATATGTGGAGTCACCATTGCTGATCGCATGAGGAATAGTATGATAAGAGATCGATGTAAGTTGAAGGATGATGTGGTGACTAAGATTGAAAGAAGTATGCTGAGATGGTTTGGGCACGTAGAGAGGATGGATGAAAGACGGAACACAAAAGGTATTTATCGAGCGAATGTGGATGGTACGGCTGGAAGGGGACGCCCGAGGAGAACGTTCTCTGACCAAATAAATGATCTTCTCCGAAAAGGGCAGGTCAGGAGTACCCTTAACCGACGAAAATGTATGAAAAGAACTATGAATGTGGAAGAAGCGCAAGAGGTGTGTCAAGATCGTAGCATGTGGCGCTCAATAGTCTCTGCCTACCCCTATGGGATAAGTGCGTGAGTGTGTATGTATGTATGTATGTAGGTATTGTAATTCGAAAACTTGAATACCTACTATGATTAAAAATAACTTAGTACAGAAAACTTTTTCGTACAAAATGTTAAATTGTTTTATTTTTTAAGTACTTAATATTCTAAAGGGGTAAAAGATGTGAGTGTATATGTCAAATGTATTTTTGTAAGTAGTTTGTTTAATAATAATTTTATCATTCTAATTTTTTTTTATCGGTGGCTCGACAAAGTGGCTTCACTGCAACTGATGGTAAATAAAGTGAAGCCCAGAATAATGTCGACCGGCAAGAGATAAACATCCCTGGTCGATCGGCACAGTTATGCCGGCCTGTATAATTGCTTCTTCTCTCCATTCGATCGCGCCAAATGGAGACGGCCGCGTTCAGTCTTAACCGATCCAGAGGATGACATCACTCTGGCCATTCGCAGTAAGAACGAGTTCCTAAAACTCCTACACTCCACACGACCGCAGTTCCGTCCTCGCCGCCGAGGGCCTCGCCGCGTTCCCCGTCGCCCCCCCCGACCCTCCTAACAGCTACGGCCCGCGTGCCGACGAAATAAATGGATAGGATTAGGTAAAACCCCAATCTTCCCCACTAAACGCTGATGTCTCATCCTCTCCCAGTGACCGTCCTGAGCCGAGGTCCGTAACCCATTAGTGGGTTGCCCTCAGCATGGTCACTTAAATTAAAGGGTTGCGAGTGCCTAAAGCGCTCACCCTAAAGTCCGGTGTGTTTGTATAAGCCGACCCTCGTCAGGCTAACAAACGAGGCAGGATAACAAAAAAAAAAAAAAAAACGCTCCGCTTGAAGGACCCTAAGTTGTAGGAAAGAACACGTACGCTGGCAAACTGTTCCACAGCTTAATGGTGCGCCAGAAATATGAATATCATAATAGGCACTAATAAGAAATTATATTATTTAGTGATACCTAAGCACCATAAACCACATTTTATCCCGTAATCGGACTTCTACGCGGGCGAAACCGCGAGCAAAAACTATTTAAAAAAAACGGTACAATAAGTACTTGTAATAACAACGAAAATTATCTTAACTTGGCATGCATCTAAACAGTAAACGAAATTACATAAGCCTCAGAACGACAAAAAGATAATCGAGCTCACGTAAACAACGCAATAATTACAGCAATCGCTCCCGATGCGCCACAAGGAGTTCCAACTACTAAACATACCGGGCGCCATAAAATACATCATCGACTTCGCAATCAGTAAAGTGACACCAAAGATGGCTGAGAGACTTCACGTAAGTAATACGAGATTCAGCTAGTTTGTATATGAGGTAATTATTACGTAGTGGTACTCCACTGCGACAGCACAAATGGAGCTTGCCGGCGATGACGCGACGCGAACCGATAACCAAATTTGACACAGATCTACCTTTTATCCTACTTCTTACTAATCCTACTAAAATTATAAACGCGAAAGTTTGTAATTCGATGGATTTCAATGAAATTTGGCACACGGGTAGATCATGTCCTGGATTAATACATAGGCTACTATTCATCCCGGAAAAATATAAAGCGGGACTTTTATCCCGGAAAAACATTTTAACGCGGGCGGAGCCGCGGGCAAGGGCTAGTGTTTTCATAATGTACTTATTTGTTCTAAATGGGATGTCTTACGTAATATCCAACGCTGCTTTGGACGATGATAATATCCAAATTAGTTTTTTGGTAAGGTTTTGTATGGCAGCCACTAAAACTGTAGAGCTTAGGAAAGTTATTCAAAAGTAAACATCTAGTTTCAGTTCAATTAGTCATCGTTGTATATTGCTGAAATTAATTATGTTCGTCATATAAGTAACGGATCTTTGCTTTGACTAAAGCCAGGTTATAAAATGTTTATTTGTCAATTCTACCTTGGCAAGATGATGAAAAAATAATGACTGTTTTTATCATTTCAGATGTACACAAACCTGAAACAGCTTCACAAACAAACTGACGTGGAATGCCTTCCTACTATCTACGGAGGGCCACTAGAGTTACAAAACATGATAGTTTACACTAAACAGTTACTAAGCGAGCAGAGGAAAAAAGTGCTCGCTTTAGACGAAATGCTCATTATAGACACCAGGGGAATTACATCGTCCAGGGCCAAGAACATAAATACCGACACAACCTCCGTCGAAGGAAGTTTCAGAAAGTTAGAAATAGACTAAAATCCCGCCTTTTGTAGTTAGTTGTTTTCAATACATTAAGATCGAATCTGCCCACATAAATGAACATACTTATATTCTTTATTAAATTGCGTGTATTGTTTAAATAATCTAATTTATTTAATTCGTCACTATATAAAACATAGATTGGACAATATGGGACAAAACATGGTTTGTATATTTTTTCAATGGCGTTGTAAGTATATAAGTACATATAATAATATCGCCATCAGGGTATAGAATAATCTAAGGCTAAACTAATTATGTTTCACATAATTGTGCAGCGATCATTGTTATATAAAAACCCAGCGATACGTAAATATTACAACAAAATATGAGTTTGTTACCTGAGCTCGACAGAAGAGAGTGCTATCGCGAAGGAATGTTTGTTACAAATCTCGATATCTGTATTATAAACTTTAAGATAGACTTTAAGATAAGTGATATTTTTTTATACGTGCACGGCTAAGTGACGCCACCGCACCTGATAGTAGGTAAGTGGAACGGGATATACTTAGATAAAGTGCTGACTGGCGAGAAATCATTATTCGTCGTCAGTTGACACAATTATGTGTGAACTGGACATACACAGGCTGATCCCGGAACGCGACACTATGGGCCACTATGGCGGATTTTAACACCTTGACCTTGAATAGTGATGTCACCAGAATAACTTGTTCCACAAAAGTGAGCGGAGGGTGCTCAAGCAAAAACTGTATTTTATGATAAAATATGAATCCATAGTTTTTAAAGTGTTAATTTATTTTATTTCTCCATCTCCACTACATTGTTTTAATTTTTATTCTGAATTCTCAATGATTACCATATTCATTAGGCACCTAATTGTATTACCTTGATGCGCGTGACCATTTTGTTGCGCCCATTTTTTAATTAATTAAATGTCAGCTTATGCTTCGCTCTTGACTTTACGTTATTTCAGTATATATTAGAATATGAAGTACGTAAAATAGGAAGAATTAAATTGAAACGGTTGAAAAGTAACGTAGGCAACTTAAATTGTGATTACGACACAAATAAACCGACTTATATTTTATCTAAAGTTAAATGCTTTTTATAAAGTCTAAACAAATGTCAATCGATTACAATGCAATCGATTTTGTTCTATTCCTCCCTAGTATTTGTATATCGTATACCTACTTATTAATATTTTTATAGACATCACACTAGATTATATTAAAATTGTGATATGAAATTATTTTTACTTTTGTACTAAGTTAAATATGTATTATTTGTTAGTGATTATAATGTTATGAAATTTTATGTATGAGATTAATTATATCAATATTTACTTCGAATTTGTTTGCTTATGCCTACAATATTATTGATTTATAAATAATAATCTTAACAATCTTACTATTAAAAATATTAATGTATTTGCATTTTGGTGGTAATAGTGCAAAGGTAATATATATATTAAAGAATTTGAACCTATTTACTTATATAAATTATATTATGAATCAATATTAATGTAGAAATTAAATAATGTTTAAATAAAACACTGTATTTTTATTGACTATTTTATATTATAGGTATATTATATATTCGAAATGTACTAATAACTATATAGTAAGCGTACATGCACAAAAACAATAAAACAAAAAAAATCTTTCAACTAGGTCTTTCATTCCCTTCGTAGGAATTCTTGATTTGATTTTGTAGAGAATTTATAGGTATTTTGTTAGTTCATGACCAACATAAATATGATTTAAATAAATCAAAGATTTTTATTACCATTTTGAAAATCAAGATTTCTCGGAAAAAGCAAAACGACAATATTTAACTATAATAATGCCAACAATTAATAAGTTGGCACAAGAGCAACATAGTGGAAATATTAATTATAGGTATTGTTTTTTTATCTATCCATTGGTAACATTTCATCAATTAAATTAATTTATCATTTAAATTACCAAAGTTCTATCCTAATCAGTCACATGAAGTCCACTGGTGAATATAGGCCTTTACCCTGAAGATTTCCAGATGGACCCGTCAAAATCATAATTCTATGGGCACACATTATTGTCTCACCCTGTGGGTATTGTGGGTATACCGTTTGCTTATTGTTATTTTTATTGCTTAAATTAATAAAATAAGGAATAAAATAATACATACATCAATATTATGGTATTTAACATAAATCCGTTATAGAAAATAAGACTTGATATCGAATATTTTAGTGCGGTTGCAATGACTACAGTCTACACTCTACACGTTGCGCGGTGAAATTGTTATTTTGTACACTGTAGGGTGTTTTATAATCGCTATAGATGCGAAATGTTACTACAACTCAACAAAAAATATATAAGTTCCCAACCTTAGTAATGGTTGATAATTAATATTACACTAGACTTTTGCCTGCGTAAATGAGTATTTATTGGTGAAAGAACCTTTAAAATCGGTCCAGCAGTTTTTGAGTTTATTCGTTACAAACATACAAAAATATAAATTATTTCTCTTTGTATAGAAGTATAGATACCCATTAATTATATATTTAACAAACTCAATTCAACGTAGCTCTAACACACAATAAAATAAATAAACTGTGCATCACCGTTAGGTACCTTAAAATTAATATACACACGGACCACGAACTCTACTTGGTGTATAGTTCCAATGACGGCGCTAGATGGCGCTAGTTAAAAAGTAGATCGCGCTATGGTTTAGTGAAGAAGCCGCGTATAAGTATACCGTGTGTGAACCTATCCAATGTTACAAACATACAAACAGACGTAACTTAATACTAGCTTTTGCTCGCGGTTTTCATCCGCGTATTTTTGGGAGTTGAACAGCGTAACAGCTGCTATCAACCGTATCATACCTTGAAAATTCGTTTGATTAGATTGTATCCACATTCCACTCATGTTGACTGGGTCCTGGGATGTGAAACATTATTCATTGATACATTCTTGAGGACGTATATGTGGGCGCAAATTAATATTTAGTGATTATATTATTATTATGAAAATGTCTAGAATATTTAAATTTGATACTTAAATAGTTATTTACAACCACAATGCTGTTATTTATCAAATTTCAGAATAAGCTAGAAACTGTATTGACTATTTGAGTGTTTGGAAAACGTTGGATATTTATTTAATTCATTATTTAATGATTTAAACGTCTAAAATAAAATCAATTAGAATTGTTAATAATTCTAATTGATTTCTATGTCGTTATTTTATCTATAAGTAAAATATTCACAACTTGTTAATAGCTGCATCTGTTGGCAAATTATGTAAAATAACGGAGTTTTATTACTTAAATGTTATTTATGTAAAATATTATCATCTGGAGTTATGAAAAATTCATTACAATATCAATTTTGAATATTCAGCTATAACCCAAGATTTATTGTACAGTAATTTCAAAGGAGGTTGCAGTTATTATAACATTTATATTCACTTTGAATGTCTATTTGATTAAAAAAGAATCAAGTCAGTTCAAAATTCGATTGACTTCTGTTCCAAAAGTCAACTGGGAAAAAACTAAAAGCAATATTGAGTGTGTATTTTTATTACGATGGATTCCGAACACGAAAACCCTGGCACCTCGCCGACATATACCATGACATGTCTGGTAAAGTAACTCTGGCAATGAAGATGTCCAATTTTATTATTTAAGTATTGCACAAATAGACGAAGAAAGAAGATTTTGGCTAAAGTGACTACACGGTACACCCATAAATGGAAAGAACACTCGTCAAACCACAGTTTACACATCGGTGTCGCCATCTGCACTTACTTGAGAGAAACCATTTTTTTTTGTTTTTACTTTTGACATCTCCAACCGTTGGCTATCATTTAGTTTAGAGCTTGATATTTTTTGTTACGGGTGTAAGGAAACAACAGGGCGGGTGGGTTGCTAATCTAATTCGTACAAAACCCTCGTATAATTATGATAGAACTTCACTCAGGTAAGTTCGCTTAATCACTAATTATACTCGTGTTTTGTACTCTTAGATTAGCAAATATAAGAACACTTGTAGATGTTGACAGTATTCATCCACAAAAATATCAACTCAAAAAGATTATGAAATAAAAATATTTTTTACAAGTACATATATAATCATTTATTAATAATTTTACAAAATATGACTAGCAAAAGAATTTTCCTGATTATCAGGACTATATATAGGTCTATTATAGAATTTAACAAACATCTGGAAGATAGACCAAGCAGCTGTTTTTCTTATTATGTCTAAATAACTCTGAGGTTATATGCCTTAGAGGTAGATGCATGTCTATATAGTGCTATGAGCAGTAAACGTAGACACATCAATACCACAATCAACTGAAGTAGATTTTACCCGGCGGCTTAGAGTGTGCGAAGTAACTGATTTATAAGGTTTTCTAAAACTTATAAAAAGATTATCGTTGCTACGTAATGATTTTGTTAAGTCTAGATAGCAACTCAAAACTCGAGCAGGGCATATTTCAGGTGTTGCTCTAAGACGAGACGTTTTTATTAAGTCTGGGATTTTGATACGAATTTCGTTAGTCAAAATCACTATGTTATTAATGTTTATCTTGGAAAGGGTCTGAGCTCTATAAGCTGTATCAATTTTGGTACACTCGCTTAACACCTCAGTCAGTATCTATTTAATTACTAAACCTTTACGAGCTTTCATAATCTAAATATGCCAAGTTATGCTATAAAATTGTGTTACAATTATATAGGACAACAGCACTAAAATCTCTTTCTACCGATAAGATTCGTTGAATAACTACTACTTTTTAAGTAAATACGATGTTATGTCCATTACCAAAGTTGTGGAAGATAAGTAAAATAATACTTGTATACAAATCGGGTGATAAGATGGACGTTGAAAATAAACATATCATGGACTTAGATAAATACATAATATACACTTTAGCGGGCATAAGTACATTTATAGTTTCTCAAGACTATCCCGGTCCTACACCCGCAACAGCAATTCTTTTAAGTCAAGATCGGCACGGAGTGGCACGCTTTTTATGACACTGAACGGTGATGCTCGGCGAGTCTCTGAGAGCACAAAATATATATATATTTTTTTTTTTTTTATTGATTTGAATTACGAGACGAGCATGCCGTTCGCCTGATGGTAAGCGATACGACCACCCATAAACAGTAGCAATACCATCCAGCACCTTGACTTACAAAGTACTGTGTGGCATTCCACTGCGCTCGTTATTCTGAGACATAAGATGTTACGTCTCATTATGTCCAGTAGTTATACTGGCTACAATGTCCTTCAAACCGAAACACAACAGTGCATGCACACTGCTGCTCGGCGGCAGAAATAGACATTGCGGTGGTACCCACCCAGACGGCCTCTTACATAATGAGAGACCTACCACCAGTTTACATAATGAGAGACCTTTTTTTTTTCTTTTTTTTTATCGCATGGATGTTATCGCTACCACCACTGTAGGGTGAGTGGAATCGTTATGTTGGTTTCACCGATCTTACGGCCCAATATCGACACTCGGGACTATAACATCATCCGAGCGAACATAATGAGAGACCTACCACCAGTGTAATAAGCCTTAACCGGCAAAGATATTAATCAAATAGAAAGATTGGAAATAGTTGGAAATATATTTTTCCATTTCCATCCACAGCAAAGTGGAAGCTCAACTCTTCCCCATTTATTTGTACATTGGTTTTTACTTGTCTTACATTAGGCATAGTAAATTTAATGCATTTAGTTTTTTTTAGCATTTAATAACAAGTTGTTTAAATTAAACCAATGCACAATTTTAGAGAGAGCATCGTTCACTTCGTCATAATTTTGTAACATTCTCTTAATTTTAAATCTTAATGATGTATCATTCGCGAACAATACAATCTTATGATTATCCCTTACGTAGTAAGGTAAGTCATTAATATATACAAGAAATATAAATGGTCCCAGAATTGAACCCTGTGGAACTCCCATGGTAACCGCAGATCCAGGTGAGATTTTTCCATTAATATCAACCTTCTGAACCCTGTTACTTAATAGGATGTCAGAAGATCGAGAGCCGTCTTTCTAATGCCGTAATTGGTGTAGCTTCCTGATCAGAGTATCATGGTGTACACAGTCAAATGCCTTAGACAAGTCGCAGAAGACGCCAAGAGCATCGTGCGACTCTTCCCAGGCCTCAAAAATATTTTCCAAGAGATCCACCCCCGCATCAATGGTGAACCGATCCTTAGTAAATCCAAAATCATAAAATCATATAAAAAAATCATAATGAATGTCCAATGTCTATATATTATAGTCATTATCATAGTAATGCATAGTGATATCCCCATTGCAATACACGTTGATAAATAACAATGAGTGAAGTGACAAACCTAGTGTTTGCCCGCAACACCAAAAATATGTTCGTATACTGCTAAGAACTCGTAGCTAGGTCTAATGTGTGGTGTGACAATCCTAGCTATTGTCCGCAAACACAACACACCACTATAAATTGTTAGCACTCATATGCAATTGTATTTTGTGAAGTGATAATCCTAATGATTTCCCGCATCACAAAATACTTACGATAGTTATGTGTTTGTATAATAAAAAAAATAGTGCGTGGAGTCCTTCCGCGCGGAAGAAGTGAAACTTCGTAATGTGGAGAAAACCTAACAATCAATTGATATTCACAAGAGACGTACCTCAAATTCGATCTTACGCCTACCACATAAAGTAGATTTTTAAACGCGATCAACGCACGTTTAGTCTGGTTTCGATAAATGTCAGAAATGCAATGGTCATCACAAGCAAAGTAGAATAAATCAAAATTTGATAAATTTATGTTACGCTCGATTCTTTTGTACTCGTGCCGTGCCAATACTGCTGCTGCCGTGCTGGGGAAATAGCTTCTACGTAATGTAGTTAAGGTTCATATTAGATTAGTAAGGGATGGTTTTAATGACGTTAATAAATAAAATGTCTACCATCCACCGAGTACATACTCCACGTTTCATTCGATGCCGTTAGATGGCGCTGTATAGTTCTATACAAAAACCTACATCGCGATATCAAGATTCTCCGCGGAAACATGACTTCACTAGCAAGATCATGTACTCTGTGTTGCCAACTCTACGTCTATTTACGTAGGGCTACGTAACTGTCGTATTTTACGCTATTCCTGAAAACCAACGAACCTCAGTCCCAGAATCTACGTATTTACTATTTACTATTAAATACCAGAATGGTCAATGGAGGCTCCATTGAAAATTTCAATTCAGTGTCCATTCAATGGACATATTTCTTATTCTTCAGCGACAAAAAAATATAAACGTTCTGTTTCATACGTAGACAGAGTAAACAATATAGACTACTGTATGGCTCCTATTCAGTTCTACAGAAAGGGATGGTACTATAGAGGTATTGCTTATGAAAGAAAGGGATAGAATCGTTTTATTGCTTTAGTTATTGTTCTGTGGCCGTCCCGTAGTGCGTGCCGGTTTTTTCAAGGTCGGAAGTGAAATTCCACAATTTGCCTCTGTAAAGTGGTTGTGCTTAGTATCAGGTGTTTCCAGAGCGTTATAAAACTGTTAAAAGTGTCAATAACTTTACTAAATCCATTAAAAAATGGTACGGTGTAGCTTGCAGCATAGATTTACTCAATTCACTTGTCAAATTCTCTGCCTCATGTGGCCACGGCATGTATTCCTCTATTTTTCCTTCCTCTATGGTTTCATACTAACATGCGCTTACTTCACCACACTATACGTCAGTCACGCCTGACGTAAATTTAAACAAACCCCCACTGAACACTATAAAGAGCACAAAACAGACTACTGAAAGAACACTATTTGGCTGTGACTGTAAAATGAAACGTCTAGTTCTTTTTTTGTTGTCAAACTTGCAGGGCTCATATTGCAAATCTAAGAAAAGGCGACTTGTCTGCAATGTTTCCTATATTGACCCAATTTTCATATATTTTATCAACATTGCCACATAGTAGCACGGGTTTATCGCAACCTTGTTGGAAGTCGCATAAGAAGTTTCACTTCAATAAAGTGATAGCCCTGTTGGATATCCGCAGTATTATTTTAAACAAACTTGTGGGTAGTTTTATCTCACCTTGAATACATAACGGTGCAGGGTACGAGGGTCCGTGTGCGCGTGAACATTGTTGAGACGGCGAACCGGCACGGCGGTCTCAGAGTCCGATGACGACGAATCCGACGATAATGATAGTCTTCGTTTATATCGAGCGCGCATAAGCATCTCGTTTAATTTCCTAACTTCCTCTTTCCTATCCTCCATACATTAAGGAACACAAAACTGAACTGTCAAAGGTTTTACTCAAATGGACTTACCTTTACCTTTCTGTAAGCTTAAGAAGTACGAGCGCTAACCTTACGGCTTCAAGTAACATAATATGCACATTGCACCGTGCACGTCGCACCTTTGCGTCGCTCCGATGTTCGTGGCCGATTGAGTTTCGAGCATCGCATTGCTCTCATTTTAGTCACCAAAATGTTGGTACTTGATTTTTTAGACAGTTTAAGGAATTAAGACTTTGTAACAGTGTATAATTTATATAAATATTGTTTAAATTTCTTATTTTTTGCGCCAAAACCATAATAAACCAAAACTAACGAAATAACGTACTAGCACGAACTAGTGTGCCTTTACCTTAATCTGGCAAATACTTACGGATTAATAAAAGCAGAAATTAGTAGCCTTAAGGAGCCGATTGACAATCCGGGCTTATTGTAGCAACTAGCAACCGATTGCTTGTAAAACAATTGTTTTGGTTGAGACGGCACCTGAAGGTAGCGCACTTGATATAATCATGACAATGGGAGTTTAAACAATTTATTTTGGATATCACTTTAATTTCTTTATGAAGGACTAGCATTTGCCCGCGCCCGCGCGAATAAGTTTTCCCGGGATAAAAGTCCCGCTTTTTATTTTCCCGGGATAAAAATATAATCTATGTGTTAATCCAGGACATGATCTACCCATGTGCCAAATTTCATCGAAATCCGTTCAGTAGTTTTTGCGTGAAAGAGTAACAAACATGACTGGAGGCGCCACGTAATGGGCCTCCATAAAAAAGGAAAAGAGAAGGGGGTTAATTTAATGGGACAGACGGAACTGTCCCGGCCGAGTCCTAAGACCCGGTGCGTTGGGCCAAGCAATGACCCTGGTGTTCGTGGACTATATTTAAGGTCCCCTTCGGAGGTGCTGGTTCGCGGCGGAGCGGTTGGGTTGCCAGCCGTATGAGAAATTTCGGGGATCAAGGATTGCACGCATTACGTTGACGATTCTGCATCAGGCGGCTCACGCGGTCCCTGCGATGGCGTCGCTGTAGATACATGACGCGCACGCAAAAAGGGCTTGATTCACACACGAAATAACGTCACCAACACCAAGCACAAGCGTTCAGCAGTTCAATTTAGCGTTACATGTGCCTTTAATGCGAGTTACGCACTAAATTAAAGCGGATTAGCGGATTATTCGACAGCCATTGCTACGGCTGTGGCGGCGGCGTGGACGAAAGAGAGTATGGCACTCGCGCAGCTTGTTCAGCGCGGTGCGCGTGAGACACAGATAGGATAGGCGTGCAAGAGTAAGGGAGAAAGGTGCGGAAAAAGGAACTAAGGATGAGGATTAGACTGGCAACCAATAATTGCGTTTTATTATAAAATGTGGAATCATTATGGCGGAACCACATACATCCATATTTATAAACAAACTTTCGCGTTTATAATATTAGTAGGATACGTACATAACTGTACATTCTGTAACTGTAGCACCAAGAAATATAAGGCTTGTTTATTTTATTTTATTTATTTACGTACATAAAATCACCATCACGCCTTTTTCCCTTTTCAGGGGTAGGCAGATGTGTGAGACACCAACATTTCGCCAGCTATGTTAGGTCCCATGTAATAGGGGGCGGGCCTATTGCCATTAAACAGGCACATTTTTAGACTCTGGGCTGATACTTGAGTAGAAAAACCTAATATCACTTTGCCCGACCCGGAAATCGAACCCTAGACCCCAGCTCTGCAGTCGTACCGTAATTTAAATTGCTGGTTTAAAAATACGTGTAGATTACATTTCAAATTCGCGATCTATATTCTTCAATCACATGTATATTAACTATCGTAACATATTTTATGCAAATATAAATATTGTAACACAAAAATATAATGATCTAACAATAATATAAAAAAAATCATATAACCTAATTAAATTGTAAATACATAACATTACAGTTTAATTTAAATACTGGGTGTCTCAAGACAATATATCGTACATTTAGGACGAAAACGACACAATAAAAAAAAAAACGAAAATTGAGTTATCGACATAAAATTACTTAAAACGAAATTTACAATACAACAATAGTTCAAACACCGCCATATTCAAGCGGGAAAAGGACAAAACTATTATATCGGTCCCTTTTTTCTATATTCTCATAAAAAAGGGACCAGTTTTAAGTTATTTTATGACCATAACCCAATTTTTGTTTTTTTTTTTAATTGCGTCGTTTTCGTCCTAAAGGTGCGATATTTTAAACCATGAATTATAATATAAGCCATTCGTTCAAGTTACTTGAATAAAAAGGAAAATAAGACAGTAAAATGACTTTTATTTCATAAAAATAACCCTCCTTCTTTCGCAGTCGTGTAACAAGGCACAATCAAGAGGATTTTTTTTGGTCACAATCTTCAAATTTTACTCAGCCCTATTTAAATGTCTTCTGCAATTTTACTTCTAATTATTTTTTGTGTATAATATTCCCACGAAAAGAATGTGCCAGAAGGGCTTATTATCTCCTCTATTAACATGCTTGAGACCTATATCATGCATGCTATGCCTTCGCTATGCACATTGCACACTAATTATTGCCAACACGCCAGTTATAATATGCTTCACATAACCCGCGTGATACCTCAATTACATCCACAGTAAAGAAAGTAATTATTTTAACATAGTTTCAATAATAATCTTAACGATAATTAATAAAACAAAGGCAAGAATAACAAGAATCGTTTAATAATATAAAACAAAGTGATTTATTTTCTCGTAGATGATCTATTATGTCTCTTGTAATCGCGATATTTTCTTTGTAAATCAAGGTGCTGAATGGTGTTGCTACTGTTTATGGGTGGTCGTATCGCTTACCATCAGGCGAACGGCATGCTCGGCTCGTCATTCAATGCGATAAAAAAAACATAATTAAAAGTAAAATAATAAATAAAAAAATATTATACTTTTTATTTATAGACCATACTCTTGGACATATTTACAATATACATTTTATCTTAATTTTCAGACTCCATAATAAATGTCACAAATATTATTATATAAACTACAAATACACAATCACATAAGCCATTTGGTACCCTTTCTAAAGAGCTACATACACACTACATCGTACAATACAGCCTCTCGAAGATGGCCCATGAAGTTAGTCACCATTGACGGACATAGTCATTATTACTGGGGGCTGATGAGTCATCACTGATGACAGAAGTAAAATGTGAGTATCGTGGCTAATTTCAGGCCGCCTGGTTTTAATCGGCCGTATTTTAAGTAAGCTTATTTAGCAATATAATAGGTATCCCAAGTATTAAACATTTGATTAATAAAATATGTCTAGATGTAGTCACGCGCTGCAAAGCAACTAAAACAAATAGGCCGACTGCGATTGTGTTAGTGTGCGTGACAGTTGTGTCATCGCTATCGCTGCGTCATTCTGCTTATACTTGGGTGCGCGCATAATGATACCAGTTATTGCATGGTTCGTATTAAAACTGGGAGAAAATTATATCCATGAATTCCAAAAAAAAAACTCTCAAAACAAGACAATAATTTATCTGATTATAATTTAAAACACCCCTTTGCTTACAACAAAAATAATCCGGCTAAGAAACATACAAACATTTTCACAAACTTTCACATTTATAATAAGATGAAATAGACCCAGCAAAACCCAACGCAAATACAAAACTGAAACTGAAAATGCGCAAAATAAAGTCCTATTTTTTTACTTTTGGATTGGGGTATATACGTGACTTATTTGAAAGGAGTTTTTTTTGGTGGCGATAAGAACCCATGCTACGCCACTAATATTTTGGTATCCTAGAGCCCCCCCTGTGTGAACATTTGCGACTCAATTGTTAATCCCTGGCCGAAATCCAGAGGTAGACTAAAGGCAAGAGAGGATGTAGTGTTGAGGTATGAGAAAAGGTAAGTTACCCAAGACGACGTTTTCTTGGATTGAAGGAAGTGGAGAAGAAAAAATATTAAAGCGACCGGGTGGAATGCATAGCATGGAAAAGAGAGATTTATTTGGAATTTTAATTCAATATATTTATGTGTCTGCCAACCCGCACTAGACTAGCGTGGTAGACTAAAGCCTAAATAAACCCTCTCAGTATTAGAGGCCCGTACTCAGCACTGCGCTGTATATAACACAGGGCTATGTTATGGTATTTTTACACAAAATAATATCTGCATACGCTACACGTGCACAAAAAAGCGCTGCAGTAGTACAGCAAAACATATACGCTGCATTTAGCCGAGGTGCCTACACCTATTGTTGGCCGCGTGTTCGAAGCGTTCATTTTGTCACATCGCACCTTTAGGACGAAAACGACACAATTAAAAAAAAACGAAAGTTGAGTTATCGTCATAAAATTACTTAAAACGAAATTTTCAATACAACAATAGTTCAAACACCGCCATATTCAAGCGGGAAAAGGACAAAACTATTACATCGGTCCCTTTTTTATTATCTTAATATATATAAATCTCGTGTCACAATGTTTAAGCTCAATGGACTCCTAAACCACTTAACCGATTATAATAAAATTCGTACACCATGTGCAGTTCGATCCAACTTGAGAGATAGGATAGTTTAAATCTCAAATTATAGTCGCAATTTTAATTTATTGCTAATTATTTGTCTGTTATTATTTGACAGTCACAATTATCTTAACTCCAAATGATTCTAACAGATGTCGATACCTTTTTTTTTTTTTTTTTTTTTCTCTTTGGCAAGGCGCGGTTTGCGCATCTGCCAGTGTCAAAGTTTTTAGAAGTTACATACTATATAATATTGTTTCTTTGTTATCCTCAGTAGTAGTAGTACTATGTCGAAGTAAAGCAGTGGCTACCTTACCAAGACTTTATCGAGGAGTTTTGGCGGCAACAAAACAAACACTTGACTAGCACAGTTATTTCAATTCACTTCATTTGAGCCCTTTAATAGAACTATATTGGATAATATACCGCCATAATTATGCAATATAACACTAAGTATCACCAAAATAATGAATTAAAACAAGAGCACCTCATGACACTACCAAGTTACCGCCAAAACCTGTCGATACCTTTCGACTGGGTTTTTCGACTGGGTTGAGTAAGTAATCAATAGATGGCGCTGCTATGGTAAATCTACGAACGTGTCATATAAGCTACATTTTAAGCGGGACTTTTATACCGGGAAAACTCATTCACGCGGGCGGAGCCGCGGGCAAAAGCTATATTATATATTTCTTCTGTGCGTGTGTATGTCACTGAACTCCTAAACGGCTGGACCGATTTTAATTAATTTTTTTGTGTCTTCAGGTGGATTCGAAAACGGTTTAGATTTACAATTGGATCCGGTATATAGCGCTGTACTCGGGTTCTAGGATTTTATTTCCTTTTTAGGGCAGGACAACGTCTGCCGGGGCCGCTAGTATTTTTATAAAAAGGACCAGTTTTAAGTCATTTTATAAAGATAACTCGATTGTCGATTTTTTTGAATTGTGTCGTTTTCGTTCTAAAGGTGCGACATATCACAGAGATCAATAATCATGGAATATAAAATATAGTACTAAGTAAAAAAAAACATGCTAATTCCGTTTTCTTGCTGTTCGCGTTACTAATAAGGATCAGGGAATATGACCTTGGCCAGCCTTAATTATATCGATGACTTAGCCCGTGTTGTTGCATCCGTAGTCAGGTAAAGTTAAGGCCCTTGTCACAATGGCGAACTGCAAGCGAGTTCACAGCGAGGTGAAGGCGCTGCTCGATCGTCCAGTGCAATAAGTTCGTTAATTGAACACGGATAAAACAACACGAGCTTAGATTTACGAGAACGAGCGATAGAAATTAGGGCATACAATCTTTTTTTGCACATCTAGGTGCCACTAGGTTGGATTGAGCTGACATTGATACAGGATACGTAACATACTTCTTAAATTGAACCCATAGCTGACAAAAATGTAGTGCATTTAAAATTATTTAACATTTGTAAATTCAATACAAATATAAAAAATCCAATAGCTACTCGAACAACGGTTGTATTTTTAGCTATAGTGACAGAAATTAAATGCCTGATAAAGTCAACCCACTCCAATCTGTAACTCAAAACTAATTCAAAAATCAAAATTAAGCAAAATAATGTTAACCATTGGTGGACCTAATAAAATCAAAAATTAAAATTTTGCCCTCAATAAACATGCTTATTAGCATAAGTAATGTGTAAAATAATGAAAGTAAGTTAAACAAAGACAATAATAACGATGGGTTTTAGGTAATATGGACAATAAATTATTATGTACTGCAATACAGTTCTCTTTGCGTTTTTTAAATCTACAATACTATAAAGCTAAAAGGTGGATAAGCGGCCATAATTCAACTACTTTATTCAACAGAGCACTAACTTTGGTCATTAAATCTCGGGTACGGTTAAGTGGGGTGAAAGGGATAGAAATAGTGTAATTTTTACACAAATTGGTCGACAAAATTCTTATTTGATACTTGACTATTGCAAACATAGAAATTTATTTAACATTTAAATAAGAGGAAAATAAATGTAATCGTGTGGTGAAGGCACTTTTACAGTTGCAATCCGTAATTACCCCTTCATCCCTATGCACCCCGTTGACGTTGCACTATTTACATATCAGACAATTCGGTACTCCATTGTGGCAGCTTCATAAGGCTCACGAAGAGCTGTTTGGGAGTTGTCTTTGTTTTTTTTCCTATGATCAAATAGTCTGGATCTAAATATTGATGGCTCACAGATTCGGAGAAAAAGTTTATAGCCTCGTCAATCTGCCCGCGCGTCGCTGGGGTTTCAGTGTAATTACCTGCAATTCAAAACACCAATAAAAGTTATTGACAACCTCTGTACAATATATTCGGTGTTCAATGACTAACCACCACGTCACGTCAGTCGGTATCCTACTAATATTTAAACGCGAAAGTTTTTAAGAATGTAACATACATTCTTAAAAACTTTCGCGTTACTCTTTCACGCAAAAACTACTGAACGAATTTCGATGAAATTTGGCACATTTTTTTATTTTATTTTTTTTATTTTTTCACATGGGTAGATCATGGGATAAAAAGTAGCCTCTAGCACTCAGGAGTAATGTAGCTTCCTATTAGTGAAAGAATTTTCAAAATCGGTCCAGTAGTTCCTGAGATTAGCGCGTTCAAACAAACAAACAAACTCTTCAGCTTTATAATATTAGTATAGATTATTATGTTAGGACCCTTAGAAGTGAAGCAGACACGAACAGTTTGTAATATCAAGTATTTTTTTTCTATAAGAAATTTAGAATAAAAAATTCTGGTATTAGAAAAAGGCAACGAAAATTTATTTATCGATTATTATCGAAATATTCCGATGATTGCATATCCACTTAGATAATATATAAAGGATGCAGCTTGTATGATCTTTCTCTCTGCCAAAGGTATAAGAACAAATGATCCTGCACACGTTTATAGAATCATATTAGTGTACGTAAAACGGACAAGCATTGAAGATTTATATGTGTGTGCGTTCAGATCGACAAAATTCAGTTGAGACTATGCGTATATTACTTTCAACGTAGTAGTGACATTAAAAATTTCAAATTTATTTTCGCGTCAATAGGCACATGGCGCGTCTTTTCTAGATTGTCTAAGCAAATCCTGGCGCAGCTCAGTCGTAAACTGACGCTCTTCACTATTATATCGCGTCGATCGTTCACGAAGGCTGTGCGAACTGCGAAGGCTCACGAGTGTAGTTTCGGTTTTAGTTTCGGCAGGATTTCTGCCGAAACGGTAAGTAAGCCAAAACACTGATATAGCGCCGAAACCGAAACTTCGGTCGGACACTTTCATTCTATTAATAACTAGCTTTTGCACGCGGCTTAGAATAAAAGTCCCGCTGTATATTTTCCCAGGATAAAAAGTATCCCAAACAAATGCAAATGCAAAAAAATGCAAATAACATCTGGAGTTGTATACTACATGGACCTTGTGAAGACTAGGCAGAATTTCCGTGCTTTCCAGCGTTTTTGCCATACCTAATATTGGAATCAAATCTAACAGCTCAAATGATAGGACCCTTTAAATTTTATCCGTGGTGCTTTACATCTGGCTTTTCCAGATGTAAATGTCTCAATAATTAAGATTAATAATACCTTTTTTTAGTTCATTATTTTGTCACCCGCTTTGCTATGAAGGGAAGTGGAAAATATATTTGTAACTCCTCCCTATTCTTCTATTTGATTAAGTTCGTAGCGGGTTAGGAGTAATTATATTAGTGGTCCCAGAGACTCGCCAAGCTTCACCGCTCGGTGTCATAAAACGCGTGCCACTGCCGATCCTGGCTTACAGGAGTTGCAGTGACGGCTGTGAGGGCGGGATAGTCTCGTAAGCCCTTCCCAGGGTCTCAAACTATATCCATACCAAGTATATGCTATATCCATTCCAATGAAATTTATTAGGTCGTTTTTGAGTTTATCGCGTTCAGACAGCCGTGGCGGGGGACTTTATTTTATAATATTATGTAAGGATAATTATTATGTATATTTTAAAGAGTAATTTGAAAACATATATTATTCTAGTAATTTGAAAATATAATGCAACATATTCTACATACCTATAAAACCTAAAATTAATGCTGATTTTGAGTATTCTGGAAACATTGGAGACGTTCTGTGCCATCCTAGTGCCTCGTATGTCTGACCATTCGAAGACACTAGGAAATTAAACGGCAAATATTTCAAACCGTTTGCCAAGGCAGCCGCCTGAAATAAAATTATATAAATATTAATTAAAATATAATAGAAATAATTTATTTATAATGAAAAAAAAAATACATTTTCGCATTATATACGATTACCTACTAATTTATATTAGGTATGTATATGACATGATATTGTTAGTAAGCTATGGAATTGTTTTAATTTACGCAGGTGATATTTTTTTTAACTCCATAATAATAACAACAATAACATGAATAAATCGGCAATAGTAATAATTGACTCGATTTTAAAATCAGCCCAATTAATAGACAAATCGGTACCAAACACGTACTACATAGAATCCATATAGGTACATAAACGAGAAGGAAGTAAGTGTATGTTTATAAGTAAAAACTCAGCACACTCATTCCTATATCCACGGGCGTAGCTATAGCTTTCAAGTAGGGGGGTCTGAGGATACCAAAATATCAGTGGCGTAGCGTGGGGGTTCTTGGCGCCCCACGAAAAGTCACTTATACCCCCCACACCCGTCACCGAAATTTAAAACTTTTGTACATGTTTTGTGGCCCGGATTATTTTTGTTGTCAGCTAAAGGGGGTGGGGTCAGGATCCCCAACCCCTTATATACGCCCATGCCTATATCTCCCACGGATGTAGGGTCGGAGCAACACACTTTTTAATGATGTAGTTACACCTTCATTTTAACAATCTCCGTCAGGCAGACGTCAACTCCCTTTGGGGGATGCAATTCCAGAAAAAGCCATCAAATTAATATTCCTTATGGATTGTACGACTGAGAAGAAGAATGGGAATCGAACCCTCGTCATACCATTCCACAATCAGTGTATTATCTACGGTGTCGACCACGGACCAAGCTAATAAATGAAAATGTATTCACATGCAAATTCGCGATAGCTTTGACCTCAAAACATACTTGAATTCAATAACGCGAAGCGTAGGCGCGAAAGAATTATGCAACATTTTTTTTATAGCCTGGGCAGTAAACGGATGACTGGGTCACCCGCTATTAAGTGATTTACAACGCCACAAACATCCACAATACCAAAAGAAACAGATGCGCAGCCGTATTTGGAAAGGAACAGAGATTAGAGAAAGGCAAATCTCTTCATAAATCTTACTCGACATAGGATACGCAACAGCAGAAATAGGTAACTTCGGTCTACTCGGAGTGGTTCTGACACTTGTTTTTTTTTTTATAATTAGCTCGGCATAATGACTTCACTGCGCCTCGTGTTAATTGAAGTGAAGCCCAAGAAAAAATTCAACCGGCAAGGAAGGAAATTCTCTCTTGAAAATCGGCACAATTATGCCGTCCTTTTTTTATGATGTAGGGGGCAAACGAGCAAACGGTTCACGTGATGGTAAGTGATCACCGCCGCCCATGAACATCGGCAATACCAGGGGGCAAAGATATGCGTTGCCGGCCTTTTAGGTGGGAATACGCTCTTTTTTTGAAGGTCGCCAGATTTTATCTGTCCTGTCCTGCTAATTGCCTCTTAATGCTCCACTTGAAGGACCCCATGTCGTAAGACGGGAAGAACACGTGTTCCGGCAAACTAGCCCACAGCTTAATGGTATGGCAAAAGTAAGATTTACCGAACCTTTTAATAGGCACGGACAGGGCTGGAGGAGACAACAGAGCTGTGGTTCTGCCAAGGGAAGGGTGAGGATGGTTGAGGTTAAAAAATTCTTCAGTACACTCTAATCTTTAACCTATTAGAAACTGATGTAAGTAATTACAAAGACAAAAAAACTTTCTTTCTTGAAATTGATGTAAATGAAAGCAAAGAAATCAATTATTTCTTTTTAAACACTAACAGACAAAATCATAGACCAGTTTCGATAAAAAAACATTAGAAACACCTTATATAACACAAAAACTATTTCGCTCGGTTTTCGCCAGTGACAAATTATTGAGGCCATGAATAACACGCTCATACTATTCATACGTAGGTATAATGTAGGTTGACGTAAATTCATCGGCCGTACAGTGCGCTTCGGCCAATCCACTCGCGGAGTATCTAGAAATATGATCCCGTAGCAATGACATCATTAGCCACAACCAACTGATTTATTAGTATTAAATATTTAGTTTTAACTAACAAACAAGTTACTGCACATATTTCAAGTCTTTTGTTCTGATGTAAGTTGCAATCGTTTTTAATACGTCATTGGCGTATTTATCGTATAACATGTCAGAATATAAATGGGTAAACAAGAAAACTTCTTATCTACCCGTACAAGCAAACATTCATTATGATTAATTGTTTACATATAGTTTAATCAGGTGGTTCAGAGTCGGTCTGTGATCGAATACCCCTGGATGGAGTGAACATGCAATGCGGTGTGAGCCACGGATGGTAATTCCCGAGTCCCATTTTAGCACACAACAGAGCCGCTTCAGTCGCTTATCGATAATATTGGGTGTTTTTACGCATCATGCGAGATCACAAATTGTATTTGAATATTAATATTTGTAGCGAGTATTATGAGGAAAAGCATTTGGCTCTCAGTGACTGAATGTTATAAATGTTTCGCTCCAACCTATTGTTAACATAGTAATAAAGTAACATAATAGGCAATGCTTGTATTAATATTTAGATATATCATTATTGCCGATGTAATTCAATCGCAATGCAGTCTTTGGACGAATTAATTTTATAGTAACCTAGACATATAGAAAAATAGATGGACAGCTATCAATCCGAACATAGAATCAGAAGTTAATTTTACGTTATCTTTACCTCCATTTCTTGTAACAGTTCCACGCACGCTCTTGTATTAAAACATTGTCTTGTGTCAGTTTGAACTACAATTACTGATGTAGCCTTGAAGACAGGGGAAGACAGCAGGAGCTGCGTGCTTTTACTATTACTGTCCCATTGTCTCCTACTGACTAATTGTAACGGAATCTCCACCGGAGGTAAGACATTCTCTGGAATGAAAATAATAAATCATTGGGTACGAATATAATAAAAATGTATTTTGTGAAAAATAGGCCCTTCAAAATGGCATTAGGCTTGTCCCTATAACATATGTACTAATATAACTGGCGAATGTGGGTGTGATGCATATCTGCCTACCTCGAATAAGGACAAAAGGAGCGATGCTGTGCATTTACCTCAGACTTTTACATTAAAACACTTAGAAGAAGTACAAGGCAAGTGAGTCACATGTAGTTAGAAGAAAAATAAATGTCTACAGGGCAACGCCCTGAAGTTGTCACCATTCGCCTCTAAGTGAATATACGATATCCGAGGACAAAACGGGCACTCTACTATGTCAACATTGGTCCTTAGAAAAAATCGTCTTTTCATAAAATTGACATGGTAATCAAGCAGGAACAGGTTAATCCAGCGTAACTATCGAGCCGATTGTAAATTACGAATAAATCCCGTTATAACGACATACCTAAACAAGGCTATAGGGATTGTTATTTGGTTTTGAGGTTCGACATCAAATTTCGTGTAGAGCATACTTACGGCTGTTAGCTTTCTCAGAGATATATCACTTGTAATGTTTGAGAGTGTGATTAGAATATGCGCGATATCGTATGCACGTGTATTTCGTCGTTTGGTCGCTTTTGCGTTGAACATGTTTACGCCAGCAAGGTCTTTATAACAGGTTTTTATAATTCCGGTTGCAGCCCGAAAACTAAACTTAGTTAGTTTAGCTTAGCTCGAAAATGAATAATATTATATAGCTTACTTAATATAACTATTGGTTGAAATTCGACCGTCGAATTAAATATATTTGTAACACATATTATATAAAAATTTTATGTATCTGCCCTCGTTCACTTTAATTTCGCCAAATCTGACCCTCATCCGTAGGCGCAACGTGATTAAAAAGGGGTAAACAATTTATTCTTCTCGAATTAATATAATAACAGTTTTGCGGCTTGCATACAAGTATGAAAATATATCTCATCTATACGAGCTAAATTAAGTTAGCTTAGTTTTCGGTCTGAAGCGGCATTATATATAAAGAGTAGAAGAGATAACTGACTATTTATAATAAATCTGCACCATTTAATAATTCACTTCATTACATAATTTCTGCAATATAGTCAAGATAATAAGTTTATATCTAGGCATGTACGACCTAAGAGTCTTACTTTTATACAGTATACATAAAAGGGTAAATACTGATCGTTTAGGACGTGAGTAACGTAACGAAGAATGTGTTATCCAATCCATTCCTTTAAAACTTGGCTATAACATTCAGACCAAGTAGGGAACGGATTATAGGACACTATAAAATAATAGATTCAAAATGCAAGAAAATAAATATTTACAAAGCAAATTTTTTTACTAACCCGCATTGTTCTGTAGAATGAGCAGATACACGCCAATAACGACGCCTGATGTCAATATTATAAGCAGTAAGCTTACTATTATCGTTGTAGACGTACTTCTTGGCGCCGGATTAATCTGCGGGAATCTATGAAGCAGAGGTGTCTCTTCCGACAGCCTGCGATCGTGGTCATCACTTGCCCGATACGAATTTTGACGAGATTCATGATCTGAAATATTTTTTTTTTTCCATATATTTTTCAAAATTACTAATGTTAAATCCATTACAACGCACGTTCATTCACAAATGACAACACAATACATGTATGGATTTATACGCTCGATCTGCAATAATGGGAAATCCGTATTCATTATCTCTAAAACAGGAAATTATTCTCAATATTGTATATGATAAACATAAATTGACATTACAATGGAAGTCATGAAGGGGTATCTCTACCATGATAGTGGGATGGACTCAGTCTATTATTCCACATGAGATATCGCACACTAACAGACCACTGAGCATCAAACACTACCACCATAGATATTAGCTTTATGAATAGTGATTGGTAATTGATACGTACAAAATAAACATGCAATGTGTTCATATAGATAACTTTGTTTTTTCAGACGTGATATCAAATCACAAGGTATCAAATTTATACAGTTATTCAAATAAATACCTATTGTGTAGTAGATAGAATGACACATTATTCCAGTTATCCAACAGGGGAACTTGGTATTAAACAACTTGTGTAATTGAATTTACGTTTCACAATTAATTGAAAGATAAATATAAAGCTAATTAAAAAAAGTAAGGAATTTTCTTCAGGCGATTGTCATTAACAGGGACTTGGTAAATCATTTTTTATTCATCATTCACAAAAAAAAACCATTAAAATACTGCATCAAAAAGTGAGTACTTGATAATCACTTCAACTATATTCAAATCATATTATTATAATATGGGATAACATGTCTTTGTAACCACTGATTGGATTTTTTTAGGTGTGATAGGCAGCCTGATCATTAATAGGGGGAAGGCTACTTATCTATATATAGATATAATAAATTCATAGATTTTCCATGTCTGCTCATAAAAAAGCAACTGTTTGATGTGAGGAATAGGTAACAGAATGTATAAATGTGTATTGTATTGTATTAGCCTATAATGCCGCAATGTTGGCCAAAGGCCTCCCCGAGATCCTTCCGTCAATTGTGATCCTGCACTGTAGTGAACCAGTTACATTTAAATTAATCGGTACACATATGGTGTTTTCATCAATGCTACAATTACAATTTATTTGGGATCATAGATTAGAGTGTGAGGTTTGTGTTTAGTTGGCTTATGCATTAATGAGATAAGTAGCGATTTTCATCAAGCAGAGAAATCGGCTCTTAGCCTCTAGTAGTTTAGCAAGTTCTGTAAAGAGACAAAAGAACATTTACGTCTCCCCTGGTTGACACCGAGGTGGTTAATAGCCCCATTATTCCCATATGTCCATCATTAAATTATATCACAATACACATGAAGGGATACCCATTAATATTGACTGTGTTATATGCTATGAAAAGATTGATTTAGAATCCCTTTTAAACATCCAGTGCGACATTTACCAAAAGGTAAGCAATGTGGTTTTCTTAGCACACAGATATTTGAAAAACGTAATTATTCCAAACTTGTGTATAAATGAAGTATAAATTATTGTATTTAAAATAAGTGTCATATATTTATTTATTTTTATACTTAAAAGTTTTAAATAAGGCATGAATAAAATACTTATAAAGTATATAAATAAAGTATCATCATGATCATAACATGATGTCCACTGCTGAACATAGGTCTCCCCTAAAGACATATAGTGTAAATCATAAAAAAAAATACAAACGGTTCTAACTTCCAATTTGATGTGATTGCCTCTATCAGTTTAAAGACAACTTTGCATTAGCAAAATCTTGACATTATTCAAGTGCATGAAGTAGAAAACACACATTTTACTTCAAACCAAAAAATTTGACAGCTTAAATTTCCCGAAAATAAATTATTTATTATAATTTCTTCAGCTACATATTAAGTTCCATAATATTTTATATTTGTCAGTTTTAAATACCTTATATATAATATTAAATAAATACCTGTTAACATATTATCATTTAACCCTTCACAAAAAGAGTTGGTTTTTCACAATTTCATTCCATTTTCCAATAGCTGACTAATAAATATAACAAACAGTCATATTATTTGGTGTGAAGTTTGTAGACATGAATGATAAAGCATTTTAATATATAATAACCTAAGAAATAGCAGGTTATAAGGAAAGATTTTATGTTTAATCACTTTATGACATGTAAAAGTTATGAATATAAACAGTAGCTTGGAAATTTAAATATTTTATAATCTCCGTAAACATTTATGGCTGTAATTTTTAAGATAAATTATAAGACATTGTATTAAGTTTATACTTGTTTAAGTAAATTGAGCGCAAAAAATTGGCTCAAGCATTTATGCTTAAATGATTTTAATTGTAAGAATGTTTAACTTACCCACTGATATTAAAGGCTGCATTATTAGTCCTTCATCAGAACTAACAAGGCCAATAAGTATGAAAAGTTACAGGAAACACAGTATACTACAGTTAAATAAAATCTATACTAAATAACTATGTTTGGGTAATAAAATAGAGAATATGGTTAATAATAAATGAATTCGACATGGCCGTTGAATGTTGGTAGGTAGATTCTTCTTTTTCTTTTAAATTATGGCTTAGGTAGATGTTTTTAAGGAAAATGACATTATTTTGTTATGACATTATTCGACATTGACAGTTATCCCTCAAGTTTTTTTTACAAGGACTTGAACAAGGAATATAGAGTATACGTTCATTTAGGAATATCAGTAGGTATAATATATTGTGATGGGTATTTCTTTAAAATTATTATGAAATCACAATTAGTTAATTAAAATATTAAAATGAATTTAAATATTCACAATATTTTTAAGTGTAGTGGAACATTAAAAAGTACATACCTAATTTCACGAGATGGCGCCTGGTGTTACAAATTTACATGAGGGTAGGAACACAGAGTAGTTTAATTTTATAGAACGATAGGAAAGTAAAAGTTCTAGTACTTACATTATAATAATGTTGATATTATGAATTTACCATGTTTTTTATTTATAATAATAATATAATAATACCAACCCAATATTATATACTGCTCACTGCTGAGCACGGGCCTCCTCTACTACTGAGAGGGTTTAGGCCTTAGTCCACCACGCTGGTCTTGTGCGGATTGGCAGACTTCACATACCCTCAAATTTTTATCGAGAATTCTCAGGCATGTAGGTTTCCTCACGATGTTTTCCTTCACCGTTAAAGCGAACGATAATTGATAAACAATACACACATAACTTCGAAAAGTCAGAGGTGTTGCCTTGGGTTTTGAACCTCCGGACATTGTCTCGGCAGACCGTTCCATCCCCATCTAGGCTATCGTCCACTTGCATTATTTATTTATTTTTGTTAAATTATCCTTGTCCATGGATACAAGTCCTTCAGACGCGTTGTTGTTTTTGCATGGATCTACCGGCCAGTAGCCTGACGCGAGTTGGCTTTTCTGGCCACACAGGACATTCGGGTGAACGCTTTAGGCGCTCGCAACCCTTAATTTAAGTGACCATGCTGAGGGCAACCCACTAACGGGTTACGAACCTCGGCTCATGATCACTGGGAGAGGTCAGAGGATGAGACATCAACGATTAGTGGGGAAGGTTGGTGTTTAACCTAATCCTATCCATTTATTTCGTCGGCACGCGGGCCGGAACTGTTAGGGGGGTCGAGGTGGCGACGGGGAACGCGGCGAGGTCTTCGGCGGAGAGGACGGAACTGCGGTCGTGTGGAGTGTAGGAGTTTTAGGAACTCGTTCTTACTGCGAATGGCCAGAATGATATCGTCCTCTGGATCGGTTAGGACTGAACGCGGCTGTCTCCATTTAGCGCGGTCGAATGGAGACCTTCAGACGCATACTTGTTTCGTTTTTTATTATCCTCTGTACTCTGTAGTAAGTCGAAGTAAAGCAGTGGCTACCTTACCAAGACTTTATCGAGGAGTTTTGGAGGCAACAAAAAAACACTTGATTAGCACAGTTATTTCAATTCAACCCTTGCTTTATACTTATCTAAATCGGCCAGCAATTGACACGAGAATTGTCTATTTTATTACATTTATTTCAACAACAAGTCGCTCGGCGTCTCCCTTTATGGTATTAAATTTATTATTATATATTATTGATATTTATTAAATTTTCTTTTATAAACCTTCTCCTGACAATAACGAACACAATAAAAAAAGATTTATCCAATTTGATGCAGTCGTTCTAGAGTTATGCGATTACAAGGTAGTGTGCACGAATAGGTGGCAGCACAAAATCGACACAAGAGCCACAGGTGGATAAAAAGAGAAACTAGAACTAGAACAATAATTTGGTTATATATTCTTTTAATATGACAAAAATGATAAAATATGTGTTCCGGCCGAATGTTATTGATACCCAGCGTGTCCAGAATA
The DNA here is from genome assembly GCA_947568825.1 of Sphinx pinastri. Taxonomy (NCBI): domain Eukaryota; kingdom Metazoa; phylum Arthropoda; class Insecta; order Lepidoptera; family Sphingidae; genus Sphinx; species Sphinx pinastri. The sequence goes on along the minus strand of OX387614.1, from coordinate 14,667,274 downwards.
TGCTTTTTTTATATGAGACCTAGTTATTTAAGCAAAATTAGCAGGTTATGTTCCCTTAATTACAGGTTTTTTTTGTATTGAATATTATCTTCACAACATATTTATTTGTATATATTACGTAACTTATGTTTACGTACGTACGTGTAACTTATATTATTTTATACAGCTTTTATTATTTTTGTCGATTTTCACATAACCAGGGAATGTAAGTAGTTTTTTTTTTTGATAGGCGTTCAGTCAACACCGTGGGAAACCTGCGAAAAGGGATACTGGAGTCCCCCGGCTTAACGACTGCAGGGGCCTGGGAGGGGAGTGGAGTAGGAATATGGGAGGGAAGGTGGGGGGAAGGGAGGAAGGTTCCCAGGATGGGCGGAAAGAGAGGGTGCCAGGAAATGTTCGCGGGCACTTTTAGGCCTCAATGTGTTTTCAACCAAGAGGTATACACACTGAACTGTGTGCCTCGACCCGCGGGTAATGTCCCCCCGCGCATGGGCGTTCATCGGGTGTGAAGACCCAGCGCACAAGAATTGTCTCGGGGGGCGAATGTAAGTAGTTAGGTGCTATTCTTGGGAACATTATATAATTTCACACGATTTGATTTGTTTATTTTTATGTTTTGGAGCATCCAGATACACATGTTAGATTTAGGAGTAAACACATTGATCTATTAAAAAAACCCCGGTAAACAAATGAAAATTATTCCTATATCGATATTAATAAACAGACGGAAAGAAAAAAAATGTAGACAAATATATAGCTCATAACCATCGCATAACAAATACGAATCGATAGACACCTCATTTGCTAAAATCGGTTCAATAAGAACGACGCTAGAGTGGAACATAAAATGGATACATACATACAATATTGAATTCATACATAAATAGGCTGTTAAAATAAGCCTTTAAAAGTCATCTGCTGATCATAGGCCTCCCCTATATAAATCTTTGGATTTACAGAGCAATCTGTTGGAAGCGGCCTACACCTAGAAGGTTCCAGCGACCAAAGCATTACTTGGAAAATATTCAAAAATACAACCGTGTGTTCAAAATTACATTATTTGAGGCGAATATAATTGTCAAACAGGGTTTCAAGGTATATTTTTACTGTAACACTCATCATTCACATCTCAACATTAATGGATCACAATGGGATTTTTTTTAATAAATCAATGATCACAATTCACAAATATAGAACGTCAAAATTATATCGAGGCTCATAATTAACAAATCAATTTACAGATTCAAGGATAAATCATTATTATCTAAATTATTTTATTGCCATTTTATACCGACTTCAAAATAGAAGGAGGTTCTTGAGAACTTGAATTGATTCAACGTGTATTCTTTTTATATTTCATTAGTACAAAACAATGGAAAAATTGCTCTCATTATATTATCTTCATTAGAATAGCTGCCCGTGCGAAGCGTGGGCCGGCAACACATTAATTAATGAATGTAACAAGTAACTTTGAAACTACAAACTCATATTACTAATTTTTGTGCTATACATATTATAATATGAAAAAGTATTTTTAAAAGTTACATTTCCCTTTAACACAATATCTTAGCACAAGCGTGCGAGAAGTTTCTACATTTTCATACATTTTTAGCATGAGCTCTAAACATCATAATTCACTTCTTTATATTAGACAAGAAGTTACCTAAGTTTACGTGATGCATTGTGCGGTATCCACTTTCTTATTGCGTAAATGCCGACGTATATTCCCGGTCCAGCATCGAGTATCGTGGCGACGCGATTACCAAATCTCGCTCAACATAATAACTATGGTAGTCACAGTGAGGTGTATGCATCGAATTCTAATTTTTATAAAGAGGCTACAACATACTTAGCCTTGCTTAGTGCTGTATAAAACTTAGACTAAATAGTAAGTACAATTGAGTGTTTATTATAATAGCAATAATATATTTACCTATTATAGGTATTTTATGATACAAATTTGTTTTCCATTTGATAAAATAAAATAAACAAATAAAATAAAATCATTTATTAATCAAGTAGGCTTATAAAAAGCATAATTTTTTTTTATTTCATTGAATGACGAGACGAGCATGCCGTTCGTCTGATGGTAAGCGATGCGACCACCCATAAACAGTAACAACACCATCCAGCACCTTGAGTTACAAAGTACTGTGTGGCATTCCACTGTGCTCGTCATCCTGAGTCATAAGATGTTAAGTCTCATTATGTCCAGTAGTTACACTGGCTACAATGTACTTCAAAACGAAACAAAACGATGCATGCACACTGCTGCTTGGCGGTAGAAATAGACATTGCGGTGGTACCCACCCAGACGGACTCTTACATATGACAGAACTACCACCAGTAACATTAAACTTTGAAAAACTTTTCATGCCGCTCTCTTATTTTATTTGTTTTAAAGATTTTGTTGCTTAGAAATGCTACAGTGGGCAGTTAGATAGGGACTTGAACTGCATTTGTAAAATACCAACCCAGTGCCTACTTCCGTTCATCTCGAAAGAATGGGCTTAGGGAATTTTCTGTGTCACGGAACTTCGTTTGGAGCGTGCATTCGATCCTCGTTCGCATCATCAAATAAATTATAGCCCACATGCAGGTACGCGATAGTAGTTATATGGATGTGTGGATTGAAAGTCCTCATTTGGGCTATCCTATAATTTGTTATTACTATTTTTACTCTAGATGAAAACAAAAAAAATAATATCCTACTAATATTATAAACGCGAAAGTTTGTAAGTATGGATGTATGGATGTTTGTTACTCTTTCACGCAAAAACTACGGAACAGATTTCGATAAAATTTGGCATACGGATAGATCATGTAAACACATACTAACACATAGGCTACTTTTTAACCCAGAAAAACTTTTTCACGCGGGCGGAGCCGCGAGCAGAAGTCTTATTTAATAATATCAACACCTGTACTTGGCATTTTTTTAAGTTAAATAATGTCACAAACAAATATATAAGAAAAAAATAAATTTAAATTTAAATAGCCAACAGCCTCACAATAATCTCTAAAAAGTAAAATAATAAAAGTGTCTTTGTCGTTTAAGTACCTAGTAATATTTTAACCCAAGCGTCGTCGCGTCGGGGGACCGTTACAGAAGTATTTTCATCTCCCTGGCCCGGAGTTCGTTCCCACGACGTGAGGACACTTGGGTCAAAATATTACTAAGTACGACACTTCTATTATTTTACTTTTTAGAGATTTTTTGTGTCGGGATTTATTTAAATTTTATTTAATTTTTTATATCAATCTTTTAAATTACTTTATGCTCCATCATGGGGCCTTGATTATCAACTATCTAACACCTACTCGTTGAGGCCATCCTTATGAGCCAAACACGCTATATCTGCTATAAGTTGCTAAGGAGTTGGGCATCCCGAAGTCTACTGGATGCTGCAGCATCAGCTCATGTTCAAAAATATTGGCGAAGTCACAGTACACTAAATGTAAAATCAATCGGACTTTTTAAGTTGGAAATTAGCTGATAATCTTCAAACGCCTGAACAGATCTTCATAAATTATAGCTAAGAACCATATAGATCAAATCAGCTTTTTAACAAAAAAATCCGCGTCAAAATTGGGCCATTCGTTTGAGAGCTACGATGCCACAGACAGACATACAGATACACGGATACACACCCTAAACTTATAACACCCCTCTTTTTCTGTCGGGGGTTAAAAAGACATTCTATAGATGCATTTGATGTTTTACAGGGCACGTATTGAGGTTTGCATTTTTTATTCTCAAATTGTTGTGTCCGTGTATCTATTATTTTCTGCTATTTTTGCTACCACCAAATTTCAAAGGCTTAGAACTTTTATTTTTGAATGAATTTCGAAAATTTATTTTGTGCACAATTTTTGATGACGTACAATTTTGATGAATGTATAAAAAAAATTAAACTAGGTACAACAAAAACACAATTTGGAAAGATTAGGTAATAATAAAAAATATTAGGTAATAATCTTGTAATTTCTTGGTAAACCATATACATATAAAGTTCAATTATTTTTTGGATAAAATGGGACATTACGAAACTATACGAAATCGAACACAAAAATAACGGCTGAACAACCATAAAAACAAACAATCGCGACGAATAGATAACCTCTGTCCTTTAGAGTCGTTTATTTAAAAACCCATTATTATTATTTATTAGGGTTGACGCCCCTATTATGCAATAACATAATTACATAAATCCACCAAGCAATAAAGTAAGAACTGTTGCGGGGCTGCAATACGCCAATTAGGGGCATTAATTCACCTAAGCCCGTTGCTAATATTCACAAGCTCTCTTCAATATTCCAATGGGCTCTATTTTGCTTAATTGAATAATTGTTTCCTATGAAGACTGAAACTCAAATGAAAATTATATTCGAGTGGTTTCAACTTGTTATGATGCTTTAGACGCGCAATCACGTCTGCTCAAGATAATAGAATCAATAGGATTATGATACCAGGAGATAATCCGAGCCAATATTTAGGTGTTAGGTACCTTTAATTCGTGTGTTACGTCTCGCAATATTAAGAAAAATAACCCTGTTTTTGGGCTCCAACTTACAATATGGAATATAATTTTTAGGATTCCGTACTTCAAAAGGAAAAAAGGAACCTTTATATGATCACTTTGTTGTCCGACAGTCGCTCTGTACGTTTGTCAGTCTGCCCGTCGGTCCGTCTGTCTGTCAAGACCCTTTTGCTCAGGAACGCGTGAGGAGTCATACACATAAACACGCTCATACGGCTTGGCGACGTCGATACGGTGCCGCATCGTGCATCGTGGCGCGTTGCGATGTCGTGTCGTGAATTTTTACGTTGCTCGTCGAAAATTTCCACGGTACGGCGTCGCGTCGTGAAACTACATCGCATCGTAGGACGACGCGACGTCGTGGCGTGTTTATGTGTATGAGCCCTAAAAGTATCAAGTTAAAATTTATATCAAATACTCGGGTCTAAGGTTTCCTTCAGGTGTGAAAAAATCAAACTTCTAAGTCAACGCCATCGAAAGATATGAACGTTTATTGCGCTTATTTACAAATATCTTGCCATTTCATAAGGGAATCAAAACTTATAGGGTACTTCCGGTTGACCTAGAATCATGAAATTTGGCAAGAAGCAAGGTCTTACAGTACATGTAAAGGAAAACATCTAAAAACCGTAAATAAAAGTACATTACTTAAATAAAATAGAAAAACATACAAAAATTAATAACAAAAATAATAAAATAGAATTTACTATTACAGACTTTTTTGAATTTGATTGATTTTGGCGAACGGCTTATATACTTATAGCTAAAGGTATACCTTACCTACAAGTTTGTACAGAACCCTCGGTATACGAGTTCAACTCGCACTTATCCGGTTTTCCTTTAATTCACCTATTAGATTTAGATTTTTCATATCACAGCCTCTCTGAATAATTAATTTCATTAAAAGGTAACTATAATCAGAACTGCGTATAAACAGAGCCTTCGTGTGTATGATCAATTTAAGTGTTTTAATCGAATCTGTTATAAACAATCTTCTTCTCAAATGTCCTCCACATAACTCCGACTTCATCCACTCTTCTTTCCACGTTCAGCCCATTCTCCCGTGGAACGCGCTCCCTTCCGAAATAAGATCTACCACTACGCGGGTTGGTTTTAAGACAAGGGTTCGAAGACTGCTCCTTGATAGTTTGGCAGAATCGTCTCAACAGGTCAGCTAATATTATATATTTAATATATGTATGTATGTATGTATAGAATACAATATTATTAGTCTTCATTATGTTAATGTTTTGTCCACTGCCTTCTCGCATTGTGTACACCTACCTTGTTTTGTCTCTGCACCACCTGAAGGTTGGCGGGTAGAAAATGCCTTCGGCATTAAGTCCTCCTTTATACTCGTATAGAAAGTGTAAATAAATAAATAAACTGTTTATTAAGGCTGTGTTTTAGTTGCATTTAAGTAATGAGAATAGCCGTAAAATGAATCCTGGAAACTTAATATATAGTTTTAATAGTGATTATAAAGAATTGTGAATAACAAGTACGTAATCATTATATTATTTATTTATTATATCACATATTATACATTAAATTAATTCGTTATAAGCTTTGATTAATAATATACTTTATAAGCCGTTGTAGCTGGTTGGAAAATGGGAATCGAACGGACTGCCACGTCGAGACCAAGGACCGCAGTTACAAATCGCAAGGTCTAAACCATCTCAAGCCTCTGACTTCGAAGTTAGCTGTGTATTATTTCTTAATAACCTTTCGTTTTAACGGCCTATTGTAAATCCTAGGGGCCTATTGTGGTAAATCTGATAATTGTTTTATGTTATAATGATTTTGGTGATGAATAATGAAATAGTTCATCAGAATTGTTTTTTTACATTTTGCTTCACCGGCGTTATTATTCTATGGCTTCACCAATATCAATTCCGATATCATAATTTTGTGATACAGTCAAGAATCTAGGAGTCATTTTTGACAGACACATGTTATGGGTTCCACAAATTACAGAGGCGAGCCGCAAGCTGCTCGCTTCAACCTTTTCCCTCAGAAGACTTCGTAATTTTCCTATTCCCACTAAAATTTTGCTTGCACAGTCCCTACTTCTTCCCATTCTAGATTATGCCAACGCCTCATAACTAGATCTCACCGCAGACCAGCTTAATAAACTCGAACGTCTACAGGATTTCTGCATAAGGTTCATATAATTTGGTCTACGCAAATATGACCATATTATATCTGAATTTTGCGAGAAGCTGAAGTGGTTACGCATACGTTTTCGCCGGAATATGCACATTGTGACTCTGTTTTATAACATGTTATTTATAGCCCGACTACCCCTGAATATTTCAAAAAACGTTTCGATTTTTTACATCTTTCTCGCTCTCGGTCTCGGCGTTCCTCAAACACTATTCTTCTTAAAATACCTACTCATACCTCTTAGTTTTATGACGGATATTTCACTGTACAAGCCGTCCGACTTTGGAATGCCTTGCCACTAGAGATAAGACAAGCGAAATCATTAGCTATATTTAAGAATTTTGTAAAAAACTACTATCTCTCCATGACATAGTGTAAAATATCACTGTATTTATTAATTAATAATTATATATATTAGTATATTTTAATATTATTATATATGTATTAGGACTTATTTAGATTTATTATCTTATTATTTGTTTCTTTTTCTTGTTGTACACCGCTATCTATGAGTGATTTTAGATTCTTTCCATACAAAGGTTGCCTGAAAACATCAATGCCTGGAAGAGATCGCTTGTAGCGATATGGCCTCCCATTGTACACCATACATGTAAGGAAATTGTATAATTTTGAATTGCTTTCTATTTCAAAATGGAGAATATTTTTTTTTGATTTGTATAATTTACATATTTGCAGAAATGAATGTTAAAGTAAATAATATAATACATAGATACGCAATTACAAAATCGTTTTTTTTGATAAAAGCTATTGCCATCGATTTTCCGACCGGTATAAGGGTTCCTTTTATTCCTTTTGAGGTACGGAACCCTAAAAATGTAACATTTCAATGAACTATTAATAAATACTTCTGTGAATTACAACATAACTACATATTATATGAGTACCTACGTTTAATATGATTGCAGCGCCGTGCAAATACAACCAGAAATGCCCTGGAAAAATCAAACTTATTTCGAGGTTTCAATTTTCAAACAAAAATATTTCATTGTTTCATATATGCCAGTTCGTGTTTATCCGAAGCCGTTTTTATATTGAAAAACATGTTAACAATGTTTTCTACAGCTGTCAGCTCTTGAAAGCCCAGGGAAAATTAATGAAATGTTCGATAGTTTGTAAATATTTTTGTATTTTAAATTTTGCAAAGTCCATGTACTCAGAGCAATGGTAGTAAAAAAGTAAGGTTTAAAAAAACTCATAATAGTATATTGATTCATGTAGCGTGAAATCTAGAACAGAAAATATATTTTATATTAGGTGTATTATAAGTAGGTACCTCAATTTAGAGATATTGTGTAGGTATAATTCATCATATTATTAAAAAGCAAGCTGTTTGCGAGGAGCCAGTAGTAAGAATCCCTATCGACTTTATTAAAAACGGAAACGTTTTAAAAAGAGTTGTGGATATTTTTCTACGATATACCTAATATTGTCGTGTAAAGTCGTAAACTCGGAGCATGATATACTGCGTTCAAGTATCTGCCAAGGGATAATGGAAAGAAAATTGTGAGAGATGCAACGGTCGTCCTCAGACACAAAAAATGTCTTCGATGCAGACGTACAGAAAAGAGACAGGTTTTGGCGGCAAATTCGCTTTATTTTTTTTCTGCAAAGTAGGCTATGTTGTAAGAGTACGCTCAGTAAATTCGAAAATTCTTTTTTCTTTGAAAGAATATACTTTCAGATTGGTTCCTAGAAATTGTTTCAAAGTGGGTTTGGTAGTTTGGTTTTAAACTGGAATAAGTATGTCGTCTGAGTAAACTAAATTGTGAATTTTGCTTTCCTGTGACTGTTTCAGTGGTGTTATTGTGTTAAGTTATGTTAGGTCTATTACATATAGAATATATACATACATAACATATCGAAATCAGGTCGTGTACAACACGGGTGGCATTCAAAATGAGAGTTCGGCAATTACTCCTCGCCGAAATAGCAGATTCTCCTCATTAGCTTATTAATATACGTATTTATTTATGTACGTAATTGTTTATGTATATATTTTAAATAATTATTTATGTATACAGTTATATATGTAGCATATGTATATATACATATATTTTGTTAAATAATTATCATTGTATATTTATTCTCATTTTTTTTTTTTCATTGTTTATAATTTTCACCTGCCTCCGTCTCTCTGCACCTCCTTAAGGTCGACTGGGAGAAAATGCCCTTAGGCATTAAGTCCGCCTGTACTATACATCTGTACAAAGTGTAAATAAATAAATAAATAAATAACATGCCTTCTCCCGTTTCGGGGATAAGCAGAGGAGTAATACCAATTCAACTACGCCATCGAGGCAGGCTATTTCTTATTACTTACACAAAAAGCAACAAATCAAAACATTTTAACAAAAAAAAAATGATTTCGTATGTTTGTTCACTTATTAATCTGGCTCAGTAAGCAATTCAATTTTAATAAGTCACCAACTCCAAAATTGGCAATCAGTATAGGTATAAGTAATGTTAAAATTATTTTTGGTTTTTAGTGGTTTTTGAAGGCGGTAAAATACTTAACTAGCTGAGAAGCTAGAGGAACTACTCTGTACTATAGGTAATAATAGTTTATGATACTCATGTTATTTTAAAGGTTTTCTGGGTCCCGTTTCACTGAAATATACCGGTCGATGTGATGTTATCTGTTTGCAGGTATATAATTATTATTCTTAGCTCTATAATTTTAAGATTTATTTATTAAAAATATCTGAGCTCTAATGGAGAGATCTGCATTACATGTTGTCAATTATAATAAAAATTATTTGAATCAGCCGCAAGCTAAACGCTACAAAAGGCTTTGAATGGTGGAAGCAAAAAACTAGCCAAAGAGAATATTACAAAGAGCTAAGCAACCAAAGGAATCAGGAGATTACGGTGCACAGAGAAAATAATAATTATGCTGATGAATTTCCGTAATACCTTACGTGTATGGTATTTTTATTATGTTTAGCCTACAGCACGCATTCAATGAACCCTTTGTCAATGCAGCCCAGTAAAGATATGTAAATATTGATTAGGTATAAGACAAGCAAAAATCCGGGTGCAAAGCTTTAATTCCCGTGCTCCTAATAAGCAGTTTTATTCAATTCATGCACGTGTGGAAATTAATGTGACAGGGTTTCGACCATTTATTTATCTTCGCGCCCATATTCCTTTCTTTGACGCACACTAAGTACCTATAATAATTTCGTTTTATTTTATCCAGCCGGCTTACTAACAATAGTAGTTTTATCATTTGATTTTTAATTTTTTTTTTTTTTTCTCTTTGGCAAGGCGCAGTTTGCGCATATGCCAGTGTCAAAGTTTTTGGAAGTTACATATATAATATTGTTTTTTTGTTATCCTCAGTAGTAGTAGTACTATGTCGAAGTAAAGCAGTGGCTACCTTACCAAGACTTTATCGAGGAGTTTTGGCGGCAACAAAACAAACACTTAACTAGCACAGTTATTTCAATTCACTTCATTTGAGCCCTTTAATAGAACTATATTGGATAATATACCACCATAATTATGCAATATAACACTAAGTATCACCAAAATAATGAATTAAAACAAGAGCACCTCATGACACTACCAAGTTCCCGCCAAAACTCCTTTTTAAATATTTGTAATCGGTGTATAATCCGCGCGCGATCAGAATGTGATGCGACCTCTCGCGTTGGCAAACTTACGCTGATGTCCGAGAGATATAAATTAAATAAACATGAAAAGATTCTGTTAATTTTTATATAACTTTAATAACGTAATATAACTATGCGTTTTTTATAGACATGTACATAGTATAGGAGGAGAAAATCTGCTAAAGTCACATCTTTTTGGTTTTACAAAACATCAATAATTATTAAAATTAACACGCTTACGAACGCTACCACGCTTGGGAATTGTCATTTTCGATTTACTGTGACAAGGTTCCATCCCATTCTCATCGCGCGCTGATTATATCTAACGCTATTAGATTATGCTTGTCGTTTTTTGGAATGCCGTCATGAAGAACGAATTTAGATTTTTTAAATTATTTATTATGGTACACCAATGGCATATTATATTAAAAAAATCGTACATAAAAAACATTCTTGTAAAATGTATAGTCATCGGCCTGGGATAGATACATGCAAATTACAAGTGTACACATCTATTGTATAAAAGACGACGTGGACAGATCAATACACTTCAAACCTGATTGTCATAGTAGCAATCACCGTCGGCAATAATCATTTAGCTGCTAAATGATTATTGGCGACGGTGATACGAGCTAAATTTTAGCATGTAGCTTTACCAAACAGCCAACCGGCTGCTTTAGAACCGAACCTCTCAATAGCTCATTAATCAACATGTCATAGCGCTCAGGAAATACTGTAAAGGGAAGTTTATTCCAACGTCCATTGTGTGGTTACCTATGTGACATGGAGAGGTGAATGGTTTCAAACTGATATGACCGTTTGATTAGACTTGTGTACAATGCGAGTTTACACATCTGCAAGCAATCGAGTTAATGTAAATGGTATTAGAATTTAAAGCGGGCAGTCTTAGGACGACGCGACGCCGCGCCGTGTCGTGTTTATGTGTATGAGCCCTAACCCAAAGATGCAAGAAGTCTTCGAGACGCTAGGCTTGCACTTTGTAATGTGAAAATCTCTTGGTGTAAATAGTAAAGACCGTGTAAGGAGTAAAAAACCCGCTTAGCTCGGCGCATGACACGCTGTTTTTAGAGTACCTATGCCAATATAGTTTTGCCGTCAACGTTGACCCTTAATTTGGACTCCGCTCGGAACAAAGCTTTCGATGGAATAAAAACATCGGTAAAAAATGTATACAAAAAATATGTGCACGTAGTTATTTTGTTGCGAATTGTTCGTTTCGAATTGTATAAAACTAGTAGGTACCAGATCTGGTTTTTTCTTAGCACTGGTTAACTCTTATTATAACTACGATAAAATTTTATTATAACGACGACTACTTTATTTTATGTGTGTTGTTATAATGTTAAATCAAAGGTAAAATAACGTTAATCATGAAACAAAGATTTATAAAGGCAAACAGCACTAATTTGCCTAGAATCCACTTATTGATGCCGGAGGAGAAGGATGAAAATTCTTTCACTAATAGGAAGCTACATTACTCCTGAGTGCTATAGGCTACTTTTTATTCCGGAAAAACTTTTCAACGCGGGCGGAGCCGCGCGCAAAAGCTAGTACACAATAAAGGCGGTGATTTGTTGAGAGATGAAACCTTACCTTGAAAAAGTGTATTTATTATTAAATTTAAACCTCGAAGATGATCGTAGGTACTGATTTAGAATCTAATAAATTCAGTAGTTACTTACGTAAAAGTAATTTTCAACAAAAATAAAGCTGACTACTGGGCAATATTCCTGTAAAATCACGCAGGTTTTTTTTTTGTACGGGTCGAACATAAATTACATATGTTGAGGGACTGAACACTGTGAAGGACTGTATTTATTTATACAAAATCTTTATTTGTAGCCATTATATGATTGTCGTTATAACGCATATATTATGTTTCCGAACATTATAAAACAGACATCCCTATTACCTAAGCCTATTACTTTGGGAACAAACGGTATGGAGAGTGGGGACAGCTTACATGGGAGTTTAATCGATGGATATTGAGTTCCTCCATCGGTCTGTTCCCGTTAGTCCGACGATCGTGTTACACTATATGTGTCCAAAATACTAGTTCATTATTCTGACACCGAAGATTATTACGTAATTGAATAATTTATCACTATACTAAAATATATATATATCAAAATAAAAACATGTACAAATTTTTGTTTGTAGGGCATTGATGTATTAAAAACCTACATCAATGTTGTAGGGTATGAAAGTATGCCTACTCTTTTATGTTTTTTGTAAAATCAGACATGCTTATCACATGGTGACATTCGAGCGACATTTAAAAATTATCTGGAGTCGATATAAAATAACCCTCATGACCTCTCCCACTCATTAATTTGAGGCGCCACAACACCTACGTATTCATGTGGAGTTTCAAACCAAATATCTAGACTATCGGTGTTATACTTTCTAATATTATATTATTTTATTCATAGATTTGTACATATTACTCGCACTAGATCACAAATTTTCCCTTATATTATAATGCTCTTTCTCTCTGATAGACACTTTAAAACTAAAATTGATCTCTTCCGAAACCGTTCTTTGCTATGATAGGAAAAAATATAATCTGTACATAGTTCTATACCAATATTATAAAGAGGAAAGATTTGTGTTTTTGTATGTTTGTAACGAATAAACTCAAAAACTACTGGACCGATATCAAAAATTCTTTCACTATTAGATTGCCTCATTATCCCTGAGTGACATCAGCTACTTTATATCCCGGAAAAGTTCAAACCGGGACTTTTAGCCCGGATTTTTTTTCGCGAGCCGTCACGGCTAAACCACTGAACCAATTTCGATGAAATTTGTTATGTATGTCCTTTATTTTCATAGATAGATTAACCTTCGTTTTGCTTCTTATTCTAGCAGATTTCCACAATTAACACTTTTCAATATATTATGGCCGCTTCTATGAAGCTTTCTTCTTTCTTCTTCTTTTATGAAGTCTGCCAACCCGCTCTAGGTCAGCGTGGTGGACTAAGTCCTAACCCCTCTCAGTAGTAGAGGAGGCTCGTGCTCAGCAGTAGGCAGTATATAATACAGGGCTGGTATTATTATTATTTATTATGGCCGCTTCTAATAGATTGGTCTGGAAATCTTTGGCCTATATTCAGCAGTGGACTTCTAAAGGCTGAAGAAGAATATATTTTTATGTACCAAATATAAATACACATTTTTTAATAATCTCCAGAACGAGATCTTCTTTTCTCTCTACCAGGTCCTGAAAATGCGAAAAACGCGTAACAAATAATAACTAACCGATACCATATTTTTTCTTTAAGTAAATTGAATCGAACGTGAATGGGGCTTTGCATAGAAATAGTAGGTGGGTCATTGTTACAAGGCTTTCCAGGCCCGGTCGTTTTTCTATGCCACCACAATATCATCACCGATTACTAATTTATTTATCACATGGTATTGATTTTCTAGAATGCACGCTTGCATTCGTACTCGTTAGAAGCACGGAGTAAATATCTTTGTTCTTTGGTTGGGTTGAAAGTCTCAAGGCGGCGGTGGTTCATACGCCTCATTAAATAACTCATACTCATACATTAAATGATATCGCACGTTGTTAATATTTGAGGGTATGCGCATAAACCTATACCTAACTTCTATACCTACTTGAAATAAGAGTAAGTACCTTATCTATAAAGACTGTAAATTGACAACAATAACAAGGGTTACTTGTAGAGGAAAGTATATTATAATAATATAAAGGGACAATGACCAATATCAAATTATTGTATCGACCCTCGTTGATCTGCTTAATAAGTCGTTTACCAACTGCTTTATAAGTGTTTACCAAAATAAATTTGCTAAATATCAAACTTAGTGTGAAGATTTCTCCAACCGCTATTAAAACTGCAGCTTCATAGTTGTCCAACTTTTTTTTATAAAACTAAATTCTTAATTTGTTAATACTTACTCCAGAACGAAATGTTACAATTCGCTGTGTGCTAGGTACCACTGCAGTCTGCATGTAATTTATCTTTGACAACAAACTATTCTCATAGTAAAAATTCAAATTCTTGTTTGTTCTATATTCGGAGAAATGTAATTAAATTAAAAATAATGTACCCAATGGCACGGATTTATTTATTTAGAATTTTTAATGGTTTTATAGTCGGGTTGGGAATGGAACGGACTGCCGTGACGAAGGTCTGTAAGTTCAAAACCCAACTCGGAATTTTCGAAATTACGTGTATACTTTTTAGGTATTGTATCAATTATCGTTCGCTTTAACAATGAAAGAAATATCGAGAAGAAACCTACATAAGTACATAGTCCATAAGAATCTCGAAGATATTTAAAGTCTGCCAACCCGCACGAGGCCAGCGTGATGGGTAAGCTAAGGTGTAAACCCTCTGAGTAATACATGGCCGGTATTATTAAATTTATTTTGGTTATTTATACTTTATCGATTGCCATGTTATTGATATAGGTACTAGTTACCATCTTGTCATTTGTTCGCCTCCTCACGATTTTTCGCTGCTAATGAAGGCGTTATTGTTGGCTCTGCTCCTACTCAGACCTAAACTATTGTTGAAAGCATCTTTATATATTTTATTTTCTCAATATTGAAGATCACCCTGAGATGCTGAATGACGATTCCATTACGTATAAATTCATGAGATGTTGAAATTAAAACGATAAGAAATGTTCTTATTTCATAATCATTATTATTTATTTCATTGGTTTCGCATGAAAACTAACTAATACTACAAAGAAATAACAATAAAACTTAAAAACCTAATTAACAACAAAACACAAATCATCAGTGGTACAGATTATCGCAGATTGGGCAGTTATGTCAAAAATACAAACGAAGCATTGAGATTCCAATACATACCTAACTATAGAGTGCGGGTACAAAAATATATAGGTATTTTTTGTTTAAATTACTACTCCTAAATGTAGTCTCAGATTTAAATACCTATAAGTAGGTACTAAGACTGTTTTCTTTTTAACACGCTTTTATTAACTTCATAAGTATGTACTTAGGTATGTAAGTATGTAACAGAAACTTTGAACATGATTTTGACCCCTTTTTACAAAAATATTTTTGTTTTTATTTACACTATACTTAATTCAAATTTGTTTTCTATTTTTAGTTGGATTTTCTATAAAGCGTTTTTTTAGTTTTTTTAAACTATGTATTATTTTTGTATTGGGGTATCAGAATTTTTATGTAAGCTTAGATATTATAAGAAAAAATCGGAAATATACTGAAACTTAATTTCATAAGTGTTTAGTACATAGTCACGATGGCCTAGATACATATATTAAGTTAGCATACCTATATATTTTGGAACTTTATCACTTCGTTTCGATTTTCAATATAAATACCAGGATCATATTATTATGTCAACCTACAAATCAAAACACACAGCATTTACACATACTACTCAGACTTATAGTGGTAACTACAGCAAACAAACTTAAAGCTTCAGCTGCTACAAAAAACAAGCTACTTATTATTATATTGAACGTTTGCGTGTCCCTTGTACAAGCTGTGTAATCGAATGAGAAGAAACAATCGCCTCGCTGGCTCACATTTCGCATCGCATGTACATTAATATTATTTTAGTAATATCATGATCATCGACCATACAGACATTTAGATTCCATAAGCCAAATCAGTGTTGTTAATTCATGAGAGGCGACTCCATGGAATGTTATCACAGTCTTAATTTTATATGGCAGCAATCGCTTGTGTTGTCAAGACGTTCAATATTTACCGAATTATCGGAATAAATAATCGACAAATGATTCCATTACAAGCTCAGAGTAATTATGTAGGGAATTGCCATGTCGACTTTTGAGGCTGTTTTGGTGCAATTTGCTGTGGTGGTTCTTTAATGGCTACCGATTTTTGGCTTGCAGCTAGATCATTGTCGCTTCGGTCCCATCCATGTGACTCATGCACGTGTTCATGATGATCTGGGGAAGGGAACCATTCAGATATCCAAACAGGACGCCAGATTTTCTTGACGCCTGGTACCCAGATATCTTTCCAGGCAGGTACCCAAATCTGTTTCCAGGCTTCCTTCCACTCTAGCTTTTTGTCTGGTACCCATATTAGTTTCTTCGATGGCTTCCAGATTTGTTGCCAAGCTTCTTTCCATACCAATTTCTTGTCGTCAACCCAAATTTGCTTTTTCTCAGTTTTCCAAATCTGCTTCCATTCGTCTTTCCAGACTAATTTCTTGTCAGGGATCCAGATTTGTTTTTTAGAGGGTTTCCAGTATTTCTTCCATTGAGGTTTCCAGACGAGTTTTTTCTTCCAGAGGTCATGTGAGGTATATTCCCAACCATCATGATCTTTGCCCAAATATTTTTCACCAGGTATGCCGACTTTGACCCATTCAGGTACCCAGATTTTCTTCCATGCGGGAACTTGAATATCCTTCCAACCAGGCACTACAATATCCTTGTAAACGGGGACAGTTATCTTTTTCCAGTCTGGTACCTTCACTTCCTTCCAAGCTGGTACTTTAATAGGCTTCCATTCGGGCTTGTATATTTTTTTCCAGTCAGGGACTTTAATTTCTTTCCAAACGGGGATCTTTGTGGGTACCCATATCGGCTTCCATATTTTTTTCCAAGAAGGTTTCCAAATTTGTTTTTTGGCCGGCTTCCAGATTTTCTTCCATCCGGGCTTCCAGATAAGTTTCTTTTTCCAGTATCCTGGGTCATGGTGATCATGATGATCGTGATAATCATGATGTTCCTCGTGGTGTTCTTCAATGGTTTGCTCTTCGTGGTGATCGTGGTGATCTTGGTGTTCATCATGGTGGTCGCCGTGGTCGTCGTGGTGCTCGACTACGTCATGGTGATCGTCGTGCGCGTGTAAATCATCGCTGTCTTGAAATGGGTTGAAGCCGTCGGACGGTGGCGCCGGGTAGTCGTACCCGTCGCGTCTTTGAGCTGTCTTCTCGCTAGCAGGTACTTGTACCACTTGAGGTTGTGCTTGTTGATTTGGTTGAGGTAATGCCTTTCCAGAAACTAGAGCGATTTGAAAAATTACCGCTAGGGCAATCTGTAACAAAGAAAATATCAGAAACTTAGTAGCAAAATAAAATATCGTCAAATGAACTTATAATCTAAAACTAAACGCTCAGCTTTTAAATTAATACACAAATATCGCGTAGCATCGTGCACACAGACACATATTAATTTGATTAAAGGTAGATTAGAAATTAAAGTATTTTTATCCTTGCAAAAAAAATACACATCAGTAAACTAAGTCGCATAAAAGCATAATAAAAATCATAACGCGACACATAATTTAATAAAATAAATTACTGCATCATTTGGCGTATCCGTTACATAATGAGACCATTTGAGAATATCAAAAAAGAAAGTGTTCTCAAGACGAGTTATAAACGGCAAGGTGGGGAGCGGAACGCGGTCCATCTGGTAACACACCTGACCTGACACCAGGAAATGTTTACCTTCTCCATAACTGTAATCAATTTACTATAATTTCCATGACATAATCAGAATTGCCGTAACAAATACCGCTACTAAAAGTATTTGTTACGTTTTACAGATAAAACTTGTTTGGCACATCGAAAACTCGAAACCTTGGGTACCTAATAATAATTAAAGGTATAGCTGAAGCTTTCTGAAAGTCCCTCCGGAACAGACAGTTTTCTATCTAGAAATTATATTATTTATGCCACCGTAAAACAAAACTAATAAATTCTAGGAAACGTTACATTTTGCTTCGTGGTCGGCGGAATTTATTAAATTAACAATAATTATTGTTCCTATACAAGTAGTTCGTAACAAAAATGCTGAAATACCTTCTTAAAAAGAATTAACTGCTGGTATACCTATTATCTATTTGAAATATAATTCTTTGCAGTGTTATTACAGCACCGTGTGTCAACAGACTTATGTAAAGGATCAGTGAAAATTTCTCGTGAAAGTATACATTTAGTACATTAGTGTATTTCACACTGTAACTATAATAATATATTCAGTCATAAGTGGACGATATTATGCAATAGTTACGGCACCATACGATGACAACGCTGACCAGCAATTACAGGTCCAATATATAATCCTTCTATACCTGTCAAGATACCAAACACGAGTGGAATATAAAGTGAGTCAGTGACTATTGTGTCACTCGATGCTAGCATTCATTCAAAGCAAGAGAAACCACACGTTATTTATACCTACGCATTCATTGTAACAATAGTTACGTTTTTAATCTTTACTGACCAATAGATAATGAGTGTAAAATACTCATATTTTTTTTATTAAAATTCATCATGAACCAAATTCACTCTCTAAAAGCATCAAAAGCACTTGTGAAATTAATCTGTACTTTCAGCGAAATAATAAACCGTATACAACCCTATCTAGGAAAAACGACGGTTTAAAATATATATTATCCATAAATAATAATGTAGTAGCTAAACACGATAGCTTAAAACATAAATGCATAAGTAATTAAAATGTAATATCGGAAACATTTCTAAATCGAGCGCTAGGAGATCGAAATTAGATTCGATAAAAATCGTCCATGATGCGATGTGTTACATAAAACGTTCGAGTTCATCGTTATTAGTCATTGCGGCAACTCTACACACTTCCTTATGGGTATAACTAAAACAATAATGGCGAGAAACTCAACGAAGAATAACAGACTATCCCATATCGGTATCATTGAAAACAGACGATATCGATCTAGATTATATTCTCGGTGAATAAATTTAATCAGTAATTTACACACTTTGTTGTACTTGAAACAACACAAATTATTTTGAAAATCTGTGTTTTTATTGAATATAATGAATAATTATTGATAATAATACATTAATTTTGGGAGCCTATCCCATGTCGCGTATAAAATACAATAATAAAAAATCAAATAATATCGTCACCGAATATTTACGAATTACCATTTTCCTGTATAAAATATTACATACCTACATATTAAGTTTAAAAAGAGAAGTACAAATTTAACTAAGCCTCACAGTCAATATTTAAAGTGGCTACTTGAACAAATGTAAACAAGCTAATATCTACTTGACTGACCTCTACCGGTAGCTCATATCGAGATGTTATCCACAGATAATCTCTCAGAGACATTTTCACATTCACTATACTTTTAACTGGGGTAAATAGAGATAAAGGATCAAATCGGGATAATACTTACATTTAGTTAATTACACAGATAAAATCACTTCACATTAGTTAACGTAATTAAAAAAAGATTTTCAAACAATTCGCCCGATCCATGTGTGTAATAATATTATACTCTAGGCAATAATATTTTTTGTACCGATTTGAATCCCTTTGTATCTCATATGACAGTATTTAATTAATTTAAAATATAACTGTGCCTGGTAATATTAATTTAAATAATAAATAACTGTTGTAAAAGCTGCTAAAATCCTAAACGGAACTGTTCAGTATGGCACGACGTGGACGGATATAGAAGCAACGGTGAAAGCTGCACTTAACTTACAACTTGTTACAATTTAATTGCTTGGTTAACATGTTTTGCTCTTATTTTTAGTCCTAACAATACTCTTTGTGTTGTAAAAGTTCACATACAATAAATAATTTACTAAAAAAGCACTAAAATTAAACGATTCCCTAATATGATTTAGAGTAATTTAGACCACTGACCACTTGGCTCCAGATCCCTCGCATGATGGGGCGGGGAGCGGCCGTTCCACTTGGTGAGACGCCGAAACTCTTTTTACTCTATTAGTTGCCGTTGAGTATGGTTTTATATATGGCCTGGCCCACCCCATGCGCCTGCCGGTGGGGCGCGTGTCTGCGCTCACTTTCGCTCCCACCCCACTGCCCGCGGGCGCGCTAATGCCTCCGATGGCCCTTAGGAAGCTTGGGATGTTCACTGAAAAGGATCCATGGCTTTTTTCCTAATCTTCATCTTTTTATATACCACGACCGAAACAAAATACATGTTTAATTATATAATTAATTAAATTATGAATCTAACATTTATTTGTGTCAAAATTTCTGTTTATTAACGTACCGGATGTTGCGAATAATATAAGAACGTGTGCGTGACCATCCGATCAACGCTGTTACATATACATATTATTAAATCCATGCCTAACTGACTTATGAAAACAATATCTATGTCACCTAATGTAGGTACATGGTTTTTCACTGTGGGTCTACTACGCAATTGTGCTAATTTGTTTAAATAAAGTATCACTATGTTAGTAATATTATCAGCCTTAAAAGGAACTTCTCTCAAAACTGGTACGTTTTTAACAAAGAGAATTTATATTTTTTTCGATTTCGATCTATCGTTTCAAAAATACTTCATTATTATCATCATCAGTCACATGACGTCCACTGCTGAACACAGGCCTCCCCTAAAGATTTCCAGACGGATCTGTCAAAAGCGGCCCGCATCCAGCGTGTTCCTTATAAAATCACTTATTTATTTATTTACTTGCTTTAAATTATTAATAATGAGATATCGCTTTACACAATATATTTGATAATGGTAAAGGCCTAACCTTTGAAAAATTATTATGTACTACATTGCTAGAGGAATCGTAGGGGTGTTAAGTCGTTTAAAAAATAATTGGATGTTTGATGTATCTATTCACTTCCAGCGACCTGTTTTAGACATAACAAGCAACAATATTATTATGATGTCTTTATCATAATAATATTTTTAATTGTTATGCTATGGCTGCTTCGGTGGCGTAGTTGTATTACGGTACGACTGCAATGCTGAGGTCCCGGGTTCGATCCCCTGGTCGAGCAAAGTGATATTGGGTTTTTCTATTCAGTATCAGCCCGGAGTCTGCAATTTGTGCTGATATGACGATAGGCTCGCCCCCTATCACATCATGGGATGGAATACGCACGGCGAAAAGTGGGTCCACTAGTTGCGCCTCTGCCTACCCCTTCGGGGATAAAGGGCGTGACTATGCGTTTATGTCTTTATCTATATGATCTTATTAGTATGTTCTTTTAATTTCAGTAATTCCGCTAGCGTCATAACATGCGACACATCTACCCATAACTAGCAGCAACATTTAGAACTTGAATTAGATGAGTTCAGGGGCCCTATTCTGTCTACGGAGGCGCCTTTTTGTAATTACGGGTGTGCTAAGCTAAGAATAGCTTTTATAGACGTGTAGGTATATAGGCGATTTTTAGACGGATATGCCCTTGTTGACGGAATAGGACCCCATGATCTTATATTAGATGTTAATTCTGAGAATGCCTGGTAGTTGCACTGGGTACAACGTACTTCAACCGCAAAAAATATACTTGACGGCAGATTTAGACATTATAGTGACATACCCAGTCAGACTCTATCATAAAAAAGGCATTCCTTAAAAGATCTTCTAGGAATTTATTTTGTAGAATACGTCAATCTCCGGAACTGCGACCTAATTTATAATAGAATTAAATTATAATAAATATATAATAAATAATAATCTAATTTATGATAGAATTTTCGAAACTAAGGGCGGTATTAATATATCAATCTCAAGTTTGAGTTACATCTCAAGTAGACATAATGTATGGAACTATTAATACATTATGTCTACTTGAGATGTAACTCAAACTTGAGGTTGATTTATTAATACCGCCATTAGTTTCGAAAATTCTATCGGCAAACAAAATTACATTATACCTGAGTAGGTATTATGGGCTACGTTTTGCCCCTAAGACCGACGTTTTCGCGGGCAGATCTGCTGCTCTAGCAGAGGCTAAAATATTATACAAGTCGTATAGAAAAATAAATGGCCGCTAAGTATAAAGTACTTTGAAGTTGTATAAATACAGACCATTGTCGTATGAATATTGGTCAGCATTTGTTTGAGCTGATGAATAAAATAAATTATTTATATTAAGTATAATATTATCATGTGAATACTACCGAAACACGGCTTTTATATTGACTCGTGACACGGAGGCCAATTTGTTGATTGCAAACCCACAGTCTAGCCCCACAGAAGCTGCATTCGATGGTTTAAATCGATGAATGAATCCTAATATGTAAATGCAAAATATTTTGCGTTTCAATCAGAGATTCGCCATATGCAATACAAATAAATATTATCGCAAAATCACGATCTTCAGTTTCAAACCACAAAAAACTGACAAAACAATGTACGGTCGACAACAAAGCGCGTAGTCTTTTATTGTCGGGGTGAAAATAGTTTTCCAATAGTACACATTTTTTATCTGACAGCTTTTGAGCTTAATAAATGGCCTCGACAAATTTGAATACGCTTTGATGATGTTTCTCACGTTACGCTGTAAAATATTTTAATGAATTATTTTAAGCCGCGGCATTTATTATTCTTTTATTTTTATTTGTGATTTTCATCATTATAGCAAATAACTTTTTACATTAAGTCAAATAGTATACTTTTAACTTTGACTGCCTCGGTGGCGTTGTTGTATTATGGTACGACTGCAATGCTGAGGTCTCGGGTTCGATCCCCGGGTCGGACAGAGTGATATTGGGTTTTTCTACTCAGTATCAGAACGGAGTTTGGAATTTGTGCCCGATATGGTGATAGGCTCGCATATCACATCATGGGACGGAGTACGCAGGGCGAAAAGTGGGTGCACTAGTTGCGCCTCTGCCTACCCCTTCGGGGATAAAAGGCGTGAGTATGCGTAAACTTTTAATACTGATAATATCAGCGCAGTGTGTGGTTATCCGCATTGCAGCCAGCAGTCCGGTTGTGGTATTATGGATGATACATACTGTGGGTGCTCTTTTAAAAAAAACATCATCGTTTTCGCTTCTTGTTTTTATTATGTATCTTTGATTGAAGTAATATTACCCCTAAGTAATAGTCACCTGTGACTACCTCGATGGCGTAGTTGTATTCCGTACAGGGCAAGAGTACCGTGCTTAAAGCATGTAACACCGTTGGTCCTGCGCTAGATCCCTCTCCGCTCATGTCGGATTGTGGTCTCACCGGACTAGGAGAGTGAAGGAACAGAGAGTGCTGAGAGTGATCTCCGTTAGGATGGCCTCCGTGGTCAGTAGTGTCAGCGGTTTTCCCACCGAAAGAAACTTAATAAAGCGGATACCAGCAAGATGGATTACATCAATTCGACTAACAACATAGCACAACCTTCCTGGGCAGGTAATACTCGCGCCCTACACACAGTTTACTCATCCACTTTTGAGGAAATGTTAGCAGTAAATCGAGGAAAAAGCCATCTGGAGTAAATTAGAAATAAAAGGTTTATGGCGTGCATGTAATCCTTTTTAGCCATTTGTACAGTCAGCCACATAAGTAACTGAACAAATTCAAATCGCTTCTAAACATTTGCATCAGTATCAACATTTGTTTTTTCTTCACTAAAATAAACTTCACAGGGATAACTTAATTTTAGATAAAGAAAAAATAATATTGCGACTGGTGTTAACGTGCAAAGCGTTTTGAAGTTTTTAATTTGTTCAGCTACTTTTGTGACTGACTGTACATCGGGGCCGAAAATGGCTTTGTTTGGTTTTACATGTTTCCTTTAGCTTTAGCGGGAATAATCTATTTGGAAATGGACTGCGCAGTCAAAGCTTATTTTTTTTTTGTTTTATCGATGTCACGGCGACGTGGCCTCACTGCACCTGAAGGTAAGTGAAGAGAACCCCAAAAACATGACGACCGGACGTTCGGAACAGTCATTTTAAGGGTAAGTGTAACTTAACTATAATTAGTATCAGCCCGGAGTCTGGAATTTGTGCTCGATATGGCAATAGGCTCGGCCCCTATAAAATCATGGGTCGGAATACGCATGGCGAAAAGTGGGCACATATTTGTTGCGCCTCTGGGCTAGTACAGGTTAGCAGACTTGACATCCCCAGAAATTCTTATGAAGAATTCTTAGGTATGTAGGTTTCCAAGACAATACACATTGATAAGCAATACATATATAACTGCGAAAAGTCAGTAGTGTGTGCCTTGGATTTTGAACCTGCGGACCTTCGTCTCGACAGTCCGTTCGATTTCCTACCAGGCACCGTGCTATTTTAGTACAGCATATTAATACCATCTATAGGTAAGTATGTTATTAAAAAAATAAAGATCGCGTCGAGTTGTAAGTGGTCTTATTAATTATTTTATTGTTATAACACTTTTCAAATTCAAAAGGTAAGCCAAGGAAGTAGTTATTCGACGGCCAGATACAAAACGAATTTAGTCTTGGGAATCCGCATTCGCTGTTAGCTTACCTAACACAAACGAAAATAACCTTTGCGAATACAATAAGAATATCTCAGATATCAAAGATAAATATTATGAATAGTCTAACTGCCTTTTGCAACAAGGTTTTTAAAGTCATTGTTAAAGTAAATTAAAGGTTAATTACTTTAGCGAACGCACGGATCCTAAGTATAAGATATATTAGCGCTGTTGCCTACAATTACCTATCGGTCTCCCGTCCAAAACAAAGGCTTCGTTATCCGCCGAATATAATCAATGAAGAATGGATTCTATGAATATAATGGTGGTGGGAGGAAAACGACATCCGCTAATTAGTAACATCATGTATGTAAAAAACATGTTAATAATGTCACATCACAACATTACTGCCTCAGAATTTAGTACGTACACGACATATCATTATGTTTTTTACGCGGATCCGTGACCAGTTGTATAATCGAACAATAAATTCATGTGTACATGTGCCACCTATCCACATGGTGTAACCAACAAATTGTGAGATTATGCTAAATTTGAGCAACAGGCAGTTTCTCCTCTCGCATCTACTTACACTTGAGTAGGTGCAAATAAATAACAACGCAGAATAACATAATAATATGACATAAGTGACAACACAATTGATATTTTCTTATATCTATTAGAGCCCGTCGAAGCTTTGCTTGTAGCATGTTGTAAGTATCTACAAAGAACTTAAGTAGCTTTCGAGACGCAATACTAAGTGAATAGCATCGTTAGTTTGTCGGGACTGTGACGGTTGAATTGGAATAGCTCTTCGATACAAAATATATATTTATAGAGTTCGATAAGTCTTAACAAGGAAGTGTTTGATATAGGTAGGAGAAACTTGTATTTCAGTAGTTCCGACTTGAGGCAAGGAGAGCGGGCACAACACGCGGAACTTACCAAAGAGGTTCCTCTGCAAAACGGGTCGAATCACTTTCTCACTATTTGCGTCCTACCACCCACCTTACACGACTTATCTCAGTTTAGCGAACTGTTGCGCAACCGCGAATAACGGCACTGTGTAAATGCGGTGGGTTGTTGTGTAGGTACATTGTTTCTTGTTTAGATAAACACCGATGTGAAAGTGAAGCTTTAATGATTACAATCGACTTATTATATTGCCGCGTGCTGCTGCTGCTATTTTACAGCAATAAAATATGTTGTTCTATTTATACTGATCTAATTTAGCATACGCGGTAAACACAGGGGCCTCGGCACGTCACGAACTGGCGCTGCGTGGATACCCGCCAGTCGGATTGTTTGTATTACTGCTCTATAAACGATATCAGGGTCAATTTGAAAACCAATTATGAAAAAAATTACATATTGAAAATTATCTAAAAATAGGATCCAAAAGAATGACACGACGCGATCGCATCAAATATATAAGTATCTTTTGAAATGCTGAATTAAAAAGATAGTAATTTCTTTGAATAAAATACACATCATAGCACATCTAAAACCGAGAATTTTTTTTTTTTACATTATTTATATATTTCAAGCTTTAATTATGTAATAAGAATTAATTATACATAGGCCTCTGCTTAAATTGTCACATTAGTTTAAATTTCGCATTCGAATATAGAGCAACGACATGCGAGCGCTGCCGTCGGCATTGTGCGGAATAGATTAGTGAATTAACTTGCTTGTGGATCTCAGTATAGAAGTGATTCGTTTCAAATGAAACAATATTACATAAGTACCAACTTCATAACATTCACGTGGAATTTACACTCATTGACGAAATCACATAGCGCGTTACACTAATTTATTGCATGGATAACGTGACCATCAAGTGGTAATGATTTATTAAAGAATAAATTATATTATTTTGGTTAGAACGAGACGCTTGAAGAATTTACTTATTAAAAATAAGAACTTATTTTTCTATTAATTCAAAAAGGAGGTCATGATTACAATGTTTTATGCAATATGAATGAATCATCATTCGTTTAAGTTGCAGACGCATTTGTTTTATATATTTGTGTGTTGTATTTATTTTTATATTCACATGCTATTATGATGATGTTTCGTTTCCGTCTATCTACCGCGCGTTTCAGATGCAATGAATATAGGTAGGATAC
Source organism: Sphinx pinastri (assembly GCA_947568825.1). NCBI lineage: Eukaryota > Metazoa > Arthropoda > Insecta > Lepidoptera > Sphingidae > Sphinx > Sphinx pinastri. The sequence goes on along the minus strand of OX387614.1, from coordinate 14,640,611 downwards.
GCTTTGGCTGGGGACAACGGGACATTTGGATGTTTGAACGCTTGGATGTTTGTTAGAAGGAAATGTATTACCCGCTGAACGGATTTGACACACGGATAGACCATATTCTGGATTAACATAAAAGCTACTTTTTATTTTGCTCTTATGCTAATTATTTGAGTTTTAAATCTGTTTTTTTTAAGTATTTTTTTTTATTTTGCCTGATGGTAAGCGATACGACCACCCATAAACAGTAGCAACACCATCCAGCACCTTGAGTTACAAAGTACTCTGTGGCATTCCACTGCGCTCGTCATCCTAAGAAATAAGATGTTAAGTCTCATTATGTCCAGTAGTTACATTGCCTACAATGTCCTTCATAAGATTAAGCGATTTACTTTATGTTGTCCGGTACCAAAATAAAATAAAATACATAAAATATGTTTAAATTAAGTATAACGACGTATTTTTACCCAGTCGCCTAGTAGAGTAGTAGATACTTATAATTACATACTGCCTATCTAGTACCCGCTTCAGATGTGGAATAAGGTATTGGCTTATACTTATCATACATATGAATCTTTAGTTCAGTTTACTTGTGGAATTATTGTGACCGTTTTGGCTAATGGCTAAGTGTGACAAATACAAAGGACATTAAACAGTATAATTATAGACCGGACATCAGGCCCAAATTTTTCGTCCAAAACTTATTACCTATTGGTAATAAGTCGCTGTTTTATCTGACACGTACACGCGACAAGATATTGTCTCGGCATGCTTATATTTTGTAAGGAAAACAATACTTAGGAAGAAAATATACCAATTTGCACATTACGATCATGTCGAAGTGTGTTTTAATGCATTCTACATAGGTTTTTTGCTATTTCACGGTATATTGAGTTACTGATGAACAGGCTCAAAATTTATATATGACAATTTTCCCAATGTCCGCTCTATGTAATCTTAGAACTCTTTGGACAAATAGCTTATAGGTATATTCGTATACGATTGATTGTTGATCGATAACAAATAATTAGTATATAGAAGAATGTCTTAGGACGGACGCACTTTAGGCCCCAATTTGACTCGAGCCGCGTACGTGTAACTTACGATACACGTTGGTACGAATTGAGTGCGCACACTGGATGCGTTTTATGTCGGTCATAATATGAACAATCCTTTGTTCGCGAGCCACGGCTCTGTCCCACTAAAACACGTCAATGCAAAATTTTTACGTGCTAGATGATTTTCTTCCGACTTTAGACTGAGTCATATAGCCTATTTAGAACGACGCGACGGACAAATGGATGCTCTATATTTATTTTAATATTTTTTAACTAAGTCACATGACTACAAATGAATATAGGTCTTTTTAAAAAAATATCTACCAAAATATGCCTCACTGAATTGCCTAGCAAATAGTGTTTGCAAATTAAAATGGTATATACTTTAAGAGAATGCACGGAATCAACAATTTTAGTGGCATTTTCATTATAAAATTAAGGTAACAATATCCATATTGTAAAAAAAAATTAAGATAACGAATTGCAGAAATTTGATGTTTATTTTTTTCTATGTGTGTTATAAATTTGGAATAGATAGCTTCTAAAAACTACATTATATACCTAATACCGTTGTGCTACAGGGATCCCCTTAACAGCACGGCGACCTGCGTCACAGCACCGCTCAGCTCTCTAGATTCCCTTACAGTTGAAGTTGAAGAGTTCTCCTTCTATCTACCCTTATTCCTCCTCGATGTAGAGTCGGTGCAACACACACTTTCAAATATGGTGCAGAAATGATTTGGCTTAATTTTTACGACCATACAACTGTTTGACGTCAACCTCCTCTGGGGGGATTAGTCTTTAGGTCCAAAAAAAGTATAAATTCTTCCCCAAACTGGCCTCAAAAGAACTAAAAGAGATATTGCGCTTATTATTAAATATTTTATTTCGTAATAAAGAAGCGTCAGTCACCTGTTAGGCAAATTTGGACTTGTCCTTATTATTGCATTACATCAAATGGATGTTTGAACACGTCACACGCACCGTTATATAATCGCACCTTGTCAGTGTCGTGGGTCAGAGGCATTGCTCACGTCGAAAATGTACCTGTAATGACATACTTTTAAAATTGATTGAGTAATAATGCGACATGATATGAGGTCATATCGGTCGTATTTACACGAGTATGCACAATATAGTTTACGCTAAATTTTTACTCAACTCTCGTGCTCAAATATACATTTTACCATCAGATATTTGATATTGAATTTACCCATAATTTAAAATGATGATGTTATTTTAAAATCACTAGTTTTCAGTAGAGTTTTAAGCTTGATGGGAAACATGAACAAACCTGTGGTATTCTATACCTACTTACACTGTACCTATGACCACTACATTGCTATGAATTAGTTAATGTAGTAAGTATAGTCAAAACTAAAGTTATTCATCGCAAGAAATAATAGTTGCGACTAGGGAAGAAAATCCCTAAACAAAAGTTTTATCGATTTCGTTGACCTAAGAACGGAGATCCGTATTGACAACATTGATTGGTCAATATTAGAATGGCAATATCTTACTTTTTCATTGAAATTAGACTCAAATAAAGATTCCCTGCGGTTAGGTCTTTGGTTTGATTCTCCCACGTATGAATCTACGTACACTAATATTATAAAGAAAGATTTGATTGTTTGTTTGTAATGGATAAACTCAAAAACTACTGGACCGATTTTAAAAATTCTTTCACTAATAGGAAGCTACATTACTCCTGAGTGCTATAAGCTACTTTTTATCCCGGGAAAATATTTAGATCCTGGAAAATTATTTCACGCGGGCGGAGCCGCGAGCAGAAGTCTAGTATAGGGATAAAGGAGAAGAAAAATATTTGGATTCAAAATTGTGAAACTTCCTGTTTAATGTATACCAACGCTTCCGTTAGTAATAAAAAAATGTGATGTTAGTATTCTCAAAACTGGGCCCTAAGGGGATAACTTCAGGTTCGAAAGTTTGAAGTATCCTAGAATCTAAGAATGGCTTTTATAAAGTTACAAATATGGAAATTGGTGTTGTTGTTGGTTCCTGAGAAGTTGCCTTGCGCACGACTAGGTTCAAATAAAGCTATATAAAACGCAAATGAATCAAACTCCTAACTAGAATTGCAGGTTAAAACATAAAACTCATGGGACGATTATAATGATGTCAGCCGGTACCCTTAATGACTGCACCAGTAATCACCCGTGAGCAATTTAATTAGCTATATTAAAAAAAAGAATACTGCTCCGGGTGGCGTAGTGAATGCCTCGGTGGCGTATTTGTATACAGTGCGCGGTACGACTTCCGCTTTGAGGTCTCGGGTTCGAATCCTGGGTCGGGCAAAGTGATATTTGGCTATTCTTCTCAGTATAAGCCCGGAGTCTGGTATTTGTACCCGATGATGTATTATCACATCATGGGACGAAACACACAGCGAAAAGTGGTTACACTAGTTGCACCTCTGCCTAGCCCTTCGGGGATAAAAGGCGTGAGTGTGTGTGTTAATCTATACTATTATATAAAGCTGAAGAATTTGTTTCTGTGAACGCGCTAATCTCAGGAACTACTGGACCGATTTTGAAAATTCTTTAACTAATAGGAAGCTACATTACTCCTGAGTGATATAGGCTACTTATTATCCCGGAAAACTTTTCCACGCGGGCGGAGCCGCGCGCAAAAGCTAGTAAATAATATTTTGTGTAGAATGTAGACCTCTTTTCGTTGATCTGAGGTGTTACTCGTGCTCAGGTACCTATCTGTAATTACAATCATCACATAGTATCGATGTCGTAGCAGGAAAAATGTGGATCAGTGAAATGGGATGTATAAGGCTTATGGAGGGTGAAAAAACAATATTTAGATTAAAATTATGTAGAGGCTAATATACGGGAACGCAGATCGTGGGTAGGTACATGATGATTTAGGCTGCTTTTGATAGTTCTGTCCAGAAATTTTTAGGGGAGGACTATGTTCAGCAGTGGAATTTAGGTGGCTGATGATGATGTTGAGAGGCTCTATCCAGGGTGACTGGAAATATGATACGTTCTCTTTGAGCATATGGATTGGATTAAAAGTAATCGATTTTGTCATGTGAAGTCCAATCCGGAACCGAATAGCTTTGAATCAATTTAAGATCTATCTATTTATGAATTTAAAGATTTTGTTTTTATTGCCTTAGTAGATAAACGAACAAGCGATCCGCCTGATTGTAAACAGCATCCGCCGCCCATGGACTAAAGCAATGCCAGAGGCACAGCCAAGCCGTTGCCTATAAAACACTTATCAGAAAAACTACTGAAAGGGATTGGGGCTTTTGTAGGTTTTTTGCTATTTTACATTATAGGCTTCCATAATAAATAATAAAACGTATTAAAAGCTACGACAACGGGAATATATGACATATTCCCGTTATCCGTAGCTTTTATACGATTTCTAGCTACCTGTATACCTATAGTACTCAGAATTCCTCCACGCCAGAGCACCTTCATTTTAATCTTTATTTTCGTTAAGAGTGGGTAATTGCTTGTCAATTATATAATAAAAGTTTATTTAAAAAAAATTAAATGTACGGTTACATGTCAGTTCCATATTTTAATGTTGATTACAATAAGATAGCTTTACCTGGTAATCATTATAACTTAAATTTAGTTTCTTTTCAACCTTACGTTCCTATAAACCTGTTTTACAGTCGTAGAGACCTGCAAAATTTTAAAGCAATTTATTACGTCAGAAATCGAAATATACCTATGTACTTTTCAATCTTAAGCGAGCCTACAAAAAGAGAAGTAATATATTTTTGACTAATTAAGTACGTCATTGAATGGATTTAATTGGCAGGTATGCAAGTAAAACTGGACATGTGTTTACATAATCACGTCCACTTTGTAACCGGTTCAAACACACACATTCACGCCTTTTATCCCCGAATAAACTCTCCCAAATAGGTAATTTTGGTGCTAGATCTAAAACTTGATTAAATATAGGTACGTACCGGTTATTTCAATACAGTCCATTTGAATTATATTCAGAGTTGAAAAACATCCTATATGCTTCGCTAATTGATGTAAAAAAATCCGCTTCGCTACTTACTTTTTCGCATGGAGGTATTTAAAATACGAAGTACAAAATATTTTCAAGTAGTGTATTTAAAATATGTAATACATAAAGTACTTATATATTTTTTTAGAAAAGTCAGAGGTGCGTGCCCTTGGCTTTTGAACCTGCGGACATTCGTATCGGCATTCCGTTCCAATCCCAACTAGGCTATTGCCGCTTATGAGTGTATTCTAGTAAGTTATGTGTGTATTCTTTGTGAATTATCGCTCGCTTTAATGGTGAAGGAAAACATCGTGAGGAAACATGCATATCCGAGAAGTTCTCTATGGGAATTTCGAAGGTATGTGAAGTCTGCCAACCTGCACTAGGCCAGCGTGGTGGACTAAGGCCTAAACCCTCTCAGTTGTAGAGGAGGCCCGTGCCCGTGCCGTGAGGTATGGTATGGTATTTATTTATTAAATACAAAATAAATGAACACTGGTTTTTGAAATGCTCTTAGCGTCAGAAAAATGCTGGTGGTAGGATATATTTTATATCCGTCTGGAGACCGACCAGCGTACATAAGTTGTTAAAACCCGTCATAGTAAGGGTCATAATAGCCCAGGTAAGTGTGCCGCGTTCCGGGGTCATCCTGTGTATACCCGGTTCAAGCAGGCCGGCTGACGAGAGATAATCATCTCTCTTCAGTCTACACTCTATCTGGACCACTCTCCGCTTACCATCGGGTGCAGTGGGGTCACTTTGACGTGCCCGTATAAAAAAAAACAACCCTTGGTTGGGGGAAGAATATAACCTGCTAATGAAAAAAACTTTCTACATGTTCCGATGAGCACAAACCTGTGTTAAATTTTGTTTCAAGAATGGTAAGCTCATTAATTTGATTTTTGTGTTCTTCCTGTTCTCGCACGGATTATTTTGTTAGATGTTGCTCGCGGCTTCGCCCACATAAAGATCCTTTCCCACTACAAAAGTCCCTAAAACACAGTATGACGCCAGCGGAATCAGATACAAAATATCTTTTTTTCCCCATAGGAGCAAATTACAGGGATAAATTACCTATGTGTTAATCCAGGACATGATCTACCCGTGTGCCAAATTTCATCCAAATCCATTTAGTTTTTTATGCGTATATTTCTAACAAACATCCAAACATTTCACAAACTTAGAACTTAGTTAGATAATGATTAAGACCGGGTTTTTTCAACTGTGGTTAGGGTAATCCTCGGTGTTTTTAAGCTGGACGCTCTCGCAGTGCCTGGCGCACTTGCAGTTATACGTGTGCGTTCAGCTTAATAAGACCCGGAGTAAAAGATAACCACGGTTGAAAAAACGGGGCCTAACGGGTCTCTTCTCTTGAGGCATCTATACCACATTTCCTATAGTTATAAGAAGGTAATTCAAATACTGCCCAGCCCTGACTATATTATTGTATAGAATTCAACCCCGTGTCCCAATGTAATTAATGCAATTTCAATCAAAATAACACAAATTTATTGTACATCTAGGTATGTACCTATTTATAAGCGGTCGACCCCATGACGCCAAAAGGTCAATGAAATACATAAATTACTTCGTACGAAAGTAACAATGGTTTGCCATAGCAACGATATCGATTTCTTAGTGTACCTGCTATTAATAAGAAATAGGTCTACTACCTAGGTACCCGTGCCGACCTAAGACAGCGCCTGTGTGCGAAATCTATAAAGCGCTTCTGATTTTTGTCGTCCTGTTTCGACGCACGTATATTCCGCGTGAGGGGGGGGGGGGTTCGCTTAGGGCATCAATCTTCATCCGGTACTGGAGACTTGTACTTACGTAATTTCTTACTTGTGACAAATATAATTTCAATAATTACCGCTGGCATTTCATTGTCATTCCGGCTCCCCTATCGCCTTGGCGCCTGTGTGCGCCGCACACAGGGACGGCGCGGCCCTATAGGTACTACTGAACACTTGAAACACTCTAAACTTGCATGGAGCCAATATGACTAAGTTAAAACACATCCCTCCGTGGGGTGCCACTATGGTATGAAAACTTGCCATAGAAATAGCACCTTCTACGTTAATATAAAATGAATTTCCTTAAATTCAGCAATTTATTGATCACACTAAACACAAGCACGATATCAAAGTGCTTTTCATTTCAAGTCTTTAAAGATGAGCGGAAAGATTATGTTGGTTTCACCGCTCTTACAGCCCAATGTCGACATTCTAGAGCATAGCATCATCCGAGCGAGTATTGGACCGAGTCCCTAACCTATGTACATCTTACATCGGCATACTTACCAAAACATGCGGTGGCCTTCTTCGGCACATACAAGAGGACCCCGGGGACCTTGATGCACTAAGATGAGTGCGCAATGCGCCCTTCGTATAAAGTAGCTTTACGAGGGGCCTAAGATGCGCCCCGAACGCTAAACACCCACCCCCACTGCTCGCTCCGCAACTCTCTCTCAACTCTATTTAGTTGCCTCTTACGACAGACAGGGGATGCCGTGGCGGAATTTTCTAGATGCCCCCGGATCACTGGACACGAGCCCGCGCCGGTCAGTCATTCACCCCGCACCTCTTACGTCTTGTCTGGCTGCGGCGGGGATCGTCTACTGCTCACGATCCCGCTCGGCGTTCTCTTTCCGCGAGATGACACAGAAGGTGGCCATCGTTGGCCATGACAGATAGGACACCTGTATATCTAACGCACAGCAACCAATTTTTTACCACTTGTAAGTTGTAGTACAATTTGTTCAAAGCTGCCAAATTTAGACAATATAGGTACCTACAGAATATAAAAAGGCAGCACAAGGAGCTTCCCCTAAGCTGTAAGCCTTTAGACGGTCTTACGGCCAATCTCAATAACTTACTAACATTTAACTTGAGTTTTATATCCAACTCGACAGTAAAAGTTACGCTAACTGTTACTGCTGTTTCAATATCAATTCTTATCTATCTTAGTTTTTAGAAACAATGATAACTACCAAAAGTAATCATTTAACTGTTTGTTATCTGTTAATAAGTTATTGAGACCGGCCGTAAGAGTAGGTATAAAAAGATATAAACGATGCACCAGCGCCTTGACATACTTACGTCCTGACTAAATATCCATTATGATTATATTATAATCCATATATTCTATCGCTGACATACATACACTACTTGTAGAGTTTGCGCCTGGTGAGTGGCGAGACGAATAGCAGGATTGAAGATAGACTGTGAATAAGGACCCTAAGGCCTAATGCGTCGGAGAGATGCACTACCGTCGACCATACAGCCTTTAGACACCCAATCACAGATTATAGGTTACTTCGTAAACCCATTGGGTTCTCATTAGAAAGCGGGGTACTTTTCCGTAGTATTCTAATATATTAATTACGCTCTTTGGGGATAGATACCTACTGGATATCAACATAATTACATAATATTACTATGAACATATTGTTGTGGTCACAACTAGATTGAACATAATATTGAACTAAAAGTGAGCTAAATAGACGGAAGCCGATCGCCTGATATTCGACATCTAGATTTGCCGTAGTATTATAATGCTCTTTGGTCTAGACTGTGCCTATGGTTGATGTCTTTGATTAATAATATGTCTATTCAATTCAAATGTTGCATGTCTACGATGTCAGAAAAATAACAAGCACTCTACGATAGGGTCATTCGGGGCAACAGCACGCAGTGGGTAAAAGTTCGCATGGTCAATATCTCGGAACCTATTGAGGGGGCTCAGACATTTTTTCGGCTAGATCAGGGGCGCGTCAGGGACGACGACAGAGCCACAAGCTATTTTGCCAAGCCTCACTTGTTTAGCGAAAAACGGTGATCAACGTGATTTTGTTGATTAGTTACCAACATTTTGTGCTGGGAAAAAAGTGTCTGGCTAGACGGTGCATCAGTTTACAAAAGCCCGTTAATTATGTTAAGTTTACATAATTATTATAGTATTTATTTTAGTTACTAATTCTGTCCTAGAAAATAAATCAATGCGTCTCAACTAACGTGTGAATGTTTAAAATATTCCCTGTTTGGACAAGAGTACGAGGTTAAAAGTACGCACCCTGTTATAACTTCATTACAATGATCGCACGGTTTTTTCTTCTTTAAGCTGCAATTAAGGCGAATATTATTTGTAAAGATTTTTAGACCTTATACAGAAAAAAAATATTCTCCATAAACACTCTGCGTAGTTTTACCCACATAACGGGTCAATAGTACGAATTTCCCCCGATGCACTTAAACATGTATTCCAAAAAATAATGAAGTAATGTACAAAATCTCATTAAATAATAAAAGTAGAATAAATTTACGTTACATAGAGTGTTAAAACATTTTCCTGGACACTATATTTTTGACTGTGTAGACGACAGAAAAAAAGTGCGTACTTTTAGGCCGAATGACCCTACTGCCGCGCTAAGAGCAAAAGCGGTATTTTAAGAAACGCTAGTTTCGAGACAAAATAAATTTTGTAAATATAGTGTTCTTTTCACTTTGTGATTTGAAGTAAAACTGAGATAGGTAACCTTTAGTTTTTTTTACATGTTTTAAAAAAAATATACCGCTAATTTAGCTATAGGTATTTTTCATTGGTTGTGCATTTTTGAGCTATCTGACGTCATAAAAATCAAGTTTACAATATTATTTGAGATACGGCTTTTGGGCTTAGCACGGTAGCATAGTTGACAGGCCACAGGTACTTGTTTTTTTTTTTTTTTCCCCTATCTGGCTCTGTCCTTTAGGACAATTTTGCCAATGTCAAGTGAGGCGGCAGGTACTTGTTCAGTAATTGACATTTGACATTGATGATACTTGACAGCGTAACTCGTAAGCAGTGTTGCTAAATTAGGCGATTTATCGCCATTTAGGCTATCTCGGAGGGTATCGGGGCGACCAAAAATTGTGAATTGCGACCAGTCGCCATTTAGGCTACTGCGGTTGGTGACCCGTTGCCATTTAGGCTAAACCTGTATTTTTGACGAATTTGGGGTCATTTTTAGCTTTTATGATCCAAAATGACACGAACGGAAATCACCGACCGACCGCGCCGCACTGAATTAAAGACAGGGGAGTTTCTTTTTTTGCTCCTCAACTTTACCTATAATTGGGCGACATTAGGCTTAAGGCCAGTGTTGCCGTTTTAGTGCTTTTTCCGCTAGATCTAGTGCTTTTCAAGATTTTTTTCTGATACCTTATTTTAATATTTATAACATTGTTTAGCGGAATCTAGCCAGATTTTCACAAGATATAGCGCTTTTTTAATATGGGTCTAGAACTTTTTTTTCGTCAAACGGCCACACTGCTTAAGGCTACTTCGAACAGTCTAGTCGGTGACATGAACCACCACAAAGAGCATTAAAATACTTCGGAAAAACCAACATCTATCTGGCAACACTGCTCGTAAGCTCTGCTGGAAAGTTTGTCAAATGTCAATACCTATTTCATATTGATAAATAAATTGCAGTCAACAAAAATGTGCAATAAAGGTTTAAAAGTTGCCGAACTTTTTACCAAAGCTGTGGCTTCTACCAAGTGTTTTGATCAAAACCTTCGTAAGGTATGATAAATATTTATACTTAGGTAATGTAGTTATTGTTGTTATATTTTCTGTTACGTAAATTCTTACTCTTGTTTAATTGTGCTAGACCTAATGTATTTCATTGCCTAATGTAGATGCAAATTAAGCATGTATTAATCTACTTACCCAATATCTATTTCTTTATAATAATCATGATTCATGACTCAGTCTCCCAGTTACCTGTATTTAAAAAGAAGTATAATAGTGGGCTTATTTCTTTAAACAACTTCATTTCTATTACCTATATGATGTTATTAGTCTTATGGAAGCACCAATACCTAGCAATGGTGAAGGTAAACTGATTCTTGCAGGCATACCTTTGCAATTCATATAAAAAATAGTAAAATCACAAGATTTACATGCTTATTCTTGGTAACTACCTTACAAACTGTTCTGAATTAAAATGCAAAATCAAGGACTGAAATTTATGTGAGTTATTTGATCATAAAGGTTTAACTGAGTAGCCCAGTGAACACATTGTACTCTATATTATGGCTCATTTCGAAGGTATGTGAAGTCTGCCAACCCGCAACGTGCCAGCGTGGTGGACTAAGGCCTTAACCCTCTCAGTTGTAGAGGAGGCCCGTGCTCTTCAGTGGGCAGTATATAATACAGGGCTAGTATGGATGGATATGGATGGATTATGGTTAATCATCTATCATGTTATAAAATTGACCTAAGCTTCCCAAACTAGTGCCCTAATTGTTGGGGCTCTATGTACTGTTCAGGAATAAAAGGTGTTGGTTTATGTATATTATGCTTTATTCAGGTAAAGGTAGTATGTTGTGGAAAAGGTAAAATGGTGACAGAATTTCAAGTTGGTCCGGAGCACCTTAATCAGAGAGGAACTCTTCACGGGGGATTCATTGCACACCTTGTGGATGCCATTTCAACATATGCCTTAACTACTAACGAAAAAGTAGATACTAGAGGTGTATCTCTTGATTTAAGCATCAGGTATGTATACATAATACATCAACATGAAGAGAAGCAGACTGTAATTCTTTAAGACATATAAAAATACACATGAAACATTTATTTAGATATTAATTGCTATTTCATTGTTGTTGGCTATCTGCTTTCCAGCCATAGCATTAAACCATAATATAAAACTTATAAAATGCAGGTATCCTATTCACTTGTTAGCCAGTCTATGCCATAAATAGAGAGAAGATTATGTTTTCATATTATCAAAAATATTTTATGCAGATTATTTGAGATACAAGCATTCTTGTTTCAAGAAATTCAATTAGTTTTATTTATGTGGTTGGTGTGCACTCTGCAAGGGCTTAGACCGCATGGTGCACCTGCTATTTCTATAATATGTTATGTTATTATATTGTGAATGCCAGTTTAAGCCATCAGAAATTCTTAACATTCTAGGATATATTCCATTACTTTAATTCTTTAAGTTGGAAAATCTATAATGTTATATTGTAATTATTGTTTAGTTACTTGAGTGCCGCGAAAGAGGGTGACAATATTGAAGTAGAAGCAGTAACAGTTAAAACAGGTAAAAAGATTGCTTTTCTTGAGGTGCAAGTACGTAATAAGGATAAAAATCTGTTGTTAGCCACTGGTCGTCATACTAAATACATTGGAATTTAATTTGTGCTTTTAAGTATATTATATTACATAATCATGTATCATTACATTACATGATTAGTTGGAAAAAAATTAGACATTGTATAAACATATTCAGCAAAAAAGTAAGGTCAATATATATTTCTATTATAATCTATCAAAGTAGCTCATATAAAAATATTACTTCCACACATTGACCTTATTGACCTTTGATTAATTAAAGTGATTAACCAAGGGCTTTATTTATTCTGAATCTGTTAATGTATATTCCATACTATAATAAAAAACATCTTATGTCTCAGGATGACGAGCGCAGTAGAATGCCACACAGTAGGTACTTTGTGAGTCAGGGTGCTGGATTGGTGTTGCTACTGTTTATGGGTGGTCGTATCGCTTACCATCAGGCAAACGGCTTGCTCATCTCGTCATTCAATGCAATAAAAAATACCACCATGATTTAGGTATGAAATGTTTACTATTTTGGTCATAGCATACCTATATAACAATTTAAGTTTTGGAATAACAGTTAACTAATTGCGAAGTGTAAATTTTATGCGACAATGTTTATATATAGAGGTATTTAATGTTTATATTTATTATTTGTAGATAATCCAAATATATCTGAAATAAAAAACATCTTTCATTTCACATTACCTAGTTAATTACTGGCCAGATCGCACAGGATGGCGACTGATTCAGTAGCGCCTTCGTTTTGTTGTCATTGGAAGTCGTCCCAGAAGCGACTCAGTATCACTAGCCAGTAGCCACTAACGCGTGCCGGATTGTTGCGACATGATATATAGCATGAAGCCAAGATACTGCTTGCATCCTACATTGATAGCAAATTGTGAAAGTATCAAAAAAGAATATGGATTATGTGTAACAGGCTAACGCATACGCAGTGGCGCGGCGTAGCGTGGTTGCGATAGGGAAGCCCCAAAATGCATAATAACATTTTACTGTGTGGCGTTTCCGAACGCCACTTATTTTGTCTATGGACAATACGTCTGGCAACACTCATAGTCTATGACAAGCCAACTTTTGTACAGTACGCACGTAACAGTTTTAAACTTTTAATTTTGTAACCCAATGCAAATTGTAATTATTGTAAGGTGATAATTAAATCTCTGCAACACAAGACGGTGTTTCCATTACGACCAGCGTCAAGACGGTGCTCCCAAACAATCCCCGCATCAAGCGATCCCAAAACTGAAACCCAAAATTACGTGATTCACAGTAACCCATAACCATTAGCACGAATATATATTTTATAAATACAATTTCCTATTAACCACAAAAACAAATAAAAGTTTTAAAATTGGTACATGAATGGAAAACATACAAAGACTAAAAATTTTAAATGACTTCTAAGCAAAACGTTTTCCCAAAACACGTAAAAATATTTTTTTACCTACTTGTCTGCTGACCTATATCGTCGGGGATAGTGCAAAACTGCTAAACTTATGATGGATAATGCTATAGTTTTTCTTTCACTTACGCGGTATTTACCAATGTTAGTTACGCGGTATTGCACTATCCCCAACGATAGGTATGCCCCGTCGCGCTTCCTCCCGTTGTCACACAGAGTTCGAGATTAGTCAGTCAAGCAGCACCGCATGAGGAAGAGTATGAATGAATTCATCGCATGTATGTGCCTATGTGTGAAGGTGATAGGTGTTTAGCTATAGTAAAAGATTCACTGTACCCCGTGATCCACTGAAGAACATCTTACACCGTACCTATCGCTACTGAATCGCTGCATGAAATCCACGCATGCGAACCCCCTTAGTAATCGGTATTCTCTCTTGTTAAACCGCGCGATGCATTGTCATGTTTAAGTACTTAATCAGTCTCGTAATCGATTCCGCCACCTCTTGTCTTGCTTCTAGTCTTGTCTATTGAATGATATGATAGACAATTATTATATTTTATTGGCATTGAGCAAATACTCATGTTATAGAACTGAAACTGGTTCCTAAGTTCCAATTAATTTTGCCATTAATATTAGTTTTTGAATGAACACATTTAACAGCCTTTCCGTGTTTTAGCTGAGGCCAAAATATAAACCCTGTATTAGTTTGCGTACCTCAAACCACTAGCAAGTCTGAGCTCAATAATTCCACACCTGCATAGAAATCTATGATAGAGATAGGGATGGAGTCGTTATTTTCGCCCATTTTCATCTTTTTGTCCGTATAAGGACACGGCATAATGACCCCACTGCACCTGTTGGTAAGCGGAGAGAGGTCCAGAGTATTCGATTGACGACCGATGATTATCTCCCATCAGTCGACACCATTATAACTTCTACCTGTTTTAACCGGATATTCACAGTCTGATCCCGGAACGCGGCACACTTACGTGGGCCACTATGGCGTGTTTAACACCTTATGTACGGTGGTGGCTATGCGGAATACAGGATATTATATCGAACACCAGCAGGAATTGCATACTAATTGTACCTATTTGCGTTTTGTTGCTAGCAATAATTGATCCGTCCAAGTGAAAGTTTTGGGTGCTTTCCAACCAGGACCCTTATGAACTTTCCACTCTTTACTTATACAGACACACACACATACTCACGCCTTTTAACTCCGAAGGAGTAGGCAAAGGTGCAACTAGTGCACCCACTTTTCGCCGTGCGTATTCCGTCCCATGATGGGCGAGCCTATCGCCATATCGGGCACAAATTTCAGACTCCGGGCTGATACTGAATTTAAAAAACCCAATATCATTTTGCCCGACCCGGGAATCGAACCCAAGACCTCAGCATTGCAGTCATATCGTAATACAACTACGCCACCGAGGCAGTCCTACGAGAATACTATACTGAATAGTAGGTACTACGTATCCCTAATATTATTCTCTCCATTCGACCGCGCCAAATGGAGACGGCCGCGTTCAGTCCTAACCGATCCAGAGGACGATATCACTCTGGCTATTCGCAGTAAGAACGAGTTCCTAAAACTCCTACACTCCACACGACCGCAGTTCCATCCTCGCTGCCGAGGACCTCGCCGCGTTCCCCGTCGCCCTCCCGACCCTCCTAACAGTTCCGGCCCGCGTGCCGACGAAATAAATGGATAGGATTAGGTTAAACACCAACCTTCCCCACTAATCGTTGATGTCTCATCCTCTCCCAGTGACCGTCCTGAGCCGAGGTTCGTAACTCGTTAGTGGGTTGCCCTCAGCATGGTTACTTAAATCAAGGGTTGCGAGCGCCTAAAGCGTTCACCCGAAAGTCCGGTGTGGCCAGAAAAGCCGACTCGCGTCAGGGCACTGGCCGGTAGGACCATTCAAAAAAAAAATTCTATTCAGTATTCTGGTATCTATTTGGCTATGGCTCTAGATGTTTACGCGAATGTTGCGAATGTAATTATCTGGCACTTGTACGAAAGTTTGTGAAGATGTTTGTTAAAGTTAAACGCAAAAACCGCTTAATAGACAAGATGGAATGTAGCACATAGACCACGTCCCCAATGACTACAAGGTATTTTTTACTCCGAGAAAGATGTTTCCAGTGGCAGGACTGCGCAAAAGTGAATAAAAACACGAAAATCTTGTTAAACAGATTAGTACTTAGTGAACGTACATATCATAAAATTTTATGGCGCCTAAATCGGTGTGCTGAGTACGGAAAGCAAAGTCTTGGAATATCAATTAATGGACCAAAAAATATCTAATTATACTTTGGGAATATACATAATATTATTACATTTATCTGTAAATGATTCAATGAAATATTTTTTAGTGTTGACATATTTATTTGTACCCTGTAGTGTAATATGTACGCGTGTGTGTATTTTAAGTAAATGTATTATACTTGTCGTTTCAAAAAATCGGCTCTATCATTTTCGAATCTGCCCAAACCTTCACAATTACTTTCGTCTGCTGCAAGATAAACTGATTTTTGCATCAACTTTCCGTCCATCGCGGTGGTGATTAAAATAGCGTCCACTTTAGGGCTAATATTTCAATTTTCTGATAAAAGTTATTCATAGAATAAAATTAAGTTGTAAGTCTTTTAAGTTTAAGTTTTATGCATATAAATGTTCAAATAGTCACTTTGCAATCAGTCGCGTTTATTTATTTTGAGTTTTAATTCATAACTTAATTGAGAAATGTAGCCCTTTTTTATGATATATGTGGCAAACGAGCCATGAAGGTACTGCATATCATTAGGTACTTTTGAGTTCTGAGGAGAAAATAAAACAGCCTTTATTTTTCAATTTTATTTCATGATTAAGACAATACGCATAATATATTGTTATAACTAACGGTTAAAGTTTATATGTGCGTAAGTTCATTATCATATTACACATTATTATACTAAGACCAGAAAAAATGTTTTACTTATCTATAAAATCCTTTCCTCTATCATTGAAATCTTGCACATGATCTGAGAACGTTTGCTATTATCTTATAGATATAGATGAATACATTATTTACGTGTTTGATTATAATATATTGAAATATTTATTTCAGATTAAATAGTTGATAATTTTTATTATTACCTCGTATAATTAGCAAAGCCGTGTATTAGAAGGATGCTATAACATAAAATAATATTACTGAAATGGTAGGTACTGCAATGGAAAGAATTTTGGAGCCGTTAGTACCTACACTGATATTTATTAAGACTAGATTTTAGTAAATACATCGAAAATAATAACAGTGCAGTTCTTTTTCTTATATCAAAACTATATAATACGATATATCATGAAAATTAGTTTAAGTCTCATTTCTTTGGACCTCATAGGAAGAAGTAGCACAAAGGTAAATACATAATAGTAGATATATATGAAGGGTTAAGGTATAATATATAATAAAATAAATAATATAGTGTATATAGCATCATCTTTAGCCCGATTCACAATTTCGCTCGAGAATGTTAATTTTTTTTTGCATCTGCTCAATAGTATCCAGTAGATGTTTCTGTATCTTTTCCAGATTACTTAAACGATCTTCTTCGTCTGTATCAAGAGTAACTAGATCATCACTTGCCTCCCTTAGAACACGTCGCTTTTCTCTTTTGTAACTATCATTATCATTGCATGATTCGCAATCGGTCCAAAATCGTAAATCCATTGAGGGCAAGTCTTCGCAAGAAGAGAGCCCATCTTGGACCTCCGGTAATAAAAATACATTTTCTCCAATGGTATCAATGTTGTCACCGTTATCGCACAAAATCCGAGCTAAGCTTGTTTGCTTTATTTGTCGCAGCTGATCCATCTTAAATACGCTAGGATTTTCGTACCACAATCTATCACCATCTCGTAAACGTGCGAATTGTTCTATCAGCAAACACCTGAACAGTGGTCCTATTTTGCCGCCTTCGACTTGGTCTTCAAGAATGCCACCTACCCAAACATCAATATTGTGTACAGAACCGTAAAGCTCCTTCAATTTATCTCTGACTGTCTTATCACTTATTTCGCCAGCTAAGTCGTCAAAATCGTCAACTTCAGTCATGTTACAGAATTCTCGCCACTTTGTGTAAGGTGGTATACCGTGATCACGGCCTCTCTGAATGTTTATTGCAGCCAAGTCAAGAGCAACAGCGTGAACACTGTAGAAAAGCTTTTCAGTCAGTTCAGAATTCAAATTTTGAGTAGGAGTCTTCAATTTAGCGGGTGTTGTAAACATGCCCCTCAATAAGGGATCGACTCCTCCTTCATCAACTAGTCGCCATGGTGCGAAAAAGGCATGTCGAAGGAGTAGATGGCCTTGGGGAATTGGCTCGAAATTTTCGTCATAGCGATGCAGTACAGGGTTAATCATGGAATGTCCAAATCTCAAAGCAGCAGTGGCAAAAACATTTGAAACTGATGGATTTATATATGAGTCATATTCTTTGTATTTTCCTAACTGATTATAACCTTCAGGCCCCATGATAATAGGAAGCCAGTGCTCGTAAGTTATGTATTGTATTTGTGCACCTACTACTTTCCTGGCTTCTTGATATACTTTGTCTCCGTCCCAGAACGGATTTAAAGCTTTTAACTGCAGAGCAATTCGGTTATGTTCTCTCATCCAAATAGTATGCATAGCTGCTAAGCCTATTTGTTCATTAGCTCTTATATCACCAGCGACAAAACAATTTCGAGTGCTTTCTTCTAGGTTAAGTCGGCAATCCATGCCATTTATTCCAACTGTGGGCAGCAGAGGTTTTCTGCCTGGAAATGTAGCACCCACACGTAACAGTCCATTATCGTTTGTTAAATCTCGAAGATCTTCAGCGACAGCTTCTTCAAAACCATAAACTTGTGATGCATCAATGAATGAAGTCAACTGGTTAATTTGCTCTCTCGGCTGCAATGTTCCGAAAAGAACTGATGTCATGCCAGATCCACAAACCGCGCTTGTTCTAATGAAATCGATACACCTTCGATTAGTGACTCGCGGATCTTTCGGCGGAATGTCAATAGGGAAACAGGGTGGCGCGTAGTCACAAGTCTTTTTGCAATCTACTCCATCCCACGTCTGCGAACTAACTGAAGGCAATGCGTGATCTAAATCATGGTCTAACCATTGACCCCATTGCATAGCCATATGAGTGATTTCTATATCTTGGGATATGTCTTTTGTAGTTATGATAGATGTTGATACTAAGCGCGCTTGAGGTAAAGCAAACCCATTGTACTTCAAGTCTTTATTCCATCCAACAGGTTGGCTGAAACCGTTTTCGTAGATGGGATAAAGAATACGTCTAAATCCAGTCAGTGAACTTCCCCAGGTGGGATGAGCGAAGTTATTGCAACTGCCGTCAACACTGCGATATTTACTGTGATAACACATGTCAGAGCAATCTTTAGTTTCTCTGTGGGCCACACATCCAGACAGTCTAGCGATAACCTCCAAGTGTTGGTTTGTTAAAACATTCTGATAATTAAATGGTTGTGTTGAAATCATTTTCTGGCCATTTTGGATATATTCTTTAACTTTATCCAAGGTCCTTTCATATATTTCAGCTGCGCGGGCAATCTCTCTCGCAGGCGCATTCGGAAATCTGGTCATTCTGTAGAGATCATGGATATCTACCTTAGAACTGTTATTTTTAAATATTTCTTCGATTGTTCGAGCTATGGCTTGATCAACGTCACGCGTAGCTTGAGTTAAAGCTATATTAACATACTCATCTCCGGGAAGCACATGATCTTTTACTTTTAGAAAAACAGAAGTAGTGTCACGACCATATTCGTTAAATGCTGAACATTCATATCGACCACTGTCAGCAACTGATACGTTTCTAATAATAAGGCTTCCAATAATTGTTATAGAAATTCTTTCATTGTCCAATATACGAGAACCATCCTTCGTCCATTCTACTGTTGCTGGAGGCTCGCTTTCTACTTCACAAGGCAATTGTACAGACGTCTCTTTATATGCGTCGGTATCGTCAGGCTTCAATACTATCTTAGGAGGAATTACCTCAATACCCTGGACTTTTAATATAGCCGAAGCTTCTACTTGTCCCTCTGTATTTTCAGCCCTACAGTGATAAATTCCTTCATCCTCATTCGTCACTGCGACTAGTGTCAAGTTTTGATGATCGTCATTAAAAATTACATTTTCGCCTGGCGGTAAGATCAAAGTGTTTCGGAACCATTTCAGTGTAGGATTAGGAATGCCTCTAGCGGAACACATAAACTCAACGTTATCTCCGAGAGCAACAGTTGCATTGTTCGGAAAAACAACAAATGATGGAGCGGCTGAAAAAAATGTTTTATTATTATTGAGATTTAAATGACATACAACATTATTAAGTATATGTATTTAGAAAATGAATTTACCTTTCACTTCCAGCGTAATTGATGTGGCAACCTTTCCATGCCTATTTTCAGCTTGGCAAGTATATTCGCCTGCATCGTCTTCTTGAACATTCTTTATCGACAAAGTGCCATTGCGATGAATAGACAGCCGTTCAGTTAATAATATTCTTTCACCGTTAAGAAGCCACATTAGATGAGGCATTGGGAAGCCGTATGCTTCGCAGTCGAAACTTACAAATGATTGGTTTACTTTGGCAATTTGTCTCTTGGGCAAGCGCGTAAATTCAGGTACACCTGAAATTATACATAAAACGTAAGAATACAGATTATGAAGGATGTTAATTATTTCAACGCGTCATATCGTTAAGCACTCACTACTTTCTCCTTGTGCATTACGTTGAACTATCATTTTGGCCGGTTTGGAATGCGCAGCACCAGCAGGATTTACAGCCATACATTCGAAGACTCCGACATCATTTTCATCAGGTTCACGAACCATAAGAGTTCCATTATCAAGAAGTTCGTAACGGCTTCCGTCCAAAGGTACCGCAGTCGAATCACGCAACCAAATAATTTCAGGTTCGGGGTCTCCACTTGCAACGCATGTGAACATGGCATCCTCTCCAAAACTGACTTGTATATCTTGTGGATCAGTTTTAATCTCGGGATATCCTGCAAAATTTTGAACTTGAAATCAAAAAATCGAAAAATGCTTACCGTTTGGACCCTTGTGCCTCTTCCGCACTATGTAGTGGATGCACATTAGGTACCTAAAGGGTGTGGTTTGCATGGTTCTTAGTGAATAGCTAACCTATCTCATACACCTATAATTTTCCATAGGCATTAACGGTAATGTAAATCATAATATTAGCACTTGAATAATTAGTTTGCCTCTGCTAATATAAAATCTGTATTATATTTTAGAATACTTATTACTTCGCCGTACCCCTATATCACAGAGCATAATTATACCGACACGCAATTTATAATTTTTCTTATGCTTATTATAATATTTGCCAGTTGTGACCGAAGTAAGCTTTTAATATGAAATTAGGTATGCGACCAATGTAACGCGACGGATGTTCGGCGACATAAATCAATCATCACTCATGATGTAAATAGTGTGGCGAGGCACTGTGACTGATAACATTTAAAATTGTTATAAACCTTCGCTAGTTAATGAACATTTAATAGTTTATGAACATTTATTTCCTACAACGATGACCCTATTATTAAGAAAATCAAACCGTTAACAAAGAACCAGAAGAAAAAGGGCCGTTGGTACGTTTTAATCTTTGATTAATTATATACCTAGATAGACACTGAACGTTTCAAACGCGTCGAAAAAAATAGAGGCCAACTGTTCCCCGCTAAATGAGTTCGAGTGAATTATTCTTTGTAGTTTTTCATGGATATAATTATCTCCCCGTTTTAATAGAAACCATGTAATAACTGGTATTATGCACGCACACAAGGATACGCAGAATGATGCAGCGATAGCGTATGACACAGCTGCCACGCATACTAGCTTAAGAAAAGTTGGCCTGTTTGTTTTAGTTTATATAATTAATCAAAGGTTTTAATATACTTAGTTCAGATAGAAAAATACATTTTGAAGATATTTTTCGTAAAGCGGGTAACGTTGCACTAAGCAAGGATTCTTATAAACTACAGGTGTAAACCCCTGAACAAATTACCCATGAAATTCTGTGTAGGACGGACACGGAATAATATTTTCGATTAGGTAAGTGTGGAGTAATAATAGCATTAACTGCTAAGTTACTTGTTTGATAACACTTGGTATCATATTATTTTCTATATAAATACAATATTATTATATAACTAGTGACAATAGTTCGGAAGTTAGATCGTGCTAGAATAACATCATCAAAAAGGGTAGGAGTGCATATTACATACGACATTTAAAATCGTGTTCGCTCATGGATGCCAAAGCAGTTCCAGTAACGCTGGCAGGTTGGTAGCACGTGGCGGCAACGTTCATATCACTGTGATCAGCAAGCATTCGAACCAGCCACAGCATGGAGCAGTCGCAGACCAGAGCATTGCTGTCCAGGCGCAGTTTACGTAACTTCGGCATACCGCTAAACGAGCCCTTTGGAATGCTTCTCAAATGATTGTTATGCAAGTACCTAAAAATGCAAAAATGTTACGATACCTTATAAAGTGAACACTTATGTCATTATGTAGATATTACCAATAATTATATCTAAGGTGCAGTTACGTAGCAGCTCACATTAAAATGGAATAACAAATTATGATTATTATTAGCGATAACCTAGCGCGAATTCAATGTAGATATAGTCTCGGGTTCAATTCCAAGACACCGGCCGCGGAACGAGTACTTTCTAACTTAACTCTGGTTACCTATCGCAATCTATTGTTAAAATATCATAATTGCTCACCTCAGTGGCAGAGGCAAACATTGCAAAGAAACCTGCAAACCTGGAGCTCTTCAGGAATTTTTAAGGTTTGTATTCTAACACTGCATTATGGTAGCGTAGTAGACAAAAGGTCTAATTCCTTTATACTAGACAGGGTGTTACTCATAAGCCATACCTCAAAAATAAGCTATTTACTTTACTTTAAAATGACTAACTATTATCTTTATTGAATGATTACAAGATTTAAATATAATATTTTTCCAAAATTTAAAAATCACTCGTATAAAGTTTTCAGAGGGACCCAAAATCGGGTCAAAAGATTCACGGGTTTTCTCAATAACCTCTTCGTTTGGTCAAAACCTCTTTACGGATTGACGCTTACCTATAACAATAGGAGTTAGGTAATCATTAAAATATTGTATTGCAGACCAATCCAAATGAATAATAGCTGAGTAAATTTACGTAGATATACCTACTTTATAACCTAATTGTAAACTGGTTACCACATAATATCGTGGGTTTTTACCCTTACATACCCGAAATAATAAACTGAGTTCAAACCTTAAAAGCGAATCCGTTTCGTTTCCTGGTTTTCAATGCAATTTTAGTCTACGACCTATTTTAAATAAAACTCTATTATCCTGTTAACCCTGTAATTTTATATATATTATTATACTTTAGCGTACGTAAGTTTTGTTTACGTATGCATGTAGGACTGTAGGTAGGCAGCACCCTACTCGTTACCGCTAAAAGAGCGCCGCTGAAAGTTTGTTAGTGTTTGGTATTTGTTTGTGAGATTGTTTGTACTAGAAATTGCAATGTTCATATGGTAATCTGGACATATCTTTCTAGAATTGAAGTAGGTAGTCAGGTATGATGCAGTAAAGACTACATTCTTATCAGTCTATAAGAGTCAAGAATTATGTTATACATTTTATAGTAAGTGGGTACCTAAGTATGAATTATGTGATGAGGGTATCAATGTGTTGAGAGTAAATATCTATGACTGTTGTTACCTGAACTTCCCTATGCTTATAGTCTGTATTTATTTATTTATCTATAATACTTTATTGTACACGTACATTTAAAAAATACAGTATATCCACTAGAAATAAAGTACAATTGGCGGTCTTAACACTCGAGGCAATTTCTTACAGACAACCGTAGCATGAAGACAGGGAAAGGAAAAGAAAGGGCAGTTGAGGTGTACACTGTACAAGACAGAATATAATGTGACAAATACATACATACAAATACATACATGTAAATATTCTGTATGTGCGATGGATTAACATTTAAAGTATTAAAAAAATCGTTATGTTTTATGGTGGTGGAACCCTGTTGAGGTTTCCATCAATATTTTTTTTTCACTGCGACTACTTAATATGAAGGAAACGGATACTCCTTAATACAATGTTGGGCCTGGATGTAAAAGGATGAAATTGATGTCAATCAAAAGCCACTATTTTATCAACAGTTAGGTTAAGTAGGATATACTTAGATACATAAAATGTTTACCGAATAAATCAAAGGTTCGGGTAAGAATATAATGTTTGATAATAAAGATTACTTTTTTATTAGTACGGTTACTTAAATGACGAAACGAACAAGCTAAAGTGGCAGTGGGCAGGGCACATAGCTCGTAGAACTGACAACTGACGGGGTAGTAAAGTTCTTGAGTGGAGACCACGTAATGGCAAATGGCAGCGTGGGACGTCCGGCAGGGACGGTCCCGTGCAGCTATCTTAGTGCAACAAGATACCCCGGGGCCGTCTCGTATGCGCCGAAGAAGGCCACCGCGGGTTTTGGTTGGTATGCCGGTGTAGGGTGTACATAGTGTTAGGGACTCGGTCCAATGCTCGCTCGGATGATGCTATACTCCCGAGTGTCGACATTGGGCCGTAAGACTGTGTGAAACCAACATAACCGTTCCACTCACCCCCCAGTGTTGGTAGCGATAACGCGTTTTTACCCCGCGAAAAAAATAAAAATAAAATGGGACGGCCTCCTACAAGGTGGACAGATGACCTCGTAAAGGTCGCAGGAGCTCGCTGGATGCAGGCCGATTCTGCCAGGTTGGTCTGGAAATCTTTGGGGGAGGCCTATGTTCAGCAATGGACTTCTAAAGGCTGAAGAAGAAGAAGACGAGACGAGCATGCCACACGTCTGACAGCAGGCGACCTCCCGTAAACAGTAGCAATTAGTGTGTCATATAGAACTTTTAATTACAAAGTAAGATCGTACCGACGACGTGCGTGATACTTCACTGGCTCATCACCCTAAGCCTAAGACATAGGATGTTAAGTCTCATA
Source organism: Sphinx pinastri (assembly GCA_947568825.1). Classification (NCBI taxonomy): domain Eukaryota; kingdom Metazoa; phylum Arthropoda; class Insecta; order Lepidoptera; family Sphingidae; genus Sphinx; species Sphinx pinastri. Next base: position 14,615,898 of record OX387614.1, on the reverse strand, counting down.
ATGTCCACTTTTACGCTGTCTATAATTGAAATGTCCTTCAAACTGGAAAACATAAATGTTGCTTGGCGGAAGAAGTAGAAATTGCGTTAGTAGGTACCTACCTAGACGGCTCAACGTATACAAGAGACCTACCACCAATCAATCTATCGGTGTAATGTATTTTTTTATCATCTCTCTCTATTCATTCAATCATTATAGTTTATAATTAATAACTATATCTAAGAGTTGTGTAGGTAGCACTGTAATTTTATTACCTTGGTGCTTGGCCTCGCTATACGATAATTCACACTACCATCCATGGTGTCAACATAGATCTATGTTATTGAAAGGACATTGTAAAATCCATAATAAGTCCGAATACAATGTGTAAGCTAGATTCTGCGTATCCGATATGGTAGCTAAAGCTTAAGCAAGGGTCAAAATCCATAGATACAAAGCAGTGATCGAGAAAGAATTTATTATAAAACTTGGAAACACGCTCAAGACGCACTGTCACCAAACTTTATGAAAGAAACTAAATAAACACTTAATTGAGATTATTTTATAAAGTTTCGCACTGTGTCTTGTGACTTGTCAACTGAGAACAATACGAGCTGTTATTGTTCTGAGGTTGCGAAGATGCGTGATCGAATGAATGCTTAGCAGTGGCGGAGGGCGGACATTTTACAAGGGAAACAGATAATTAGCAACTATTCTAATCTAGTCTAGTGGGTACTATTATATACTGCTCACTACTGAACACTATAACTGGTATCTTCTACTATAACTCAAGGCTTTAGGCCTTCGTCCACTACGCTGGCCTAGTGCGGGTTGGCAGATTTAACATAGTTGCCATCGAAATTCTTAATAGAGAATTCTCAGGTATGTACATATAGGTTTCCTCACAATGTATTCAGCGAACGATATTAGTCACCAATACAACATGTAACTTCGAGAAATTGAAATGCACATTGAAACTATTAATTTGCTATTGATGTATCTAAAGTAATTCACAGAATCTACAAGTATCTACTGAACAAGTTTGTCAAAGGTAAACCTGTTGCAATCGTATTAAGTACCTATGTCGACTGATCCTTTGAATTAAATCCGTCTGTATCAAGGAGTTTATAAGAATTTTGGTTTATAAATATGTACTATGCGTTATTTTATATTAATCACAAGTATAATATATTTAATAAGTATAAGGAGGAGACAATCAGATAGCACCAAATTAGGTAGATTATATTATTATTATCTACTATAAAAAGATATATTTTAACCTTATTTATTTTCTGCGTTCATCTTATCTAATAACTTATTTATTATATAGGTAGGTACATACTTATTTGATGAATTAATCTGTACCTAATGATTACTTGGTTAGGTGAAGATCATGAGAGTTCGCGAGTGCAATGTCGATTAAGCGGGCTGTTTTTACATGTTGCCTCTTATTATTGTGATATTATGACAAGTCGAATTAATATATGACATTAAAATTACTTACAGTCTTTCCAGACGCGGTATATTAGAGAACGTCTCCGGCTTAATGTGGTGTATTTCGTTCACATGTAAATATCTGAAATCAAAAAAATGGTATAATTACGAGAGTTTTTTCTACTACCTGAGGCATCATAATTTACATGATACTATTAAATACCTAAACTCAGGAAACCGATAAGTATTTATATAGTAAAAAAATCCATCGATCACCTAGGAAAACAAAAGTGGAGATTGGAGAATTGTGATAAATTCCTAGATAGATACCCACAAAGTAAACGTTGGCATTATTGGATTGTTATGTGTCCTTTAACATTAGGCAAGTTATTTAAAGATTCGTTGTTCTATCGTCGGATAAAACTTAGATATTCATAAGATATCAATTTAAAGTTCCAGATATATGATTAAAATATGACTTGTTCACTTTTATAATATTCAGCCAGGTTATAATTTAATTATGATAAAGGTATCTGATTGAAAAATCATCCCAAACAGGAAAAAGACACGACGGAAACTCTTAAATTTATTCTAGTTCTAGATGCGCCAAACTGTTCTAACAAGGGGGATAAACTGGAATTAACAGATTAAATTAAATAAGGATTAGTATGAACTGCTCTGAACAAAAGTAAACAAATACTGGAATTGTATTTTTTTTTTCTTTACATAATGCATTGTATTTTATACCTTGAACTGATTTTGAAAAGAGCAACACTAGAGTTTCTTGCCCTTTCTTCTCTAGTGAGAACTGCTTTCCGAACCGGTGGTAGAGTTAATATTGACGTAATCTAAATGATGTATAACATTTTATGGGTTCGAATAAATTATTTCATTGCATTAAGTACATACTGAATAGTAAAAAGTGCAAACAATTTACGCCTGCTGCCACCAACTTGTCCGTAAGTAAGTGACATATTGGCTAAAAATAAGTAGGCACCAACATTCAAATTCCAACCGTTCACATTTAATAATAGGTAAGCTTATTCTACAATGTAATTTGCTCAACTATGTGAATTAATTTCTCCCTTGTGTAATTAATTAAACTATACCGTAGTTGTACTGTACACCGTATAGTGCTTACTGCCTATCTACTAGACAATAGCCAATAGTCGCATATAGGTACGTATTGCCACGGTATTACACAACTCGTATGAGGATTTACAGACATTCAGTTGTTTCCCATGTCCGTATAAACTGAGGTGCCATGTGTGAAGTGCGAAGTTATTTCATTCAGACTACTGCTTACATTTTGAAGACAATAAAATAATTTTGTTCCGCAAATCCTGGAATTTGTAGTTAAACATTATAGAATTTTCGTGGATATAAATCAGTCTTCATTTTTTATTTAGGTGCTTTTAAACAAGGTCGCTTTTTGTTTTTGGCATGTTTTTGCTTTTTATTCCATCTACCAAATATGCACAGCTAAAGTTTACGTAAAACATTTTTGTAATTTTTTTAACGCATTAAGCCCAATATTTATTTTCAGTTATTACTTAAATATATTGCATACGAGATAGATACCTGATACCTTTTGTTTGAAAAGTTGCCGTCTAGTAGATGCTATTGGCCATTTTTAATACCGGGAATGTACCTACTTTTATTGTGGCTCCTTTAACCAAAATATTGGCCACCCCGTCCATCTGCTCTTAGGACATTTTACGTATTTCGCTTCGAAACCCAATTAGTTACATACTAGGAGTGAGGACTAATTAACAAGTTTAATGACAGCTAATTACTCGTTAAATAAAAAGCGTCTTTAGAATACAGAATACAGAAAAAAATCAGACAGGTCAGAATATTCGAAAACACCCTCTTTTTGACTCAATTTGTAACAAATTAATAAGTAATAATTATTTTGATCCGAAAAAATATATCTTATAGAGTAGGTACCTAACAGATTTTTTTATTATTCTTGGGTTCAAAACAAGATACAACTTCTCTCGATCAAAATAAAATAAAAGAAATATAATTTGGATCGTAATTTGAGTTTCACTTTTAGTATATAAATAAAAAAATATAAGCATAATCGTAGGTATAACCTGCGTGCAATGAGAATGGGATGGAAACTTGACAAATTAAATAAAAAATGGCAATTCCCGAGCGAAGTAACGTTCGTAAATTTCTAAATTAATTTTTCTTGTTCTTTTTAATTAGCTATTATTGTATTGTAAAACCATAAAAATGAGGTGATTTCAGCAGATTTTCTGCAATACTAAGTACATGTGAATAAAATACGCCTATTCGTATTACGTAATTAGTATCACATGAAAATCCACAAAATCCTTGCATATTTGTTTAATTTTTATCTTTCGAGAATCAGGCTGGTTTAGCCGGCGCTACCGACCGGTGTCAGTTCCAAAAGTCGCATCCCATTCTGATCGCGCGCGGATTATAGCCTAAGTATAATACTTACTACTGAGACTTAGTAGTAAGTACTTCCTTCGCTACATATTATTATAAAAACAAAGTCCCTCGCCGCGTCTGTCTGTTTGTTAGAACGCAATAAACTCGAAAACTACCGAACGGATTTTGATGATTTTTTTATGGTGATAGTTTGAGACCCTGGGAAGGATACCAGACCATAGGCTACTTGTTATCTCAGGAAAATAAGATTGCGGGACTTTTATCCTGGAAAAACTGATTCACAAGCACGGAGCCGCGAGCAAAAGCTAGCACCTACTTATCTATCATATCTGAATTGAAGTCAACAAACTGTTGTAATACCTAAGTAGGTATGTACAGTCAGCCACATAAGTAGCTGAACAAATTCAAAACTTTAAAACGCCGATACACTTTTGTGTTCTTAGTTCTTACCAATTTTTATTTTCTCTTCACAAAAATAAAATAAAAGCGATTTACTTTACTTCGCACAAAGAAAAGAAATGTTTCAGTTAAACTTAACGCGTAAATGCGATTTGAAATTTTGAATTTGTTCAGCTACTTATGTGGCTGACTGTACTTCTCTTTCTATCAATGTAAAAAAGTTCATTATAAGACAGGGGCCGCAGACAAAATGATTTTCTACAATCGTTAACGCTAAAGGAAAAAATATGGGAATGACATTATCCTAACGATAACTCTATCGCTAGGATATGCCGTTGTCAGCCCAAGTTATACACATATATATATTATTTATATAGAATAGTAATAAAATTAGGACAGGATTAGAATAATTAAATTAATGGTAGGTAAAGTCGAGCATTTGTTTTGGTGCTTCACAGAATAGTTACATAAGACAAGGAAAATCTCACTAGATTGATAATGTAGGTATAATCAAAACAATCGTATTATATCTACCAAAACAACAAACACTGGAATACAATTAAACTTATATAATAATATGATCTGATCACCCCGAACATATCATGTGTAATTATCGGCAAAATTTTTACCTTTCAATAATTGATGTAAAAAAACATCAATGCTTTCAATCAGTCATTTTCTCCAAAGTAAGGGGAGTAGGTACAGATATTTTAATATTAGAAATTTCTAATTATATGTATAATAAATGTGTATAATATGTAATAGGACCACGTAGTTGACTACTTCTTTTTAAACATTTGTCAAAATGTGTGTTGTCCAAAATATAACGGAAAAAGAATTTTCAAAATTGGCGCAATAATAAATAGTTAAGTTATAAAGCTTTGAAATTTGGTGGAAGGGGTAAATGTCAAATAACAGTAAAATCAGACTGGGAAATCATCGAGTGTCACCGGCCATAACGCTGCGTACGTCTCAAAGAGATCGCGCGATATCCCCACCACCACCCACGTTTGCTCACAATAATATTTCAAATTTGAATAACTGCTTTATTTTTCGACCAATTTTGATGCTGATTACACAGAAGAATTTCTTTTTCGTATTATTTTCCGTTACATATAAATTACATTACATAAAATAATGTACAAAATCAAACATAAGACACTACCCTATTGTAGAAGAATCATGGAGGCGATGCCCACACGAAAATGAAACGAACGGCATAAGGGAAGGTGGGAGGTGTTTAATAGGGCTTAGACCGAATTGAGGACCAAATCATTACTCACTATTCAAAAACCAACAAATGATGTTACTGTACCTACGTTGGTTTTCTCTGAGTCAGTGGTATCACCCTGTCGAACCAGCCCACTTATACAAACAAATACTTAGTTGATTAATTTAAATTCACAAAAATGTTCTACATCTCTTGTAAAGTTGTCTTTAGTAGTACATACTACATACTTACCTACCTTTTATATTTCGTTGTATCATGCTAAAATAAAATCTGAGGGGAACCAAAAACTAGTTATTTCACATAGTTACTAAGTGTTCAAACGAAAATAAATTATAAAAACACCTACAGCAGCTCATTACTTAGGTCGTAAAAATGAAATGACGTAAATCAATGTCGCTTAAAATATGTCTTTTAAATTGCATAAATTATGGCTTATTTATGAACGGTTATGTGTTTAAAATTGAGGACAATTATTGTTATGGAACAGAACATAAGTGCCAAAAGATAAAATCGTCTTTTCATCAAACATCTATTAAATTAGGTATCTAATGCACTCATGCCTGAGGACACTAATTGTAGTTATAAGGGCGAAATTATTATTTGATTTCATTGACGTTTTGTTTGCCCTCAAACAAGTGTTTGCGGTTAGATAAGCAATATTTATAACAAAGCAATGACATCATTTTCTGGAGAAACTATTAAAGTCTAGTAGATTCTCGTCATAGTTACATGTATCATTAGAACATGCCATTTATAAACTCGCTCAGTTACTCCAAAAACGATGTACGTAAACTTTTGCGCACAGATTCCGCTTATTGTAAGGTTAAATAACTTTATGACAAGTAGTTAAATGCCTACAATCATTGTTATTTGATTTAATGAGATGGTTATTAGTAGACTTATTATAAGGAAATAAAAAGTATCATTTATCAAACCGCTTAGCTTTGTGAAGAGCATAATAGTATTTTAGCTCCGGATTCTAATTTTAACACAAAACCAATAATAGACTGTATGATACAGAAATCAGAATACAACTAGACTCTAAATACTAGATAGATACCTACGTATCAAATGCTTTTTACATTATGAATGAAATGATTAGCTAGACACTGGCTAGACATTAAATTAATTCTATTATTTGAGGACGCGATTATAATTGAGTAGAAAGCACTTATAATGACATCGGTTATAGCGACGCATCGGTTATAATGACGAAATGTCAAAGTTCCAGCTTTATGTGTAAATAAAGTATAATTTATAACGATATAACATCCAGATTGCGTGGTCCCTTGTATGTCGCTATATCTGGTTTTCACTTTGTTATGACACATCAATCTATATAGGTTGTTGGTACATACCTGCCAACAAAATGTATTTTAAGAGTTAGTACCTAGATTTTTAATAAATGGCTCTATTCTTTTAAATAACAATCCACAGTATAGTTAGTCAGTGTTGGATTTGTCAACTGGCCTTATAGGCCGCGGCCTAGGGGCGGGAGCAGCTTAGGGCGGGGCATAAATAAGTCTATCTTTCAGAAAATTAATGCGGGACATTTTCAATACAACAACTGAGTAGGTACCTTATTTTGTTAAAGTCACCAACCTGTTACTTATTAAGCAAAAGATAAATATAGCACTGGGTAAACTCAATGAATAAAATAATATAATAAATTTAAACTCAACGCTTTTATGAGTAAGATCACAAGATATTTTTATAGTGTAGAATATTTACACGAAGTATTTGCTGGAACATCCGAGCGACCAGGTGAAGCGATAAGTAAAGTCGCAGAATTCTGCTTCTCTTATTTCATTTTATGTTTTCTTTGTACTTATACATAAAATGTTTTTCACTACCATGACAACTGAGGAACAATTTCGTATACCTACATGTGTTATTATCATTCATTCATTAAATATGATAGACGCTTACTAGATAGATAGATAGATAAAAACGTTTATTTTGGCTACAAATAATACACTGTATATACATAGACAACAGACAAGTATACTAGACTAGTTAATTGATAAGTTGATTTACTAATTATAACAAAATAAATATTTAAAACATAGAAATAATAGTGTTAATTAAATACTTTATATAATTAAGGTATGAATGATCACATCCTCATAGAAGAGGATATTTTACTCATATAATGTTTTATTAATTTTGTAAAAAATTACCCCATTTAAAATCTAAAACGAAACGTTAACCTACATGGTTCAAGTTAATACTGTCGTTAGTGTCTCGCACACACTGGCGGCGTCAGTGGTGGTCGGTGGTGGTGGTGGTGGTCTAGTTCATGGTGGTGTGTCAGGAGGCGGGCAGGATATAAGAATTCAATGGGATGGGTTAATTGTCAAAAAACTACTAAGAACCGAAATATAATTTAACATTACCTACATAGTAAAAACCAATTTGACAAAACTGAACATAGTAAAGTACTCTATTATATTATTACCTTACAGGAGTCGTTCTTAAAATGAAATGTGATTTAAAATCTACGTTTTGTTAGACTAATATCCTGCCTTAGTATAGAATCTACCAGTTATTTATACCCAGCGCTATCTCGGCCTCTTAACGTATCTTATATAATTATTCAGTGATGCTGGGTTGGAGCCGGGCCCGCTTTCTTAATAATACTAATAATACCAGCCCTGTATTAAATACTGCCCACTGCTGGGCACGGGCCTCCTCTACTACTGAGAGGGGTTAGGCCTTAGTCCACCACGCTGGCCTAGTGCGGATTGGCAGACTTCACATACCCTCGAAATTCTTATCGAGAATTCTCAGGTATGTAGGTTTCCTCACGATGTTTTCCTTCACCGTTATAGCGAACGATAATTGATAAACAATACACACATAACTTCGAAAAGTCAGAGGTGTGTGCCTTGGGTTTTGAACCTCCGGACATTTTCTCTGCAGACCGTTCCATTCCCAACTAGGCTATCGTCCACTTTCTTACCAACAAGTAATTTAAAGAGTTAGAAGGTAGTATCAAAAGTTGTTAGATTACTGTATTTGTCTCAAACTTTTGTGCTTCGAAATATATGTACTTAGATAATATAATATAGATATTTAATTCCATCATTTCAAATATGTACCTACTTTGCTTATGTTAATTAGTTATTATTTATTATATTTTATGAAAACCCCACACGCAAAGCCGCTCTCATACCTACATATAGGTAGGTAATAGAATGTGAATACAACAATTTTGTTCATTTTGCCAATATTCACAAGAAACTGTATTTTCAGTATCTTATCATTTGTGAAGGACCAGGATGGCACCAGGTTATCTAGCGCTGTAGCGGATTTAAGGAAATTCCACAACATTTTATCTGGTTAGATTACGCAAGCGTTTAATCCGTTGCGTGAGAAATTTTGGATACACGTGAATATAGTTATTCGCGGCCCAATTTAATCGAGCTAGACGGTGGTTAGGGTAAATAAAGATAATGAAAGATAGTCTGCACACTGTCCGTTAGAAAGGAAGTTTGTTTGTACTTTGTCTATACTCGCAAGCCAAACCATCAATTTAATATAATGGTTGTTTTAACACACACGCACACACACACACTCACGCCTTTTATCCCCGAAGGGGTACGCAGAGGAGCAACCAGTGCACCCACTTCACCGTGCGTATTCCGTCCCATGATGTGATAGGAGGCGAGCCTATCGCCATATCGGGCACAAATTCCAGACTCCGGGCTGATACTGAATTAAAAAAACCCGATATCACTGCCCGACCCGGGAATCGAACCCAATACTTCAGCATTGCAGTCATAGCGTAATACAACTACGCCACCGAGGCAGACACTTGGTTGCTTTAAACACTAGATATTATCCACTTGTAGATAATAAGTAATCAGTATGTTATTTTAATAGTTTGAAATACTTTAGTAAGTAGTAATAACTATCAATGTGTTAATAATTTTGTTCCCTACATATTATTCAGCGCACCTGTCTGCTTTTAAACTTCATTAAATTATTAAACATCTGAATGGTTCCACGGCAATATGTTATCAAGTTTTCTGAAAGCGAGAATCTCTCTTTAAGAGCATTTCACAAAGTTGTATGACCATTGATTCACCAAGTAGTCCGTTTGAGGATCTCTTTGTATAACGATTTCTATTTAACGGCTGCAAATTTAACTTCACTACAAATTTTGTAACTGTGCTATGAAATGCAGACTATTCATGAACCAGTATAGGGCTGTCGGAATGTCCATATTTCGCTTATCTCGCTGTTCCATGCGCTGAAAGAATGTGCCAATGTAAATATGGGAACGAGGATATACTCACAGTTGTTCCAAGTGAACTAATTCCTGGAAAACATTAGCATCAATGTGTTGGATGCGGTTACGGTACAGATATAAATATTTAAGTCGCCGCAAGCCATGGAAAGCGCCCGTACGCAGCGTTCGCAACCGGTTGTCATTGAGCAGCAGCGACCGTAACTGGTGGAGGTGACTAAACACGCCAGGCTGCATGTCATGTATCTTGTTGAAACGCACATCCCTGTAACAAAAAATAAATGTTAATATAATAATATATAATTATTCAACACCAGGTGATCTTCAAAACAACTAAAATTATTTGCAGGGACTTTTGTTTGCTGGTTAATAACAATTATAACAAACAACGGGTTATAATAGCAAACAGAAAATATAAAATGTAAATAACAAAAGAATCTGTTACAAAATCCAGTGAAGTTTCCATTAATAAATAACACAGGTTAAAAAAGAGTGAACAATAACATTATTTATAATAATTAAATTCAAATTAAAATAACCCCCAACACTATATTATTTTACTTTTTAGAGATTTTTTGTGTAGGGGGTTATTTTAATTTTAATTTAATTTTTATTTCAAACTTTTTAAATGAATTTATTCTCCATCATGGGGCCTTGATAATCAGCTATCTAACACCTACTCGATTAGACGATCCTTATGAGCCCAAACACGCTATATCTGCTATAAGTTGCTAAGGAGTTGGGTATCCCGCAGACTACATCATGCTGCAGCATCAGCTCATGTTTAAAAATATTGCCGCAGTCACAGTACACCAAATTTAAATCCAATCGGGCTTTTTAAATTGGAAATGAGCTGATAATCTTCAAACGCCTGAACAGATCTTCATAAATTATAGCTAAGAACCATTGCCATCATATCAGCTTTCAAACAAAAAAACCGCATCATCATTGTTCCATTCGTTTGAGAGCTACGATGCCACAGACAGACATATAGATTCACATCCTAAACTTATAAACTTATAACACCCCGCTTTTTTGTCGGGGGTTAAAAATACAATAAAATGAAAATGAATATGTTTGTAAAGTATGCCACCAAAGGTTATTTTCAATGTAAATATTAATAATACAAAACGTTACTCTGATGTTTTACGAGCAATAATTAACCATGTGATTCGCATTATCGGGAAAAACATCAAATATAAATTAATTTAATAAAAAAAACAAAAAACTTGACTGCGTCAATATCTGCCATCTTTATTGAATTCATTAAAAAGCTGAGAAGATAGAAACAAGATTTTAATTTGAATATTTTATTTTGGTTTTGAATAATTTTAGTTGACAGTGTTCATAAACGCAGTCGGAGGCATCTGCTCACTCCCAGATTTTGTTGCTCTACTTATATCACCAACCATATTATGAGAAGTGAGCGTGTTATGTATGTACACATACTCTCGAAAAACATAAACCTTCTTCTTTCGCAGTCGGGTATTAAAAAAATGCGTTAATCCACTGATAAATTGTTTCATAGGTAATGCAAAATTGCAAATTGCCTTTTTATGAATAAGGCGCCATGGGCGTACCCAAGTGGGGGCAAGGGGGGGCAGCTGCCCCCCCCTGGATAACCTTTACCTCCCTATTATCTATCCTAGACAGGCAGGGGATACCGTGGTGGAATTCTCCCAACGCCCCCAAACCACAGGGCGGGAGACGCCGGTCAGTCGCCCACCCGGCGCCTACTACGTCTCCTCTGGCGGCGGGAGGGATCTTTACGCTCCCGATCCCTCTCGGCACTCTTCTTCTGCAAGAAGACGCCCTCGCAGAAGTGGGCCACCACACGCCAGGACCTCTGGCTCCCGACCATGGAAGCGACCACGCTCCTCGTCCCAGGCTGGACAAAACTCAAATATATGCTGTGCCGTATCTAGCGGGCAGTTTTCACAGTGGTGACACACGGCCGACACCTCCTTGCATACTATCCGACACAAGTACTCACCGAAGCAGCCATGCCCGGTGAGTACCTGTGTCAGGCGAAACGCTGCCGCACCGTGGCGTCTGTTTAACCATTCGGCAAAGACTGGATGCACTGCCGTGACGAGCCTGAGCCCCGCTGACGGGGTCTCCAGCTTGAGACGCCACTCCTCCACAGCGGCTTGACGTAGGGAAGCCCTCATGGCCTCCACCTCCTTCAGGGCCGGACGCTGCCCGCGACTGAATGCCTCCTCCCGCCAATCGGCATCGGGGAAGGATTTGGCGTCCAGATCCCAAGGCAGGAATCCGGCCAATAAGCAAGCCGCCTCGAAAGAGACCGTGCGGGACGCCCTGATCGCCCGCTGGGCCACAACTCTCTGTGGGTTACGCAGGAGAGCGATGCAGCGGTCGCTCAGGGAGACGGCCCAAACAGGGCTGCCGTACAAGGCTATGGACCGCACGACTCTGTGGTACAATCTTCGGCAAGGGATGCCAGGACCTTCCAGGTTGGGCAGCAGGCTAGATAGAGCGCCCGCTGTCCGGGACAGTTTTGTCCTCAACTTTTCGAAGTGGGTGTGAAATTTCCACCGGCTATCTAAAACTAAACCCAGATATTTCATGTTTTTGCCAATGGGAATCCGCACCCCGTCCACGACGATATGGGCACCGGCCGGTGGCCCTTTCCGAGGCCCATGAAAGCATATGGCCTCGGTTTTCTCAAGAGCCACCTTCAAACCTAGCTGGCGGATCCGACTTACTACTAAGCCGGTGCTCGCCGCCGCCAAGATTGCGGCATCCTGGAAAGTCCTAGAAGTTGCAGTTACCAGCGTATCGTCGGCGTAGCATGTCACGTCGACATCCCAGAAGTTGGCACCACGGAGCACCCAGTCGTACCCGATGTTCCACAGAAGAGGGCCTAAAACCGAGCCAGATGGAACACCGCACGACATTGCTCTTCGGTGCCACCCGTCGGCGCCCGGATACACCACGTCCCTGTCCGACAGATACGCGTGCACTAGACGCCGGAGATTGGGCGGCACCGCGTGGTATCGTAATCGGTTCAGCGGGTTAGTTTCTCCCTCCTTAAACCCCCTCAAATAGGAGTTAACAAAAAAATGAATATCCCATATTTGTTTTAAACGTTCAAGATATCCCCACACCAAATTTCATTACCATCGGTTCAGCGGTTTATTTTCTCCCTCCTTTTACCCCCCTTAAATAGGTGTTAAAAAAAAAATGAACATCCCATATTTGTTTTCAACGTTCAGGGTAGCCCTATACCGAATTTCATTATAATCGATTCAACGGTTTAGCATCTCTCCCCTAAAAAAACTGCATACCCCAATTTTATTTTTAGAGCTCATACTATCCAAATCCAAAATTTCATCCAAATCGGACGAGCCGTTTCTTGAGAAACCAATTACATATCTTAATATATATAAATCTCGTGTCACAATGTTTGTCCTCAATGGACTCCTAAACCACTTAACCGATTATAATAAAATTCGCACACCATGTGCAGTTTGATCCAACTTGAGAGATAGGATAGTTTAAATCTCAAATTATAGTCGCAATTTTAATTTATTGCTAATTATTTGTCTGTTATTATTTGACAGTCACAATTATCTGTTAACTCCAAATGATTCTAACAGATGTCGATACCTTTCGACTGGGTTGAGTAAGTAATCAATAGGTGGCGCTGCTATGGTAAATCTACGAACGTGTCATATAAGCTACGGGTAGATTATTTATACTTTTTATACCGGGAAAATATAAAGCGGGACTTTTATACCGGGAAAACTCATTCACGCGGGCGGAGCCGCGGGCAAAAGCTAGTATATATATATATATACAAGTTTAGCGCGTTTAAATAAGAGAGTGAAGAGTGATATACTTAATGTTTAATGTTTAGTGTAGTGTTTAAGGCTAAAAAGCGCGTGGGACCCGGCTTAAAAAATCTGTTTTGCCCCCCCCCTAGACCAGAACCTGGGTACGCCCATGTAAGGCGCCCTAACGGTAAAACAGTAAATGGGTTGACTTTCTCAATTTCATTAAATTATGCCACAGTTTGTCAGCATTTCATTCCAATATTTTAAGTCAATTGCTACGTGTGGCTTTATTGAAGTTCCGTAGAATTGGAACCTATACTTACACCCGCGGAGTCTATTTAACATAGCACCAGACGAAGGCCAGCCTTTTTCCCGAATAAGTTGACGTTAGAAACCCACCGACCGTAAAAAACTAAGCTAAGCCGTTTCTGCAATATTTATGAATCAGTATATTACAGCAACCATGTACTGGAGATTTTGATGAGGATTATGATTAGAGAAGTATAATTGTATGTGTACGTTCATATTGTAACTGTCCAGTCAAAGGCAAAATCTGATAAACATTAACCATTCCAAACAAACACTCAAAGCATTCCGACTGTTGGTAAATATATTCTCATTTAAGTTACACGTTATGAAATGAAAATCACTATTTGCATTACGGTATTTGAACGAATGGCTTGAAATATCCCATTAAATATATTTTATTAAATGCCATGTTATTAAACGTTAATTATCCGGTAACCGCTTACCTATATGGTCATGTGGATTGTGTACTCAGAATAAATAAACACAAATATGCTTAATGGAAATATGTTTCAAATAAATTTTACAGGAAATACTCGCTTTCATCAATTTCAAATATCCATTACCTACACTTTAAAGCGAATGTACGGGAATTAATTACGATACGAATTGTGAAATAAGTTAGGCAAATAAAGCCTCATTTTCACTAGGAAATTACTTGATGTCCAAAGTTTGAACAAAATTTTAGGCAAACTCACTATGTCTGCTTGTTAAAAGTAAATGTGGTATTTTATACATGGGATGTTTTGTAGTCTTGCAGCTTGCTCCAATATCCTATTTCATATTGTGTTGGTTTGAATTAATAATTTTATACAATAATAACTTTTGCCCGCAGTTCCGCCCTTGTGAAATAGTTTTTCCGGTATAAAATTCCCGCTTTATATTTTCTCGGGATATACCTAAAGCCTATAGCACTCAGGAGTAATGTAACTTTCTATTAGAGAAAGAATATGCAAATCGGTTCAGTAGTTCCAGAGATTTTTCCCTACAAACCTACAAAGAAACTCACAAACATTCCATTTTTATAATATTAGTATAGAAGTATGGATGACATGTGGGTATTTTATGCCATCAAAATGCGAGTAGAAATCCCGAATAAATTCAAATTTAATATATTTTTTGTACCGTAAATAATGCCATCTGTATAAATTCATGAGGTAGAAAATATTTACGATCTTTGTAGCCATTCAGTCTGTATCCTAATTCTTATTATGTGGTCTTACCCGACAGACGGTCTTCATCCCATTGACCTTACTTATATATTAAAAACAATAAAGGTCCCAGAACACTACCCTGGGGGTCACCAAATTTATTTTTCCTATATATGGACCTGTATGATGTAGATATTAAACTCTAGTCAACACGGGTAATTTGTACAAATTGTCGATTTCTCATGTAACTGTCTATCAAATCCAAAGCCTTCCACGATTTAATAACTTCTCTGTTTATTAATGAGAACATACAGGTAACGTAACATCCATAATATGTAGATATAATTTTCTTTAATTTACGTAAATATTTAGCTTCTAGAAACAATAAATATAGTTGAGACAGAGCCAAGTGCTTAGAATATACCTACTTAGTTTGTGAAACACACTTATTCCGCCTTCAACAACTATGCGCGAGTCTTACGCTGGCCAATATCAGTTGGCCTTTCGCAGTTTCGATACTTATATAAAAGCGTAGCGGGATAAAGTTCCGTGAACGGAATGCTTACACTGGACAACAACTTGTTCTGAGCACCGAAACAATACCTATACGCCTTAGGACGCGTGCTTTTTCTCGTGAATTGTTTTTCTTTCCCGGTGGTGCTTTATATCGAATGCATAAGCTGCGTATCGTTTGCGGAGCTTGTTAATTTGTTTATGTCCGCCGGGGGAAGTCTTTATAAGACACGTCACACGAGTGAAACAGGTTTTACTTCACGAATGCAGTGAGTCGGCAAAACGCATTCAGTTAATCGTCGAGTGACCTACTCCCTCTCATGCACTAAAGTCTATGTAAAGGGCGTGATTAAATTAAATTTAAACACACATTGAGATTTCTAAATGAGCAATACACGTTAAAGCAGCAACACAGGAACGTATATAATATACCCTATAACCCTGCTATTTTAATGTGCCGAGCTGTCCGGTACCCAGTTTAAAGCGAATCGTAACGCCTAAAACACGTCAAAGAGCTGCGACATCAGCCTATTTAAGCATTAATTAATTACATCACAGCACCGCTTTGATGTGTGTTCGATGTTCGACGTTAGCCCGCCCTAAATTTATATTAAACAATAGTATCTAACTACCTAACTGGAATACAGAGAATAGAATTATATCCATCAATAGCTCAGTACGGAGTTGAACGAAAACGACGGTCGCAGATTGAATCCCGCCCTCAAGACATGCATATTCGCGAAGTTACTTGTATATTCATTGTTAAGTATTTTGCTTGCTTTAGCTGTGAAAGAAAACAACGTGGAACAACCTACATGAACGTTCTCCTTAAGTTGCTCGAATGTATAAAGTATGCCAATTTGTTTTAGCCCAGATATCAGTCAAAGGATGATGATTAATCATCGGAG
This sequence comes from Sphinx pinastri, assembly GCA_947568825.1. Lineage (NCBI taxonomy): Eukaryota > Metazoa > Arthropoda > Insecta > Lepidoptera > Sphingidae > Sphinx > Sphinx pinastri. The sequence goes on along the minus strand of OX387614.1, from coordinate 14,599,504 downwards.
TTCTACGGTAGGCCCTGGTTATGGGACAATTAAATACAGTACAAGGTAGTAGTGCTATTCTGTAAAAAGAAACAGCAAGCGTTAAGTGAAGTGACTATCGACAACGCGGTTAAGATTATGCAATAAGACTAGTGTGACTATCGAATTATTTGTTCCTGTAAACCGATTAGCCTGATATAGGCGCTGACAGAAGATCTTAACAAGGCTTATTTTTTTATAATTTAAGGTACGCTGAAGAAATGTAGTAGTATTTACAATAAATCACCAAAGCTTGGTGTACATGTACCTATTTGCATGCATAATATGTAAGTCTTAAATAATAACAATAAAAGAAAAAATGTAACCCATAGTTTGTCGCTTCATTATTATATTCTACTAGGTGATGCTCGCGGCTTCGCACAAAATAAAATAAAAATATTTTTCCGGGAGTAGCCTACAGCACTCAGGAGTAATATAGCTTCCTATGAGTGAAAGAATTTTAAAAATCGGTTCAATAGTTCCTGAGATTAGCGCGTTTTTATAATATTAGTATAGATTATGTTTTTACAGGATCGTCTTACATTCTTTGTTTTCATGTCATTGTCACAAGAAATTAAAAAAATATTATCTGATTCATGGTGTTATTTATACCCAAATGTGAACCTTTCGTCAGCTTAAGTTATTCTACAATTTCATTGAATTACTTAACATATTATTTATTCATCATATTATATTCGGAGTAGTCCACCACCCACACTGTTGTAGTAACGAAGTATAACTGTACATTGATGTACATCGTAAAATAGAGAGAAGCCCTTGTACAGTTTAAACCATTTCGCGAAATTTGTGCCGACTGGCTTGTCGCAGTTTTGATTGGATGGACCAGCAAAGTGATTTTAATAAAGTACTCGTTACACGCCTATAATATTGACTATTGCACGGAAATTCACAATATTAATGTGAAGCGGATGAGCTTCGTAAACAGAAGGGTTATTTTTGCCGGTGCAATGTCAAAGGTAGTTAATGAGTTTTCAGAATACTGTTTTAAATGCTCGTCAGGATTTTAACGTCCATATTCCAAATGAAGCGACCTTTGAGGAGTACCTAACCATCGAAAAAATTAATAGAGATTCGCAATTCAGCTTTAGGTATTATTTGGTGCATTGTTCTTTGAGACTTTTATTTGAGAATATGGTTGTTTAGCTCTCGACAGATATTCGGGAAACATTAATTTGTCGCAACCGGTTTTCTGATAACATTTTTTCTTGGACTCTACCTAACTATTGTCTGTCTGGAAGTTAGCGTGCTGCTTAGATTAAAATGTTGACACGTCAATGCACTATCGTTTATACAATAACTTATTAATTTAAAGTCCCAAATGATATAAGATATTTTCATCTTCCTAATATTATAAATGTGAAAGTGATATTATTTGGATTTTGGATACACGGATTTGGTTGAAATATTGCGCACAAATGGACCACCTCTTGGATTAACAAATAAGCTTTCTCTTATAAAAAAAATTGAGCGCGGTCAAGTCCTATTTACAAAAAAAAACTGATATTTTTCGTAAATTCAGTTTTTCCTTTCAACCAGCAGAAAAGAGATCTTTTTTTGCATAACGATGTTTTATGGACAGCAAACTTAGACTATTTTTCTGTCGGACTAATGCACGAAGTAGCTGCAAGTTATAAGTGAACAATCCTACTTCCATAATTTCATAATTTGTATTCCTTAATTTGTAAGGATGATTTAATAGTGAACAGTACTATTTTGTCCTCTGGGTACATATTAACCCAGTTGCCTTATACATTGCCGAGCACAAGTTCCTTCAACACTGCACTCAAGAATAAAGGTAAAAGCTTTTTAAAGCAAGACTACCTGTAGTTTGAAAAGTTTTGCATTGGACGTCTTATAAAAGATTTAGAGCAGAATATGATAGTCATTAATATAATGGCTGCCAAAAATCCTGTTTGTCTTCAAATAGTAAGCGCTCGGCTCTCTTTGCGCATATCTAGGTATTAAGTATATTTAAGTATGACTTCATGTCATTGTACCAGATTTAGTGTCCTTTTGCTTTTGGTATATAAATCACTCTCATTATGCATCCGAATTTGCTACCCTGATATCAACCCCCGACAGGTAAAGAGGGGAGTTAATATAATATCTGTGTATCTGTATGTCTGTCTGGGCCCTGTGGCATCGTAGCTCTCAAACGAATGGACTGATTTTGACGCGGTTTTTTTATGTTTGGGATCTGATGTGATCGAGATGGTTCTTACCTATAATTTATGAAGATCTGTTTAGGTGTTTGAAGATTATCAGCTCATTTCCAACTTTCAAAGGTCCGATTGATTTTAAATTTGGTGTACTTTTGCAATATTTTAAAGACCTTTTAACCTTGAACTGATGCTGCAGCATATAAGTATTCTGCGGGATACCCAACTCTTTAACAACTTATAGCCGATATAGCGTGTGTGGGCTCATAACAATGTTTTCAACGAGTAGGTGTTAGATAGTTAACTATAAAGGACCTATGATGCAGAATATAGTCATTTAAAAAGTTTGAAATCAAAATAAATTAATATTTAAATAAACCCCGTCACAAAAATGCTCTAAATCGGTACCCCGACGCGAGGACGCTTAGGTCAAAATATTACTAGGTACTTAAACGACAAAGAAACTTTTATTATTTTACTTTTTAGAGGAAGTTTGTGTTAAAGGTTATTTCAATTTAAATATATTTTTTTTCGCAATGTTAATATCACCGGTTGAGACAGACAACAAATTTCACGATGTCACCTATGTTTGTTTACTAGAGTGCGTTTCATTTTATATTACCGATGGCATGATGTTGGCACCCCTGTCTGACAAGATGGTGGACATTATGAAGACAACTAAACAGATTTTTAAATTGTTATTAAGTTCTGTGTCGGAAATATTAAGAAATGGTGAAAGTCCGACGGCGTTGACAGTGGAGAACCTGTGTGAGTGCGAAAAACATAAAGAAACCCCACTTATTCCTTTAAAATGTGTTCAGGATCGTATTGCCACCATTTCAGTTCAGAAAAGTAGGGTTACCAGATGATTAATGTATTTCCTTCAATAAAATTTAAAACATATCCAAAATAATAAACAATAATTGTATAACATCGATTAACATAACAATAAATAAGTATCCAGTGTAATGATACAATGTATTCTATGCTAATTGATATGTTTTGTGTTTTTCTGCTGACTTGTCATAATTTCTTTTTAATAATTACTTACCTCCATGATTCATAAAAAAACTAATGACATTCCATTATGATAAAGAAATATTTGTCTTGTTTTATTTGTCATATATTATCCATAAACCTATAAATGTAGTTAATAAAGGTTTAGTAGATAAACGTACTAAAGTTTATTTAGCTGCTAAATATCTACCCAGTCATCAATTATGTCTATTGTGTTTATTTACTTCCGTAAGTTGCAGATTAATTCCATAGTGTAATATCGTGACATAACTATTTGTAGTTTTGCACCATACATCTTAGAAAAAAAGAAGCATTTATTGGAAAGCCTTAGCTAGTTAATTATCAGGTACTTACAGCAGATTTAAAAAAATATAATAATAGATTATTTAAAAAGTGGGTGCATAATTTATGCTTATATATTTTAAAATTTGTTTTGAAACATTACAAAAAAATGAAAATATCCTTTATATCAAGTGATGTTCATTTTGTGTGATGTAGCAGCACTGCATACACATTGATGCCAACATCACGCCATCGGTAATATAAAATGAAACGTACTCTACCATAGCTTCCGCCAGAGGCGCTACGGTAGAGTGCAATAGGCAATTTTGTTCATAATCGTGACCTTCATAGTTCGTAGTGAATCACAAACACGTCCCGCCTACAAGTTAAGAGGTTGCCCATAATACAAGCTTCTGAGCATTCCAACTTCCAAGCACTACAAATAAGTGAACGCAAAAGTGATACAAAAACAAAATTTTATGTTTTAGGGAAGTACTACCTACAGGCTACACTTAGCGCTCTTGTTCGAAAACTGAGTAAAAAGTTCTAAATGAATTGAAACAAAAACTGGCGGATAGGCTTGCTCTAGATACTTAGGGCCAATTTCACCACATGCTGATTAAGTCCCTGGTAGCTTATGCGAAACTTATCCTCCATATAAACTACGACTTTTGGTTTCACAGGTCTCGAATAGAAATATCTGCTAAAAAAGTCACTAGTAATGTGCTAGATTTAGGGCCAGTTTCACAGGTCTGAACATTGATGTATACATAATTACAGATTTGTTAGTACTGAATATTCTCTTCAAAACATCTTTATTTTTATAAGTTACGTAATGAGACATTTCTAAATGCTTTTGGAACTCATAATTATATAAGCTTTTACAGACTGCCTCGGTGGCGTAGTTGTATTGCGTACGTGTTACGAGTACGATTTGCGCGCTAAGGTCCTGGGTTCGAATCGCGGGTCGAGCCAAAAACATTGTGACTGGGTTTTTCCATATTAAAAATGACTCAGTCGCAGCTCGGAGTCAGGAAGTTGGCGATGTGATACCCCCGTGCCTCGGAAAGCACGTAAAGTCGTTGGTCCTGCGCCTGATCTCTCTCCGGTCATGTCGGATTGCCATCTCACCGGACTATGAGAGTGAAGGAATAGCGAGTGCACCTGTGTATTGAGCACACACTTGTGCACTATAATATCTCCTGAGTCCTGCGTACCTGGCTGATCTCCGTCGAGATTGGCCGACATGGCCGAAACTGGCTAGGAGCATTACGTTTTTTTTAAGTTTTTACGTATACAGCTTTAATTATTTTTGTCGATCTTCACATAACCATAGAATGTAAGTACTTAGGTATTATTCTTGGGAACATAATAGAATTTCATATAATTTGATTTGTTTATTGTTATGTTTTGTAGCATCCAGATACACAGCAATACATTATCAACAAATTAAATGTTATTTTTCATCCTTTTAATATGAATATTTTACGTGTGCCAAGTATGGATGGGCTGAAAAAGATTCAGATTTCGCCACCAGCTGGCAGAGCTTACGACGTGCACGTTCCCTATATCCCGGTCAATAATTCAACGTGTTTCAAAACCTGCTCAGATTTTTGGGAATATCACAGAAATTTTATAAACTTTGCTACTGCAGATAAACTGATATCGTTTTTAGGGTACCGTAACCCAAAAGGAAAAAAGACCCTTTTTCTCAGGAACGTTCAGAGATATCAAGTTGAAATTTATATCAAAGACGCGGGTCTACGTCCAAAAAAATCAAACTTGTAAGTCGACGCCAACAAAATATATGACCGTTTATGTCGCATATTTTGCGATTTCGCTTGGGATTCAAAACCTATAGGGTACTTTCCTTTGACTTAGTATTACAGGACATGTGAAGGAAAAAATGTGATAACCGTAAATATGTACCTACTCAAATAACAAAAAAAGCGAATATTCTATTATAAACTTTAAAAAAATGATTTATTTACAAATTAATTTTGGCAAATAACAAAAAGAACGAATTTTCTATTATAAACTTTAAAAAAATAATTAATTTATAAATTAACTACTAAACTCATATACTTAGATACCTTACCTACACATTTGTATGGAACCCTTGGCACGCGACTCCAACTCGCACTTGTCCGGTTTTTTATCTTTTGATATACATAGAATCAAGTTCATAATAGTTAGTTTTAAGCATTTTTTGTCATTATACTACTGAACGCCAGGCCTTTATGAAATTCGACATAAAAAGAGCTACTGTTATAAAAATTATGAATAACTAGGGGTTGCTCGCGGCTTCGCCCCCGTGAAAACACAGTGTTTTAGGAACTTTTATTTAAAGAATCAAATTAAAATATGCATTATTTCCCATGGGAGCAAATTACTGGGATAAAAATTAGCCTATGTGTTAATCCAGGAAATGGTCTACTCGTTTGTCAAATTTCTTCCAAATCCGTTTAGTTGTTTCTGCGTTTACCTACTTCTAACAAAAATAAAAACATTTTCACAAAGTTTCGCATTTATAATATTAGTAAGATATGATTCGATTGTTATTACAATTAAGTATTTAAAAATAGGAACTATTTTTAACCTTTCAAGACTCAAGACCTACCACAACACATCCACACCAACGTCCGGTAAAAAATGTCTCTTGCATGAATGCTTCAAATATATTTTTAATGTATTACCAAAATTAGAGTATCGCGTTATTTTTAACCGAATTAATGCAGACCGTAAATCGCAAAGAAAATGCAGGATGCTATATATTAGTCAGCTATGAAATAAGGACTACGCTGGAATTGAGCAATTCCAGGTTTTAGTCTCAGTCCTAATATTTTATCATGAAAAGCCAATATTATAATTGGAGCTGCGGATCTTGCAATGCCACCGGCCACACAATATACTATTCCCAATAGGGAATATGCATAATTTTTTTTTATTTGTTTAATCCACTCTTTACTTCGTTATAATAAAGTAAAAAATATAAATATTGTTTTTTTTTTTTTTTTTTTTTTTTTTTTTTTTTATTGCATTTAATGACGAGACGAGCATGCCGTTCGCCTGATGGTAAGCGATACGACCACCCATAAACAGTAGCAACACCATCCAGCACCTTGACTAACAAAGTACTGTGTGGCATTCCACTGCGCTCGTCACCCTGAGACATAAGATGTTAAGTCTCATTATGTCCAGTAGTTATACTGGCTACAATGTCCTTCAAACCGAAACACAACAGTGCATGCACACTGTTGCTTGGCGGTAGAAATAGACATTGCGGTGGTACCCACCCAGACGGCCTCTTACATAATGAGAGACCTACCACCAGTCTACTTGTTGAAAGTGTACTAATTATTTTTTTAAATAATATATAAAATATCGATTAAATTTGACGTGTTCAAACGCCCCCATTTTTCGCGCGCTTCCGATGACGTCACAGAGCACGTTCAGTGTTATTTACTGTATGCATAGAGAGTTATGATTGAAGGTTTTTCAGTTTGAATCGCAGTTAAGTTACGGAAGAAGGTAAAAAACCATTTTATAGATATTGCTTGGTACCAATGTGCCAAAAAACTATTAGAAGTACACCAGATAAAGTTTTTTTTCTGTTCTAAGAGATGCGAAAATATGTAAATAATGGAGTTATTTTATGAGAAGCGATAAAGTATCTTCAATATAGCGTTTACGCTGTTGTGAAGATCATTTTAATGTAAGTATATTATATTTTGACAGTTAAAATGGCGTGAATTGGTCAGAAGTAAAAATAAAAGGTGAAAGAAAACTCAGTAGAGCATAACACACAAAAAATATTCGATTTGGCATCTATTTCGTTAGGTATCTATTTCTCCATCAAATACTTTAACACTTCACACACACAACATTCATTAAAATCCATTAAAAGTGTCTTAGATAAAATGTAATAAAGATAGCTGAATGTTAACAACATTTAAGGTTGTGTTTAGGTAAGTATTGCTGTGTGCACATATGCATAATAACCGATTTAATAGATTAAAAAATATCATACCATACCAGCCCTGTATTATATACTGCCCACTGCTGAGCACGGGCATCCTCTACTACTGAGAGGTTTTTAGGCCTTAGTCCACCTCGCTGGCCTAGTGCGGGTTGGCGGACTTCACATACCTTCGAAATTCAGAGAACTTCTCAGGTATGCAGGTTTCCTCACGATGTTTTCCTTCACCGTTAAAGCGAGCGATAATTTACAAAGAATACACACTTAACTTTTTAGAAAAGTCAGAGGTGTGTGCCCTTGGGTTTTGAACCTGCGGACATTTGTATCGGCAGTCCGTTCCACTCCTAACTAGGCTATAAAATATCATATATTACAGTAATTACTTTTCCACTTTTACTCCTTTGACCGAGGTGGACGTAAAATCATGATTTGATGTAAAATATGCTGTCATCATAATATTATATACTTATTTTGGTAGATGATCCGGTTGTGCTTTGACAAAACCACTTTCTGTTATTGTTCTTAATAATTCCTAGTATCATTATGTATCAAAATCGCACTACATATTAGAAAACACTACAGGACTTTAAATAAAAACATTTTTTTCTCAAATACGATTCGCAAAGTATGAAAATAAATCCGATAACGTGCTCTGTGACGTCACTTTACGTTTCGACCAATGGTGATGCGTTTCGTGAATTTATATTTCGCGCGCATAATTTACGCTTTTTGAATAAAGTTTTATGCCATTAAATGCAAACTAAATAAGAAAATAATGGTTTAGGAGTAACATCAGGACCACAAAGTATCGAGGATAAAATAATCAAGTTAATTTAAATCACTTGCATATTCCCTATTCCGGACTCATCGACCGTTGCTTCTGCTAGCGCCAAGTATTCTTCGCGGCTTACAATTTCAAGGAGACGGTCACTCGCTTAAATAATAATATTATAGAAACAAAATTTTACCAACAAACCAGACTCAATAGCGATATCATTGTTCGTATCTTCAAATTATTTTAGTAATTGCTATAAAGTATTACTTCTATGCCAACAATACGTACGAGACATAAATACCTAGGTCTCTGCTTAAGCCCCCGTTCCCCTGAACGACAAGCTTGTAGTAACAGGGGCTTACTCCTGTTACTACTTAAGTATAATAAAACGACATTTTTACCAGGAATTTTTACCTTATAACTTATTATTTTTAACTCAATCTATTCTTACCCCTGTACCATCAATGCCTGTACCACGTCACGAGCTGTCATACTAGCGAATATTTTAATTGATCCTCCTATCTTTGTTCTGTGATCCTGCCAGTCGGCACAGTGACTGGATATGTGCATGGCGGAAATTTTATGAGAGTTAACATGAAATTGTACTTTCGTAAAATTCTAGTTGAAGTTAATACTCTTGTTAGTGTTGACTGTTTTATAACTTTCAGTATCTTATAGGTATTAAAATATACTGGCTATATTTATAGTTGTTTTAAATTTTAGTATGATTTTTAAATTTTCACAAAATTTTGGGGCTTATTGTAACATGTTATAACTTGCTCCTGGTCTTTTTCAATTACATTTGAATAAGATATACCTGATTTATTTTCTTTGAACGAATGAGCTAATTATAGAAGAGGGAAACAAGCGGACAAAACAGTCTAAAGGTACTAATTGGGTTTTTTAACCCCCATCAGAAAAAGAGGGGATTTATAAGTTTAGGGTGTGTATCTTTGTATCTGTATGTCTGTGGCATCGTAGCTCTCCAAACGAATTGACCGATTTTAACGCGTATTTTTGTGTGAAAGCTGATGTGATCGAGATGGTTCTCAGCTATAATTTATGAAGATCTGTTCAGGTCTTTGAAGATTATCAGCTCATTTCCAAATTTCAAAAGTCCGATTGGTTTAAAATTTGGTGTACTGTGACTTCGGCAATATTTTTAATACATTTTAACCTTGAGCTGATGCTGCAGCATCAAGTAGTGTGCGGGATACCCAACTCTTTAGCAACTTATAACAGATAATATAGCGTGTGTGGGCTCATAAGTAATTTAAAAAGTAAATTTAAATAACCACCGACACAAAAAACCTCTAAAAAGTAAAATAATAAAAGTGTCTTTGTAATATTTTGACCCAAGCGTCGTCGCGTCAGGAGGCCGCGAAAGAAGTATTTTCATCTCCGTGGTTCTGAGTTCGGTCAGCAGTAGGGAGTCGAATAGTGTGCCAATATTTCTGTATATTATAATATAATGTTTCTTTACATAAAAATGTTCAGAAAAATAAGAATAACAAGAGTCCGATACTTAATAAGTTAATACCTGATTCAGTTTTCCGTGATTTTAAGGTTAGTTTATCTAATGAAGTAAGCCAAGGGAGGTCGCCAACAGCAACTTTTTGCATTTGCGATGCATTCCTAAAACGCCCGGAATATGACGGTGATGCTGTCAGTCAATCATCCGAAGGTCCACCTTCGCCCACTTCCACGATTCCCAATTATATAGCTACAATCACGATGCCGTCACGCTTCAGTAACGAAACAGACGCGATACAAACGCACAGCTGTCGCGGTGCAACTTCGTTAGCTACAACTGTATCAATGGAAAGTTAACAAGCGTCCAACATTCTGCGAGAGCAATATTTTAGCAAAATGTTATTTTTCTACATGTTCGTTGATGAATGTACCCTTACGCCACGGGAGCAAAAATATCCTCGATAAGGATACATGACTTTTGGTTATGTAAAAAACGGCCCTCGTTAAGTCACCCCAATAAATAAATTCTCCCGCATTAAATGTCCAGTAAGCTGGTCCTTTATATCAATGTGAACGCCGCATGTGTAAGTCGCACGTTTGTATTAATACACTAGCGATTCTGTCGCGCGTTTGCAATAGTAGTGATACAGAATGCGCGTAAACGTAACGCGTGACAGCATCGCTGCTAAAAGTCGCTGAGAGCGAACTAAAGAAAAAGTGAAGCTTTTAATTATCATGTTTATTATTCTATAAATACGTATATCGAGAAGTGTTCTTGACAAAAAGTTTGTCATTGAGTATAAAATATACCTACAGAGTTGGGTTTTTGAAAAAAAAAACATATAAATTGGCATATATAATTTTTTACTTATTGATACGATACTATTTCCCCTTTTTTTTAAGCTTATACAGGAAGATTTTTATTATTAATCAATGCATGATTAGTGCTAATTAAACAAGTTGATCTAAAGATGTATATTCGTTTTTCTGAAAATAGTTACAATAAGCATTAAGCACCACGCTCTCCTATATAGAAAAATGAAACGTTATAGTATGTCTACACACAACTCATCTTGAAACTTTAGATGATTTTTCCTATTCCTGTATACACACAATTCAATCATAATATTGCATCATTTATTAAAATACTTAAGAATATCCTATTTCCCATGCCTGACAACCTAGACTCAACATATGCATCGAGTCTAGTTGAGATCAACATTATTATATTCAAATTGATAGTAGTCATTTAACATAATGAACATTATCTACATAACGCTGTTTTAATTGTGGATGCGCTCATCTAGTAGTTTATACTTTGTATACGGTAGTTGTACTTTAATTTTACTTAATATATTTTGTACAATTTTAGCGTCTAACTAATTTTATTTTTCTGTGTACACATATTGTTGGATTACAATCTAAATTAAAACTGTATAATGTTGACCCATATTTGTAGAAATTGTAATCTGTTTTGTGTATAATAAAATAAAATAAAAAATAAAATCCACCGAGAACGTCGACCTTACCTTTGTTCCTCTATTTAGCTATTTATAATGCGATTGTGTTCAAGAATGCTACGAACTCAATTAGTATCTTGTTGGTGAATAAAATCTTTTCTCGCTTAACATTTGATGGAAAGGCAGCTTATTTGTTCTCTATTTTTCATTTCTTTTGTAGTTAAGGAGCAGCGGTCCTTTTCCTTTATTTTCCTACTTTATTATTTTTCTCGAATGTTTTTTTACTTCTTATCTTACTGATATTAAATACTTTAGTGTGAAAGAATGTGAAATTTTTTGAATCTTTGTTAGAAGTAAACTCAGAAACAGCTAAACGGATATTAACACATGGGCTACTTTTTATCCCGGTAATTTGTTCTCATGGGAAGTAATAGATTTTTTTAATTTGATTCTTTAAATTGATGTCGTTGTGAATCACTACTGTGTTTTTGGGACTTTTGTAGAGAGAAAGGCTTTTCACGCGGGTAAAGCCGCGAACAACACCTAGTCAATATATAGCTTAGGTAGTTTATTATTCTGCTTATTTTATTTTAGAACTTATTGTAAACCGACAAAAAAAGGAAAACACATACCTAAGTGGGTAATATGTAGGTAAGTAGATCACTAGAAAAATATGATGAATTAATAAATAAGTTTTGCATTATCCAGAGTTTTGATATGTTCACGATTGGGTGTGGCTCGCCACGCCTAACCCGGTTATGGTCCATAGAGCTGCTTGTGATATCAATCAGAGTCTATCAATTGCAGCTAATAACGTAGTCATATTGTATTTTAGAAGAGCGAGAAGCGTGACGGCCCTGCCTTCAACAAACATCGATGAAGGTCAACGGATTCATTACTTCAAATAAGTAAGTACAACACTCGTTGCCAAATATAATGCCTGCTCAACTTGCCATATTCGCTAGCACAAATGTAAAGTAAAATACAGGTTAAACCGAGTTTGGGTGCCAGGGGACCAAAATCTTTTTATGTTAAAACATTTTTTGGGAAATAAATAAATAAAATAAAATAACGTGTACACAAGCTATTAGTCTAATTCAAAATGATACTTTAAGCAACTTTTTCAGAATATACTTACAACGATCGATTCATTATGAAAATTTGGTTAAACGTGGACGAATTAATAAAAGTGATAAATATAAATCAAGCCTTCAACTTCTGATTTATTAAATTATTGCTCATTAACCGTAGTTAAGTAAAATATTCACAGACAAAAATCCTGCTTTAGAGAACCACTAAATTGATTTATAAAATTACTTGCAAGCGGAAACCTAGTGATAACATCTCCAGAAAATGTAAGACTTTCATAGTTGCCATCTAAACTATCTGTTCTTACATCAAAGGACGAGATGCATTGAATACAGAGCTACTGCTCTACAGGCGTATGTCTTCGACTACTTACATATTTTGCACTGCTAAAAAAATATTTTATTAGATTCCTAACAAAAACATTTCCCAAAAATATTATACCTAACTGCAATTGCAACACAAAATGTTACTTAATATTGTCAGGTATAAAGTCGACAATAATGTGTCAACAAAAGTTTATCCCACCATAGTAATATGTCGCTTCGAATGTAGTGCGCTGACTTTATCTGTCATTTCATCGGCGTTAGAGCCGCCGCGCCGGCCGCTACTAATTCAGTTATCACGAGGTCACGGAATTTGTAATTTTATATGGAAATTTTAAGCCGTATTCAATTTATGAAATAAGATAAAATTCAGTAACTATGGTATCACCTACCGCACTGTTGGTCAAGTTAAAAAATCATGTATCAAGTGTGGCTATCACTCAATAGTGAGATAAAGCCGCCCTGGGTCCTGTTTATCAAACGTTACAAGTCTTGTATTACAAGCGTTTTCTCTTGTAAATTAGTGCATTTAACAAAAATGCGTTCATTAAAACTAAATGTGTAAACTACAAGCTACAAGTAATATCACTTGTTTTACAAGTTCCTTTTCATATTTGTGTTTGTGGTTTAGTTTATCATAAATGCCTTCGTAACTTGTAGCTTGTAAGTTATGACGAAAAAGTTGAAGAGTTATTATTGACTCGTAATTAATATTACAAGCCAATATTATCTCTTTCTTGTTATTATTAGGTTTTTAGATAGTTTCTAGGTAAATTTATTACAGGGATGTAATTTACAAATCAGATTTCGACATTTTGAGGTAAGTATAAGTAATTCAATAATTAGCAAATCAATGAATTGCGGGATTGATTTGCCGCCATGTTATTTTACTGGTGCTAGGTGTCTCATATTTAAGATATTTCAATTTTGCATGATAGTATAATAAACCGTGTCTTTATTATGGTGAAAGATTATTCTTAAATCGTCCAGTCATTTTTGAGTTTATTCGTTACAAAAATACAAAGCTTTGCTCTTTATAATATTAGTATAGATAAATTCACTCGGAGTAATGTGGGGGTTCTGCTGGCGTGAAAAACCGCTATAATAGTGCCACTGTGTGCTTTTCTGAGATATAACAAGCCTATATTAACTATGTAAATTCAGGACATCATAATATAATGCGTTGGTTTATTCAATTAGAACAAAATTAAATTATTATAACGTCAATTTGACTACACCCTCGTAGTCTAATAAAAAACTACGAGGGTTTTTGGACACCATGATAATTTAGGAGATCAGATTGAGGGATTTCAATGACAAGAAAGACCTTGGCTCTGAAGATAATTTACTGGCGTCTGTCACTTGTTATTCCGATACTTGTTCTCCTTCGCCAATAATATTTTTTTTGTACATATCTTTTAAAATTTCCTCTAAACTAGGTAGGTACTAATTTTATTTTTAGATCCTAGTCTACACATTTTGATTTTGTAAAATATAGGCAGGTTTTGAGTTTCTTTAGTAGGTGTCATCGATTCTTCGCTCAATCACGTTTTCTAATGGCAATATTCTTATTTTAATCTAAAACGCAAGTGATAAAAGGATTTTATAATTAATCGATCATATAAAAATGTCCTCGATATAGTTCGAAGATTTTAAAATTACTAATGGAATGTATGGGAAAATGAATTTCCTTAATAATTTCCTGGATCGTGAACTTTTTCCATATTTTTATAGGTATTCTGCTATTCTGAACGGATACAAATCCAAAAAATCAAAGACCGTGATGATCGGTTCGGCCGTTCTCGAGTTATAAATTCCTTCATGAAACGTATAATAAAGATTTGTGTTCCACACACAGTGGCCCCGAATCAGCGAATACAACCCCCGAACGCATAGTGTCGGCAAATTCATAGTTTTCTTTAGCCTTGCTTAATTATCTGACAGCCAAATGAAATAAATTTATATCTCAAGAGTAATGCCGGTGAATCCCTTACTACTCTCAATATTTGCCAATCACAGCGCCCCTATGCCCTCAAACTAATAACTGAACCTATATCTAAGCACTGCGAAGCCTGTCATGCCGATAACACTGAGCAACAGACTTATTATCATAGCATTGCTCCGTATTTAGCTAATATAAGTAACGTCAACTACGTTGACTTAGATACTTTTTAAACCTTCACCCTAGGCACTCTTAACTTTAGTATTTGCTTAATTTGAAACTAATAAGTTATTACATGCGGTCTGCAATCATAGCAGGGAAACGCTTTTGACTCTTGGCGGAGGGACAACAGTGATCATAAGAAACTATCTACCATAAACAAATAAAATAAATGACTGTGTGCGCCAGCTAAACTCAGACACACAGAAACATCGATTTATATCCTTATAAATTATTATTAGATATAAATTATAATTAATATTCCTGTAAATGAAGTAACTACTTTTTACTCACATGTTCCCCCAATAATTTTTTGCGGACTTTCGACATAATTTGATTTGATTTCATGGAAATGGAAAGTGCCGTAGGCCAATTTTTCCCTGGAAGTGCCCTATGCCTGTGAGTCCAATATTTGCAAAAAAAGAATAACTTCAGATAAAAATTATTTATACCTACATTATAATTATGTCTTTTATAATATATATAAATGTTTATTTTTAAGAATTTAATATTTTTTGTTATAATTTCTAACATTGTGCCCAATGACTCCGTCACAAAATAAAACAAATTTGTATACAAAATCTTTTCCTATTAAGTATTATGAGTATTATACTGCCAAAGAGAATCTATATAATTTCATAATACCTGCAGAACAGTCTGAATAACAGCAGCTCTATTAATTGACAACTTAAAATTTAAATACGAGGTCTATTTAATAAAGTAAGAAGAGGGACCATTCCGTCGCGTCGGTAGACGCCGTGTTTTCAAAACCATTCTGCGGAGAACTTATTTGTTTATGCAGTGCTGCTAATTAAATACACAGAACCGTTTACCAATTTTACCTAGGTATAGTTTTATATATGTTTTATGTCTTTCATAATGTTTAATCACGGATACGAAGTGCATTACTTATCAATGCACGAGAATTTACGGAAGAGTTTAGAAATAAAATTCATTTCTTATGGTAAAGTGGAATCTTGCTAATATAATAGGGTAGTTTCCTATGATTGATTTTGTACATTATTTTAGATGTAACAGAAAATAATAAGACAAGAAATTCTTCTGTAAAATCAGCATTAAAATCGATTGAAAAATAAAGCAGTTTTTAAATTTTGAAATATTCTTGTGAGCAAAAGTGGGGGCGTGGCGGGGATATCGCGCTATCTCTTTTGCACGCAGGCAGCGTAATGGCCGACGCCGCTTGGTAACGTCACAGCCTAATATTGCTATTATTTGACAGCTAATCCTTCCACCAAATTTCAAAGCTTTATAATTTACTTACTATTGCGCCAATTTTAAAAAATATTTTTCCATTAGATTTTGGATAGCATACATTATTCATAATTGGGAAGATGCAAATTTTAAATTTTGCTTTCATTTGAATGTTTTCATGTAGAATAGATCACGAGTATATTAAAAAATTAAAATACTATAATTTGTTGCTAAAAATTGCGGTTTGAAAATGACAGTTTACATTTTCGTGCGCAAACGGAGCTATACGTCCAGTGACGTCACTCTGGTCATATTTGTTCGCTGGTGGCATTCATAAATGCATAAGTTTGCACTTTCGACATGTTTTTTGAATAAATAAGTACATCAATGTTACTATGAACACACACACACACACACACACGCCTTTTTATCCCCGAAGGGGTAGGCAGAGGCGCAACTAAGTGCACCCACTTTTCGCCTTGCATTAGTTTAGATTTGGATATAACCGATTGCATTGTCGCCATAAGACCTGAAATTATTTATTTATTTTTATTTTAAGCACTTCATATACAAATGTATAAAGGAGGACTTAATGCCATAGGCATTCTCTCCCAGTCAACCTTAGGGTAAACTCTGTACTTTCAACAACAAAAAATTACAACCATGTGAATATTAACTTTTGGTAGATTTCTGGATTCTTCTTTTATGAACCCAACTTCCATTTTGATTCGAAAACCTATTAATTTTCGCAATTAAAGAATGTTTAACTTTACAACTCTAACCTTAAACAAGTTGTCATTGCAGGTGTGATGTCACTAGAGGTAGATTGATGTATTATACCACGTTCCTTTTCACGTTACTTTCAATTCGTAATTATTGTTAAAAATCGATATTAATTAAAATAAAAACACTGTAGTGGCCCTTCTTTTATGCTTTCTTAACATTTTAGACACAAAATATTGATAAATATTATTTTTGCATCTTCCCTAATGTCAACTACCCTATTCAATCTATACTTCTATGGAATTCACTCCCCGTCGGGATCAGAGCGTCTATGCCTTCAAAATAGGGGTACGACAACTATTGCTGAATGGAATGGAAGAGTCACCTCCTTAACTCATTACCTATATATAATTATATATATATCGTATGTATTCTATATATTTATTATTTTTATTTCTTATTTTTTTGTTATATCTGCATTTAATATATTTATAATTAATTAATATGTATTATTATTCTATGTATGTATGTATATCTATCATATAATATTTATGTTCATTATTGAATATGTTTACCGCTTCAGATAACTTTGATACACCTACCTTGTTTCTCTCTGCGCCACCCTAAGGTTGATTGGTAAAGAATGTCTACGGCAATTTAAAATGCCTTCTTTGCCATTTAAGTGCAAAATAAATAAAATAAAATAAATGAGAAAATGTGTGAAAATCTTTGGATGTTTATTAAAGCAAATACAGAAATCGCTGAATAGATTTGGATAAGTTCGACACACAGATTAATATAATTATAGGTGTTTTTTGGGTACGTTTCTGCTTCTTGTAGATTAATTCCAGAAAATGATACGTACAGATTTATTTTAATGACATTTCACGCGGATATATATTAAAGTATGGCTAGAGGCGCAATGAAAACCAATATGATGTTAAAATAAAAATTGATACTCTGTACTAGATTAATGACTAAGTATTTAGCAGAATCGTTTTGAGTATGCCACAGAACAATGACATCACCTAAGCACCGTCGTGTCACGTAGTAGCATGCCCGATAACATGCCTAAAATAAATAAAAGACAGTGAACTTGTTTAGCGCGTTCATTCGCATCAGGATTCAGAGTATCGTCGGTCTTCATAAATCTATTAGTTTATTGCTTAGCTCCGAAGCAATCGATTTTTTTAATTCAGTTTAATATTGTAAAAAGTTATTTTAATGAATCATAATAATTTGTAAGTGCCTACTTTAAGGGATAAAAAATATTTATTCCTCAACGTTTAGCTACGAACAGCTGACGTTACTTATATTCTTCGTTTTTAAATTTTTCCAGCTCATTATCAACACTATTTTATACATCGCTCAGCATTTTAATAATAAATTAATCGGGCATGTCTTGTGAGCACTAAAATAAACCCAAGCAAAAGCATATGGTTTCGCAACAATAACATTTCGCGTTCGGCTGCAGTCCACACGCTTGTTTCATACTTATTTATAAATCATAGCCGCAAGTTATAAATAAATTTAATCTGAGCATAAGTTAAAAACTTTTATAAACTTACAATGTGTGAGTATCGGCCGGCGTCTTGGGAACGATCAACAAATCTTGATGAAGGCACCCAACCTTGTTTCGGTTACATTGACATTTCGGTGGGCAGAATTTAACCGACCAAGATAAATGAAAAAAGTTAAAGAACAAGAGAAAACTTAAAATAAATAAAAGTCTCATTATGACTGAACCGTTTTAAAATTTAGATTTCGAAAAGTTAAGGTGCGGAGGCGCGCGACACCGCCGAGCCGCGGTGCGAGTGACCGAGTGCGAGTCCCGGGTGGCGACTGGCAATTCCGGCGGCAGACTGATCGCGGACGAGTTGGGAGATTTTCGTCAGTGCGCTGTCACTGAGTGCTCTCGGCTCTCTGCTCTCTCGCTTGCATCAAACCATACTGGGATTCTCATACCTGTATAAAATTTTAAATAATATTCTAAAACATATTCATTAGTCATCTTATAAATAATTAATATTATAATTACATACCTACTTTACATCAAAGGGAATAGTGGAGCAATAACTATAAAAATGACTGGCTTTGACCTTAAAAACTACCTGAATTATTATTATTCCATCAACTTCAATTTTACAAGGTAACTTTGTTAACATGAGACCTCGGATTATAATCAAACAGTTTATTTATCATCAACAAACAAATCTTTTATGCGGTACAAAATAAACAGTGGAATTGTTAGAGCAGTGACCATAACATACCTAACTGTGTAACGTGAAGTTTTTTAAAATGACATCTAAGATGATGCCAGAAAGTTACGGAGGAGATAAACTTCATTATTATTATTATGTATTAAGTAGGACTTTTATTTTATTATTTATTTAGTCATAAGAATTAAGAACGGTTTTACATTACCAATAACACTTATTACAAGCCATACAAATTACAAAGCAATAAATAATAAATTATAAAGACGGGTATAGTTTTCCGGAACAAACAGTCTACAGACATGAGACACAGCCAAGCAAATCAGGAGAGTCGATAACGCCTCTCAAGATTTTACAACATGTAGTAAGCTGATGAGATAACCTTCTTGTTTCAAGAGTTTTGTATCCAAGTTGACCGAGCAAAACCTTAGTGGGATACAAATATGGGTAATAACCGTAAAATTAGGTATACAAGAATCTCAAACAAGTTTTTTGAACTTTTTCCAATACGAGTGCATAGGAAACATGTTAAGTGTTCCATACAGAATCACTCGACTCGAGTTTGCTCCGGACCAGTGCGTTATATAAGATTCGTATGACCTGGGGATTTTTAAACTCCTTGGTATTCCGTAAGATGAAGCCCAAAAGCCGGAATGATTCTCGGGCAAGGTTTGAGATATGATCATGAAATATTTGGCGGCGGTCAAATGTCACTCCCAGGTCTTTTATACTATTGACTCTAACGATACTTTCACCATCTAAACAATAATTAAAATGTATTGGATTTCGCTTGCGATCAAATGTAACAACGTAGCATTTTAGCATCTTGTTGTTTACACTCCATTGAAATATTGAATTGATATTTTCTTGTAATATAAATCAATCCTTTTGTGATTTAATAGCATAGAAAGTTTCAGGTCGTCAGCATCTAGAAGACATTTAGCAGTATGCACGACTTTGGGGAGATCATGGATTATAATCAAAAATAAGAATGGTCCAAGTACCGATCCCTGACTCACCCCAGATTGTGTGTTATATGGCTTTGATGTATATAATCCGTGTTTCACATATTGACGACGGTCCCTTAGACATCTGCAAAGAAATAAAGGAACGCGAAGTAAATCCCATGGCAGACAACTTTTACAGTAGAATATCATTGTCAATCCGGCCGAATCAAAGAATATTTTTGAAAATCAATGTATACAACATCTACAATATACCCCGATCCATGGCGCCTGAAATATATTCCACTAGCTCCGAGAGTTTTGTATCCACCGATCGTCTCGGCTTAAAACCATGTTGCTCGTTGTACAATCCGAGGGGGGGCGAATTACGTATCAAATAGCGGAAGATCCCCCCCCCCCCCCCCCCCCGTCCCATTGTCTATGACCACAAACACAATGTGAAAAATAAATATTAATGTGTAATCATTTGGAAAAAAAACCATGTTGCTCATTGCCGATGTAATCTTTCATTTGCCTATAAGTTTCTTTGTGTATGATGTTTTCAAACACCTAGAGGGCAAAGTCCAAAAATAATAACAATAGGTTCTTAATGTCACTAAAGAAGCAAAATATGCAAAACAACCAGGTATGAAGCGGGGACTTATGATCATATTATATAATACGTCTGATTCCTATTTTATTTATTAACCGACATCTCTTAGGATGTTTAATAATTCGCCGTAATTTGCTTTTTATGTTTTCTCAGTAAGTAATCATTTTTTACCCCGTGGTCCGGCTTAAATGATTCTTTTTGCGTTGGATTTCAGGTTCGGAATGGTCCTATTTCAATTTTATTATTATATTACAGAACCTTCGAATTCGAAGACGCGAAGGGGAATTTCTCAAAATCAAATAGGATTTTAATGATTTATGTGTTGGGTTCAACATAGCCTCAAGATACTACTAAATTAAAAAATTCGTTGTTTGACCTCGAACTTTGAAGAAAATCAAATACGATTTTGATAATTATTTATAAGTTAAGTTCAGTACCTACGCTTCAATATACTATCATATTATGTATACCTACATATAATAAAGCAGTAGTAGTAAGGGATTCACCGATACTGGAGCAGGTTCGAGGGCCGGTCCGCGGCGCTCCGGCTGATGGCCGACGTTTTCGATTGCTCCAGATTCGGCCCGCGGAACCCGCGAATAAATCCGCGGATTACTTTAATACCTACCGCGAATTAATTTGATACCTACCGCGGATTAATTTGATACCTACCGCGGATTAATTTGATACCTACCGCGGATTAACTTGATACCTACCGCGGATTAATTTGATACCTACCGCGGATTAATTTGATATCGACCGCGGATTACTTTGATAACACCCGCGAATAAAAATTATATCGTCCGCGGAATCCGTTTCATATCACCCGCGAGGTAGGTATGAACCACGAATTTGTTCATGGTCTACGGTTCCCTTAAGCTTGTACCTTTTCCCTGTTCGTTGTGCTTTTAACTTTCTACTTTCTATCGGCGATCCTTTTTTTTTATTTGAAGGATGCAAAGGTCTTTGTCGCGTATTTCTATTAACTCGTGTTTCTACGCAAAAGCCGTTTAAAATTACTTAATAGTTACCCTTTACGCATTACGAGCATTGTTTATGATAGATAAAGCAACATTTTCCCTGTTTCGTTGTGTTATTGACTTTCTACTTTCTATCGGCGACCCTTTTTTATTTGAAGGATGCAAAGGTCTTTGTCTCGTATTTCTATTAACTCGTGTTTCTACTTAAAAGCCGTTTAAAATTACTTAATAGTCGCCCTTTACGCATTACGGGCATTGTTTATTATAGATAAAGCAATCGTTACAATACACCATACCTTTCTCAAATTCTAGGTAAAACCCTTTGGGTCTTCTCATTGTCATAATAATTACGGTTCCCATTATTCACATTACCTGATATTACGTATTCAACGGAACATTTAAGGTGAAAGTCGAAACATGTTGGATCTTGTCTGCAAGGAAACAATACTCCCTCTCCATATAAAAGACCGACGCAAAATCACATGGTATCGTATTCCACTCTGTGCTCTGCTCGAAGTGTGATCTCCAGTTGTTTGTAACAGTGAAGTGATAGTAAAATTGTGAAATAGTTAAATAGTGAAAGTGTTATAAAAATGAATGTAAGTACCTTTATATACTTTGATCTAAAAGTGTTGTAACCAGATGTTTCATTAATTGTTTATGCCATGTGTTATCCACCAGGTTAATACATTTTAGCTATCTTTGATGTCTTATTAATTTATCATTGTTACTAATGTGTACATGTATACTTCGCATACCTATAAGTATTTATCATACAGTACTTACTTAACCGATAATTAAAACAGTTTCATTTCATTTTGTTACAGTTTTCTGAAAATACTTTCAAAAACTACTATTATGCTGAAGAAATCGACGAACCTAGTGATGAAGAAGGTACACTCGCCTTTAAAGTCAAAAAAGCGATAATAGCAAATAAAAGACCGATCGAATGCAACAGCATTGATGAGTTCTTCGAAAAACCAAAAAAGAAGAAGACAACAACAAGAAAGTCATCCAGTGTTGGTCGATCGACGAGCGGTGGTGTTTCATACATCCGATCAAACAGCGATGACAACAGTTCTGCATCACATCTCATAAAAATTGAGGTGTATGAAGTGAATAAAATAAAAAACATCGCACCGACGGAACATTGGAAACACGCTGATGTGCGAGTTAAATATTACGCGGAAAACGACAGTGATAAGAACTTGCAAAGTGTCAAGGACACTATATACAATATAACCAAACAGTTGGCTAGTAAGGACGATTGTGTGAAATATTTTATAGACACAGACAAATGAACAAAAGTGCCAGTGCGTGTCAATGTTTTAATATCATAACTTTAATCATATGCTTTGTACTACTATTATTGAAATAAGAAACTATTATTGTATTAACTGTACTTAAGAATCTACCTGTTTAAATTTAACTTACATTGTATTGTATTTAAACTTTGTACTCTTTTAAGTTACATACTTAATAGATTAATTTGTTTTTGATTCTAGAACTCTTTGTGAATTGTGTTATTGCTAAGTATTATTGTAAATAGTTATAAATCTTTTTAGTGTTTTTTCATGCTCATGCTTACGATTGTAAAGTTATTGGGAACATTCATAAATTGTTTGGAAGAATTATAAGTATTGTATGGGGTTATTAATCTTCAATAAAGAAAAATCATTCATTCATTTTCATATTTCATTTATTCACCTCAAAACATGATTTAAATAAACCATTTAAAAACACATCATTGCATATTGTATTATCACTAAATAATACTTGAAAATCTTTGAGACTCTTACCATAGTATTTATAATACAGATACATTAAACAGTACTCTCCACAAACTATAGTAAAGTCATTTTGAATTCGACTTGTATTGTAATTCCACATTCTAGAATTTCTCGCTAAAAACATTCGGTGGTATCCTTGAGGTGGTCGACCGTATGAATCAAAGTACTGTCCAAAACCATTCTTATCTATGTGTATGGCGACCCAGTGAGAACCTGGTTTGTTATCAGAGTCTAAGTTGCTAACTACGTATGTAGGAGTTACCACATATATTGGTAGACGATTGGCTGCATATACATTATATTCAATACTTGGATCAATTTTCTTTAAGTAATTCTGTATTTCTATTGTATTCATTTTTATTCACCGTATCGCTGCAGAATCTTATCAGGTCGAATGATAAAGTGGTAATGTCTCATATAAGGTTAACAAGACACTATTATGGTACTTATCAGCCAAGTTGACTCTTGTTGTGGGGTTGCAAGGATTATAGTTAAACAAAGAACTTAATATTTTATGAATTCGTTTTATTGGTAACTTAAATCTAACAACAAATCTGAATTACATTATTCACGCTTAATCTAATCTTAAACAGTTAATTTTGTGTTCTTAACTACTATAATCTACTGAAATATTGCGGTTTTTATCTATTTCAATAACATTATCAAACTCCGCATAAACAATGCAATTAATAGTTTGTGATAAAGCTGTTTCAAAACGCACTTCTAATCTCACACTACCATGCTTTACAAGATTCCAATGACTTGCAGAGTTTGCTGATAAATCAGGTGTCAAATCAAACGCTAACATACAATACCCTTCAGCGTATTGTTCTCGGGATATCCCATTACCTTCATTGAGAAAGTGTATACCTGTTCCAGAAAACAATGTATGATATACTGAAGTAAAAATTTTGTTCTCAAATGAGGGTTGTAAAGCCTTTGATGGTATTTGTTGACCGTCTATATATAAACTAAAAGTATTGATGTCGTAATTTTGAAAGTTAAATGGGTTCTTAGTGAGGTTTCCATTGAAAGCAGCGTTATTTACAAATCCCACTATACACCTTTTAGGTAATTGTCCTAAGAAAATGTTATCTAGAGTTTTTCCTTGAACACCTGATGGTATTGTTAAAACTTTAACTTCAGCTCGAGTAATGGGGTATTTAGCTGTGGTAGAAGCTAAGACCTTTTGATGAGCAAGTAACACGCTGGGATTGATTCGTGCTCTACGAATAATCAAAGATGCATCCGTAATAGATACCTTTAATTTAAGGTCACCTGTAGAGGCCATGAGATTGAAATTTTCTCTAGAACGAATTAACTTAACACATATATCAACACCATTGATTAAAAATTTTTCTTGATTGAATAAATCACCATGTAAGTGACCAATCATTTCCATTTCTTTACTTTCACTAGCTAATTCTTGCCTCTTAGTAAATCCTTTATTAGTATCATCGGTGGAATCCATTTTTCCAGCTGTATCTTCATACCATAAACCACAGGTGAGGTGAGATTTTTTTGCTGCAGGAGCATAGTTCAATAAGTTTTCTATATACGCACGATAAGCATATGTGTTATTGGGTGGTGATACAAGTTTTTGATTTAAGTAGACATCAAGTTGACTGAAGAGTGAGTGCAACCAATTATTCACCGGAGCAACGACTGTAGATGCGGTTAGTTTGGTGTTATCTTGATTTACTATTTTCGCTTTCAAGTGAAGTAACGTATGAGATAAATCTATGTAGTCATCTCCTGCTCCAGGAATTTGAAATTCTATAGGACCATCATCGGCAAGAGATGAAATTGGTTTATAATGGATCCAAATTCCACTTTCAATGCTAGTTTGAGTTGACGGCAATGCAAACAAATCCAATTCGGACTTTATACATTCACAGGAATGACTATGTAAAAAAGACATTTTGATTAATTGTTAGAAAATATGTCCTTGATTTGTTTTTGAGTAATTTTTGATTTTTTTAGAGCTTTCACTTTCGCGGTCAACGACGGACTGACTCCAGGTAGACGTTTTCGTTTTGTTATATATCCGGATCCAGACATATTGATTTTATCTATTTTTTCATCAGCCTTGCGTTTTAAGTTGGAACCAACTTCTTTAAGACGTGCTTTTATTGAATCTTCCATTGGTCGCGCACTAACCATATCTGTCAATAGACCAACACCAGCGCTCAATGCCTCTTTACCAACAGATCGAACACCGCTACATAATAATGGTAAAACTGACCTAAACAATCCCCCAAGAAAACTACCAATTCCATGTCCTTTTTGATAAGGCGCCCCTTTATATACCACCCCTATACCTGAACCAGCCTGATGAGAATAATAGCGTTGATAAGGACATATCATGTTGGAGCGTTCAAAATGCATTATAATTTTTTAAAATGTAGTTTAACACACACCGTTCCAAATTGAAATGGTATCTTTTGTCCGGTGCTTGACCTTATATCTATTTCAATGGTATCGAATTCTCTTCGCATTACCGATAAGTAATGAGGAGGTGAAAATACATGCATTTTATTGGCACCATAGATGTATTTTGAAGGATCTAATGGTATTACTCTCAGAAGAGGTGTCATTACATCACCTACAATTTGAGGTTCAACTATATCACAGTAAACGAATAGTTGAGATGGTAACCCTAAATGTAAATTAGCTGGACATTTAGCTAAATTCTTTTCAACAAGGTTTCTGTTTGGTTCAAATCCCAACTGTAAGCCTAGTTTAGGAGATAATGTTACAGATTTTATTGATTCGTCTAACACAGAAACAGAAACAAATTTAGATATATTATCGTAGCGGAATTTGATTTTTTCTCTTATATTATTTAATGCTGATAAAATATGGTTAATATTATCATAGTTTGTGGCAGGTATGTGAGTCTTATAATAAACTGTAGATAGTTTGTCTTCATTGGGCATTTTCATGATTTTTGTTATGTAAATAACATTCTCATGATCTTGAACAGTAAACATGGTGCATGGATATTGGAATTCAACGATTCCTACACACCATTCTCCTTCCAATATTATGGGTTTGGGTAATTTTGTTGAAAAAATTGATGTTTTGTTCTCAGGAAAATATTCCATTGAACTATTGCTAAGTAAAGTTAAATAAAAATCTTTAATCATATTTTTTTTAAACTGGAAGCTAAAATCCAACTATTAAATTTGTTTGGATAACCTTTCCACTTAACTAACACTTGTTGTCTGCTGCCAGAGTAACGAGAGCGAATTATTTTATCAATCTTGTGTTCAATGGTGGGGTCATAAATGACCTTTTGTAATTCTCGTTCATAAAACGTTCCTACTATCTCCTCACCATCTAAATCTTTTATGGTATAAACGGGCCACGGAGTACGTTCTATTATAGAAGAAATCACAAATATTTCATAGCTCCAATTAGATTCATAACCTTTTTGGAATACATGTTTATATTTAGTTATTCTGACATGGTCACCGACATGAAACATAGGTAGTATAGTTTTTGATGATTTTTCAGATTTTTCATATAAATTACTCCAAACTGTCATTATATTATTAGAATTAACATCTGAAGGACACATTTTAATACTAGAATGGAAACTATGATTGTAAGAGTGTATCAAATTCTGCAAAATATCAATATATTTATGTGTATTCTTGTGTGTAAAATAGCGCCACATCTTCATTTTTAGCGTTCTTTGAAATCTTTCTACAATGCTTGCTTTGATGTCTGGATTATTTGTCGTATAGTAATTTATGTTTTTTGTTTTAAAGTATCTTTGAACATCTTTCGATACAAATTCAGTGCCTTTATCAGATTGAATGTGAGTGGGTGTAGTATTAGCTTCATTAAATATACTGTCGAAACACTTTTTTACGGTTTCTGAATTTTTCTTTTTCAAGGGTCTAGCATATGCATATTTACTAAAAACATCAATAACACAAAGAATGTAGTTGAAACCTTTATTATCTTTAGAATAAGTCCGCATGTCGCTTAAGTCAGCTTGCCAAAGTTCATTGAGATTAGAGAGAACGTATTTGTTCCGAGGGAATTTTCTATGTACTGGTTTGTGGAGTGTATACGTAGATTGGGATTGCAACCAGTTTTTAACTTCTTCCTTTTTCATTTTACCTTTCATAGCTTTTGATAATTTGTCGATATTGCTATATCCAGCTGGGTGTGATACATCATAATAAATTTGATCTAATTCTAATAAGGGGTCCATTTTTCCCAATCAATCTTTTTCTTAATTTTATTTGCGTGTTTATCTTCGCTCGTTGGCGTCAAATATACCTCTGTGTTTTGTGGCGGTTGTTCTTCGATGGCGTTTTGAAGTCGAGCTATGTACTCACGTCTTTTTGGATTGCCAATATATGTTAAAGGTACTTTTAAATCCTTTAACGCTTTAGCAAATTTTTCCCAACCAGGTGGGTCGTTGTTTTTTAATGGTCGCAGTGTATCGCTTACTAAATCGATAATGTTACTGTTAGGAATCACTTCATTATCTACAATCACTGTGCCAGCATCATTCCAATAAATTTTGTTTTTATTTAGTGACACCGAATTCAATAACAACTCACCTTTTTTTACATATGTTTTTGGTATTAAATTTAAAATTTGTTTTGTTGAGTAGGAAGGTTTTTTTTCGAGTGTAAAACTTTCTTGTTGCTTCTCTTCATCACTCAGTGTCTGACTGACAACTACATCTTTATTCTTGATATCATTATTTATATTAAAAAATTTCCAGCTTTCAGATGTGGGTTTAATGTTATCGTCATTTGAAGTTATTATAGGGAGTTCAATGGGACGACGATCTTCTTCCATAAAGTGAAGATATCTTTGTAAAATTTGTAAGTATAATTTACACTTTTTTCGATCATCCATATTACTGTCGAGTATTTTTTCCATTTCACTATCTAAACGAGAGGTAGGATTTTCATTTCTTTTTTGATTTAACTTATCTATTAAGCTTGGATCAACTAACAGCATTTTTTTGGCGTGTTCCATTTTTAAACTAGTCCACTTATCAATCCACTCAAAATAGAAC
This sequence comes from Sphinx pinastri, assembly GCA_947568825.1. Lineage (NCBI taxonomy): Eukaryota > Metazoa > Arthropoda > Insecta > Lepidoptera > Sphingidae > Sphinx > Sphinx pinastri. The sequence goes on along the minus strand of OX387614.1, from coordinate 14,571,219 downwards.
CCAATATAATCGGAAGAAATGCACCACCTTTTTGAACTATAATATTCTTTCTTATTTTATTTGTACTTTTACGTACCAATTTTCGTAGTAGATTTTTATACTTTTTTAGTTTACTCTTTGATTTTTCTTCAAGTTTTATATTTCCTTGTAAAACGTTATGAATACATTCACATATAAAATTAATTTCGTTTTCGTTACAGACTTTTAAAAGAGCTTGTTGATGTTTTGGTTTAAGTTTATAAAGAGCATTTAATAAGTGTTCATGCGTCTTTAAGCGTCGATCCATCATTTGTAAATGACGGGTATTGGTTGGTTCTTGACATATTTAAACTCTTTTGTGGGAATGTACACTGTAGAATGACCATCAGATGGAAATATCTTTGATTTAATTCGACACATGTCAAAAGTGTCTTGTTTTAGATCTATCATCAAATAGCCATGTGCTTCTTTTGTAGCATCTCTGTAAGCATCTTCTATGAATTTGCTATTTTCTGGTGATACTTGTCGTGCTAAGTAACGTATTTGAGTTTTATCACGTGGGTTTTTAAAATAAATTATGTAGTTTGAATTCAAAGAAATGTCTCTTTGTCCTTTACCTTGATGAAATAAATTTTGAGTAATGTAAAATACACTCAAGTTCCTATGATGACTACCTTTGGTAAATATGTCAACAATGCGACCATCAGATTCCCTCATGAGATCATCGATAATAATAAGGTTAGCTTCCTTTCCATCAAACATATTCAAATCTGGTATACCCTGATAATAGTTTACATTTGGTAAATTATATAAGGGCTGCATTTCATCAAAACACCAAGTAATTTGATGAAAATTGGTGTTGCACACCTCATTAATATGTTTAATAAAGTTTGTTACAAAATTAGACTTTCCACATCCACTTGGACCTGCAACTATGGCAGTAAAAGGATGATAAAAATGAAACATTTTTAAATGCACGTGTGAACTCGAAAAGCGTTTCGTAATGAATAAAACTAGAAGTTACGATTGAATGTATTATATTTGATTTTGTTTTATATACAAAGATTACATACACAAATACTTTGAAAAATGATCACATACAGTTCATAGCTGTTTTGAAAAATATTACAGTAAGAAAATTATTATAAAATAAAGTTAAATCAGGTATAACAAATAACTTACTACATACATTAAAATTTACATCTAATTTTTCATGATATTATACAAAACAGTTGTCATAGTAAAAAAATAAAGAAAAAAGATAGTACATAATAAAGACAGAACTTTAAGTTATTAAAAACCACAATTAAAACACACACACACATTAACATACATATTTTCGTTGTACAGAAATCGTTGATAAAATCAAATGTCCTTTATTTTATAATGACCCCATGCAAGAGTATCTGTTGAATTTTCTATTAAATAACGTTTTGTGTCATTGTGTGATAAAGATATTTTATTAATTTTTTGTGTATATATAGCATGTTTAATTGATTTAAATCTTATCATTTCACTGTATTGCGTTTTCTTTTCATATAAACATGATTTGTAATCGGTAAGACAAAATTTTTTTGTTACACTTTTGTTAATCCCTTTTGCTTTACATATACATTTATTCTGCACATCCATTGCATACATTTTAGAGCGAAGACCTACAAACTCTTTAAGAATTTTACCGTTATTTTCGTCTTTAAAAAAACCTAACCGTTTTTTATTCAATAATGGTAAACCATATTGATTATTTGGTGGATAGTCGGACGTATCAAAGTAGTTGACTAAATCAAGTTTTATATCAGCATAATAATTTTGCGTAAATATTTGATATATTAAGCTATCGGTATCAGTATATAGTAACTTAATATTATCTTGATATTTCATTTTCATATAATCGTAATGGAAATCGTATAGTAATGTTTTAGATATATCTAAAATACAAAAACCGAGGTAAATTGGTTTATTATATAAAACGTTAGTTTTATTTAATTGTATTGCAACTAAGCTCTCTGAGAATATAGATAAACTATGGAATTCTGGTCTTGCTATCAAAGATTGAGCACCTTGAGTTTTGCCACGATTTAACCAATGATTAATTAATTTGACATTAACTCGTTTTCTTACATTTTCCATTGTTTTACCAAAAACAGAATTATTCATAAGTTTAAAAAAATCTTTCTCAAAATCTGAAGTGGCTAATGAACGCATATGAGTATTCAAGTCTATGTAACTTTTCAACCACGCGGATTGTTCAAATTTTAAAATTCTATGTACTTTAACCAATCGGAGACCATTTTTTAAACATTGCTTAAGGTTTCTATAATGAATGACGTAAATTTTTTTATTTTTTAAATTTGGGATCAGTTTCCTGTCTTTGCTGTTTCCTAAACATACGTTTTCTGGACAAAATGGAAAATCTGAATGAAAATCATGTAAATTTTTTGAATATTCTAAATCTACTTCCAAAATTAAACCATGTTTGGCATCATCGGCTATATTAAAATCTGTATTTATATCGACCCATTCAAATTTGCCTGTTGGGAGACATTGGGACATAGCCCAACCATAAAGGTTATTTGCGTCTAAGTACATCAAAAATGAAGATGGTTTATCTGAATCGTATTCCGACATAAACATGTTATTTGCCACTGCATGTCTATTGCTGCATTGTGATATACCCCCCCGAATATTATTCGCTATAAACGTAACCTTGTCGATATCTGTTAAAAGTTCTAAATTTATTTTGGTAAAATTTAACATAGCATCCCAACTTAAACCAGGTGCTGTATAATAGTGGGCAGGATCTAAACCGTATGTTTTAAGACAGACATCCCTAAAGTTTTCAAATATATCTGCTAACAACAATACATCTGTTTTTAAATACAGGTCTGAATATTCACCCATGTTTTTACAATTAAAATGATTCCACACGTCTTGAGCATGATGGTATTCACTTTCTGTAATGTGACTATCATTTAAAGAACTATAAAATTGATCGCGAGTGGGAAGAGAAGTTATTTTTAAAGAATCAAATGTCTTCATGTATTCGTATGGATAAACACCTTTTCTTATTAAACGTTTAAAATCTTCTTCACATGGATATTTTAATTTGAGTTCACGAAATTGTTCAAGTAATAAGTTCTGAGCTAATTTGTTAAGGCTACTTGACATAAATTTAAAAGAATCAAGAAATCGTAATTTTATAACTCTGTTATTGATTTGTAAAACTTTAGAAAAAGAAATATATTTTTCCTTGTTCTCAGGAATAAGTTCAATGTCACCTTTCTCGAAATCAAGACCATGCACTATGAAATGAGCGTCATAATTACTTAAATTATGTAAAAACACTGGCACAAAATTAGGAGCTTTGTATTTCTGAGAGCATACTCTATGAGCTACACCTTCATATGCACCAGTATGCCAATTATAAGATATTGTTCTATCCACGTTTAATTTAGTAGCACAAATGTAACAAGACTCACTTTGATTGATATTTATTTTATTTTCTTCAGTTAACGGTAATGGTGATTTGACAAAAGAATTCTTTTTACAAATATTTTCTAAATCTGCGTAAATGAATTGCATAAATTTTAGCGCACAATCTTGCCCTGTATAAGACCTATATACTGAAAGATTATCATCATAAGAACATTTAACATAATACCCAAAACTATACGTTTCATGTTTTTGAATATTAACAGTTGATGATTGATTTGGATTGTTAGAACAACTCTCTATTGGTTTTAAAAATGCTTCAAAGTCAGCATACACAACGAATGGAACTCTTAATTTACGTTCATAGTTGTTAAATGAAATTTGGTTTGATGGTATTAATTCATTAAACCAGTTTCTTTTTCTATCGTTTTCCGATGGTAAATTTGTGCACACATTGAAACAGTCATTTTCTTGGTGTCGTTTTAAATTATCTAATGACGTGAAATTTAATAAACACCCATCACAAATATGAACTGCATGTTCAGAAGTCGATAACTGTTTAGATAATAATCTCGAGAGGTTTTTAATATAACAGAAATGACCTTTAGAACCTTGAGATATATACAATAAGTTTAAGTGAGTATTTTTACGGTGTTTCGTAAAGTGTAATGGACCCACAACTTTATTTGATTTGCTTATTGAATCATATTGTAATCCAAAAACATTAATACTTATACTATTTAATTTTTCAAACTTATGGATGTCATTAATTTTTATAGGAAACGATAGGTTATCAAATTTTAGTTTGTTTTTGTGTATTACATAAGATGATACCCTATTGGAACTATGAGTAGCTGGAAATAATCCTGACAAAACTGCCCAACGAAAGCATTCGTGATCGTTATTTTGAACATTGATTACAGCTTTCTTATGTTTTATATCTAACGGTAGGTCTATGTATGAAGATCCACGCAATGGGTTAAATTTGTTGACATTCATATCCAAGTGATTTATTTTAACTAAACTCCATCCACTACCTTTTTTTTGGAAATTGGTCATTTTGTTTGTTATTTCGGTAATTATAGATGAGAAAATAATATCTTTGTCATCACCTTGACAAACAAGATAGTTTGAAATTTGAAAATCAAAAACATTGTGTAGATTTTTTGTTTCTTGTGTGAAATCCGCATTGAGAATAAAATTAACTTTTACAACAGAATATTCTAAGATAGATCGTTCTAGTAATGTATAAATTATTTTTTTAATATTTTGTAAAAATAATTCAGGTGATTCAAGCTGTGTATCAGAAACTAAACTAGATTTCACTCGATATGTAATAATTCTATTACCGAAAGCACTATCAATGAATTGAACATTAGGTAGATTATTATCTCTTCTAATTAAATTATTTTTATGTTTATTGCTCTTATAGTGACTGGTCATATATTTTTTTGATACATATATGTGACACTCAGGACATTCAATTTTATCATTATGCTGTTCTGTACTTACATTTAAAATGTTATCCAGCGACGATGTAGATGTCGAAGGAGCTTCAAGATGAATATTTTTTCTTCTCTTTAATGGATCCTCTTCAAACAATTCAGTTGGCGCTAATCTTTTCCTGCTGCCTTCTCCATTCTGCATAGATCTGATGGATAAGAAAACTGTTAAAAAAATGTTATCGCACGAAATAAATATGCTACTATGTTTCTATTATTTAAATAGATACTAACATTATTTGTTATTTACACTGCAAACAATATGCTTTCATTGATAATACACCATCAATATCATCCTCATCGGAATGAGTTTGTTTTGAGATTTTATGTCCACTACATGGTGTATAATAAGGAGAAATATCAGGATCTCCCAACATTGATTCTGGCAAAACATTTAATATATACCAAAACCGTATGAAACGATGATATTTATGTAAAATTATCTTTTTATCGAAACTTGCAATCTCACTCTGAGATAAACTAGAAATATCAAGTGAGTGGTACATTTTGGTTGCACTTCAATGTTAAAAATATAAACGGAAGAAACAAGTTGAATGATTGTGCAAGATGTTCGAACCATTATAAATACTTTAAGTGTATCCCCTCTTCATGGATTCCCAAAACATGTTGCAACTAGTCTTAAAATAATAAAAAATGTTTTACTCACGTTTCAACTTGTCTTTGTTCCATTTTATCACAGAGCTCGTACAGTTCTTTGTCGTATTGCGATGACATCAGATCCATTGATTCGATATTTTCGAGAAGTGCGACGAGTTCCATGTTGTATAAATCACAGCTTGTATCCATGGTAAGGAATGTCTCAGTATTTTTAAAAGTTATTTCAACGCTTATATACTACCCAAAACAATGTAATTACATTCTAAGCTATCCACTTTTTTCCAAACAATTTATGAATGTTCCCAATAACTTTACAATCGTAAGCATGAGCATGAAAAAACACTAAAAAGATTTATAACTATTTACAATAATACTTAGCAATAACACAATTCACAAAGAGTTCTAGAATCAAAAACAAATTAATCTATTAAGTATGTAACTTAAAAGAGTACAAAGTTTAAATACAATACAATGTAAGTTAAATTTAAACAGGTAGATTCTTAAGTACAGTTAATACAATAATAGTTTCTTATTTCAATAATAGTAGTACAAAGCATATGATTAAAGTTATGATATTAAAACATTGACACGCACTGGCACTTTTGTTCATTTGTCTGTGTCTATAAAATATTTCACACAATCGTCCTTACTAGCCAACTGTTTGGTTATATTGTATATAGTGTCCTTGACACTTTGCAAGTTCTTATCACTGTCGTTTTCCGCGTAATATTTAACTCGCACATCAGCGTGTTTCCAATGTTCCGTCGGTGCGATGTTTTTTATTTTATTCACTTCATACACCTCAATTTTTATGAGATGTGATGCAGAACTGTTGTCATCGCTGTTTGATCGGATGTATGAAACACCACCGCTCGTCGATCGACCAACACTGGATGACTTTCTTGTTGTTGTCTTCTTCTTTTTTGGTTTTTCGAAGAACTCATCAATGCTGTTGCATTCGATCGGTCTTTTATTTGCTATTATCGCTTTTTTGACTTTAAAGGCGAGTGTACCTTCTTCATCACTAGGTTCGTCGATTTCTTCAGCATAATAGTAGTTTTTGAAAGTATTTTCAGAAAACTGTAACAAAATGAAATGAAACTGTTTTAATTATCGGTTAAGTAAGTACTGTATGATAAATACTTATAGGTATGCGAAGTATACATGTACACATTAGTAACAATGATAAATTAATAAGACATCAAAGATAGCTAAAATGTATTAACCTGGTGGATAACACATGGCATAAACAATTAATGAAACATCTGGTTACAACACTTTTAGATCAAAGTATATAAAGGTACTTACATTCATTTTTATAACACTTTCACTATTTAACTATTTCACAATTTTACTATCACTTCACTGTTACAAACAACTGGAGATCACACTTCGAGCAGAGCACAGAGTGGAATACGATACCATGTGATTTTGCGTCGGTCTTTTATATGGAGAGGGAGTATTGTTTCCTTGCAGACAAGATCCAACATGTTTCGACTTTCACCTTAAATGTTCCGTTGAATACGTAATATCAGGTAATGTGAATAATGGGAACCGTAATTATTATGACAATGAGAAGACCCAAAGGGTTTTACCTAGAATTTGAGAAAGGTATGGTGTATTGTAACGATTGCTTTATCTATAATAAACAATGCCCGTAATGCGTAAAGGGCGACTATTAAGTAATTTTAAACGGCTTTTAAGTAGAAACACGAGTTAATAGAAATACGAGACAAAGACCTTTGCATCCTTCAAATAAAAAAGGGTCGCCGATAGAAAGTAGAAAGTCAATAACACAACGAAACAGGGAAAATGTTGCTTTATCTATCATAAACAATGCTCGTAATGCGTAAAGGGTAACTATTAAGTAATTTTAAACGGCTTTTGCGTAGAAACACGAGTTAATAGAAATACGCGACAAAGACCTTTGCATCCTTCAAATAAAAAAAAAGGATCGCCGATAGAAAGTAGAAAGTTAAAAGCACAACGAACAGGGAAAAGGTACAAGCTTAAGGGAACCGTAGACCATGAACAAATTCGTGGTTCATACCTACCTCGCGGGTGATATGAAACGGATTCCGCGGACGATATAATTTTTATTCGCGGGTGTTATCAAAGTAATCCGCGGTCGATATCAAATTAATCCGCGGTAGGTATCAAATTAATCCGCGGTAGGTATCAAGTTAATCCGCGGTAGGTATCAAATTAATCCGCGGTAGGTATCAAATTAATCCGCGGTAGGTATCAAATTAATTCGCGGTAGGTATTAAAGTAATCCGCGGATTTATTCGCGGGTTCCGCGGGCCGAATCTGGAGCAATCGAAAACGTCGGCCATCAGCCGCCGGAGCGCCGCGGACCAGCCCTCGAACCTGCTCCAGTATCGGTGAATCCCTTACTACTAGCAGTAGAACCGGTGTGTCTGTGCAAAGAAATGTGATAAAAAGAAAGCGGGTGACTAAAGAGGAGTAATAGAACACAAATCAGCGATTTTTTTGTAATTCTTTTCTATCTGTCTGTATTTCTGTTTGTTTGTTACTGCAGATCTCTAAAATTACTGAACAGATTTTGATGAAATTTGGCACACGGGTAGATCATGTCTTGGATTAACACATAGGCTGCCGGGAAAATGAAAAGCGGGACTTTTATCCCGGAAAAACTCTTTCACGCGGGCAGAGCCGCGAGCAAAAGCTAATAATAATGTTTTTATGACCTACTGTGTATTTGTTTTTGGTTGACGTTCCTCTAGGGTCTAGCTGAAAATCAGCGCCAAGCATTGCTGGTTGGCATATGCTGATCTAGATCCTATTGACACTGTTGCGGTGGGACATATACCATCCACATTGAGTGAGTATCTGACTACTTACGTTAAAAAATGTATTTCTATGTTATTCACCACTCACCACCCAATTAGTAGCCAATAAATGTTTTTCTTTCATTCTTTCTTAACTCTCTAAGATGCGGAAAGGAGTTCCTGAAGATGAAAAAGGATTTTGATGATTCTTTTCGTGTTTGCTTTAGTAAGTACTTTCTTTTTTATGCCCTTTATTTTATGTGCTATCCGTTTGAATGTTATTTTTATTTATTTATTATTTTTTACTTTTTTTTTAATGTTGGCACACGCACACACATATTATATACACATAAAATTGTACTGTTTTTTCTTTTTGGGTGACGTTCCTCTGGGCCAGGCTCTAGATGAAAATCAGCGCCAAACAATTCATTGTTTGGCATTATGCTGATCTAGAACCTTTTGGCACTGTTGTGGTGGGACATATATCATCCACATTTGTTGTTGTTTTTATTTGATTTTTTTTAAATTTTCTCTTGTATATTGTTTTTTTTATTTTTTTATAATTGTATTATTATTGTTACTGTCACCACCCAATTTCGTTGCCAATAAATGTTTTTCTTTCTTTCTTTCTTTCTTTCTTTAAGATAGCTTTAATATAGAACCATAATATCAAGAATATTTTAATTTGACCATGAGCTTGATGCCTAATACTTTATAGTCATAGGTTTACTTTATTAGGCACGCAGGTGAATGTTTTTGTCGCGACATTACAGGCAACTCTACCTTTACCGCTGTACAGCTACGAGACGACGGTAGGTCAATAGTCATTATTTATGCTGTCAAAATTGGATTTCATAAACTAACGGTAAACACATAAAACGGCTTTTCAAGGGTTAGAAGACACTTCCGAGAATCCTTATCAACCTCCTCCACCTACCATAGATACACCGCGAGCGCGTACAGGTCATCGGTACTTGACTATCAACCACTGCGCTTGTTTTCGGGATAACAGAGCTTATTGCAAACAAAAGTTTCAACGTGAATATTTCTTTTTCTGTATCAGTTTTTGGGATGAAAGTTATGGATTTCGATAACTGAGGTATGATTCCCTTATTTATAATATATTTTACTTAGCCGCAATGTCTAATTCTTATAATTTGGTGGTGTCAAACAGAAGGTGTTTTCTTAGACACATTTTGACGTAAATTTACACTTTAAACGTTAATTTGTTGTACTACCGCGTTCGATAGGATCATAAATCTTTTTTTATTGTAAAGTACCATCGTTTTCTTAATACAAGTTACAATAATTGGCTGCAGAAGACTGCAGTTCAAAAAAATAGGGCCAGTTTTAAAGATGTAAATTTTTGTCAAAAAAAAATATCTTTCTTATTAGTTAAACAATCATTGTCTTTCCTTGTTGTAGGAACTTCGAGCACATCAGGTGTGAAAAGACCAAAATTTACCGAATTTCGAAGATTATTTTTTTTAGATTTCTTTCGTTCCTCTTCTTTCATCCATCCTTTCAATGTGGCCAAACCACCGAAGCATTCCTTTCTCAATCCTAGTCACTACATCCTCTTTCAATCCACATTTTTCTCTTATCACGCTATTCCATACTCTATCACTTACTTTCAGCCCACACATACCTACTTCTCAAAGCTCTCATCTCCACTGCATTTACCTTACTTACATACTTGTTTGAAAGAAATCTATGTCGCGAAAGTGAGTGGTAGCGTCGGACGGGGACGTCCTAGACGTACCTTCATGGACCAAATTGACGACCTCCTAAGGAAGGGCCAAATAAGGAGTTCTCGTAACCGACGAGCATGTATGAAGAGACTGATGACTGTAGAAGAAGCGAAAGAGGTATGCTTGGATCGTAGCCCTTGGCGCTCCATAGTCTCTGCCTACCCCAATGGGAGAAAGGCGTAAGTTTATGTATGTATGTGTATTTTTTTTTAAGAAAGTCACTTATTTTGGCACTAAAGGTGACCTAAAACAATTAAACATAGATTTTCTTGATTTGAATCAACATTTAAGGAGAAATGGGCAAAATGCCACATGAAGGAATAGGTTTTGTAGTGCACAGATCTGTATGAATGGCATCCTATGACTCCGACCATGCATAAAATATTAATACATTGGAGCAACTATAATTGAAAATTCTTTCCTACCAATAGGTCAGCTATCAAAGGAATCAGCAGAGGCCCGGAATAAACAAATTCCGCGTATATCGCGAAAACTTTGCTATGAAATTTTCGAGAGAACACTGTAATGTGTATCTCAGGTTATTACAGACTTCCGATCCACTAATAAGCAGTCTGATGCCTAAAAAAAGATATATTTCAAGAACATTTTGCCCTAAAACAAATCTATACTAATATTATAAAGCTGAAGAGTTTATTGGATTGTTTGTTTGTTTGGTGGAACGCGCTAATCTCAGGAACTACTGAACCAATTTAAAAAATTCTTTCACTAATAGGAAGCTACATTACTCCTGAGTGCTATACGCTACTTTTATCCTGGGAAAATATTTTTATCCCGGAAAAACTTTTGCACGCGGGCGGAGCCGCAAGCAATACTATGTCATATATTTTGTTGAGTTAGAGTAGTGCATTGCGTATATGCATATATCAAAAGTCTCAAAAAGGCCTTTGCATATTGGCCTTCATGCCTCTACTGTTCCCGTTTACTGTCCCCGATTAATATTTTTATTTTCAAAAAAAATGTGTCGATATGAAAAGTACTCTATAATCAGTTATATAATACAGCATATAAACGATATAAGTAAAACATATTTTTGGCCGCATCAACAGTAAATATTGACCTATGTGCGCGACGTCATATTCTTAGGAAACTACCTAATTTTTAAATTATATGAACCTTATTTAGCAATTTTTTAATAAGTACTTACAGTGGGGTATTCATGCAAAAACTGATGCCATTTGAACTTGTTTATTTCAAGAATCAAAAGAAACGGTCAGGAAGGTTATTGAGCATGTTGCACTCCAAGTATGTTAGTTATTTTTCTAGTCTATGGTAATTACAACATAATTGCTAAAACTTGCTCATATAATCTTGCTAATATCATGTCGTACATACCAGGTACGTATGGAGTACGCTGCGTTTAAGGAGGTAGTAAGTAGGTAAGCACTCCAATGTATTATGAGGATTAATATTGTAATACGAATATTATACTCTAGCGCTACATGATCAAATTGAACATGTCGACGGTACTCAATCTTCTACTACAAAAATATTTGTGAATACCTGATGTTCGAGCTAATAAAACTAATGTGTAAAAGATACACTTATATACTGTACAAAAGTAGATTTTTCTATCACTCACCAAATAAAAGTTAGGTTGGTAACTATATCAAATTTTTATTAAACCCTGACTATTTATAAAAGTAAACAATAGAAATCAAACCACTGGATACTGATATTTCCAATTTGTATGTTTTATTTTATTATACTATGAATAACAGACAATAGAAAAATCAGAAATAAAATTATCCGTTATCTTTATCGAAATACCACGAACAGATGAATACTTTTGTTCATGATAATCACCGTCCACTGCAGGAAGCTGCTGCAGTTGAAAACAAATATTATTATTTCTGAAAATCAATGTTTAAAAATTATGCTAATAAAATACTGGCGACCTGTTAGCGTATGAATCTGAATGAAGAAGAGTGGGAGAAAGAAGAAAAGGAAGTTAAATATTAGGAAACTGTTTGAGGCCTCGACCGTTAATGGCTACAAATGAGTATAGGTAACAATAAGCGGTTGGACTAATTTCAATTAAGACGTTTACACAAATAAGTACCGAATAACAACAGGTTTATAAGGGGTATATCCAAAAACGGGCTTAAAATTCTAACCAAGATACTTTAAATATATTTGGATAGTACTACCAAAACCTAGGCCTTTGCAATAAACCGTATAATTTAATATAAATGGAGGGGTCTAAAGAATGTTTTTTAATGGATCCTCATTTTTGGCCCTTTAATATCCATGAAGTTTGAGCCTGGATGAATTTTGAGGCCCAGCACCTTTACAAAAAGGGTACATCTCCTTAGAATAACAATTAAACATTTTAATGGGCCTGCTGATAGCAGCGGCGATCACGTAATCATCTCAGCCTTTATAGCTTTTTTTAGACCTGTGGGACTAAACCTTCCGAACGACTAAATCCCACAATGATTGAATCTCACCATTATATCGAAGGGCGCGGGCGTGCGCTTTGGAAGCAACCGCAACCCTCGCGGTCCTCTGATTGAAACCTCGGACGAACCGCAAGGCGGGTGTGCGTAGCCTTGTAGCTTTATGTCACCTTGTAAACTAGCGGGTAACCAGCCCGACTTCAGAGAGGCCGGAAGTCATCTGTTTAACGTCGACCATTACGGGGTGGGGGGCTACGACATTTATAATAGGTAGGCATTGGTTTTTTTTACATAAATGTAGGTAGGTATAGAAATTTCGGTCGCGTTGAACACATTTGAGACAAGAAAGGTAGACCGGGGAGGGAAAGGTATATTAGTGAGCCGTATAGGCATTAAGCAGTTGTAATTAAAACACAAAACGTAACAATACAGCTGTTAAAATCAGTTCCGTTTGTAGTGACCACTCTCCGATCGATTGCTCGACACAACCAAACGAGTCGTACGGGATATTTTGCAGGTACCCTAAAAATACAAAGGATAGGAATTAGGATGCTATAAACAGAAACACCGACAGATTTAAACAGGAAAATGATAGTTAAAAGTTTATATTATAAGTTATAACACCACTTCTGTTGCGTCGTTGATATTAGATTAACAATAGATAAAGTAAGATAGGTAACAAAATTACCTACTTGCCATAGGTATTTGAACACATAATTTTATTAAAAGGTTCAATATTCCATTGAATATATTATTAAGTACCGAGCCAACCATTTTTCTGCTTGTTATGCAAATGTTTACAGATGTCTAGAATTATAATGAGCACAATCGTCTCTGTCAGCAATTTGTGCCATAACATGTCATACGACGCCAGATCGAATGCGTTTGAAGAGGCCAAGAAACAAGCGTACTGAGTCAACAAGTTTTCTTTTCCTGTTAGACTTTTTAAGCTTTAACTAATTATGTTGATACTTAGTACCTACCTACTTAATTACAATAAACTGCATACAACATAATATGACGATCCAAGCATTGAATATTAGGTAGAGACACTGGATAATACTAAGCGTTTTAAGCGCCTTGACTTTTTGACAAATTTTGAGGTAAGTTCATGGGATATATACCTAATATCTAAGTGTCGCTCGCTACTCCATATAAAAAACCTTTCGCAAGGCCCATTGGGACAAATTTAATACAAATCTGATTGAAATTTCGGCGTTCACACAAAAATGTTAACAAACTTTCACTTTTATACTATTACTTAGTAAGATTATGGGTCCCATGATTTCTAATCAGAAATGTCCCTATCATTTTCATCGCGGTGCTATGAAGTCTGCGAAGCTAGGTGACCCAAAATCACTCTAACTAGTTGAGTTGAGAATCCTGTTTTATTTGTCAAACTGAATCTGGTACTATCCTTTATAAAGAAGAAAGTATAGTTAGTACATGTGCACAGCGATTCCTATTAATAAAAAAATATGTGTATGATAGGGATCATTTGGACCATAGAATAATAACGCCAAGAATGATAGTTTCATATCAAAAAACTGTCAAGTGTGAAGCATAAAACTCACTGATGTAATTTGGGTATAAGCTTCTTGGATGTAAGCTTACTTTAATGATAAAAATCTGAAATAAAAAATAATAAAATAAATCCCTTCTTTAGAAACGAATGCTTTTAAGTGGAGAAACCCTTAGTTAGAATGACCAAAACAATACCAAATTAAAAACAAATTACGTTTATTACGGGAATTGAACGGTTGAATGCGGTATTTACCCCATTCTAGTTTTATGATGATATGAATGAATGCCTTTATTTATATCAATAACTAGATTTTGTCTCCGCCCGCATGGAAAAGTTTTTCCGGGATAAAAAGTACAGCACTCAGGAGTAATGTAGCTTCCTATAAGTGAAAGAATTTTCAAAATCGGTCCAGTAGTTCCTGAGATTAGCGCGTTCAAACAAACAAACTCTTCAGCTTTATAATATTACGAGCTTTTGCCCGCGGCTCCGCCCACGTGAATGAGTTTTTTCGGGATAAAAGTCCCGCTTTATACTTTCCCGGGATAAAAAGTTGCCTATGTGTTAATCCAGGATATAATCTATCCGTGTGCCAAATTTCATCGAAATCCGTTCAGAAGTTTTAGCGTGAAAGAGTAACAAACATCCAGACATCCATACATCCATACTTACAAACTTTCGCGTTTATAATATTAGTAGGAAAGTATAGATGTGAAATGTCACTGGTTCTATTTTATTACGGTTCTTTTGCGAATCATAGTAAAAAAAGGCAGCATCACTATTCAACCGTATAATTGACCTCATTTGAAGCTTAGTGCTTACGTGTGCTGAAAATAAGACGAAAGTAAAAGTTAAAATTATAAATGAAAACTTCATAATTTCGAAAAAAGAAAAGAAACAGGTGTCCTAATTATAGATCTATTTTAATTTAAAATAATAATATAAGCTTGTTAAAAATTTGAAATGTCAATTAAAATCAAATCGACAGAAAAATAATATTTTCCTAATACTGGCAACACAATGTCAAAGCATGCAAAAGTACCAATTAAATAAGTTAATTTTAGAAATATATTAATTTTAGAATATTAACATCAACATTTGGGGTATCAATTTTCTTTTTTTGGCAACATTTTGATATAATGTCGTCTATTAAAATTTTGAATTATTGTTTTTGCTTTAGCTATTATTTTATGTACAAATATTAGATTAATCGTTATAATTGCATGTGAAATGTTATGTTACAATGTTTCTTAAGATTATCCGAGATACTGTGACATGAGTTTATTGCACAAACCATCATTTTAAAATGAAATATCGAGAGCTGCTAGCGCTACGATTTGGCCTTGAGCACTGACGCGGGCTGTTCGGTGACTAAGCCAAATAGCTTAGTTTTACTTGCCTCACTAAGCGTGTATGTTCACAGTTTCTATGTGTTATTTATTATTCTAAGATTTGAACGATGAATTTTTGTTAACCTGACGTCAGAAGTCAAAGCAATTACGTCAACGATATTATGATCACTTCGCACTACGAGAGCAAACAGGTTCGGTCCTAAAGTGCAATATTAATATTATTCGAATTGCGAGGCAGCTATAGACGTTTCGTCTTTCTACTTGACGCGTCTTATGAAATTTCAGAGCAGCAATAGAGTCACATTTTATATTTTCTCATAAACGTTCTGAAAAAAGTTACTTTCAAATTCTCATATGCGAATGCAGTAAACTGTAAAATGTTCTTTAAAAGATGGAAGTTTAAAGTTAAGTTATCCTTGAAATAAACTGTTACCTGCCAGAACCGAATCTCAGTGAACAATGGGACTATAGTTTTTTGTTTTATTTTTGGGAAAACCAGTACCTAGTACTTAACAAAAAAGGAAGCATAATTATTTTTAAAAAATACTTACTGGTTTCTTATGATTATGAATCTGTAAACGTCTAGGTACAAACATACTTATAAATAGCAATAAGTATCTGAAAGTTATTAACAAAATAAATTATCTTAAAATTACATTATTCAGTAGGTAATGGTAAAACTCATACATGTTTTACATTTTAAAATAATTAATTGTTATTTGTGAGATAATAATTTTATATGAGTTCCGTATATAACTTATATACAAGTACAAAAAATGATTAATAACGCCATATCAACAGCAATTTACTAAAACACCGATAAAAACTTAATATACGTATTGCGTAAGTATTTAATTATACCTAGAACACGTGATTTATGATAACTGTATAACTCTAGGTATATGTGCAGTTATTCTTGAGTTTATTACTTAGTTACTTAGCATATAGACGTCTCGAAAGAAATTAAGAAAATATATGTTTTAAAAAGTTCTTCCTACATATTAGATTCATACAACATAATTCATATTTCACCTACCTTCGGTAAGACACATAGTGGATAATGCAACAAATACTTAGTAAGACAAATGCATAGCAGCATATAGTATAACAAGAACATAACCACCAATGTTCGTATTAATTATTAACGTCACTGCAAATAATAAGATTCACGAGTCACGACTCACGTCTAGTAATATCTATAAAGCCTTTGAGCTTTGCAAAATAACTAATTAACAGGTGCATACGATTATACTTAATTAAATTCCACGCAATTTGGATTCCTGGTAGCTGGGGCTTCTGCCTATTTAAATGTACTGTGCTGGGATGAGAAATACATACTTCGTATTTTGTTTGTATAGATCCGACTTCGGATTAAGTTGTATGATTGTCTTCTCATTACAGATTCTATTTAATAATTATTATCAACTATCAAGTGATCTGTGATCCTCGGTCATCTTCGGTAATCATTTAATTATACCAACAAGGTACCTAATGACATTGTAGTTGCTTGGCTCTTTACTGGCACAACCTAGATCTACCTAGGTACGTGTTCCATAATGCTCAAGAGAAAAGTTTTATTTCAAAGTCTCGCAGATTCTATTTTCTTTCATCGATAAAATCCAAAAAGTATACCTAGTAAGAACTAAAAGCTTGTTTGTGGAATAGGTACTGCAGCGCACCGTTTTTAACCCCCGACAAAAAAAGATGGGTGTTATAAGTTTAAGGTGTGTATCTCTTTATCTGTATGTGTGTCTGTGGCATCGTAGCTCTCAAACGAATAGGCCGATCTTGACGCGTTTTTTTTTTGTTTGAAAGCTGCTGTGATCGAGATGGTTCTTAACTATAATTTATGAAGATATGTTCAGGCGTTTGAAGATTATCAGCTCATTTCTAACTTTCACAACTCCGATTGATTTAAAAGTTGGTGTACTGTGACTTCGGCAATTTTTTAAAGACATTTTAACCTTGAGCTGATGCTGCAGCATCAAGTTGCCTGTTGGATACCCAACTCTTTAACAACTTATAGCAGATTGAGCGTGTGTGGGCTTATAAGAATGGTCTCAATGAGTAGGTGGTAGATAGTTGATTATCAAGGCATCATGATGGAGAACATAGTAATTTTAAAAAGTTGAAACAAAAATTAAATTAAAATTAAAATAACCCCGACACAAAAAGTCTCTAAAAAGTTAAAAGAACCGAACTCCGGACCAGGGAGATGAAAATACTTCTTTGGCGGTCCCCCGACGCGAGGGCGCTTGGGTCAAAATATTACTAGGTACTTAAACGACAAACAGACTTTTATTTATTAATTTTTTATAGACTTTTTGTGTCGGGTGTTATTTTAATTTTTATTACAAGTATATTTTGCCCCTCACCGATTATTTTGATGCGTCGCCTTTGTCAGCTGCGAATACTTAGGCCTCGTTTACAGAGCGGCGCGTGCAGCGGCCCGCATCATTGCACGTGTAAACCAGTGTAAACAGAAACATACTTAGCAATGTACGATGTTGTTTATAAAGATGTGTGGCGTGAAGAGTGGCGGTGCCTGCCGCGGCGCCATTCGGTGCCATGATTCGATACTTAGCCAACCCTATGTTCTCGGACAAAAAATCGATATGTAATTTCTTTTTATTCCCTCTGGGCACAATATTTAACTAACAAAGAAAATAATCTCACTGGTTCTACAACATTAAACAGTATTTAAGTTTTTCCCTGGTATTGCAGATTCTCATGGGCGGCGGTGATCACTTACCATCAGATGAACCGTAAGCTCGTTTGCCCCCTATATCACAAAAAAAAAGTTTCATGCCTAATTTGTTTACAACTTCCTTCGATTATTATTTTTGAAACATTGTACCTATATCTTTCTTTCAAAATTTCTGAATTATTGAGTAGGTATTTCAATAAACTAGGTATGCGAAGAGATTGTTTTTATAAATGAGTTGTAGATTTAGTTTGTTTTAGAACGAATGTTTTACTTGTTCATTTCAGTTGGTTTGCTTTTTGAATTAATATTTATTTGTTTTGGTAAATTTTTATTTGTATGATTGGTTGTATTCTCGTGTTTGCATTCTCGGCTACTTATGATACTATAGGTACCCCAAGATACAGGCATGACCTAGTTTGGGGACCTCTGATAATATTTTAAATACCCAACTCAGATATGTCAATTACTGTTAATGTATATTTTTAATGTTTTTATAGATCTATAGATTTCCTTTGGCGGCATAGCGGGATGAAAGCGTGGCGAGACCGTGACGCGATCTTCACGCAAATCATGTCGCGTGTCTTGGTTGGACGCATAGAGTAACTTGAATATAGGGTAGGTACGAGGGTTGGAGTTGGACGCGCCAAGCTAGGCTTGGCAGGGAGTGACACCAGTCATGATCGTACTACAAAATAACACTGTTACCAATTCCTAAAACCCTAAAGGGCCAAAGTTTTCTTCTTGTAATGACTTTTCAGCATACATTTGTGTAAACAAAGAAACTTAAAATTACAGTTGATTCATTGTAAAAATACTTGTCATTCATTCATTTCAAAAGAAATAAACAAGAATCAACGAATTCCCATATAGCAATCATGGCATAGACAAAGTAAACAATCACGAGTAGTAGAGTGCGTTTCAACTTTAAATTCCGATGGCGTGATGTTGGCAGCAATGTATAGGTATGCAGTGCCGCTACATCACACAAAATGTGTTACCTTGAAATAAAGTTTTTTTTTGTAATGGGAACATGTTTTGTTTAGTAACAAAACACTAATATATTCAAATCAAATTTTAAAATATATTTATAGCATAAATTATGTACCCACTTTTCAAATAGTTATTATTAAAATCATTAAATTCTGCCGTAAGTACGTAATAATCAATTAGGTAAGTATTAAGTTTCCAATAAATGCTTCTTTTTTTTCTAAGATGTATGGTGCCGAACTACAATTAGTTATGTCACGAAATTACACTATGAAATTAATTCGCAACTTCCGGAAGTAAATCAAACACTATTAACATAACTGATGAGTGAGTAGATGTTTAGCAGCAAAATAAACTTTAGTATGTTTATCTACTAAACCATTATTAACTACATTTATAGATTTAGTATAATATACGAATAAATAAAACAAGATGAATATTCCTTTATAATAATGAAATAACATTAGTTTTTTAATGAGCCATGGAGGTAACTAATTATTAAAAAGCAATTATGACAATTCAGCACAAAAAACACAAAACATATTAATTAGCATATAATACATTGTATCATTACACTGGCTATTTATTTATTGTTATTTTAATCGATGTTATACAATTATTGTTTATTATTTTTGATACTTTAAATTTTATTCAAGGAAATACATTAATCCTCTGGTAACCCTACTTTCTTAAACTGAAATGGCGGCAATACAAGCCTGAACATATTTTAAAGGAATAAGTAGGGTTTCTTTACGTTTTTCACACGCACACAGGCTCTCCACTTTCAACGCCGTCCGTCTTTCACCATTTCTTAATGTTTCCGACACAGAACATAATAAAATTTAATAAATCTGCATAGTTGTCTTCATAATGTCCACCATCGTGTCAGACAGGGGTGCCAACATCACACCATTGGTAATTTAAAATGAAACGCACTATAGTAGAGTGGTTGACAGATTTATTTTCAATTTATAAAGGTCTATATTTGAAGTAATACTAGTGACATTACTTTATTAAACTCATCATTCTTAGTAACGAAAAATTGCTTTAGATATTACTCCATCGCCAGGTCAACAACTAAATATGAGAGCAAAAAAATATAAAGCGGAAAGAAAGTAAGTAAAAAAAGCAATGAGAGGTGTCAAGGGACACCCGGATGGAACGAAGTTCCTTTCGATTAATTAGTGAAGGAATTGTAATAAAATTTTATTTATATAACAGAGTGTGTATATATATAAATATATAAATATTTTCCTATTTCCGTTCCAATACATAAGTTTCTAGAGAAAAAAACAAATAAATACGTGTGGCACTCGGAGATTGCCGCGGTAAAGCTATTGCATAGCATTTTTATCACAAATTTTGATTGACTAAACACAAATTCGATCTTACGCTTACCACATAAAGTAGATTTTTAAACGCGAGCAAAGCACGTTTAGTCTTGTTATTGATAAATGTCAGTAACCAAAGTAGAATAAATCAACAAAATTTGAAAAAAGAATGTTACGTTCGATTCTTTTGTACTCGTGCCGTGCCAACGCTGGGGAAATAGCTTCTACGCAATGTATTTAAGATTCATATTAGATTAGTAAGAAATGGTTTTAATGACTTTAATAAATAAAATAAATAAAAATATACTCGTTTCAAGAATTATAGCTTTTACGCATTGTATTTAAGGTTCATATTAGTAAGATAATAGCAAAAAGTGTCGTGACAATTTTTTTCCGTCCAGCCCCCTTTCACAACGCGCGATAAGGAACTTCGTTCCAATAACTTTATATCCACAAATCAGAAAGCCCGTAAAAATACCCATAAAAATATTAAGCCCCTAAAGAATGTCATCCCTCTAATTTGGGGGAAAACCCCTAAGTTGGGAGCCCTGTCTAGAAAACAATAACCCTAACACGAGTTTACGCATTATCATAATATAGTATTCGTATCGAGTAAGTTTACGCATTAGACGATACCATACGTCAACGTAGTCGGGTAAGAAAGAGACACGTGCTGCCATTTTCCATATAGTTATTACTCGTTATATAGTTGATTTCTCGATTTACTATCCGTAGTTTACACGCGCGCAAAGTTCACGCTGACGTATTTTAGTTCCAAATACGCTCACTGGAGCGGTGTTCACATTTCCATACAAAAATGTAGTTAGTCGAAACCATTACGTTAACTATACGATAGTGCGTAAACTCATGCCAGCGACCATATAGCCATATAGTCGCTGACTCATGCTAACAAAATTGACAGATTTGACCGCGCGGTTTGGCGTGACGTGAACGAGCCACGCCAAGCAGCGCGGTCGTGCACGTTTTGGCGGGAGCTGTCACACACATGACACAGCTAAGCGTGGCACGTTCTATGTGGCGTCTCCCATACATTGTCATAGTAATTCGCACGCCAAGACCACGCGACGTGATTGTTACGACCAGCCCCGCTTGCTGTGTGGCGAAGCCTTTAAATATGCTTTAATATAGTTGGGATATGTACTTGCAGGTACTATCTCTGTCTGCATTTATAGGAGAAATACAGCCAAAAACAGCGCCTGCAAGTTGTAAGGACTATTGCGGAGTAGATGGGAATTAATTAGGTCTACTTATTAATAGTATTATCTTTATAACAAGTATTGAAACCTAGTTTCATACTTCAGTTATTGACAAATGGCATCGAAACTCTTTTTTTTGTATTTTAGCAGTTTTAATCTACCCCTACTTTTATAGGGGTAATTAAATTCTAGGCAAAAATATATTTAAGAGAATATATTTTTGCCAAGAATTTAATATAGTGAGCGACGATAGCCTAGTTAGGAGTGGAACTCTATAAGAATTTAGAAGGAATGTGAAGTCTGCCAACCCGCACTAAGCCAGCGTGGTGGACTATGGCCTTAACCCTCTCAGTGGTAGAGGAGGCCCGTGCCCACTTACCCGCAGCTGAGGCAATATATAATACAGAGTTGGTATGGTGGATGGCGGTCGAATATATTCGGCCGTACCACGAGCCAGTTCAGACCGAAAACTATACACAGGCTGTATGTACACTGTGGTTTTATTGACTTTTCGTTTTATTGATTTGTGGAAAATGGAATTACTAGACCTACTGCCAGTGCTAACAGACATATCGGTAGAGGAGTTTCGATAAAGCCATTACAAAAAGTTAAAAGTATAAAAATTATGTTACTATAAAAGTTACCGGAAGGTAACTTTTATACTGTACATTATATAGCCAGATTTACTACTGCTAGAAGGAATTCTAGCAGTAGTAAATCTGGCTATCTAGGACGTCGGGGCACGTTCTTTCATATTACATAGATTCAAGTACACTAGACTCAGTATCAGCGTGGAGTCAGGATTTTGTGCCCGATATGGCGACAGACTCGCTTTGTGATGTGTCATGGGACGGAACGCACATAGTGAAAAGTGGGTGCCCTGGTAGCAACTCTGCCTACTCCTTCGGCGATAGACGCAATGTGTGTGTACACTACAGTGTTATACACTAGACCCTAAAATAGTAAGTCTATAGACCATGTATAAAAAGAGTAGGTAAGTGCCAAATAGAGGCATTTAGCCCAAAGTCTCGAAGTCTCCTGAAACTTCGCCTAGAATTAAATATAATATTTATGCTACAGTATAATGACTCAATAATGATTGCACTGATTATGATTTTCTCAAAAAACATAATTACGAAACACGCGCAACGGTTAATTTTAAATAATCTTAATTTTTTACAAGTTATTACACAGTCAATTCTATCGTATTTATATGTAAGTTATTGTTCAATAATAATCACTTAACTGTCATGACGTTACACACTGATAAGAGTTTCCTGTGCCATTCCAAAAACAAACGAGTCATGTAACCCGATATCCCCTGCTTCTGCGAAATTTATTTATGCTTATAATAAAACGTCAAAAAGACAAATAGTATCGAAATTAACTTTTTATAAAAACCAAGCTTTTACTCGCAGTTTCGTCCCGTCACGCAGTGGCGGGCTTAATAAACGCAGGGCTCTGGGCGGCAGATCTTTGCGAGGTCTTTTTTCTTTTTGCCCTTAAACTTAACACCTAATATATCACTGTGACGAGCACGGCGCGGCGTGGCGAAGGTAGAGCTACGTATGCAGTAGTGATGTAACGAATATTCGTATTCACATTCGCAATAAATTATGCGAATATTTTGCGAATGTTTTTGGCTATGACATGTGAAAATAATTTATATAATAACACTAAAACAGATTGTGTTTAGAAGGTATAAATAATTTTGTTAGTATTTATAGTCCTCATACAAAATCAAAATTATATTTTGATAACAATAAACTTCCAACTTTCTAAACGCACTTAAGTACTTTAAATTATTTTTTTACCGAGGCCACAACGAGATAGGATTTATGTTGTTATTTATACGAGATTTTTCCATACTTGAACTATTATCTATACTATTATATAAAGCTGAAGAGTTTGTTTGTTTGTTTGAACGCGCTAATCTCAGGAACTACTGGATCGATTTTGAAAATACTTTCACTAATAGGAAGCTACATTACTTTTTATCCCGGAAAAACTTTTCCACGCGGGCGGAGCCGCGCTCAATGCTAGTTAGTTTATAAAATTATTGGAAAATATTTTAAAATTATAACAAACACATTAAAATATTTAAAAATATTATAATTTATTGACGACTTTCCTTCAATGTCAGTGTACTTTTAAATCCTTCAGTTGCATTGATGATGAATTTATTTAACTCGAATGGACTAGTTATATTTGTTTTACCACAATTAGTGTTGTTTTTTCTTAACTTGAAATTAATAAGTTACTAATGTCGATATATGGCGTTGCAGTCTTAGGAGGACGCTGAAACATATCGGAAGCTCGATTGACAGATAGGGAAATCCTCCTGACACGACGTCCATGCTTACAATGTTGCAAGCATCAAGGAGACGGTCGAGCGGAACAAAGGCTCCAAAGTGTTCGCAAAAGAAATGTCTATTGGGTAAAGCGAAATGCCAAGCTGAAGACGGAGGACGGCAACGTAGTGTCGACGAAGGCAGTGAAACTAAGAGAGCTTTGAGTCCTTCACATGCTCTTTTATTCCGCGCTACTCGAGGGTGTAACGTCTGGAACAAGCGTATGGTGCTGTTCTTCAGGAAAGGTCATAAAGAATTATAGGCCCATCGCACTCCTGAGCCATATTTATAATCTGTTCTCGAGTGTTATCACGAATCGTCTCGAATTCAGGCTAGATAACTTCCAGCCTCTCGAGTAAGCCGGATTCCGAAAAGACTATAGTAGGTACCATAGATCACATTCATACAAGGTGGCAGGTTATATAGGAAATCTAAGAAATATAACTTGACACTTTAATTACCGTTTGTGGACTATGAGAAGGACTTTAATTCGATCAAGACCTGGGCTGTGTTGCAGTTCCTCTAGAAGAGCCACATTGACTATCGGTACATTAAAAGGCTGAGGTGCTTGTACAACAAGTCATCAGTCCATCAAACAGTAGGGTGTACTACACTACATCTACCTACCTAATCACGGTTTCCATTCCAGCATGGCAGAAACAGTCCCCTCTCCCGATAGAATTTCTTTAAAAAAATATAACAGACCTAGTATTTTTATGTAGACCTACTTTTTAGAGCAATTTACAAGTTACCTATTCAATAAAGGATACACCTATTACCTACCTACAAAAACAATTTTATGATTTAAAACAGTTTTAAAAAAATGTTGGAACACAAATATTTAGTTTTTAGTTTAGTTGTTAGTTTGGCACCGTCTGTCAGAGTAAGCCAGCATTCGTCCCTACTGAACCGAAGATATCCACCACAGACTAACAAGTTAGTATTGCCTGTATAGGGTGTATCGTGTATGTAATGTTAGGGACTCGGCCCGGAGTCGTCCGACGTTTCCTATCTATCCAGAGAAGCCAACAAAACCGTCCAGTCCTCCCTATAAAGGCTGGGTGGTATTGGTTACCAACTTCATTCACTAAATCAAAAAGTTTTTGTTATAATAATGTATTAATTCAGCTTGCAACTTGCACTATTTCAGAAGTCAGTATAAAGTGGTGTCATCTATTAATTTAACAGGGTTTAATTACTAAGATGTAGCTCCACCTATCGGCGTTGCACAATACTTTCACATTCCATAACGTATTCTTGCAGGTTAATAAAATTAAAGGAAATGAAACACAACAGTAAAGTAGGTATTCTGCGGTTATATTAATCTATACTAATATTATAAAGCTGAAGAGTTTGTTTGGTCGAACGTGCTAATCTCAGGAACTACTGAACCGATTTTGAAAAATCTTTCACGAATTGGAAGCTACATTACTCCAGAGTGCTATAGGCTACTTTTTATCCGGGGTAAATATTTTTATGCCGGAGAAACTTTTTCGCGCTGGCGGAGCCGCGAGTATCACCTAGTTCTCAATAAACTTGGTAGATGGCATTGTGCGGGAAAAAAATTATGTGCTCAAAACAACAGGATAGTTTCCTGTATTCGATTTTGTATATTATTTTATACAACACAAAAAAATACGACAAAGAAATTATTCTGTGAAATCAGCATCAAAATTGGTTGAAAAATAAAGCAGTTATAGGGAATGTGCACGTCGTAAGCTCTGCCATCTGGTGGCGCAATCTGAATCTTTCAGCCTACCGATACTTGGTGAAGAATAACATTTTTGTTGATAATATATTGTTGTGTATCTGGATGCTCCAATACATAAAAATAAACAATAAAATGGTGTAAAATTCTATTCTTCTTCTTAATCGTTACACTCATGGCAGAGTGGTCGTGGTCGTCACGTCAGGGTGTGTGGCTCGCTTGACAATCCTGCGCCAGTAATTAAATAAAAATAATAATAATTAAATTCTATTACGTTCCCAATAATGGTACCTAAGTACTTATATTCCACAACAATAATAAAAATTAAAAGCTATATAAAACTTACATATGTATGCGTTCGTCTATACAAATATTATAAAGAGGCAAGATTTGTATTTTTTTGTTGTTTGTAACGAATAAACTCAAAAAATACTGGAGGATTTCCATAATTCTTTCAACATTAGAATGTTACATTTTCCCTGAGTAACATAGGCATTTATTAAAATAAAGAAGTTTTGAACTCAATATTCAATACAAACAAATCTGTAGTTAAGGGAATATAACTTATATAACCTCCTAACTTTACTTCAATAACATAAAAATAACTAGCTCCCATCTAAAATAAAGGATATTTTGGTCACGCTGTCTATCAATAGTAATCGGCTGGAAGTTGGAACACACTGGTTGGTTTACTGGTGGTAGGTCTCTCATTATGTATGCCCTGTGGTTCGGGGGCATCTAAAGAATTCCGCCACGGCATCCCCTGCCTGTCGTAAGAGGCGACTAAATGGGGTTGGCGATAGTCGCGGGGTGAGCAGTGGGGGTCTGTTCACTCAACTACTTCAGTAAGCGACTCCGAGGTGGACGACAATGCGCGTAGTCGGTCTCCCGCAGTCGTAAACGCCGAAGGCGTGCTTTAGAGTTTGGAGGCTTCTCAGCCTCCTCATTTAGAGAGGGGCCGCAATGCGGCATCGCGCTGGGGCGGTCCTGTGCAGCTATCTTTGTGCAACGAGATACCCCGGGGCCGTCCCGTAGGCGCCGAAGAAGGCCACCGCGGGTTTTGGTTGGTATGCCGGTGTAGGGTGTACATAGTGTTAGGGACTCGGTCCAATGCTCGCTCGGATGATGCTATACTCCCGAGTATCGACATTGGGCCGTAAGACTGTGTGAAACCAACATAACCGTTCCACTCACCCCCCAGTGGTGGTAGCGATAAAGCGTTTTTTCCCCGCGATAAAAAAAAAAAAAAAAAAAAAAAAAAAAGGTCTCTCATTATGTAAGAGGCCGTCTGGGTGGGTACCACCGCAATGTCTATTTCTACCGCCAAGCAACAGTGTGGATGCACTGTTGTGTTTCGGTTTGAAGGACATTGTAGCCAGTATAACTACTGGACATAATGAGACTTAAAATCTTATGTCTCAGGATGACGAGCGCAGTGGAATGCCACACAGTACTTTGTAAGTCAAGGTGCTGGATGGTGTTACTACTGTTTATGGGTGGTCGTATCGCTTACCATCAGGCGAACGGCACGCTCGTCTCGTCATTCCATGCAATAATAAAAAAAAAAAAAAAAACACATATTTTATAATAATTATACCTACTAGCGAACCGTCCCAGCTTCGCTTCGGTAGCATAACATAATACGCTTTCATTTTTTTTGTCACAGTATCTCTTTTGACGCGCTTAATTTTCTGGAATAAAAGTCCCTCTATATACTTTCCCGGGATAAAAAGCAGCCTATGTCCTTTCCGGGATTTCAAACTATCTCCATAACCATCGAAATCGGTTCAGTAGTTTGGTCGTGACGGCTCTGCATGTGTGAAAAATGTTCTGCTTTGTATTTTCCGGGATAAAAGTAACCTAAAACCTCCCCTGGGTCCCAAACTATCTCCATACCAAATTTCATCAAAATCCGTTCGGTACTTTTTGAGTTTATCGCGTTCAGACATACAGACAGACGCGGCGACGGACTGTATTTTATAACTAGCTTTTGCCCGCGGCTCCGCCCGCGTGATGAGTTTTCCCGGGATAAAAGTCCCGCTTTATATTTTCCCGGGATAAAAATTTCCCTATGTGTTAATCCAGGACATGATCTACCCGTGTGGCAAATTTCATCGAAATCCGTTCAGTAGTGTTTGCGTGAAAGAGTAACAAACATCCATACGTCCATACTTACAAACTTTCGCGTTGATAATATTAGCAAGATATGTAAGAATGCCATATTATAAAAAATATGTAAACATAATTTAGGTCTGGAAAGTTTATTTTTTGTGCACATGTGGCACTTGTGTCGGTTTTGTAGTGCCACCTACAGCTCGTGCACGATACCCATAGCGACCAGATTAAGTGGTCCCTTCAATGTCGTTATAACTGGTTTTGTTTGTATTAGGGTCCAGGTTAAAGTCGAAGGCATGAAATAAATACACTCGTATCGTTCATCTATGCGAACCCATACAGGTGCACACAGACTCACTCCACAGTAATTATTTTTGTAATTATATTTTAATGGCGACAGAATATTTATTACATTGAAATCCTTACAAGACTATCGCGTCCACCTGAAAGCTCAGTTGTGTATAAATGGTACAGTTATAGCGAACCATTACTTGTTTCTACCAGAATATGCTTATTTTTATTTATATTGACACAATAATTGAAAATTACAATCTAAGTGAATGAATTACAATGATTACAAATTTAAAATATAACTAATAGATATTACAACTCGTATTTTTCTTAACATTTTCTAGTTTTCTATATTATAAACATACTTGAGATAGGTATTAATATAACTTGTATAATATAGCACTAACTTACAATATAACTTGAGTCAGAATATTATTATATGTCATGATAAGTAAATATAAATAATGTTATAGGTAGGTACTATAAACCTATTGAGACAATAAAGAACAATTTGCTTTATTTATAATCCACGTGTTTAGTATAATTTTCTGTTCAAACAGTTAGGAGTGAATGGCACACGTATCTTTTTCCAATTCATTGCGTTTTCATCAATTCCGACGGTTCAAATATTTGCTACTTCCTTATTGCCTCAAATTAAAGTTACGTTAGGTATTATATGAGCGGATTAACTGTGATGCTCCTATAACTATAAATGTAAATGCACCTAACTTATTTATGAGACGTAAGTATGGATAATACGGATAATATACAATTTCACAAGAATCTTGTTCTAACATGAAGTTCAAAACTGACAACATCATACACCACACATGACACAAGTGAAATACCAACTCTAATTGCTCACACATCACACTGAAACAGGCTCTACAGTGGCACGACACTACGAGTGGTAGAGAGAAGACTGAATGTCAAAATGTAAGCCTCGTGTCTAATCTTACCAACAGCACTAGTAACTGTACGTGCGCCTAGCATACACGCGCCAGTCCACACGCCGACAAATCAGTACCCGGGCACGAATTTACGCGCTATTGTATAGTAAACATAATGGTTTCGTTTAAGTAAATTTTTGTATGGAAATTTGAACCCCGCCCTGGTGAGCGTATTTAGAACTAAAATACGGTAGCATGAACATTGAACGTGTGTAAACTTAGAATAGTAAACGTGTAACTATGGTAACGGTAAATATAAAATGTATGGTAATCGACAGTACGAATCTGTTATTTTGACGCTTAGTACTATCAAACAAATGCGTAAACGATAACTACATCGATACGAATACGAGACGAACCGTGGAGACGAATATTATACGATATGCATAAATTCCTACTATGGGTACTGAAGGCGCCGCGAGACCGGATCTCTAAATCTTGAAATATATATCCATTTCCTAAACTATTAACTTCCTTATTCTTAAATCCTTATATTTGAATCTAATGGCAGTGATGGTCAGCAGTTGCGGGGAGGGATCAAGTCAACCGTCCCCAAGAATCGAACAAAAGAGATTTACGACAACAAAATATTCTGGTTATTACCTATGAGCCGCGCTTCGCACCCTCGCGACGACACGATGTCGTGATGTGAACGACCGCGTCCTCGTCTCGACTCGTCTACTCCTAAAGTATCGTTGGCCGATACGTAACTACAATCATTTATTTAATACCTTATGATTATCATTTCAATGATATTTCATATATTTATGTATACTTTTTGACCTAACACTTATATTTAATTATTCTTATTTAATATTAATCATATCGAAATGTAGAGATGTTAGACAATTAAAGCGCACTATGTATGACGTATTACCAAGCAGCAGCAAAGTAAAATCTGAACCAATAGCCTAGCCAACATATTCCAAGCACGCGAAGCAAGTCGAACAACTTTATTGCCGAGTTTTATCTCTACTTAGGTTCTAAGTCCTATAACACCTTTAGCTTTTATAGGCAGTTGGCTGCGGAATGACAATGGAATGTATCTTATAGTGAAACATTAAATTACGACGTTGAGCCTGCTTCAGTGAGAACAGCCGCAATACTCGTACAGATATTAAAGACTCGATATTCTCTACAACCAGACAAATGTCCGGACACTACATGATAAATATATTTAGCCAGATAGGTACATCTAAGGATAAATAAGGTAAAATGTGTGTATTTTGTGTTCAGCTGATGTAGATTTAACACGTCATGTAATTAAATGTATAAATGTGTATATTAATATGATTCGACAGTAGACTCGTTGAATGTTGAATTATATTCGTTGAGTAGCACGTCACATTGCACGCATTCTATTTTGTGGTTCAGCAGACGCGAGGCGGCACATACTTCAACGTAAAGTTATCGACATTTCATCAAACATGGACACAATCCAATTTAATATAAGTAATATATAAATTTTGAGTACATTCAATCCTAAATCTTAACAATTAATACAATATCAAAATTTTATGGACTATGAATTATTAATAACATGAAAAAACAGTCTTCCAGGCTTTTTCGTTTATCAAAACTTGTAAAATGTAAATTTGTCTTTGTAAAACCCAATAAAGTACAAGAATCTCAAAACAGTCTAACGTTACACAACACCCCCGCCCACTCGTGTGATGCGGCGGCGCTGACGACAATTTGTCGTTCAATTATCTTATTATGATAACCAATTTTATTTCTTTTGGTTTAATTAATCTAATTTTTTTTAATTCAATCATCTAGTATTCGAAAGTGTAAACTCGCCAATCGAATTGAAATATGAGCAAGAGGACCATGTTAGTTTCCGAGTATTCACGTTTACAGCGACGATATTGTTCAGTGATCAGCGACACGTGTTTATCGCGAGTCGAAAGCATTCTTCGAGTATGTATGTACTTCGGTCGGTGCTTCGTTTTTATAAATAAATTAAAACCGTCTCATTCGTCTTTTTCTCAGAACACCACAACGCAATGAAGTTATTTCAATTACGTAACGAATCATATTACTAGCCTCACGTACTTCCAATGACTGTTTATACATATTAAACTCAGAATAAATACCTACAAGCACTTTATTCTGTGATATTAAATCCTTAATTCGTTCCACCGACCAATAAAGTACGATGTTCAAAATACTGTCAGTGCAATGAGAACGAAACAATCATAATAATTATGAACAAATCGTTTCAAAGCATAGTGAATTTATGTCCATATATAATATGTCGTCTACATGAACTGACACAATGCTATTTTATGACACATCAAACAAAATTTATATTATATTTATAATAATAAAAATTAAACAATAATAATTATAAATAAGGACGCATTGGCATCCATGTCAACTGAAAGTACGGGAAAGACAAATGGATTTACGCGCTTATATTTTACAGAACTATTACGAGTCTGACTCTTAACTAACGCACAATCAACGGTGTATGTTACCACGTGACCCACGCGATACCCGCGACACGCGCCGCGCTTTACTTCTCCTTCTCGTTGTCCGTCTCCTTCTCCTTCTTTTCTTCAGGCTCTTTCTCCATCTCCTTCTCGTCACCCTGTAAGTCAGAGTTTGCATTGCTTTATTTTATTTACTGTGTTTTTCATTTGCACTTTATCAAGTATGGATCAAGATCAATTATCCTATTCGCCGCTAGTACCCAAAATGTAAGTGCCCACAGGTTTTTGCACTAATCGCTATTTTATTAATATCCTGTTTATTAATCGGGATTTATATTACCAATATGATGACTCTCTACATTTAATAGAAATTGCCTACTGGTTCTATCGATAGATCTGCATCGATCCTATTTTCCTTTCAGCGTGTCGGTTAAGCGATTGAGAGATATTTCAAAGACGCGATATAATATTAAATGAAGTATTTCTGACACTCACCTTGCCCTTTTCTGGTTCGTCAGGAAGCGGCTGTTTCTCAGCTGGGCCGGTGCCCTCCTTTGTCTCCTTGATCTCTTTCACTGGCTTCGGCTGGTGAGAGTTCAAGTCGAGCGTGGTGCAGACGTCGTCCCAGTCGAGGAAGGCGCGCTCCTTGATGCGCGACACCAGCCCCACCAGGTTGGGGAACGACTCGTTCATAATGTCACGCAGCGGGTGTTCCACTTCCTTGTCGATGAAGTGCAGTTGTGCCAGGTTCGAGAATGCAACCACATCCAGCTGTCAACAACAATATTATATTTTAGCGTCTGTACTTATGATAGCTGGGTTACTAATTTCTGGTTGTAATTATTTTATAATATAGTGCGAAACTATTTCAGTTCTTTAAAAGGCGAAGATAAAAATGTGAAAGAAAGCAGCATGTTCTACTACAAGCTTAAATTTTAAGTCGTTAGCAAGTTGTCCTCTTACTTACTTGTATTGCAATTTAATTATTTTTAACGAAAGTGATATACTTACTAGCGTCGGCTCATCACCAAAGAAAAATGGTCTGTCAGCGAGCAAATCAGAGAGCACGCGCAAGTCGTTTTTACCAAATTCAATGATTTCATCCTGGCTGTGAACACCGATGCCGTGCGCCTTGGCCTTCTTCATTGCCTTAAATAAAATCAATATATTAGGCAAAATCTTCAAAGAATTTGCGTGTATTATAAAGCAACCATCCCATTACATTATTTATCTCCATTCCATTTTTTTTTTAATTCTCCTGGAATAGCAGCAATAGCTACATATTCTTTATAAATTAAACTTTGATTAAAATAGTAAATAGGCACGCGCATCCGCTGACTAATATGAACTAAAGATTAACCTATTAAATTAAAGTTTGATGAGGATTTAGTGTCATTAAGATTTCTTAAGTCAAGTATATGTATGCCTATAATAAATAACATATTACACCTTTATGACGAGGTTGACACGTAAGCTAAAAGAGCATTCCAAATGTCAATTCACTGCTCATATAAAATGATGATCTAGAGACCACAAAGGAGATGTCCGCTTTTTGTATGGGTGCTGGATCAATGGTGTTGAGCCTCAATATCTAACCAGGCTCAAACTTTAGGGATATTAAAGGGGCAAAATATGGAACTGGGAACTATTAAAAAAATATTTTTGACCCCTCCATTCATAACTAACTTTTTATGGCATTGAATGACGAGACGAGCATGCCTTTCGCCTGATGGTAAGCGATACGACCACCCATAAACAGTACCAACACCATCCAGCACCTTAAGTTACAAAGTACTGTGTGGCATTCCACTGCGCTCGTCATCCTGAGACATAAGATGTTAAGTCTCACTATGTCTTGTAGTTACACTGGCTACAATGTCCTTCAAACCGAAACACAACAGTGCATGCACACTGCTGCTTGGCGGTAGAAATAGACATTGCGGTGGTACCCACCCAGACGGACTCTTACATATCAGAGACCTACCACCAGTAAAAAGGTTTTAAAAACGTTCATAAGTGTAGTTTTAAAATTACATAAACCTCAAAATCGGAGGTCTTTAAAATTAAACGATTTATTGTAATAGGCTAGTTTTTAGGATTTCTATTCAAATATATATAAACTGTCTTGGTAAGAATCTTAGGCCCGTTTTTGGACATGT
The DNA here is from genome assembly GCA_947568825.1 of Sphinx pinastri. Taxonomy (NCBI): domain Eukaryota; kingdom Metazoa; phylum Arthropoda; class Insecta; order Lepidoptera; family Sphingidae; genus Sphinx; species Sphinx pinastri. The sequence continues at coordinate 14,537,603 of OX387614.1, read as the reverse complement.
CCTTTGACTGTACCTCGGTTCGGCCCCTTAATACATTACGCTACACATAACAACAAACCGTGAACAACACTGGGCCGAATGACTATTAAATTATAATTTGCAAATGCAAATGCCCTTACCTTGCGTCCATAGGTGAACTTGTAGCAGAAGTTGAGTATGGAATTAGGCAGACGTGTATTGAGTGCATTCTGCAGATTGATCTGATATCCCTTGATGACGCTGTCGGGGTACTTGGCGCGCCACCACAGAATCACCCACGAGAGGTGGTTTTCGATCATAGAGATAATGGCGTGCGATATCACTCGCTGCTCCGGCGATAGGGCTGCGTGTAAGGACAAACGATAAAGTGAAGCCCAGCTACTTCTCTCATCTTTCGTGTGCACATGCGCAACGTCCCATTAATATCTAGGATACTAGTACTCCCAGGTCACCTAAATCTATGCAGTTAAAAATAGCTAAAGCAAGTCAGGTATTTCAGTTTATCTACCCGATAGGGTATGAGCATATTTGATTTTGAACGTAGCAGCTTAGTGGGCACCAAAGTTGTTAATAGCACGCTACTATATTTAATTATTAAAGCAGCAAACGTAGAAATCATTGTATTCAAGCCTTCTATATAAATCTTTAAGTTGTTACTAACATAACTATGCTCATAACAAGCCTCTTAGTACAGAGGGTTTAAAATTACATTGTAATAATACGCTTGTCTCGCGATTGCGTTGTAGTGAAGCGTGACACTAATATGATATAATAAGGTAAAAATAAAATGTGCAGCTCACCGGCATCGAGATCTTTGTTATATTTCTCCGAAAGCTCCTTGATAATGAACATGCTGTCAGCTATTTCTTCGCCATTCAGTTCCACAAAGGGTAATTGGCCCTTCTTAGAACGGTATTTCGCCCGGTGGTCAACATTCTGTGAACAATAAACGTATTGACTTTATACCATTACAAATATTTCCAAGTTGTTATAATGAACAACTATCATAATTAGTGGCGCAACCAAGTAATTCAATGAATTGCTGCTACTCAAATTTATTTGCCTTCGCGACATTATTGTCATGGTGACATAAGCTTAGGTGCATAGTCACTGGCCTGTCTTTATATTTTATATACCTATACCAGAAAGAAAGCAAAAGGGTAAGTGGGTCATCTGAAAGTAAGTGATCACCGCCGGCTATGAAGGCATTCACGATGTCAGAGAAATGGAAGCTACGTGGAGGGAATAGGAATAGAGCCTCCCGGATCCGGCTACTATCTCACACAGTCTCTTTCGATCAGTAACTTAACTTGATTGTTTCGCACAATTTTCCATTTTAGTTGATTGCATATAAACAGTCAGAGGAAAAACAAGATACAAAACAAGTTCAAGATATTGGCACCCACGGCAGGCAACGCATCTCCACTTTGTATGGCATGCGACTTCCTTATAGGGACACGCGTCTGCTTATAAATGATTTTATGAATAGCTCTTCTAAAGGGGTGAACGATTGTCAGGTTGTTTGGAAATAAAATCAAATAAGTAATGCAAAAAATATGAAATTGATATAATTATATCAAGAACGTATGTATGTATGTTCTGGCCTCTGAGGTTGAGATTTGATAGATAAAATATATTTCTTTAATTCAGTACAACGGAGATGAATAGATATATTTTAGGTGAAGTTAAGCAGTACAGTGGGCTTAGAATGTGACAAAAAAACACGTCACGTCTCCGTTTCGTCTTATTGGGATTGGTTGAGAGACTGACGTATTGGTCTCTCGATCAATCACAAACATCATAATTAAACGACATCGTTTTACGAGTTGCGTCTTCGTGTCACATTCTAAGTCCACAGTAGCAGTAATAATAAATGAACAAGAAAATAAATGAAGCATGAGCATGGACATAGCATAACATGACTTAATGTCATCACGCCATTATATGTAAATAATTATATTTTCTCGATGTTTTCTTGCTAGATCTCTCGAGTTTACTAGTCCACCTAGGCAGGCACTACCACCACGTTTTCCATTTCTATCGCTAAGCAGCAGCTAGTATGTTGGGGTTTAAAGGACATTGTAGCTTTGTCATTTGAAGCTCAGGGTAACCTTTCCATTTGGTATGGCGAGTCGTTGGATTACCACCTCGATATATTTATGATAACTAAGACATATATGCAGGCATAGTCGCAAGTAAATAAAAGTAACATTATATTACATGCCGATAACTTTGGCAACTCGCTCGAAACACTGCGGAAATGCTGATCAAAAATGGGCAATCTTCGTAAAAGATGTGTCATATTCGCACGGGTTCATGTCCGAGAATAACCACCCACATCAAATCAAAATTGAAATCCATAATAACTGAGTCAGATTATAGAACTTAAAATAAAACAATGGGTAATAATAATGCGCCTGTGATATAATTGTGCTAATATATTTGATGCTCTGGATCTAAATTAAATTTTCCTAAAGCTCCAATACCGTTTAAAAATCGTTTTTCAAATTCTATTTCATCTAAAATCGATGTATAAATAGATAGTACATATGTACAAAGTATCATGCCTCTATCCTATGGCAGAGACTATAATAATATTGCCACTTGGCTCGATTCTGGCATGCTTCTCTCGCTTCCTCCACATTCATCAATCTTTTCATGCATTCCCGGCGCTTCAGGGTACTTTTGACCTGACCTTTACCGAGAATGTCGTACCTGTCGTTCGAAGGTTCTGTCGACCACTACCGACTCTTCCATCCACATTCGCCTTATATATCCTCTTTGTCAATCTCCTATCATCCATCCTATCCAAATGCCCAAACCATCTTTGCATACCCTTCTTCATTTTTGATCACTACATCCTCTGTCACTTCATGCTTTAGTGTAATCAGTAAATGCTGGTGGATATAGAATCGAAGCTATATAGGTTTAAAGTAAAATACCCACTAGTTTATACAATATACATCTAAATACATTGTATGAAACGTCACTATCCGTGTCAGTGCCACCTGGTTGCGTATATGAACAATCTGCACATCACGTACTTTGGGAGTGTGGTCTTTGGCATGATGAACGCAACATCATGTTGGATAGTATGCAAATAACATCTGGGGTTGTATACTACATGGACCTTGTAGAGATTAGACGGAATTTCCGTGCTTTCCGGCGTTTTTGCCATGCCTATTATTGGAATCAAATTTGACAGCTCATATGATAGGACCCTTTCATTCAAATTTTATCCGTGGTGCTTTACAACTGGCTTTTCTAGTTGTAAGCGTCTCTAAACTTGAGGTTAAAATACCTCCTTATTTCATTATTTTTGTCGCCCGTTTTGCTATGGAGGGAAGTGGACAATTAATATTTCCAACTCCTCCCTATCCTTCTATTTGATTAATTTCGTTGCGGGTTTAAGACAGATTAGTGTTCCCCGAGACTCGCCGAGCTTCACCGCTCGGTGTCATAAAATGCGTGCCACTGCTGATCCTGGCTTACAGGAGTTACAGTGGCAGGTGTGAGGGCGGGATAGTATCCGTGTCAGTCAGTTTGTCTGCTTATGTCCAAACCATGCAAAGGATAATACTTTCATAGTTACATAATATAGACTTTTATTAAGGGAAGGTGTTTAAACGTAACGGTTTGCAACAAAAAAATAATGGAATATGGCACACAGATGACCATCTCTTAGATTAATATAGAAGCTTTTCATATCAGGTAAACTTACACAGTGGGATTTTATTGCGGAAAAGTCGTTTGAAAGTGGGGGGAAACGGAGCAACCTTTAGTAATTTATAACTAGCTTTTATTAATTTAAAACATAACATTATTTTCCTTAAATTTATAGTTTAAACAATTCATTACGCGGAAATAAAAATATTTTTATGACTGTATGGGGAATAATATATCATGTTAATTTATTAACGCTTCGTGACGAAAGCAAATTACGAAACTATTAGGTAGAACATAATATTTTTTATATTAATTGGGACTAGGTTTCTATATTGTACCCTGTTTGCTATTGGACAATATGCCTACGTTTTCACTATCACGAGATGAATTACTTTAGTGTATTTGTGAAATCTTCGTTTTGAAGTGAAACTTGTTTATCGACGTACGGGAGAAATCTATGTTTAAAAAAATCGTCACACGAAAATCGTCACATTTTCTGTCACTTTGGACCGTCACGGCGCCGTCTTACGCACACGCACACTCACGCCATTTATCCCCGAAGGGGTACGCACAGATTAACATCACTTTTGATTGTTAGTATTAGTAAATGTCATTTACTGAAATTCACCATCAACTAATAATATGACTGTCTATTTAGCAGACAATATTTAAATTTATTTAAATAATAATAATTATAATTTGACCGTATTAATGGAATACAATAATTATTATAAGAACAGTGAAAAAAATGAATTGATTGAAAAACTCTCACTTCATACGTGTGTACATTAATACAAACACACACTTTTTTGCTATATTATGATCCACTGTTGGAATAAGTGCTATTTAAATATAAATCTAGATCAAATTGACCCCCTCCTGAATTCAGATTGCACATCGTTTTGCCGCTAATATTCCCCCGGACATAATCGTGCAAGTGGCAAATAGACCGAGGTACGTAGGTACGTACTGAAACCCATACGTTAAAACGAACCTGTCCGTGTTCTTTTATATTTGTATGAACAGGTATATTTCAGTAGGCCAAGGGAGGTCAAATAAGTACGTTTAGTACCGTAAAACAAGTAATAGCGGCGGGAGAATTCAGTTATTTCTGCCTGTGCAAGTTGATCGATACGGGTGTATATAGAGTTATCAACGTTCAGTGTTTGGACAGCCTGTCCTTATCATCAGATCGAGTATTATCACTAGATGTCGCATTGTCAAGCGGAGTCATGCCAGCTGAACATAAAAAAGTACCACTAATACGCAGTTCCGGGAACCGTCATCCACGTAAGGCAGTGTTAAACTAATAAAATATATCACGGTGTCCCTAAATTAATTTGACATTCTGGCATAAACTTATGGGTCTATTAAACAGGTAGTTTATGAAACACTACATCATTCATCATCATTAAGTTCCTATGTCCCCTGGATGGGGCAGAGGGCTTCCACAGTGATTCTCCATTTCGATCGGTCTTGAGCTTCGCGTTTGATTTCGCTCCAAGTCTTCCCAATCCTTTTCGCTTCGTCGATCACAGTGCGTCGCCAGGTTTGTTTGGGACGTCCACGCTTTCGCTTTCCTTGGGGATTCCAATTCATTGCCTGTTTAGGTATATGATCGGGACCTCTTCGGAGGGTGTGGCCAATCCATTTCCACTTGCGGCGTCTGATCTGCTGGTTGATTGGTGTTTCATGGCAGAGTTCTCGTAGGTGGTCGTTCGAGATTTTCTCAGGCCAGTGAATACAGAGGATTTGGCGAAGGCATCGGTTTACAAATACCTGGAGCTGATGCGAGATGCCTTTAGTTACCTTCCACGTTTCGCACCCGTATAGTAGCACTGACTTTACGTTGGTTCCGAAAATTCTGAGCTTAACTTTTTGGGTCAACTTACATGATTTCCATACGGGCCGCAGTTGCGCAAAAGTTGCTCGTGCCTTGGCAATCCGTGAGGTGATGTCCTCCTCTGCTCCTCCTGTTTCCGACACGACGCTACCGAGGTATGTGAACTTGTGGACCCGTTCCACTACCTCTGTGCCAATCAGCAATGGTGTTGTGTTTTGTCACTCCAGATCGCATCTCTTGGGTCTTCCGGGTATTAATTTTTAACCCTAAGTTTGCCGCTTCCACTCTTAAAACATTGAGCTTAGCTTGCATATCGGCGCGTGTGTGGCTCAGCAGACAGAGGTCGTCGGCATAGTCCAAGTCTTCTAAGACATCGGAAATGCCCCACTCTATTCCACGGCGCTTGTTGTCAAATATACGAAGCATAATCCCGTCCAGAGCGATCAAGAAGAGAAGAGGCGATAGAAGACAGCCTTGTCGGACCCCAGCGTGCACGGCGATGTAGTCAGAAATAAGGCCATTGTGGGTGACGCAGCAAGAGTAATTCTTATAAATAGCTATACTACTTAAATAAGTAATATTTTTTAAATGAAAAACTCAAAATACTACTTTAATCTATACACATACATAATAATATGGTATACTACATGTATTTCGAATGAGAAAATGTTATTTGTCTTAAATTAGAAACATTGTCTTACTTCTCATATTATGATACTTATCTTATTCTTACGCGTCATTTACACAAGAAGAGTTTCTCGAATGCGTGCGGCGAAAAATCGTAAGCGATTGTCGTATGCGAAAACTCTCCATGCGATTCCCTCCTGTGGTTGTTTACATTATAATAAAAACTTGTAGCAATAAAACGATACTCGGATTCGAGTGTCAAAGGCGAGACTCGCTCCTTTTAAATTGTTAACACTACAGGCAAGTATTCGTAGGGTGATATTCGCATACGTGTCTCGCCTATTGTAAATACTACTTGGGCGAGATTCGCAAGTGTTAATGCAAGCCTCGAACAAATCGTTCTGTACTGATTTTGTACGAAACTCGCCATTCGAAATTTGAATGAAGAGATTCGTACGATTTGTTTACACACGCGGTGACCGAGGAGAGTCTATGTGGCGATACTTGCTTTCGAGAGACGACATTCGCATTGTTTATTTACACTAGGCGATAGATTATCGCATAGCAAAAAACTGCCGCTCGTATGCGAAAATCTCTCCTTGTATAACTTCGGCTTTACTAATATTATAAATGCGAATGTTTGAGGTAACTATATTATACAACTTCAGTAGACAGGATACATCTTGGTGATTTTAATGGTTGAGCTCTTGCTGAAGTTTACGCTATGCTACCTATTGAAAACGCTGCAGCCCTTTACTATGCTCAAACCATGATCACCATGAAAATTGGTAACAAATATAATGTGTATCTAAGAAGCGGACATATTCGTGACCAGAGCCGCGGGTGAAAGCTGTTGATTATAATAATTATCAATGCAACAGATATTCTAAAAATATACTTACCACAGCAAGTTATTTTTAGTCGTAATATGATAAGCTAAAAAGCGTACGTAGTTATCAACCATTACCAAGAATTAGATTTGTGATAATAATAATACCATCCCTTTGTTATATTATACACTGTGCAATGTTGAGCACGGGCCTCCTCTACTACTTAGGCCTTAGTCAACTATGGGGTCGGCAAATTTCACATACCTTCGAAATTTTCATGGATCATTCTCAGATACTTATGTAAATTTCCTTACGGCGTTTCCTTCACTGTGAGGATGTTGATTTGTGATAAATCATATTATATTGTAACTATGTAAATTGTACATATACGCATATGTATTTTTCTATCGAAAATTGACTTTTCTTTAAACTCAACTGCAAAAATTTCAACTTTCGTTACATATAGGTACCAAAATAAATAACTTTATGCTTCCCAAAATGGCGAGGAATAAATCAAAATAATTTGGAAACACCCAAATCGAGGCTCACACACAGTACTTTAATTTTGTTCTATACAATATGGATACAAATATTACAGAAAACAAATTAATAATTAAATTTTAGGTTAAAATAACTATTCAACTACCATATTTAGTTTATTCCCATGTGGCAACAACAATTTGTGAATCATAATCAATTTTATAACAAAAAGGGATGGGCTAAGTTTGGTTAATGTGTCTGGGAGCGGTCTGTTCGAGCTACATGGGCAGGAAGTTAGCGGGGATGAGGCGCGTAGCGACCGAGGTGCGGGGGCAGGCAGCGGCGGCGGCGGGGGTGGGGGTGGAACGTCCCATCGACTGCGTTTATCTAGTCGCGTATCCATGGCGACCGGCTCCAGACGAGCGCAAGCTCGCCGGGCTCCGGGAGCAGCTGTATTGATTTTGACTGGCGAGTAGAGGTTCAGCGGCCGGGCACCACACCCCCCCACCCAGTTCTAGTAACATACATCCCCTATAACTATAATTGGACATCGTAACAAAGAAAAGATAACTTTGACCCCGTATTTCCGTGTAATGGACGTTTCTTTTATTCTTTTAAAAAAAAGACTTGTTACGATTATTTACATTAGATTTTCTTTGTTACGATGTCCAATTATAGTTATAATAAGCGTAATAATAAATTGTATTAGGCCGTTACGTAAATGTATTTCGGTCAATATTGGAATTTTGAAGTCATGTGCACTTATACCTTGAAATTATTAAACAAAATATTCCGTAAAACCATTTATAGTTGTCTAATGGTAATTCACACAGATTGATTTCACTTTACTACCTCGGTGGCGTAGTTGTATTACGGTACGACTGCAATGCTGGAGTCTCGGGTTCGATCCCTGGGCCGGGCAAATTGATATTGGATTTTCTATCCAGTATCAGCCCGGAGTCTGGAATTTGTGCCCGATATGGCGATAGGCTCATGGGACGGAATACGCACGGCGAAAAGTGTGTGCACTAGTTTCGCCTCTGTCTACCCCTTCGGGGATATAAGGCGTGAGTGTATGTGTGTGTGTGATTTCCCTTTAATACCAAACTGTACGACCTAATATCATAAAGTTAAGTAGTGCGTGACAATAAATTCATTCATATTCAACGTAAGTACGATAATTTTCCATGTCATTTTTTCTAGCTCAATTTTATAGAATTATTACTAACGCAGCACTAACCTGCTCTTTTAGGTTTTAAAGCTATTTATGAATGATATTTATTAAGAAATAATTAGTATCAACAATAATTTAATAGGTGATAAATTACTGAGGGGTGATTATAATAAACTAACTTTTATGATTTATATATTAGGTTCGTTATATAAAAAAAAACATTAGAAAATGATTCGTAGATTACATTATAGAATTAATATCATGACAATTGATGACTGACCCTTATTTTAACAACGTTGATATAGACAGTCAAAATTTAAAATATTTACCTACAAATTGAGATTGCAGTTGAATATGTTGTACTATTATTTGAGTTTATTATCAATTTCGTGTAAATGAGCTTTCTTTATTATTTAAATTTCGACCGGAATATCTTTACACTTTCTGCCTGTGTTCCCCACTCGACAGAGTGTCACTGCTCGTAGCAGTTGCTATTAATTAGTACAATGTCCCAATTTAAAGTAGCAGACAACCTATATTTTATGGCGCCGTTCCCAAATAATAAAGTTGAAGTCGAGGGCGCGCTGGCATCCCGGGCGGCACACCCTGGAATCGGAGGCGAGGGGTTGGTCGATGCCCGGGCGGGGTCGCGCAGGCGCCTCGGCAATACAGGTCGAAGCCCTCGCGGTTGCTGACCCCCGAGGCTAGAGGTATCAGCTTTGGAATAATGGAATTTTCCCGAACACTGTACTTATATTCATTATATGAAAATGAGATTTTATACCTATCCTTGGTTCTAAGCGGTACCAATTCGCTGGTGTAACTTTTCTTCGATTGATATTTGAAGATTGTTTATTTAAATAATTATGCAGAATTATTTATACAATCAATCTATTATACGCATAGTTAATCTTCAACGTGTCGTACCATTAAAAAATGTATAACTACAGTCTATAATTAGGATCCTTCCTATATATAAACAAGGAGCTTACTAATCCTTTACAAGGATCGTACTAATTTTATGCGGCAGTCTGTAAACAGCTAGTGGGTATAAAACTTTGTGGTATTTAGAGTATATACACTAATTGAGAAACATACTATGGAAGAAATACCATTCAACGAATCGCAGCTAAATTTAACAACGCATGCTACTGTTATGTATCGTGTGTTAAGTAAACAAGACTGCATCACACATTGTGTTAACCGTTACTTAAACACCAACGTTCGGGGAAACGCTATACCATTGTGCACCATACTCAAAGTTTCAGGTTTTCATGCGCTAAGTCAATAAATAATTATATGTGCATGTTGTAGTTTCAGTTAAAACGATTTCTACATACATGCCATTCAACTAGCTATGAATTTATGTACATAAGAAACATTCCACTATCACGTACTAACAAATTTAAGTATTTTATAATCCACGTAAGGATATAATACTATCGGTGGATCAACAAAAACATAGATCTGCCAATAATTTAAACCCCTGATAGTTATTTGGTTTTTGTTCAGTTTTAAATTAAAATATAAGTGCACGAGCCTACTTGGGAATGGAACGGATTGGCGAGATGAGGCTAAGATCCGCAAGTTCAAAACCCATGGCACATACCGCTATTATCGAAGTTATGGCCAGTATTATTTATGAATTAAATTATTATCGTTCGCTTTTACTGTAAAAGAAACCATTGTGAGGAAACCTAGATGCCTGATAATTTTTCATAATAACTTCGATGGTATGTGCAGTCTGCCAACCCTCTCAGTAGTAGAGAAGGCAGTGCTCAGCAGTGTAGTGGGCGGTACACATTACTTATAAAAAACATAATATTAACAATGTAAAAAACCACAGTGTTGGAACGCAGTTCTTTCAGTACAAAAAACTAATTAAAAATAAATATTGTTTTCGTATATTTATTTGTTCATGAATTTATCGGGCTTAGCTAGAAGTTTTAATTAGTCACCGACTCCGAAATAGATAATCCGCATACAGGTACTGTTAAATTAATATTATTATTATTTTTAAAGTTTTTATTTGTTGCTTTTTGTGTTAGTAAGAAATGGACTGCCTCGATAGCATAGTTGTATTGCGCACGTGGTAAGACTACCGCGCTGAGGTATTATACCTCTGCCTACCCCTGAAAAGGGAAAAGTTTTGATGCTATGTAGTTATGTATATCTTACTCTTACTAATATTATAAATGCGAAAGTTTGTGAAAATGTTCGTATGTTTGTTAGAAGTAAACGCAGAAACTATTGAACGGTTTTGGATGGAATTTGGCACACGGGTAGACCATATCCTGGATTAACACATAGGTTTTAGGCATAGACTTTTTACTCCGGTAATTTGGTTCCATGGGAAATAATGGAACGTTTTAATCAGATTTTTTAAATAGACGGCGCTGGTGCCGTACAGTCTGTTAAGGACTTTTGTAGCGGGAAAGGCTTCTCACGCGAGCGAAGCCGCGAGCAACACCTAGTATGAAATATGACATAGATCCAACAAAACCTAACGCGAAATCACCACTGAAACAGTCACAAGAAAGCAAAATTCGCAATTTCGTTTACTTAAACGGCATACTTATTCCAGTTATTTTGATTTAAAAAGCAACTACTGAACACTCTTAAAAAAATCTATGTGACCTATCTGGAAGTATATTCTTTTTAAATAAAACAAAAAAAAACAAATCGGTTATAAAATGACTGAGTTCTATTTATATTATATTATATTTATATTGCAAAAACTTAATATCTAACCAAAAATCTGTTATATTATAGTGATTATAGTTTTCAGTAGTATTATAATTCTCTTTGGTCCGGTTACTATACGAAGAGCTCTGACAGCTGCGAAACAATCCATTCTTTGCAAAAACAGTTTTATTCATCAATATGCAATAAATTATATTCTATGTGGCAACAAACTAAAAAAAACAATAGTAATCGTCTTTGTTAATTAGAATACTATACACTTAAAATAAAAAAGTCAATTTTGGTTAAGAGTAATGAAATAATTTTCTTAAATATATTGAAAAACTATGGGTGATATGAGAACAGAACGTAAATGTCTTAGAGCTGGATCATTATTAAGGAAATACTTACTATTAATCGTTTTGATTATGAAGATACCATATTAATATAATGTGTTATTTTAAATTATGTTATTTGAAATATAAAATAAATTATGGATAAATGTAACATGGTTAAATCAATATATTGAGCGTATATCACCCACTTTTAAAACATCAAAACGATTTAATTATAGTCATATTTTCCATCGATTCTGCATAAAAATCGGTTTAATTTGAAATCGATTATAACTTCCCATGTCTATTAATATTTGAATTGTCTCCTGTCAGAGCTCTTCGTATAGTAACCGGACTATAGTGAGTTAGCTGCATAGTTTATCACTTACTAGGTTTTTGCTCGGAGCTCCGCCCGCGTGAATAAGTTTTTTTTTTTTCCGCTTTATATTTTCCCTGGATAAAAAGTAGCCTATGTATGCGGCTATTCCTTGAGCCAAACTTCATTAGCATCCGTTCAGCGGTTTCTACGCATAGTGCTTGTAGTAACAAACATTCAGATTTTGACACATTTGCATTTATAATATTAATGAGAAGTCAGATAGAAGTCTACAAAAACACGCATAGTACAAGTCGACACATGAAGTACTTATTCGTAACTTTCGTTTTAAAGTCATGCGTTCCGACGCCGATCGAGTAAACATGCTGAGATCCGTATCCGCGGATCTAGACACTAGTTATCCGATCCGTATCCGGGGATACATATTTTTGACGATCAGACACATCCCAAATTCATACACAAGTTATAAATTGTAACAAAAGTTGCACGTATCTATCTTGTAAAAAGGTCTGTATTGTTCCTTCTTTAACAATAATTCAAAAGTTATTATCCGGACCTCGTGCATTTTGGGCGTATGCTCAAAATGTGTGCACAGCAGTGCTATTCTGTAAAAAACCAAACTCGAATTCGTAACTCATTTAGAAATCACTCTCACTTCGTAAGTCACTTCAAGTGAGAACTTTTTGGTATTCTGTAACATGAAGCGTGCCCGCGTGAAGTGAAGTGAGCACCGAAATCTCAGGTGAGATCTTGCGATTACAGTAGTGTCGGCCTCTTAACGTTACGCATACTTATCAACTTTATCGACAGCATTTTTCTCATAAATATAGGAAGATAAAATCATTTTCATTATACTTTAACGCAAGATATTATATCATTATTGTATTTAATATGTATACACAATTTTATTCCCTTCTTTTACAAAATGGAATTCATTACGTTGGCTGAATGCAGTCTGCCTTTGCCTGTTTAAGAAAAAAAGAACCCGTGCTTGTGAAGTCGAGCGTCAAATTTCAAAACAAAGTTTTAAGTGTTTGTTGAACAAATTTCGCTCTCGTTTGCTCGTGTGTCGCTGTAATACCTAAATATAGTTAAATGACTATATTAAATAATACAATGGAGTAAGTGTTTGATTTATTAATTATTAAATGACTTAAGTCATTAGGATTCGTGGAATGAATTTAATTAATGTTATTATTTTAGCTCCATTGGACGTGTTTCGCATCCTTCGTTGGCTCAAATAGAAGCTTTAGTACAATATTTAGAACAAAGACCGCAATTGGCTAAAGGGTTTTTAAGAAACCCGAGTGCCAAAGCTCAAGCCCGTAAAGAATGGGAAATTATAACGTTAAAATTAAATAGTATTGGAGGAGGCACTATCAAAAGTGTACAAAAATGGATAAAGGTATGTAGATTTTTTATATGTTTACTAACCACTTCACATTCCAATACTTGCGTGGGTTAGCGACCTTTTTTACACTGAGTTTTTGTCTTTCCTAGTATTGGGCTGATAAAAAAAGCGCAATAAAAAAAAAAGCTGCACTTCGAGCTGCCGCTAGACGTAGGACTGGTGGTGGAAATATAGACGTGCCGGAATTAAATGAAGTTGAGGAGAGGATAGTTGCATTAATGGGTGGTGGTGGATTTGCTACTGGAGATGTGCATCTCCAAATACCAGTGTTCGATGTAAGCTAACTTACTTTTTCCTGTAAAAAATATGTTATTCATACTTTAAAACAATTTTATGAGTATGTTTACCTATTATAATATTGCAGGTGCCAACACCCAATGCCGATAACAGCCCTTCAATTTTAGTTGGATATTCAGGGCAAAATAATGAGGCAAATACAAATATGGCTCATGAATATCCAAGTACATCATTTCAAGTTAATATGGTAAACAAATTAAATACTTATTTTACTTATACCTATATTATAATAGGACTAATAAAATATTACAAGTTAATATTATGATTAAAGTATATAGTTAGGAAAATTGCAAATTTGATATTAACTAAAGTGTAGATTTGTGAATATATTCAAAGCATTCAAGCAGTATGTTACTGCACCAATGTAAAATAATGTTAAAGTAATAATTAAGTACACACTCAGTCTAATATGTTTTAATTTTTTTCCACATCATAAAAACATGGTTTATTATTTTAGTACAGCTACTTAGTGTTAATACCCATGCATAATGTTCTCACATATTCTTTTCAGGATACTCCTGTATATAGTGTAGATATGCAGAATGTACACCGGGAACTGTCACCACAGCACTTAGACCAACCACACCATCAACCCACTGCTGCGTCACAAGCATGTGAGCCCAGAGAGGTATCTATTTTTTTTTTTTTTAAAGATATGGTTAAATTATTATGCAATGTGATAAAAGTTTTGTTGCCTCCTTGTAACAATGACAGCTTATATGGGCTGTGGACCAACGAATCCTGGGTTTTTTGATCACAATATACATAAAACAGAGATCTTTCACACAGTAGATATGAGGCAAAACTAAGCCAAAATATGGTTAAAAAGTATTTTGCGCAATGCAAATATTCATGTAAGGGCAGGTATACATAAATATGAGAAATTAATATTTTTGTTATGGAATCAAAATACATTTATATTATAGAAAAATAATTATGCCATTTCAGCTGTCAAATAGAGCCACCCCTAGTCCACTTGCTGCAGGTGACAGAGATAACTTGCTACATAATACTGCCAGTGTAGGTTCAAGTAAGTAACTGTATTTTTATTTTCATCACCAAAGGTAATCATTTTTATCAAGTAGGTACCTAATGTAATTACTACTTCTTTTCAGCCCCTAGACGACGAAGATTTTGCGTTAGACGGTCACCTCCGTCTCAGCGACGTTCTCAATTCGCCAGTATATCCGAAAAGTTTTTGAGGATAGAGGAACAACGACTGGATCTGGAACGTCGCCTAGTGGCGGTATTAGAAAGTCACGTTGAGACGGAGCGTTTGATGGTTCAAGCAAATCTTGCTCTAGGAGAAGGACTTAAGGCTGTGGCAGATATATTAAATAAAAAATGAAAAATATTGTTAACTTATTTTTATTTAAAATACTTTTTATACATTGGTATTGTGGCTACTTTGGTGGCATAGTTGTACTGCGGTACGACTGGCGCACTGAGGTTTCGGGTTCGATCCCCGGTCGGGTAAAGTGAAAGAATGTGTTCTATCTACAAACTTTAAGGATAGAACCAAACTATGCACCTCAGTTTGCAATTAATAAAGCATGGAAATATACTCAGTGTGAAGACCGAGAGCAAAAGAACTGCCGTAGGGGCAATGGGCTTAATGTTAAAACCATTTGGTGCCAGCCGACCACTAGAGTGATCCATACTAATGCTAATCCTATACTAACATTAAAACACTTGTGATAACACCATACTAATTTATTGCTAATACCAATCTATGTATATAAATTAAAATTAAATGCCACAGGTTTGCTTGATAATAGTGTAGTTTTGAACCCTAAGCACTGTTGGCGAGAACTAAAAAGATGAAGTGGTCACTGAAGGCATGAAATTTAGCACACATATATACCACGTCCTGGATTAGCATATAGGCTAAGTACTTATTATCCCGGTAAACGACTTAAATAGATGTGTGTAACTATCGTAAAGATGAAAGAAAAAAAAAATTAAACCATTCTACTTTGCCATAATGTATTAACTAAACGAATTCTACAATTGGCGCCTATTGCATGCTCTGACTCTTGATGCAGATATAAGGGTCTTTCCACACGCATAGACCTTTCCACCTGCACTTCTGCTTCATTTAACATGAGCAAAGGTAATCCTGCACGATTGCATATGTTATGGAGCACACAACTGGCGACAACAATTTTTGCAACTGTGTCTGGATGGTATTGTAAAACACGATGAACTTGAAGACACCTAAAACGTGCTTTTAGAACTCCTATTGTTCTTTCTACGGAGTTTCGAGCCAAAGCGTGAAGCTTGTTGTAATGTGCTTCAGGGGTGTCTTCAGTCGCGCCACTGACTGGAGTCATTAAATAGGCACGTTGGGGATAGCCAGAATCTCCTAAAAAAGATGGTAAACTATATGTAAAAGTGTGATATATACTACTCTGAAGTGACATACACGGCCAATAAAAATATCTTCTGACTTTGCTACATAGTGTTAAACTGTAGGTAAGTATCCAAGATCTTATGTTTATCAACAATATTCAATATGACTTATTTCTTTAATCTCACTCGCATTGAAGATTACCTATAAGTAGGTACTTACATATTATAATATGTACAGTCAGCAGCATAAGTAGATGAACAAATTCAAAATTTCAAATTGCCTACATACTTTTGTGTTCTTACTAATCTTGTTTTTCTCTTCACAAAAATAAAATAAAAGGTATTTACTTTAATTTAAACGAAGAAAAAAATATTTTAGTTTAACTTAACGCGTATATAGGCGATTTGAAATTTTGATTTTGTACAGATATTTATGCTGCTGACTGTACCTAAACGTCACTATTATATTATTGTACCTATTTGATAATTCATGTTTAGGTATCTAGGTATTTATTTTATTATTGTTATATGCTTACCCAATAAATGTACCACTTCACCAGAATTTGTTAATGTTTCTAAATGATCCCTTATGATAGAATTATTAAAAATAAAGCTATCGTGACTTGCTCCGCCAAATGTCGCATCTACATGTAGAATGTTGAGATCGGCATCATTAATCTGTAAATTTAAATTATGAATCTATTTTTGTTCAAAGCTTGAAAAAGTAACAAAATGTACTCAGTTTTGCTTATTTTTAAGACTAAATTCTTTTGGGTAAGTACCTACTCATTTAATATTTTGAATAGTTATCTCAAATTATTATAACTAGATAAAAAATAAGCTCACGAATTTTAAGTGTCGTAAGTAAGACGCTAAAAAAAGGTCCTCCAAGGCTCCACGCGGGGCCTCAGTAAGCGCGAGCCTTCGGACGGTTGCCCGTTTCGCCACCCTCCTAAGGCTGCCTCTATATAGAAATAATATAATAAAAGTCTGAAACTTGCCAACATAATATTCCTTGCATGAAATCCTTTACGGCAATAGTATCGTTCTTCATGTTCACGCGGCCTCAACATTGCAACAAAAGTGCCATCTATGCACCCTATTACACCAGGAATATGGAACTTTTCATAAAACCTGTAAGTAATGTATCATAGTTTAGATTTTAGTACTTAACTAGTTAATTAATGAGATTAAAAAGGAAAGTTTGTAGTTACTTATATACCTTTCAGTTATTAATTGTCTTTCTGATGAATTTTGAGGAAATCTAATATATTTTTTTACTATTGCTGGATGATTCATCGCCTCAACAATTTCCTTGATACACCGGGATACTGATGTTTGTGATAAGAAAGTAGAAATGTTTTTCCCTAATATTTTTTGGTAACTGCCGTTCGCCAAAAACGACAATATGCAAAGAATCTAAAAAATATACAGACGGATATGAAGACCTATATAGTAATTTCTACAAACATTCGAAATAAAAATAAGTTAAAAGGTGCTTAAGTAAACTTAAGTACCCATTTACCTTGCACCTTGTTGTAAGTCCTTTCCCGTGACGCTTAATTGTGTTTAAGAAAGGACTTAGTTCATTTTCTAAACCTTTAATTAAATCCTCCGTAAGTCTATATATATGCACAAATTCGTCATCGCGATGTACTAGTGGTAAATTTCGGATAATTTGAGCTTGGCGACGGCTGGTACTAACTTCTAATTCGTGGGCTTCTTTCAACATACTTAACAAAAGAAAAGATCGAGCCATCTACAAACAATGTTAATAAATGTAAAATTTTATAAATGTAGTACATATTATGTTATATAGACATATTCAGTAATTTTACTTACATTAGAAGGAAATAATTTATTTCAATTCCTTTTAAAATAACTTAAGTAATCACAATTTATTTGGTTTTCACTTTTCTTTTCGCAAGCAAATGATTAACTTTTGATTTGACATTTAAATTCGAGGTGAGTTCTAAAGTGACTATCGAAATCTTTGCTGCCGAATACCGTTTAACGTCAAATAACTAAGATCTCACTCCAATCTCACTTAAGAATAGTTCACCTCACCGTCATTTTCACCTTGTGGCGCTAGTGTAGATTTCACTCACGTTACAGAATGCCAAGTAGCGTTTTCACCGCGGATTCAGAAGTGAGCAATACAGTGAGATGTTACAGAATAGCATAGCAGGTCACGAGTCACGACTCGTTATGCGACGAATGTACTGTACAGACGATGATTGTTTATCTATCCAATGTACATGATGAATACAAGCCGTTGCACATGCCGG
Source organism: Sphinx pinastri (assembly GCA_947568825.1). NCBI lineage: Eukaryota > Metazoa > Arthropoda > Insecta > Lepidoptera > Sphingidae > Sphinx > Sphinx pinastri. The sequence continues at coordinate 14,519,302 of OX387614.1, read as the reverse complement.
TCCCACTTTAATTTAAATTATTACAGAAATATTTTGACTTATTCATCTCAAATGCTGACGCAATTCTTGTATGTTTACGATCGTAATAAATTGATATGTATCATGACGTACAGACTGCATATTAACACGACTTGATAAGGGGGTTTAACGACCCGGTATATCTTGTAATATTGAATAACCGGATTTATAGGTAACCACATTTTTTGGATTCTGTCGTCAATTTATAGATTTGACTATACTAGTCCATCAAACCACCTCCTTGTGATATTTCGAATCGAATTATGTTGGTAGTTATTTTTTATTGATTCAGATAAGGGAATACAAAGAGAGTGGTAATTTTGCAAAAAAGAACTCTTATCAGACGAAATATACCTATGGAGTAGTCTCACGCTTACTCACTAGGATAGCCAGTTTTAGAACATAGATCAAACTGAAAAGTTTAAATATTTTTTGCACGAACATAAACTTCTGTTTTAAGACTATTTGGGAAACCCCCAACAAGAGTTGAAACTTACTATACACATTTCAAGACAAGTCATAAGCCAGGTCCAGAAAAAGATCACAACAAGATACTTTAAATATATATTATATTAAAGCTGAAGAGTTTGTTTGTATGGTTGAACGCGCTAATCTCAGGAACCACGAATTTTGATTTTTTTCTCTAATAGGTGCATTACTCCCGAGTGCCATAGCACTGAAAATATAAAAATATTTTAAATAAAAATAAGAATTATGAAAATATTTGAAAAAATTATCTACCTATAGGTAGGCTAGTTTTTATCCCGGAAAAACTTTAACACGCGGGAAGGAGCCGCGAGCATCACCTAGTAAATTATAAAATTCAACATAGTCTAGTCCAGAAGTGTGAATATTATATTTCAAAACAAGTTGAATATTCCCATAAAATAAATTGATTTAGGTAGAGACTTTAGTAGAGAAAGTTTAGAAGTCGGTCGCATCGCGATTTCATAGCCCAGTAACAAACTCTGTTCCTGTTTCTCAATGGCAGCGCAAAACTATATGTTTTTTAGTATTTATCATTTCCAAAATAAGTCCTAACATACATTGTTGATAATTTAGATACAACGAAGTGTAGTCATATTCCACATTCAAAAGAATATTACTTGGTTATAATTAATAAACGGCAAAACATCTTAAAACAATTATCAGTGTTTAAAGGATAAGTAGTCAAAATTATTGTACACTCGGCACTTAGGAACGCATTTCAGAAACTTCATACGTAACACAATACTGATTATGAAAATTAATAAGCATCCGTTATTACGCTCGCCACATACATAAGCAACATAAACAAATTAGGTTACCGTGAAATATATGGTGTGGCTGTGCTCCTAACCGGGACAGAGTTGCGATATATCAACGAAGGACACACTGTAACGGTGATGGTGCTAGTTTTTATAGTAAAGATCCACCTGCATCGAATACGAATCAACGGCTTTGCAACGTAGCATTAAGTAACTCAAAGTAAACTTCTGCCGTGCAAGTTTAGCAGCGGAGGGCTGTCCGCACTCCGCTGTCGACTGCCGAGCTCGACCCGCATTCCACCACCAAATAAGTCGCGCCAAACAACGCTCCCGGTTGGAATAATAAACGCTTTGTAGTCGATCGCCTTGCGGACTGAGCTAAATTGATCACATATAAAGATAACACTTATTCGTTACAATACCGAATTGTTTCCTAATTCTGCATGCCTTGCAGTTACCTACTATGCCGATAAAAACATGCCGTGTTCCTATTATGACATTTTTTTGATAATTTCAATTTAAATGAAATAGCCATAGAGACAGGGATTAAAAAACTTTGGTAATTAGTAAGTAACCTAAGCTAGTGTTTTCTCCCTTTAACTTACAAATTATTTATGGTAAGGAAGAAAGATCCAAATCAATCATTATCTAAAACACTGATTATATTACCAACATTTATTCAAAGGGAAATTTAATCAAAATAATCATAATAATCCTTGTATGCTTTCTCCAATTACTCGTCTGATTGACGACTTTATTTATGTGACCGATATATTTACACACATTGATCCTGAACAAGCAGACGATTGAGCACCAATATCCGTAGACAACAATATCTTCCTCGACTACTTAGATAATGATGCTCTAGGAAAATAATACGTAAAAACGAATACAACTTGTTGGTGTCTAAAGTTTAGTAGCCGAATTACGATAAGTACAGAGGATGTGAGCTTAGATGTGAGTCGATTTATTTGCTTATGATGCTCTCGCCATAGACATAACACATTAGACCCTTACATTCTTCGTGTAGTTGAGTCATAGCTGTTTTGTTCATTCTTATGGATTCGCCGGATATTCACAATTGTCCTTGTTGTTAATGAGGGAGCGTGGTTTTGTTACAAATCAGTGTGCTGTGTTGATGCGAATTGGTTGACTACCAAGGGGGATCTTTGTAAGTGTTTTAGTTTGGATTTAGGAGGAAGTAAATAAAATTTATAATTTATAGCTCCAGGACGTAATTCAACACTGCATAATATAAATTTTAAGTTTTAATAAAAAAAAAATCAAAATTTTGCTTTAAGTGGCCGTATACAAAATGTTAACTTTTCAACGTGATTATTAAAAAAATAAACTGATCTCATTAATTTCTAATACATCATCGGAAAGCCTATTTCAACACTAATAAAATAGACGAGCCACATTTTTCATATCTTTCTTTAATTTCAATCTATCCACCAAGTTCCAACCTCTGTTTCAGTTTAACAATTTCGTTTTGTATGATTTTACATTGAAAATACAGAAATTGTCTCTTTCATAATTAAGGCGACTTTTATACCAATAAACAGTAACTTTTGTTAGTTAGTTTAAAGCACGTTTTTGATTGAAAACGGCAACATGTTTGAGTATACGTACAACAAAATTTCTGAAACAGACGTTGGAACTTGGTGGATAGATTGAACTTAAAAAAGATATGAAAAATGTGGCTCGTTTATTTTATTAGTGTTGAAATAGTCTTTCCGATGATGCATTAGAAATTAATTAGAGCAGTTTATTTTTTGAATAATCACGATTAAAAGTTGACTGAAATAGTTGAAATTTTGTATACGGCCTCTTAAGGAGCTTTCAAAATTATAATCACACCGCAAAATCACTTAGATTATTTATTCAATAATATTATGAATTTAAATACAAACCCGGTCAGGGTTTGTATAACATATTAAGGTTTCAAATAATATATTATGTTCATAATATTTCATTTTATATCATTTAATTTAAAAAATACCTATATATTTAAATTTAGTCTTTCAAGAAAAATCTAAATGGATGTTATACTATCAACTGAACATTCTTGGACCGATCCCCATATAAAGTCTATTCATGCCCATCTACCTAAGTGTTTTATGGATAAGATTTTATTTTATATCTCATCACTAGAGAGCGATGCGACGCATCGACTCTTCTATCGTTAAATTAATCGCCATATAACTTGATATGAGCAGGTAATTAGAGAATGAATACTTTAGCTTACGAAACAGTGGACAAAGGCTAGTGTCATAAGTACAAGTGCAAAAAAATCTAAACAATGTAATTACTAATACTCCATACTTTATACGTGTAGCAAATTTTTTTACAAACTATTTATTCATAGCGCATAAATTATATAAAAAGGAATCGTCAAAATGTATGTAAGCGCATAACTCTAGAACGACTGCACACAATTGGATAATTTTTTTTTGTGTTCGTTATTGTCAGGACAAGATTCGTATGAAAGAAAATTAAAACAAAAAACGATTATTATTTTTTTAACGCACGCATGCATGCTCACGCCTTTTATCCCCGTTGGGGTAGGCAGAGGCGCAACTAGTGCACCCACTTTTCGCCAAGCGTATTCCGTCCCATGATGTGATGGGGGCGAGCCTATCGCCATATCGGGCACAAATTCCAGACTCCGGGCTGATACTGAATAGAAAAATCCAATATCACTGCCCGACCCGGGAATCGAACCCGAGACCTCAGCCTTGCAGTTTTACCGTAATACAACTACGCCACCGAGGCAGTCTTTTAACTCATAATTATTTTTTAACTCATAATGTTATGAACAGTTAGTGAGTGAATGAGACATAAGACTATGAGAGATCTTCCTTGTTATACTCCTGTGAGATCTTCAATATATTGACAGATTGACGTTCAGTTATTCAGTTTACATACTGTTACTGTTACTATACAAAACGGTAATATACAATATTCATTAAAAGGATGAAAAATAACATTTAATTTGTTGATAATGTATCGCTGTGTATCAGCGGGGCTATTGGCTAATTTTGACGTCTCGAGTGAACAACGAAACATCGATGTCAACCGAACTTTGATGTCAACCGAAATTTTGTATCCATTGGTATTGCGTATGATATTATAGCTACAGTCAGCACGAGTGCCTATCAACGAACCACTTGACATCTCTACTTTTTTATCGACTTTACGCGGCTAAGTTATACACACCAATTAGACGTACAACCGAAATGAATGAATTGGTCAATTTTATTTAGCGGTTTAACTATGCTTTAACTTAAGAATAACATTGTTGAATAGCGGAAATCATAACAATATGAGAAGTGTTTGTGTTCGTGTGTTCCAAGTATTTTTGAGTTAGATATAATTATACTGTGACATGTTTTTACGAAGAAACAAACCCCAAGGACAGCCCAATTGGCCCCCAATGTAGTCAATATACTAGTAACTAGACAAACTTGGGAATCGGACGCTGTTAAGCTTAATCCAGTAGCAGATGGTGTCGATCAATCAACGTAAGTGTTAATATTATATTGAGTACTTATGTAATAAAATTGATTCTTGTAGGTAATAATATCATTTGCTGTATCATAACCACCAATTTAGGCAACTTGCTAAAAAGGGCGTAGGCACTTTTTGTCTTTGCATTAAATAAACTATTCCACTTGAGTACCAAACCGAAGATCAACCCACTTATTTATACCATGTGGTTGCAGCAGTATTCTAAACTAATCTAAACTAAAGGTTTTATTTCATATTCATGGATAGCATTGTTTTTGTTAGCTGTAATCCATTTTGAGAATGCTGTATCTGTTAGTTGTGTAGGAATGTGCCAAGTCTTCTTATTATAAACAATGCAAGACAATAAACTTAACGACATTGTGTAATGTACGAAAAATTAATTCATTTCTATAATTTTTAGTTTTTGAGTTGAAGAAGTGGAGTAACGGATTTGAGGCGGCTCCGATATTGAGAAGCACATGGCTCTCTTGAAAAGGATTGCTGTAGACCTGTGACTGCGGAAAGACCTAGTACAATATATAATTAATAACAGCTGTACACTTCAAGATGATGTAGATTGTGGTTCTACATGTTATCTAATATCTATATATAGCATTATACCTAATTATTGTGCTCTAATAAACCAATGTTGCATTTTTTATTTGTCTACCTTCTTAATGTGATAATTAATATATATTTGAATAGCGTGTTTCTTTAATAAACATTATTAAACATAGTATACGTTTGCCTAGATCATTTACTTCGTCTTTTTATTGAGAATCGATGGAGATTTATTTTTAAAAAAATTGTATTTAATGCTGTATTAGGTACATGTTATAATATTAACATTATCAAACAATAAAAACATTGTATTACAAGCTACAAGTATAATTTGTAAACAATACAAATTTAATAAATTCTACTCTTATATTATTAATCATATTATTTATAGTATATAATATCAATGACGTCTGTCGACGAGTGAGAGACTCGTACATAATACAAAAAGCATCAACAAATTGAAATAAAATTATTTTGCGGATTTTATCGCGGTTTTTAAATTTATATATATTTTTCTCCCGACGTACCTATCGAAGACTTTAAGACTTCATGGTCACGGTCGAGAGAAAATATAAACTAAAAAACCGCGATAAAATCCGCAAAACAGTTTTATTTCAATGTCTATCAATCGCGCAAATATAAGAAATCATTAAATCAACAAATATCCGCGCTCACGTGTAAATAAAGTAAAGCTTGCGATTATAATCACGGCAAATTAAAAATCCTAAATTTCTAAACGTTTCTATTTAGCTACTTTACTACGCTACTCGGCCGGGTAATAGTGTTCATCACTTTCCGAGGCAAAAACACTGCTCTTGAATCGTGGCTTTCAGAAAAATGTTGACAGATACAGTGGCTAACAATTTGATGTCAACTTTGCTTAGACAATACCAATGGATACAATTTTCCACAGCAACCGCCACTGTCGATATCCACTGTGACGTCACCGGTGTCTATCAATGTTCATGAGCACCGCGAGTTGTCCACCGGTGTTAGCCAATACGAAATCGGTGATTTGACAGTTAATTGTTGTACACTTCGACTAGTGTTTATCAATTTTCGTTGTCAACTGAGATACATAATAGCCCCGCTGGATGCTCCAAAACATAAAAATAAACTAATCAAATGGTGTGAAATTATATAAAGTTCCCAAGAATAGTACCTAAGTACTTACATTCCATGGTTGTGTGAAAATCGACAAAAATAATAAAAGCTGTATAAAACATACATAATTATGAGTCTCAAAAGCATTTAGAAATGTTTCTTTGCGTAATTTATAAAAATAAATATGTTTTGAAGATAATATTCCATACAAAAAAATCTGTAATTAAGGGAACATAACCTCCTCATTTTGCTTAAATAACTAGCTCCCATCTAAAAAAGAATATACTGGACACGCTGGGTATAAATAACATTCGGCCGGAACACATATTTTATCATTTTTGTCATATTAAAAGAATATATAAACAAATTATTGTGATAGTTTTAGTTTCTTTTTTTATCCACCTCCGCTCTTGTATAGATTTTGTGCTGCCCCCTATAGTTCGTGCACGCTCCCTATATGGTCGTATTGTAAACGAAATATTTTGTCTCATTTTTTGTCAAGTAAATTTTTAATTTGACGGGTTTATCACTTTCGATACATCAAACGTGTCAATATATGGAATTATTGATTATTAATCCAACTGATTTGAACTTACCGGAAGTGTAGAACATTCCTTAGTCCGCGACTGGAAAAAATGGCGGTACGAAGTTCGCCGGGTCAACTAGTATAATATTTTAAGTTAGGGATAAAGTTTTTCGCATTTTATATGAAAACTCAAGAATTATTTTTTCATACTTTATTTAGATTTTACTAAATTATATATGTGCCATTTTGTTCTATGGCTTTCTGCCGTATTGTAGGTACTGGGTAGTGCCATGATCCCGATGCTGTACAAATTTTGGGACATTGATAATAAAAACAAGTAGTTTTTGCACTCCTCTCTTGATGTTAACCTAATACGGCCTAAAGAATTCTGAAGAGTCCGAAACAGGTGGAAATCTGAAGGTGCAAAGTCAGGGCTATATGGTGGATGCATTCTGTCTTCAGTCTGTGAAGACTGACCGACCTTTGATCACGACCCTTTTCATACGTTCTTGTCGTACGTGATCCACTTTTCATCACCAGTTATCAATCTCTTCAAAAACGGTTCGGTTTCTTAAGTCTCAATAAAGAATCGCAAATGAGTACACGGGCCATTAGGTTTCTTTCAGTGAGCTCGTGTGGCGCCCAAATATCGAGCTTTTTTGTGTACCCAGCTTTATTCAAATGGGTCAAAACAGTTTTGTGGTCAATTCTCAGTTCTTCAACTACTAGCTTTTGCCCGCGGCTCCGCCCGCGTTAACAAGTTTTTCCGGGATAAAAGTACATATAAACTTTCCTCTTGAATCACTCTATCTATTAAAAATTAAACGCATCAAAATCCGTTGCGTAGTTTTAAAGATATAAGCATACATAGGGACAGACAGACAGACAGCGGGAAGCTACTTTGTTTTATACTATGTAGTGTTGATACGTTGAAAAGACTTTTTCCCCGACCTATTATAAACATGTCTCAAAAGACTGCGCCTCGGAATTTCTAGACTTGCATAAAAAAATGCCGACTGGAAACTATTACAATTTAACCTTACATGAAAGATGCCAGTGATTCAAGTAAGTCCCCTCAAAGTTAAAGACGTGAGGCAAACTTGTATACTTTTAGTTGCATTATAAGTCAGACGGCCCTGTAAAACACAAGTATATTAAATCATTTTTATGAGAGCCTTCAACCTCTTAGACCAGTTCAAAGTTTAACCTACATAATATCTCTTAATATATTATGAATAATATTCCCTGTATTACTAATACGCGCTATCTTTAAGGAAACATTGAAACGGGACAACTTCTGACAATAATGTTACTCATAAGAACTGTTATAATTTATAGTACTCCAATTGGCCCAGCTGCATTATATTGGCCTTTTCTGAAAAAAAAAACACTAAAATTTTGTCACTTTCTTCCCTAAGTCAAATAATTCGAGAATGAAAGAGATAAAACATTGATAGTGGTTAGGGCATTATATCTCGTACATACAAACATAAAATGTAAAAATAAATAATATTATGATTTAGAATTGAAACATGAATTCATATAATTTGGTGCAGAAACGCTAAACAGTGAATATGCACTTGTACGTGAAAACCGTGCAAGTATAATATCCGTATAAACGATACTCGTTCAAGTAGGCACAAGATAGAGTAGATAAGACGCGGCGTGGCCCGAGTTGAGAATGACCACGACGGTCGACGACCTCTTAAGTTCCACTAGAAAGCAATTTAATAAATAGTGGCTCCCAGCAGCTCACAATCATTAATTTTCAAGATAGTTGTTATACATTTAAGTATCTTATGTAGGCAATGTCACTTGTTTATGTTTGGCTCCACTTTTCATTCTGACTTAATTATTGATATAAACATATTATAATAATATGGTCGAATATTGTGTTACAAATATTATCTTAAGAGGATATTTTAATCTCACACATTATTGTGGTTATAAGGACGGGGAAATAAGTCATTTAAGTAAACAATAACACCATTTATTATTTAAACCAAAATTAAATGCAAGTCTACAACGTTACTGAATATTATTAAATTACGTATTCTGACGCACTGCACCCAGTTCAGTGTTCGAATACGCGTAACATCTGGAACATTTCTTTGAACTCCTTTCTAAAGCTTTACAAAAAAAGGGACAAAAACGTATCAGACATGCGGTGAAACGGGGTCCCCGCTTAGGTACAATAACATGTTAACTCCATTAACTTACAAATTTTAAGCGATTTACTAACTTCAAGTAAAATTTAGATTCCTTTCTGTAACAAATTCATATATTATTATGAATTAGATACTTTGAACAAAATTGTTTTCATATGAAAGATCCAAACCGGCACTATCTGGACCTCTCTCCGCTTACCATCAGGTGCAGGGCGGACAGGGGTCACTTTGCCGAGTCTGCATAAAAAATCAATTCAGGAATTAACGTCTACTTACTTTTTTTATTTGGAATGTCGACATACCTCAAGTCGGGTGGCAGGACAAAAAATAAAGTAGGTACAATCTATTGCTCCTTACGCTATATCTTGTTTGCACTGTCTTTATTTGAATTACCGCGGCAATTTAGTTTTATAGGAAAATGTCAAATACCAACAGGTATATCTAAATTGACGATTTTTTTATATGCCATCGAAGCAGTCTATTTCTTACTAACACAAAACAGCAAAAAATAAATCATTTAAACAAAAACCGCCTTCAAAAACCATTCAATATCGAAAAATAATTTAAAATTCCATCTATACTGATTACCAATTTTGGAGTCGGTGACTAATTACAATTACTAGCTAAGCTAGAAATACATTAACAATATTTAATTTTGATGATGTGATAGAAATATATACCTAGGGAAAAACCCAAAATCAAAAGAGGTTTTGATTTTTGAAGGCGGCTATTTTTTGACAAAAAAAATTATAAAATAATAAAAAAAAATAATAATAAAATACTTTATTCATCACGTAGGCGAACATAGTTGCACTTATGACAAGTCAAGATACATTAAATTGATTATATTAATAATTATTATAAATACCAATGGTCACTTATATAACTACCGACATTTTTATTGGGAGTAAATCTATGATAAGAAATAAACAAAAACAAAAAAACAGCTCGGGCTGGCAGGAAAGGGGATATAAAAAGGACATCATTTTATTAAAATAATGGGAGGAACGCGTCGCGATCCTCACCGGTGAGGACACTACAGGCCCTAGCCTAGCTAACCTACCAGCCTTTCACTAGCTACCTAAGCGATGACGACCCGAAGAAGAAAGGCAGAAAGAAACTCCGGGCTTACTTTTTTTGTCATCAATTGTTCATTGTTTCTTTCTCTTTTTTTTTTTTCAATTCTTTTGTGCTGTGTACAAAGTCAGATTAGTTATATAAGCTAATGCACGCACATTACCGTTGAAATAAGATAAAATCCAAATGAAGGGATTTAGGGAATACCTGGACAGGCATGTACAAATACGTAAAACTGGACATAACACAAAAAAATAATAAAATAACGGTGTACAATGTGCATTCGCCTACATTTACAAAATTATTTTTGTTGTATTGCTCTTCCTACTTTCTTAATAAAATGAAACTTATAAAGGCAAGCGCAACAAAATGATCGGTCGGTCGTCTTCCCTAAATTTAAATTTAAATTATACTTATTAACCGGGCTATACAAATGCGCGAGCGCGCACACATGTGCAGCGCTCTACTGTATAATATCACGTTGCATTTTATATTCAGAGTAAAATAATGTAAGGACTTTTTCTCCGATCTTAATTATTATGTTATGTAACGAGGGTATGGCTCAAATGACTGGTCGGCACTATATGTACATATTGTGTACAAATCGGATTAGTTGTGAATACGTGGAACACATTCGATCGCCTACTAGCGCTTTTGTTATTAAACACTAATACTGAGTCCTGCCGGATTTAGATTATAGAACAGTGATACTAACTGTTATGGTCACTCATAATACCAACTATAGGGACCGTGCTCGTCGAAAGCTCTGCCATCTAGTGGCGCAATCTAAATCTTTCAGGCCATCGATACTTCGGTTTGACGTAAAATATAAGGATGAAAAATATCATTTAATTTGTTGATAATATATTGCTGCTGTTCATCTTGATGCTCCAAAACACAAAAATAAATAAATCAAATGGTGTAAAATTCTATTACGTTCCCAAGAATAGTACCTAATATACTTACATTTCATGGTAATGCGAAAATCGGCATAAATAACAAAATCTGTATAAAACATTCATAAGTATGAATTCCAAGAGCATTTAGAAATGTCATTACATCTATACATATAAATAAAATTGGAGTGTCTGTTTGTAATATTGAAATAACAGTTTTTTACTACATGTATATGAATATATACGGTACATACACCAAAATAACATTTTTTTCAATTTTTGTCTGCCTGTCTGTCTGTTTGTTGCGGCTAATCTCTGAAATGGCTGGACCGATTTTGACGGGACTTTTATTGGCAGGTAGCTGATGTAATAAGGAGTAACTTAGGCTACATTTATTTTAGTTTCCATAAAAAGCGGGACTTTTATCCCGGAAGAACCCGTTCACGCGGGCGGAGCCACGGGCAACAGCTAGTCTATACTAATATAAAGAGGAAAGATTTGTATGTAAGTTTTTTTTATAGCATTGAATGACGAGACGAGCAAGCCGTTCCCCTTATGGTAAGCGATACGACCACCCATAAACAGTAGCAACACCATCCAGCCCCTTGAGTTACAAAATACTGTGAGATGTTAAGTCTCATTATGTCCAGTAGTTACCCTGGCTACAATGCAAAATTGCAAATACTTTATATATTCTTTTAATATGACAAAAACGATAAAATATGGGTTCCGACTGATTATTATTATTGATACCCAGCGTGGCGAGAATATGCTTTATTTAGATATTATAGATATTAACAATCATTTGTTGATTACTTTCACTGTAATTGAAAACAATAAGTGTGAGTTATTTATATTCTTACTATTACAAATACAGAGTAATTAAAATTATGCTATTCTTCAGACAATAAATTGTTAGTTCAATGGCCTTGAAATGTAACCTAAAAATTTGTAAGTTAGTAAGAAAAAATTTCGCGATTCATAATTTAATAACCGATTATTACATAAGGTAGTTTGTAGGTTTAAACGTGACCTTTTGTATTAATAATAATTATTATAATTAATTTAATGTATCTTGAGTCTAATCTATTTAATGAGTCTTGACTTTCATAAGTGCAACTTTGATCGCCTATGTGATGAATACTTAAAGTATTTTATTTTTTATAGATGGAACTTTCTAAATAACAAGGAGAACAGGCGAGTAAAATAAGAATTGTATATACTTATTATATTTTGAGAAGTGTTTGCTTACTCCCAGTTTTTATAATATTACTAGCTGACCCGGCAAACGTTGTTTTGCCATATAAATTATTTTTAGAGATTATTTTAGTAGAAACAAATAAATAATTGATCAGTTACCGACCGGGGTTAAAAGTTATTAAATTACATTTTTTTATAGATATAGATTATAACAATATATAGGCTATAATAATAATTATATTATTCCATATCCTTTTTATTAAAAAAAAAAACACACCGGGGCTCAAATGTACAGAAATAATTTACGCATGACTTGGTAGCATGGTCTTTGACCTTAGCTGGTTCCTTGTGGAACAATAAAAAAAATGTACAGAAATATAATACTGTCATTACCGATAACAGCTGATCGCACGAAAGTTAACCAGCCGGTATATTGCTAACTGCTTATTTTTGGATAGTCAAATATTTGACAATCGGTTATAACAATAGTAAGCTAACTAGGGCTGAAAATACGTGGAACCGTCAAAATCGGTGGTTACCTTAGATTTTACCAATTGATAGATTTGAAAAAATGGGGCCTAAGTAACTTCCATAAAATTTTACAAAAATGTATTTTAATATAGAACTTTCAAAATACGCAATATCGGGCAATATACATCGGGGTTATATCGGTGCACATTGAAGTCCTCTATCGACCTCTTTCAGCTGGGACAGTCTATCGTGTTGCACCCTGTATAAAGAACATTTTTATACAGCGACTAGCATTGTCGCGCGGCTCCGCCCGCGTCAAAAAGTATTTCCGGGATAAAAATCTTTTCCCGGGATAAAAAGTAGCCTATAGCACTATGGAGTAATGTAGCTGCCTATTAGTGAAAGAATTTTCAAAATCGGTCCAGTAGTTCCTGAGATTAGCGCGTTCAAACAAACAAACAAACAAACTCTTCAGCTTTATATATTAGTATAGATATTTTCATAAAATTATGTTTTAACGATTTGACCAATACGCGCGAAGGACCAAAAATTGTTATATTAGGACAACAGTTAATACTACGGGCACAAGTATTTAGTATAGTAACTAGATGTATGAACAAGGTTAATGCGAAAGGGCAATGTCCGCGGCCGGATATCGCTCGTCCTACACCCTCCTATGGTTGGCTAGTGAGACTGCACATGGCTTATTATTACTGTTATGAACATCCAATTGACAATAGCTTTTATTCATGTACCCAGTTGTGGCATACTCTTATAAAAGACTAATTAACATAACGGGTCCAACCGCAGCATACTACAGTTAAATGCCTATGGTAAATACATTATGTTGTTTTGTTATTCTATAATCTATTTATGAAAACAATAGCTGCAATGTGAGTAATTTATAACTCTTTTCCTTTTATACAAACAGTTTAAACTTATTTCATGCGTTTGCGTACGTGCTTGCTGCTCCCTATAATGATACTTACTTATGATCTTCAGCGTTATATTGGGGGCAAAATATATATTTATTTAAATATAAAATATTAATAAGGCAGAAAATAGACAGAGCAATATTTACAACAAAACAATGGGGAAAATAATTAACATCAATTCTAGTAGTATAAGCAACTTAGCTGTTCTGCTTTGAATGTTCCGACTATGATTTAAAAAATTCCCTGGTAGAAGACTTGATATTTGTAAAGTTGGAAACTATCCCCATGACCAAAATATATGTGTATACCGAGAAGTACCTTCTTAAAAAAATAAAGAAGGCGTGTCATATTCATCCTAGATGTGTGTGAAAGATTACGTCAGGATGCGCAATCTTTAGTAAAGTGCATCCGTCAGTCGTGCAGTTGATCTGTCATTATTAGAGTAAGGACCTTAGGTAAGGACGGGATAAACTTTTTATTTTTGAAAAGGCGTCGAATATATTATCTCTACACTCGGGGCCTGTTTCACAAGTTTCAAGTAAATTTTATTTGACAGTTATCGTAAGCAGCTAATGTAGATAATACTCATTTTATTACCATTTACTTGGGAACATAGATTAGAGTGAGACTTTTGTACTTGGTCTGCTTATACATTTATAATATGACTAGCAGCATCACAGAGTAGCATTTACTCAAAAGCTGTGAAAGTTGCTCTTAGCCTTGTTGAATACCGAGCTTTTCTACATATGAATTTAAGTTTTTCTTATATATGAATTATGAATCCTAAATCAGACATGTCTCAAAGACACAACAAGAAAGACTGGGAGACAAGAAAGTGCACTAAGGAGCAAGTACTCTGCGATAAACTCGGAATAATGTTTTTACTTACAGATGCAAAATGTCACTGGTTCGAGGTTATATTATCTGGTTATACATTATGTGTGTAATGCTATAGAATCATAAATACATGTTCGGCGACGCCTCATAATCGACGCAGTAGACTCCTGTTTGCGATATGTTCGTAGGTATCTTAACACCGGTATACACAAATAACTAACCTTTTATAGTTCACGCCTATATATGTTTGCACAAAGTACAGCATGTTTAAAATACATAATGAGCTAAGCCCTTTATGGCGCAGTCGAATCGTCCAAGAATAAACTAGCCCTCAGTTTAAATGTGTAACCTTTGTTCAAGTATAAAAACAAAGACAATTCCAAACCTGATACACAAATCTTAGTTTATGATACATTGTATATTTAATATTAGTTATTAGTATGCATGTGGTGGAGTACTAAAAAGTAATTTATTTAAAGCTTTAAGTATATAATTTACACAACTTGCAAATAACCTAATGTCGGCTCCTCACACTGAGCAGATTTAAAATTTGAATTAATTTTATTTTACCAATAATTTTATATATTTATCCGCCAAACACAAAGACACTGGACTTGGACTATTCTTAAATTATTATTTTACATAGCTTTTAATTACGACTCGTAAATTTCGCATACTCTTAAAGTGTCACAAGTTATAACATACCGCGACCAAACTCCAATCAAAAGTTTAAGACAGACCAAGGGTAATTAAGTTATATACAAGCCATAATTACAACATTTATAGGATTCAACGACTATCTAAAATTGGTGTACCTTTGTTCAAAAACCTAAGTTGTTTATTAACAGCACCATAACCTAGTGACCCATATGACGTATTTGGCAGAGCCCAGCAAGTTGCAACCAAGATAATATTATGCTCGTGAAGACTATTTTAATTCCCGTTATACACTAACCGCCGTTTTTAATATAAACTACCCCAATCGCTTTTTCGACCCATCGGGAAATGGGCCATTCAGAACAAAGTGTTATTTCACATGCTTACAAATTTATTTATTTAATTAAGACGCAAAACAGACTACAATCATGATAATTTTATATAACATACAGACTTACATTAAAACTAGATTGCATTCCAAAATATGCGGTAATGAGTAAATTACAGAAAGTAAAATGAAATAAAATTACTAATGACTTATTTTGATTGGTTTACGCCCGAATACTCAAACGCTTCTTAAATATTTGAGATGGTCTTACGGATTTAAGCATTCGTTATGCTTGAAATTGATATACTGAAACGTTACTTATCTCCTAACCTTAAATTTAAGGCGACTCAGTTTAAGGTCCGCTTATTGATTCAAACGGTATTCAGAAAAACTGCTTAAAATTTGACAGGTATGTAAGGCCTCCTCATATGGCTGTTAATCGAGATTAATTTGAGAGTGCTTCAGACTAGTCTCAAAGCTTTAATAATTTTATTGCGTAATAACTACTTATTATATTCTCTTTTGATTTAATAAAACGTCTTTTTTTTCACTTTCATCATTTTCTGAGGAGGAATATAGTTTCAATCGAAGAAGTCGAGAGAAATTAAACGCTTTCGAAGAATACAATAATGAAGACTTTAAAAGAAGATTCCGACTCAGCAAGGAAACCGTTCTTCATTTATGTTCCTTAATTCAGGACAATATCTAGCCGGTCACAAAAAGAAATCAGACAATGCAACCGATCAAGGTCATCGGGGATATTTTTCACGGGAAACAACCAACGGTAGTACATCGTATTGTGCATACCGTGGCGATTAAGTTAGCACAAATAAAAATCAGATTTATAAAATATATGCCTACTTCTGATGATAAAAACGAAATAAGAATTACGAATATTGTTGTTGAGTTGTTTAGTTTTTTTCCAAAGTGGCTAATGACAACACTGACCATCCTGCCAAGTGGCAAATATAAATAAGTTACAATGGGTTCATCATTTCAATGTTAACGAATATAATAATTGATAAACTATTCTAATAATGGATATGCCATAGCCCCTATAGGTATTAAAAACCATTCCACAACATTTTTACTATGTAGCATCTGCACATAGTACATAAAATACACACGAAAATTAAATATAATAGTCATATAGGTAACATTAAAAAAACATTTTTGAAGTGCGTATTATGCTATTTGATTTATTTATTTTTAATATTTTAAACATTATACTGCGTGAAACGACACATACATATGAATTTATTAAAAATATGTAATCGAAAACAAACTTTTTATAATCTATAGCAAAATAATTGCTCCTCAGCCATTGATGTATTAAAAAACCCATACATCAATATCCTTAGCTGATTTTTCCGTCAAATATTTTAAAGTACGTTTGAGAATGCCATTTATAATAAGAAGCCTGTTAAAATTAAGTAGGCCTCAGATAACTTGGTTGGTTGAATAGCGTTTCAGTATTCGGGCGTTATTCTCGGTATCTGATGTACAATTAAGATTTGGCTCGTTTATTGAAAATGGCTATTAGTAATGTGTGTTATATTTACCTCAAAATATATCTTTGTAAGTTCAACCATCTTCTGATTGAAAAGACATCGAAACGCGAGTCAAAAATACTGTTCCCTGTATCACTGTATTTGCCTTACATAAACACGAAGTGTCAACACTTCGTAGCAGACGTACCTAAATCCATATAAAACGGTTATTAGGTCAATGGATGGATACCATCTCTATTCCGTACATTAGAATGTTTCTCGTAGAAACTAGAAAAACAGATTGCCCGTGTCAGGGCGAATGGTACTCCAGAAAATTGATAACCGAACAGTAGAGAAAATAGATCCTAGAGAGTAAGAAATCACCGCTAAATGCAAAAGTTTATGACCGAATTAAATATTATGGACGAAAAAAATCTCGCAGATTTCGCTGGCTTTTGTAAGAATTTCAAGAATATCGAGTTATCAAGTGCGCGTATTTTGGAACTCCGAAGTGTCGCTGTCCCCACAGCCCGCTAGACCAAATTCAAAAACCGGCCAGAATGGCGCTGGCATACATAAAGGGTATGGTATGAAGTAGCAATTGTAGACGGATTAAAGTGTGCAGAGTCAAAGAAATATATATTTGGCTAGTAGTTACTCACTTTTCATACACAGAAATCGTTCTCCTTAACTCTACCCTCATACATATGAGTCTTGACTGATATTTAAAAAATTTACCGGTGGTAGGTGTCTCGTATGGTGGGGGCTGTCAGGATAGGTACCACCGCAATGTCTATTTCTACCGCGAAGCAAAAGTGTGCACACACTGTTCTTCCGGTTTGAAGAACGTTGTAGGCAGCGTAATTACTGGGCATTATGAGACTTACAGCCGTATGTTTCAGGGTAGGGTTGCAAGGCGTCCGGATAAAGTCGGACATAGTTAGACTTTTTGAATGCGTGTCCGTCCAAATTTAACGGTGTCCGGCTTGTTCGGCTTTTGTTAGGCTTTTTACATTTGAGCAGTGACTTTTAGGGGGCGGCAAAATGCGTGAAATTAAACGGCCATGGACATACACTTGGGAGCTAAAAAAAAGTGTCTGAAAAAATAAGGGGCGAAAAAATCGTATTAATACTAAGACACTAAATCCTCAATAATTTAGGGTGTCCGGCCTTTTTATCCAAATGTCCGGCTAAACTGGCTGGTCTGTCCGGCTATTAGGTTTGACGACCTGGCAACTATTTCAGGGTGATTTGTGGAGTGGAGTGCCTCGCAGTACTTTGAATTTCAAAGTTCTGTATGGTATTGCTACTGTTTATGGGCGGGCGCATCCCTTACCACCCGGTGAGCGCCATGCTTGTATCGTCACAAAAAATAATACCAGCGACAATAATTATAATTGATCCGTCTAAATGAGGCTTTTGTTGCTCGGATTTCAGATAGCGGCCCATTTGCGGACATTGCCAGGGAAACCCACGTCAACCTGAGAAATCTTTTATAAATATGTAGAATAGATGATGTGTAGTCTTCGAATCAAGAACAAAGAGCATCCGTGTCGAGAAGAATGTCGGCCCAATAACTAATAGTAGGTATAAGACAATTAGTGTACAAGAAAAATCTCTGCTGCTCTAAAGAACAGAAGCTGTAGATATTCTGTTAGTTAAAAAAATCCAAATTTTGTTAAAGTGTAATAATAGCTTCCAATTTGAATCCTAGGATTCAAGATTTCATCGTGCCTGGAATTGTAGAAAGTAGTATAGTAGGCTTCGAATTCTATTGTCGTAATAGGTATTATACGTTAATAGCTATGTTTTATCGGCTAGACGCTTCGACCGCGCGCCGCCGCGTCTGCCCATCCCCGTACCTACCACGCCACCAGGGTGACCACCCTCTGCATATTATACAGCTTCGCCACCGCGTTGTTTACATACGTACCTCATACGTATCTATACAATTTAATTAAATTGTATATAATAAATTCCGTCTTTTTAAACCGCAGCATATTCCAAAAATCATTATTTTCTCGTTGATTATGCTTGGAACTACAATAATTAATATTCGGAATGCTCTCAATTCTTTTAATGGTTTTCCTAGAAAAATTACTTGAGTACCCACTCTGTGGCTGCTAGCCAGCAAAGGTAGTCAGTCGGTCATGATACGGGAGCTCCAAGCCGCCGAGCAGTAGTAGGCAGGCACATACTGGGGCGGTTCCCTCCTTCCACCAATAGACTTATTGAAACGCTGCAGTTTAAATTTTATACGCTCCATAATATAATCTTCATTAAATGTAACTAAGGCTGCGTTTTATATTATAAGTTATAGGTAATATATCAGCTTACCTTAGCTTACTGGTGGTAGATCTCTCATATGTGAGAGTCCGTCTGGGTGGATACCACCGCAATGTCTATTTCTACCGCCAAGCGGCAGTGTGCATTTACTGTTGTGTTTCAGTTTGAAGGACATTGTAGCCAGTGTAACTACAGGACATAGTGAGACTTAACACCTTATGTCTCAGGATGACTAGCGCAGTGGAATGCCACACAGTACTATGTAAATCAAGGTGCTGGATGGTGTTGCTACTGTTTATGGGTGGTCGTATCGCTTACCATCAGGCGAACGGCAAGCTCGTCTCGTCATTCAATGCAATAAAAAAATAAAAAAGCTTTGGCACTATACAAAAATAAATGTTCCTACCTAATCTAAGGTTCCTACCCTTAAATAAACATGGCCAGCCATTGCAATGAAAAGGACCTCTTACGGAAAACAAAACAATACATACCAATTTAATATAACTATTCGAAAATCAAAACTTAAAATAACATCGAAACAAAACAATGAACGAATGTGCCTATTCCGGTTATTGTTACCTATATTATCTACCTGAACTACTTAACGTAAAAAAAAATATGAACCCTAAACATTTCACGTGTTGATTAATTTAAATATGCTTTACTAGCCTTATAAGTTGAAACCTTGTAAACGTTTAAATCATACAACAAGAAAAGAAACTAGGTATGTAGTTCCAGTTACAAGATACTCAGAAATTCTTTCGCAATGCACAATTCGCAAAGAAGCTTTTAATTGTTTACTGAATCCCACTCATATATCAAGCGCAGCTTTTGTTTCAATAAATATAAAGATACAACGCCTAACCAACTTAAAAAAAAATATGCGCAAAGAAGTTTCACTGAAATAAATAAAAGAAACATAATAATATAATGTAGATAATAATGTTACTTACCTCGTATTTTATGCCGGCCAAACGAAGCCATGTTTCTACTTTCAAACAGAAAGATGATGTTGACGGTAACAAAGGATTTCGAGGAAATTGGTACAGATAGACAACATCTTTTTCAAAATTGGCTTTGCGGACAGTTGGTTTCGGCTGGGACAGTTCAACTTTTTTCTCTTCGGTCTTTTCTTCAACTTTCTCCCCAGAAGCCGGTGCCTCCTCTTTAGTTTGGCCATTATCCACTGGCGTGTCCTCCTTCATGATCTTCTCTTTCTCCGGATTCTCCGGAACGTTATTGGTGGTATCAACAGTCATTGTGATACGTTAATATATATTTCAAAGTTTTAAAACAACCCACACGCACAACAAATTGCACAAAATTCCCGTGAGCAATTTATGAATTTCGCTTTACCGTCGTTAAACGGGCGAGCGCAACGTTGTATATCGCCTAACTGACGAACCGATCTGCCGGGTGCCGCTGCCGCCGCACCGCTTGTACGAAGCTTCTACCTCTTGCCGCATCCGCTAGGGTGCATTAGTCACCAAATAACAAGTCGTTGCCAGGCCACGCGATCAAATCAACGCTTGGCTTACAAAATGGCGCCTAACTTTAGATTTAAAGCCGAACATTGTAAATTAATTCTTATTAAATATAATTTAACACGAGTTTGCGGCGTAATTATTTTAATTTCTAAATATAAGTTTTTTTATTGATATAGTATTTTTTTAATAATTAGCAGGAACAAAAAGTACTTGTATTGACTTTCAGTTTAATAGCGGGAAATACAAAAATAGTGCTTACGAGCTACGGGCATTTCTTTGCTAAATAAAAATTAGGCGTACAATTATAGATATTTATAATCCTAATATATATTTTCACACCTAAAGCTCTTGAAAGTAAGTATGTTTACAAGTGTCCGACCGTAGTTTTCGCCTCGGTTAAGGACAAAAACTACCTTCGGTAAAACTCTCGGCCTTCGGCAAATATGAAATAGAACGAATTAAATAAAAAAGCAATGAGAGGTGTCAAGGGACACCCGGATGGAACGAAGTTCCTTTCGATTAATTAGTGAAGGAATTGTAATAAAATTTTATTTATATAACAGAGTGTGTATAAATATATAAATATTTTCCTATTTCCGTTCCAATACATAAGTTTCTAGGGAAAAAAACAAATAAATACGTGTGGCACTCGGAGACTACCGCGGTAAAGCTATTGCATAGCATTTTTATCACAAATTTTGATTGACTAAACACAAATTCGATCTTACGCTTACCACATAAAGTAGATTTTTAAACGCGAGCAAAGCACGTTTAGTCTTGTTATTGATAAATGTCAGTAACCAAAGTAGAATAAATCAACAAAATTTGAAAAAAGAATGTTACGTTTGATTCTTTTGTACTCGTGCCGTGCCAACGCTGGGGAAATAGCTTCTACGCAATGTGTTTAAGGTTCATTTTAGATTAGTAAGAAATGGTTTTAATGACTTTAATAAATAAAATAAATACAAATATACTCGTTTCAAGAATTATAGCTTCTACGCATTGTATTTAAGGTTCATATTAGTAAGATAATAGCAAAAAGTGTCGTGACAACTTTCCGTCCAGCCCCCTTTCACAACGCGCAATAAGGAACTTCGCTCCAAAACGAAATAAATAATTAATGTTATTATTTTTGACAAATTGCAAGGTAACAATCATCTCTAGATTAACTTCTAGAAATAATTTAAATTACCTTTCTATATTATACATTCAATATACACCTTTTAAATAATTTTCATATTTTATACACATAATAATATAATGATTATGTCACCGGAAATGAGTATAATGCAGGCCCATTCTATATTATAATGCCTAGGTAATTTGTAGCAGTAATAATATCTTATTATATGTTTAATCGCAGTCTTTGGCGTTAAACAGAACTATAGTGTCGTCTGCATAACAAATTATTTCAGCACCATGTAGTTTTTGGTGGTGAATTACATTCATGTAAATTATGAACAGTGTGGGACCTAATATGCTTCCTTGGGGTACGCCGTATTCGATTGGAAGTTGTTGACTCTTGTGTGCACCTAGCTTAACTAACTGTTTTCTATTTGACAAATAGCTTTCGAACCAACGGAGAACTAATCCCCTGACACGGGTTTTTAATACATCAATGCCTGACACCAAAGTTTTCTAATTTCTTTAAAAGAAATTTCAAAGACACATTGTCAAAGGCCTTAGTAAGATCAAGGAAAATAGCGATACAGCCATTTCCGTTGTCCGGGTAGCCTGAAATAAGGTCAAGAAGCAGGGTAACGCATCTTCGGTAGACTTATTTTGTCTGAACCCAAATTGTATAGAAGACAGAATTCCAAGGTCTTCTATAAACTTTACTAGGCGTCTATTGACTATTTTCTCAAGAATCTTGGATAGAGTACTGAGTAGAGAGATATGCCTGTAATTTTCAGGAACGTCTTTCGGACCTTCTTTGTGAATTGGCGTTACAGAGGAGATATTCCAGGAGGATGGGAGTCTAGCAATAGTAACTACTTTCATTCCTTTTTGGAAAAAAATCGTGTCGTCATCGTATTATCGGGTTTATTGGTAAGAAGGGGTTCTTAGACCATGATATATGGCACACACTAGAAAAAATGTGTGTGTGTGTATTAATGTACACACGTATGAAGTGAAACTTTTTCAATCAATTCGTTTTTTTCACTGTTCTTATAATAATTATTTTATTCCATTAATACGGTCAAAATATTTTTATAGTTATTTATAATATATATTTAAATATTATTGTCTGCTAAATTGACAGTCATATTATTAAATGATGGTTATTTTCAATAAATTAATCTACATTTACTAATACTTACAATCAAAAGTGAGGTTAATATAAAAATAATACCAAAATCACAATCACGTGATGTTTTTTCCAAAAGCATAAAAAAAATTACTCACTTTCACTATTTATTTAAATGAATTTCAATAAGTGTAGCAAACCATAATATTTAAACTGTTTACGCTTGTCTATAATAGATGGCTCTGTACAGTTCGACTTAATTACTAAATCGCGATGTCAGGATTCTCTCCGAAATAATCAACCTAGAAGACGGCGCCTTCTGAGGTCTGCCCCGTGCTGCCCCGGTGGCGTAGTTAGTTATATTACGGTACGACTGCAGTCTTCAATGCTGAGGTCTCAAATCGATCCAGGGATGTTATGGAACTCCGTAACCGTAACCGAAACTAACGGATAATTCGAAATAATTACATATGCGTGACCGTATCCGAAACCGGTATAATTTTATTCCTATGTCCATATCTGTATCCAGATCCGAAATTTCATATCCATAACGTCTCTGGTTCGATCCCCGGGTCGGGACAGAAAATGTGACGATTTTCGTGACGATTTTTTTTAACATAAATGTCTCCCGTACGTCAATAAGGAAGTTTCACTTCAATAAATAGCTACAGTAATAACCGGACACTTTTTTACGTAACTTTAGGGGGGCTAGTTCCGGCATAGTTTTTTTAAACGTCACATTGATTGGTTCATTTAGCTATCTATGTATAGGTACTGCCAGCTATCTATATACAGTGACCATTGCTGAACAAGGGCCTCATCTACTGAGAGGGTTTTGGGTCCTAGTCCACCATGCTAACCTACTGCGGATAGCCCCCCGAGGCAATTCTTGTGCGCTGGGTCTTCACACCCAATGCACGCCCATGCGCGGGGGGACATTAGTCGCGGGCCGAGGCACAGAGTCAGTGTGTATACCTCTTGGTTGGATAACACATTGAGGCCAAAAAGGGCCCGCGAACATTTCCTGGCACCTTCTCTTTCCGCCCATCCTGGGAACCTTCAACCTACCTCCCTTCCCCCCACCTTCCCTTCCGTATTCCTCCTCCACTCCCCTCTCAGGCCCCTGCAGTCGTCAAGCCGGGGGACTCCAGTATCCCATTCGCAGGTTTCCCCCGGTGTTGACTGCAGGATCGCCTACCTAAAAAAAAAACCTACTGCGGATTAGCAAACTCCACATACTTTCGAAATTTTTATGAAGAATTCTCAGGTGTATAGGTTTCCTCACGATGGTTTCCTTCACCGTTAAAGCAAACGATAATTATTGATAAACTAAATATTGCAATGTGCGCGTAGTGGGAATAGCGCGGTAACTCTTTCTCTCGCGCGCATCGTTATGCCTGATGACGTCAACAACCTATTTCTCTTATTCTATTATGTCTCTTTTCGTTTTTTGACATTTAGCCCTTCCATCAGATTTCAAAGGCTTATATGCCTGTGCATTTCTGTAAATCTGCTTGTTATATTTCTGTGCTTATATGTATCTTGTTGAATTTTTACCGGATTTTGACTGCTTTTTGTATAGACATGAAGCCAGAGATTGCCATTCATCAAAATCCTATTTGATTTTGACAATAATTAAAATTCCGAAGGCAATAAAATATTCACAAAGTAGTAATTAAAATATTTATTTTCTTAGTCTTAATAATATAAATATGATGAAAATCTTTACATATAATCAGAATTAGTTTAAATTATGCAGAAATCACATTATTACTATTTCTATGATTACAATGTTGATTAATAGAACTCCATTTCTGTATTAAATTACATTTTATTGCGATAAAAGGCAAGGTATGATAAAGATAATATGGTGTCACTTAATCGGAGAACAG
Organism: Sphinx pinastri; assembly: GCA_947568825.1. Classification (NCBI taxonomy): domain Eukaryota; kingdom Metazoa; phylum Arthropoda; class Insecta; order Lepidoptera; family Sphingidae; genus Sphinx; species Sphinx pinastri. The sequence continues at coordinate 14,494,364 of OX387614.1, read as the reverse complement.
GTAGATAAATAACATCTGTTCATAATAGTGACAACCAAACAACCGAAATGGAGAAAGTTATGTATTAGGAAGAATCAGATAAAATATGATGAATTATCTTTAATCATGTTAAAATATAATATACATATTCTGTATAATATAGTTAAACTATTAGAACTATAAATCATATGCAAAAATGTTAATATTAAAATTTTATATCTATACCCACTTACATAGAGGTGCGTTCTTTTATGGTTTAAAACTAATTCTTATTCTAATGTACTAGAGACCGGCTCGTAACTGTGTCATTAACAAGTTTAAAATGTATGATCTACGCAATACATTTCATATTCGAAAATTGGTAGGCATCATGTGTCAGTAACAAATGATTATTATATTTATTAATTCTCTAGCCTATCTGGGCTGTGGATTGGGAGGTCCCGAGTTTCCCAGATCGGGCAACACGTTATATGTGTATCTAATGCTAGGACCACACTAATGTGTAATGAGCCGAAGCATAAGTGTAGCAACAACTTGACGCGATCTTTTCACAACAGAATTGGTTGTTATTTAAGCATTTTACATATTTATTGTTAGTGTGGCTGTAGAATAACATGATCCGTTAGAGATCGGATCCCACTGAGGACCTTGATGCCAGACAGGTAGCCGGTTATAAAAACTAAATCCAAATATTTTACAGCAACATGCGGGAAATTTTTGTGTTGCGCCGAATCCACATTGGTGTGAGAAACGGGCAGATAGAAAATGAAGATAACGTATAGTCAAAACAATCATAACCGCAATTCATACAATTGAATAACCTGAAAGAAATGTTAACAACATTTATTATCCCGCAATTAAAGGGCGGTAGGTGTCTCCGCTATCCATAATATAATGTAAACATTATTTATGAATAAACCTGTATCATGTATGGCACCATTAAAAAACATCGCCTACTTATCATGCATTATTCTGTGAATTGCACTTGCGAGTCGTTATATATATTTTATATCAATAGAACTTATAAAAATGAAAAAAATATTTTATTGCTTATTACACAGTAGTTTTCAATGTTGTTGTATAGCACTTAAAGAACTATTTTAATCCATTTGCTCTTTATTTTGAGATGCAATATTTTTATAAAATTTGGCCTTACGATGAAAAAACACATCAGTTAAATACATAATATTTCATGCAAGTTCTATTGAAATAAAGTATACACTTTTTGTAATTGGATTAAACAATTCTAGCGCAACACAATGAATCAGTCAGTTTATCTATTATAACGCTGTTAAATTAAAATAAATAATACCTATCACTTGACTATATAAACCATTACATGTGATGCAAGTAGCTTAAATAATAAATAACGAACTAACATAAAATACCTACAATTTTCACACGTCGTCGACAATAACAATACTCAATTCCTTAGGTTCGTACAATTAGATGTATTCTAATCGATTTAAGGCAACCTTAATTATCTGACCACCTTGATCAATAAATTAAAAATTACGCAAGATGTCTTAACATTGTATTCCTCGGTGTATTTATTACGTTGAAACAGCTAAAATGTGTTCCATTTATTTTTTCAGTTTAAAGGAGATGTCCGCTTTTTATATGGGTGCTGGACCTCAAAGTCTAACCAGCCTCAAACTTTTAGATAAAGGGGCTAAAATATGTATCTTGGATTCATCAAAAAAATATTTTTAGAACCCTCCGTTAATAACTAACTTTTGCGTTCATTATAAGTGTAGTTTTTAAGCAAAACAAAATTACATAGATCTCAAAATCGGAGAACTTTAAAATTATACGATTTATTGCAAAGGCCTAGTTTTTAGGAGTACTATCCAAATATATATAAAGTATCTTGGTTAGAATTTTAAGCCCCTTTTTGGACATGTCCTTCCATTGTTTTAAAAAGAAGGTAGAAAAAAAAACGTAAATTACTTTTGAATGTTTGTTGATTGAATTACAAGAAAAGAAAATAAGACTATTGCTCGTAACAAAAACTATTAATAGTACTTAAACGAATGAGATCACGCTAAACTTAAGAATAAATATTAAGTATGTAGCGATAATTAAATTTCAAAATATTTATGGCCATTTTCTCACGAAGAGACTTTTGTTAACGGTTAAAGCTTTTAATATGTTTTACTCAAAAATATAATCGGCTGAACACACTTAAGCTGTTTCATACAGTATGAGTATAATCATATTATGGTCTATCTTTGATTTTGTAGAATATTATACAACGAAAAGAAAAATGTTTGGATTGCATGTGCACCTAGTTTGAATTGTAATGAAACAAATATCAAAATATCATCATCTTGCTGTCAGGATAGTGGCTAATGTCGGTCATAGTTTTTGTTTAGAACCCGGAACACTCTCAAGCCAATGCACACGACGTTTCAACGAGCTGACGACGCATTTCTAGCGTACCCTAAACGCGATTCAGTTGGCAAATGCGAACTTTTACATACGTATGTGCGCGATAAAAACGCTAAGGGAGCGCGTGAATGATAAACGCGTGCTTCGACGCGTATGAAATGCGCCGTCTGCATAGGCCCTAATATACACATTAATTATTCTGAATATTATGTTCCGTTACATGTCAAAAATATGCCATTAGCCGTCCAGACTGGCAGACATGATATAAATTAAATTGTCTCATTTATCTAGCAGCATACATTAACTATGAAGGCAGTGAGGTCATAGGTTTGTTTCCAATAAGGGATTCTATCTTGAATATCCGGACCCATAAGACCGACAACTTCATTTTGGCTGAAGTGCATGAACTCTGATTATAATGTAGCAAAATTGCTACTGCCCATCAATGTATTTGAAAATGTTGAAATACTTCGATTTTATATGTTTTGTGAGTTGTTTTCTAATTTCATTCCTATTCAGATTTTGGGTACTGTCATAAAATTATAAAAAAAAAAACGGACAAGTGCGAGTTGAACTCGCGTACCGAGGGTTCCATACAAACTGTAGATAAGTTATCCAATTATATAAGTTCAATAGTTCGCCAAAATAATTTAATAAATTAATCAAATGTAAAAAGTTTGTAAGTAATAATAAATTTGCTTTTGTTCTAATCAAAGTACATATTTACGGTTACCAATTTTTGCCTTTACATGTGCTGCAAGACCTTGCTTCTTGCCAAATTTCAGGATTCTAGGTCAACGAGAATTGGCCTATAGGTAAATTCCCTCGCAAAGTCATATCTTTTGATCGCGTTGACTTACAAGTTTTTTCACCGCGGAATGAGACCGTTGAGATTTGATATAAATTTCAACTTGATACCTCTACGCTTTCCCGAGAAAAAGGTTCTTGACAGACAGATTGATAACAAAGTGATCCTATAAGAGATTTTTCTTTTGAGGTACGGAACCCTAAAAATGACGCTAATTCGCTTATCGGCGTAAAACTATGTTCTGAATTGGAAAGCTATACTTAGTTTATCCAATAATTTTAATTGTATGTTTACAGTTATTACTAAAATATTTTCTATCTTAACCAGTATCAAAAATATATTATGTAATAATTACTCGCAGCGTTGGGATGAAGTATAGAAATGATCACAAAACAAGTCCAGTCACTCTTGCCTTAGTATTACCCCTTGTACTCTAACTATTGCTTTCAATTGTAAATATCTTATTACATTTATTGAAACGATTGTAAAAATGTAAAATTTACGTTGTATAAAAACGTAGAGTATGCTAGCAAATTAAAAATTCATTTTTATAACTATAATGTAAAAAGGCTTAAAAAATATTAGACCTATTAACACCAATTGTAAATAAAATGTGATATTGCCCGTCATTCTTCTTATTGTACTAGTTAATAGTAACTCCTCACAAACTATATCTACTTATGCTACAAAAACCACAATACATATTTTGTGATCGTTTATTACATCGGATTATTTGATCAAAATCATAATTTGCGCCCTTGTATTATTAGTTTGCATTGTCTATGTGTCCCATAGTATACCAAAGCTTCGTGGCAAATAACACGTTGTAAGCTAAATGGTCAATACACATAATGAGTAACAAACAACTATAAAACATTAACACTTGATTAGTCCGTAAACATTAACCGTCTTATTACAAAAAGATAGCTTAGTACTGGGTTTAAACCAAGACTAAAAAGTCTTGGTTTGTTACGGTATTAAAGTTAGTTCTCGGACTAAAATTCATTCTTATTACAAATCCAAGACTAGCCGAGGATTATCTAGTACCGAAGATAGTCCCTGGTTGAATTAGTATCCACAGATTATAAGCAAAAAATTACAGTTTCATTCACTCGGCGATTGATGCACCGTTCCTTTTAACATAAGTTTGTGTGAAGAGAAAGCCAAAATGTTTAATAAAATGTGATTTTGACGATGGTGGTGATGCTAAATATTATAATATATAATATCTTGTCATTTAAATATATTTTAAATCTGAATAATTTCAAATGGCGTGAATTTTGTGTTACTGTCGACTTGTTTATTTAGCTAGCGTACAACGGAATGAAGTGTGCGGCGCGCGTATTTGGATATTATTGAAATGTTTACATTTAGGTTTATTTATGATTCTTTTGAATAGCAGTTCAAATAACATAAAGAAACGTTGTTGTTTTATTATAATTATTTAGGCACGGCAACAGCGTCACAAGTGCAATAGTTTTTGTTGTGAAAACATGTACGTAACGTATACGATAGTTATTCCAGTTGAAAATGGAGCAATCAAAGAAAAAAAGGGTGAAAATTTGACTTTTGAAGTAAAGGTTAGTCCAAATCAATCGTATTATTAATAAACAGTGTAATAACATTACATAATAATAGTGAAACTACATTTATAGCGAAAATCTTCATCACTTAATTAAAAATGATTCACGCGACTACGGGGTCTATTAAACCGCTGGTTTGTTTCCAACACTTCCAAATCCATTAAATCAATGAAATTTATGTCCATTTTTATATTTTTGTTGATATTTGATTATCCTAAAACATAATTGCGACTTGATATTCAACGTTTCGAGGTTAGTACTGGAGTTAAACTAGGGCTCAGGGAGGTTTAACTTTAGTACCATAGATAATCCTCGGACTAGCGAAAAACTCTGTTTTGTAATAACGTTTATTTTAATACATAGTTTAAACCTGGTACTAAACACCGTACTAAAGTTAAACTTCGTTTTGGAATAAGGCGGTAATAGTTTAAAATTATTTAATATTTACAACTAGAGGTCCGTTTATGTCCCTTATGATAATGAGGCGTCAACATTTGTTCTAATTAATTCAGCACTCACGGAATACAGTGATGTGTGTGATCGTGTTCGTGGCGCGTATCTCTAGGTGAATTAACATTCTCATTACATTGTATCGTCTGAACCATATCCTACTATTCAGTCAACAGGTTTAAAGTTACAAAAGATGTCTAAAATAACGTACTTTATGCTATTTTTATTGCATTTATTTCGATGCACTAAAACTATTGCTGCAAATATTATGGTTCCACCTATCTCTAGTGCCGCACATGTTTTTATTACAAAAGCGGATAGTGAACTCAAATTGTCAGTATACTTATGTAAATCGTTACAAACATAGATATAAATCTTTAGATATGTGCTCGCAGATCTAATCTGTGTTGCATTTTAATTATGTGCGATAGCAAAATGGCATGGACGCACGCACAAACCTATTACTGACAATATTTGTTACACCTAATGAATTGACTTCCGACAGTAAATATTGTAATATATGTACTGCTAGATTTGTGCATTTGGTTTTATACAAAGGCAACTTTTGTAAGACTAGGCTAGTCTCGATCACTAACGTTATGAGTTAACCTATGTATGTTAAACATCTCAGTGAGTGACATGTGGATACAAACAAATATGAATGACGTACACATAAAGCGAGGTTTAGATCAGCAAAACTTGCAGAAGTAAACTTCCTCAAGGGATTTTCGCCGAACAATCATGGCAAGCTCACCTCTGCAAATTTTGAAGGATGCAAGGTTGCAACGAGTCGCATGTTGATAGAATTATTGCCGCTATTATAAACACATCTGGAAGTTCTTGCGCGACATACTGCTGCGAGAACTTGCTAGCCTAAACTTAGCTTAACAAACATTTACATGTACAACGACAGATCCAACACTTACTACAGCGTTGCCATCACTCGGAGCTGGAGCTCGAACTGGACGGCGTGTAGCTGTAGTAATCGTTCTGCTAGGCGGTGTTTATTTGTTCCACGTTCAAATGGGTTATGAACCGCAATCGCATCTGCAGCGCCGGACGCAGTTTGCGGATAACACTCTCAACTTCATTCTTCATCGTATCCCCAACGAACATGTATTTTATGTGATAGCTGGTTTGTGATTAAGGATTATATTCATTGTTCTCTATAGCCTAAATATAGGACCTTGAACTCGCATTTTATGTAGGTGCATGTAAGATGATTATCACACATCACCATAGCCTGATGATCCACTGAGATGGCTCAGAATAGGGCCCTCATTCCCTATTGCTATTAATTAATAGAATGGTGGCACATACAATCAAGCGAGCAATTAACTCTCCTCATCATAGAATTTTATAGAAATGGCAATTACTTTTAATACACATAATAAAAAAGTCATATTTAGTATTACCGGGCTAAGTCGGTAAACTCATTAATAGTTACGTAATAAATGCTATTTTTAAACACGTCCATGAGACAAAAAGGATACAGTAAGTCGCAGATGGGGTCGATAAACTGCAGATGTGGCTGATTTTTGTCTATGTGGGCCAGCAGCTCGTACAGTGTGATTGTGATGTCCATGACGGCCCGGGACAAATCAGAATTAAACCTCTGCAGGAAAGGTCCCACCATGTGACACAAAAACAGTAACTGGATCTCCATGTGAACCTCTACTGCGAGCTTCTCTTTTATGAACCTGAAACATTTATACGCAAAATAGTAAATATATGAAATAATTAAATAGGGCGTTTTAAAATACAATGACGTCATTAGCTATATTATTATCACAACATTAAATTGATTGGTCTGGTAGTTACTAGTTAGGATAACATCGTACCCATCATAATCGGTTCAGTGATTTAGCTGTAACAACGCAAACGACACAGTTACTTTCACATTTATAATATTAGAATGGATATGAACGAATGTTAAATTAAATTATAAATTTGCTCCAATTGAAATTTAACTAGTTTGACAGAGTCCGTAAACTAGTTTAATTTCAACGTCTAACATTCGCGTAAACGTAAGAAATAATATTGTTACTGTTATTAAACAGCATAGTAACATTTCCGAACAGATACGACCTGGCGACCTTCAAAAAAAGAGCGTATGCCCACCTAAAAGGCCGGCAACGCATCTCTGTGCCCCCTGGTATTGCAGATGTTCATGGGCGGCGGTGATCACGTACCATCAGGTGAACCGTATGCTCGTTTGCCTCTATAGCATAAAAAATAATAATAATAGTAAAACTTATATTTACTCACTGAGGTATTTGCATAATTTGTCCGACAACAGCATGGTACCATATAGCGTGAGCGAGTGCCAGCGTCAGGCTGTACTTGTTCTCGAGCATGGCGTCATTCGTGGTGGTCAGGCTGAAGAGCTGGAATGGCGTGTGAGGGTAAGGCCAGTCCGTCAGGTCGCTGCCGGTGATCAGGTCCAGCAGCCGGTCATGCAACACCGTCCAGTAGGGGTCGGGCAGCGCGGCCATCACGAGACCGATCGCGTTAATCCAAAGCTGTATTTTTGTTGCAGGAATAACCACAAACCCCTTCGTAACCACGTCTAGCATGCTATTACCCACGAAGTTGGGTGCAATTGGAAGTGACATGAGCTCCACACAAGTAACATAAAGGGAATGCGCTGAGGGATTAGGGTATTCATTGAATCGCCAATCTGTATTAGGAAAATGGGATGATCCTGTCATCGCTGCGGCAACATTAAAGAAATATATCAATTACACTTATTTGTTTACAGTAGTTTATGGTTTAGGGCTTTGATTAATTATATAGCTAGATAGAGTGACGCGCTGCAATGAAACTAAAACAAACAGGCCAACTTTTCTTAAGCTAGTATGCGTGACAGCTGTGTCATACACTATCGCTGCATCATTCTGCGTGTCCTTGTGTGCGCATAATGATACCAGTTATTACATGGTTTCTATTAAAACGGGGAGAAAATTATATCCAAGAAAAACAACAAAAATTAATTAACTCGAACTCATTTAGTGGGGAACAGTTGGCCTCTTATTTTTTTCGACGCGTTTGAACCGTTCAATGTCTATCTAGGTATATAATTAATCAAAGGTTTAGGGTATAATTGTAAAAAAAATTGAGCCTTATAAACAAATTATAAACGAGTGTTTTCGACTCATTACTTAAAACGCTCGTTTATAAGTCGATTACCGAAAGCTGGCACGTTCACAGTACCTACTCACACCGATACAATTTTACACAGAATGTTAAACAAATATTCAAATTATTAAAATAGGAGGGACAGGCACATAGATGCAATAAAACATCATGCTATATTTTTGACTTCGTTGCTACGTAAACAACGCGTTGTTAAGACAAGTGACGTTTGTATATTCAGACACTACACACTCGTAACCTGTGAATGTGTTGTATGCGCCAGCTTTCGGTAATCGCACTATACGAAGAAACACCCCAGATACTCATCACTTTATCTCGTAATTGGTGAAAGGTACAAGTATGAAACTAATTTTATTATTTTTTGTGAATCAATATTATGGCCTGTTTCAGATATTGTCTACTAATAAAATCGGCTTCCTGCATATTATATTTAATTTAAAACATGACTGTGTTTATGTAACTTCTACCACTATAATGACAAAAATGATTGCTAACTAGTATCACTCGCGGCTCCGCCCGCGTGAAAAATTTTTCCGGGAAAAAAATATTTTCCGGGATAATAAGTAGCCTATAGCACTCAAGAGTAATGTAACTTCCCAATAGTGAAAGAATTTTCAAAATCGGTTCAGTAATTTCTGAGATTAGCGCGTTAAACCAAATAAACAAGCTCTTTAGCTTTATAATATTAAAGTATAGAATATAGATTAGCTAATCGATTTCATTCTGTGGCTGCCGCGAATTACTTACGTTTTATGCGGTGATTTCCATATTATGCGTAGCTAGTCTTTTTCCCGGAGGGGGGTCTGAGGTCTCGGGTTCGATCCCCGGGTCGGGCAAAGTGATATTGGGGTTTTTTCTACTCAGTATCATCCCGGACTCTGGAACTGTGCCCGATATGGCGATAGGTTCGCCCCCTATCACATCATGGGACGGAATACGCACGGCGAAAAGTGGGTGCACTAGTTGTGCCTCAGCCTACCCCTTCGGAGATAACAGGAGTGAGTGTGAGTGTGTGTGTGTCTATTATAATACTATAAGATGTATTTGAAAAGGATACTGTCAACCATTCTGTTAACCAGACTCAAGTAGTAGTTGAGGTCTGGCACCCACGCCGTTGCGTCGACGTCAGACTTTGCTAAATACGCCTGGAACGCCTCAGTGGTGGCCCAGCCAGCCGGGCGGACCTCTTTCAATGAGCCTAGTACTGCATTCACGAGTTTCCTTTTCAATAATGGTTTATCACGAAGCTTTCTTTCGTAATAATGTAGCGTATTGTAAAGAAACGTTACTGGACGATCTGAAATTCCATTACATTAATATAAAATTTTATTGTATGTGCTTGAAGTATGCGGGCCAACATTCCGCTGCAAATAATGACGCGTAAGTAAAAAAAAATACGGAATAAAATCAGCTTTTCGAGCATTATTTTACTCAGAGATTGATAAACTTAATAATATATTATTTCATTCATAAATCCGTATAATTGTATATTGAAGTTTCTTTATCCATCCAATTTTATCAACGAGAAAAACATCAGATATTATCACTTGGCGAATTGTACTAATATTCCGACCGCACTTCATAAAATGCCAACAACTTTAACTCACCATGAAATTTGTATAAATATCCGAGATGCTCGAGCAGTTGCTCCAAGTTCTTGCTCACTTGCGGTATCTCCAGATGTCTGTGCACTACTATGTCCAGAACTGGAATGAATCTGAGACACACATTGCTCAAGTAGACGGGAATCGGCCCGCCGTACGCATTGGTCGCCTCTTCCGGTGCGAACTTCTCTGGGTACTTTCTGTGAAAAGCTAAATGCTTATCATACCTGGAAAAAGATTTTGATAAAAATATACATTATTAAGAGGCGAAAATCGAGTAGTGGGTGCTAATGTACAGTCAGCAGCATAAGTAGCTGAACAAATGCAAAATTTCAAATTGCCTACATCCTTTTTTTTCTTACTAATCTTTTCTTTATCTTCACAAAAATAAAAGAAAAGAGATTTACTTTACTTCAAACGAAGAAAAACAATGTTTCAGTTTAACTAAATGCGTATATGAGTTATTTGAAATTTTGATTTCGTACAGATATTTATGCTGCTGACTGTACATCCTATAGTCTATATTATTATATAATTTGAACAGAATTTTGTTATTAGTTTTAAAACAAACCTGATACATCAGAGAGATAAGTATGTATTATAGAGAGCGTAAATAAATAAATATATTTTACCTATGACTGGACACTTACCAGTTATTTTGTTTCCAATGCTCGGGAGAGTTTTCTTTTACAAAATCTTGTGCTCTGTTCCTCAATTCGGATCCTTTTAGTAATAGTAACTGTATAATGTAAAGGCACACTTGGCTTTCATTTCCATCAGGATTAGGACGCAATACCTTAAAAGAAGACATTGAAATAATATACATGTGTAATAAGAAAGATTAGATTTGATTAAGTATTCTTAGCCCGTTTCTATGACGAAGTAACATTACAGTACAACTGGCGGGCTGAGCTCTTGGGATTATTCCCTGGGTAGGGTAACGATATATATCTAATCAGTATCAACCCGGAATCTGAATTGTACCCGGTAAATAGCAATAGGATCGTCGCCTGGTACATGAGATATAACATAGTAATAACTGATAACACTGCTTATACCTGAAAAAGGGAAAAGGCGTAATGGTTGGCACATGTATGTAACTACATACCTACATACATACATTCATCCCTTTCTAGCCGGTTTCGGCCACGGCGGCCAATCTCAACGGAGATCAGCCAGATACGCAGGAGATATTATAGTGCACAAGTGTGTGCGCAATACACAGGTGCACTCGCTATTCCTTTACTCTCATAGTCCGGTGAGACGGCAATCCGACATGACCGGAGAGAGATCAGGCGCAGGACCAACGGCTTTACTTGCTTTCCGAGGCACGGGGGTATCACACCGACAACTTCCTGACTCCGAGCTGCGACTGAGTAATTTTTAAGATGGAAAAACCCAGTCACAATGTTTTTGGCCCGACCCAGGATTCGAACCCAGGACCTCAGCACGCAAATTGTATTGGTAACGCGTACGCAATACAACTACGCCACCGAGGCACATACATTCATACATAAATAAGATACAGGCTTTGAGTAGTTTGGGGCCAAATACAGTTGTCAAACAACTGTCAAATACAGTTTAAAAATATATGTGCACCAACAATTTTATACCACTCATTGTTTAGAATATTGTGGTTAATTCTATCATCATCATCAGCCACATGACGTCCACAGCTGAACATAGGCCTCCTCCAAAGATTTCCAGACGGACCTGTCAAAAGCGGCCCTCATCCAGCGTGTTCCTGCGACCTTTATCAAGTCGGCCGTCCACCTGCAAGGTGGGGCACAGAGATGCGTTGCCGGTCTTTTACGTGGGAATACGCTCTTTTTTATATTCTATGTTGTGCCAAATAAAGATTAATTATTTATTGTTACCAAACACAGGACGAGTCTATCGATGGTGACTATGTTGTACTTCCATATGATGTCGTTGATGGCGTCCACACACTTGTTGATGTGCGGCCCGCCCGCCGGGTTCGTCACCTCGAACACGAGGTAATCGCAAAACTTACGCAAATGAGCTGAGAGAGCTCTGGCGCCTATCCGCTCCAAAATCCTGCAGATAAATAAATATTTAATACAGTTTTCCTGTAAACGGGTTTTGTGTGTTCATTTATACAAAAAATTACACAAAATTGTTATTATTAACGAGTCGCTTTGCACGCCTTGGTCACAATCTTTTATTTTTATGGAAGAATAATTAATGTTGACAGAATACATAGAAAACTTTGATCTTGAGTGCATTGGCGTGGATCTCGAATAGACGAAAAAACAACATTCATACCTGAAGAAGGGAATTTCACTGTTGTGTTTTTGGTTTCTATATCTACTTTTGTTATTTTTCAATAAAATTAAATCGAATCAATTTTATGTCACGCAACATCACTAGTCATGTAATATATTATCATATTTATTACCTAACATGTAATATCATATTCATAATGTAATATTAATAAATTAGTTAAAACCCAACATATATTTAACTTACTTGAATGCGATAGGATTGATTCTATTCGTTTCAAATATCATCTTCCATAAAAGGCACAGAAAGAGTGGAGGAGTGCCATGGACGGAGAAATGTGTTATAATGTCATTGTCATTCGCCATAGAAGTCCACTTGCGATACTCCTCTTCGACTGACTTCTTTAATAGTTGTTTGTTCTCTTTTGGGGCTGGATTCTGAAAATAATATATTACCCACAAAAAGTATTACTTTATCAAGAAACATAATCACGAAAAATATACACACAATCTAATATTATAAGGTTAAATATTAAATAGCGTAATACTATTATACTGTAAAAAGTTGCGTAACGACATACCAACACACACAAACCTGTTCAAAAAACTCAACCAGCACTGGCGGGAAGCACTGCAACGTGTGTTGGGACCACATGTGGGGAGTGTTCGTCATTATAGTCGTTAGCAATTCCTTTACTGCAGCACCGTCGCTGCCTGTTCAGAACAAATTCCATGTATTTATTACATTAAAAATAGGATTGTAGATTCTAGATGGTAGATATCTCGTATGCGACATTCCTTAGTCATTTTTAACCGACTTCAAAAATGGATGTTCTGTATTCGATCCGTATGAGCTCATTAGTTAATAAAGAACTACAACAGTACACCAATCAAAATAAGTCATTTGTAAGCATCTCAAACTATTCTAATGGCGTATTTTTGCGATTGCGATACTTTATTGTTTTAAAACGCGAATTGAAATATCGATATATAAAAGAAGCAGTCTTAAAAAAATATTTTATAGTTTGAATGATGCTCGCCCCACATCCTTTTCAGGAAGGAATTTGAAAAGAAAAGTAGATACACTATTTACGCATTTGCCTACCCCTTCGGAGATTACGGCGTGAGTGTGTTTGAACTACACATACATTGTACCTATCCCTGCCTATATTGTTTTTAATATAAGTATAGTATTTTAGGTGTACAATAATGATATATGAATAAAATAAATAAATACCAGCGCCAGTCATGTAGAGGCCGCGTGCCAACGTCAGCACCAGTACGCGGTTGAGTTCCTCACTCTCCGACGAGACGAGCGACTTCGGCTCGGAGACCACTCGCGACATCTGCAGTTGGACACCCGAACTACCCAAGCTCGTTATCAAACGCAGGGCAGTACTCTCGAAACTGAAATACGTAATATATAAAATTCGTTTCAAACAATATTTGGTGTCATTAGGTATAATAAATATGTTTCTTGTATTCTTTTTTGCAGTAATATAAAGTATGCAAATGATCGAATTATCGTAATCATTGTCAGAGGAATTATAAGTTTAATTTTCATTACCTACTCTCTCTCATTGCCTACCTCTGTGGTGATGTAAGACGTTGGCGCGAATAATATAAAATCATTCATAATAGGTCGGGGAAAAAGACTTTTCGCATATAGTATGTACAAACTTGTAATACAATCTCTTTAGCTGTACTATTTGTATTTGGCTGGTTTTTGATGACATCAAAAAGGTTACATTTAAAAAAGAAAAACATTAGTAAAAGTTAAAAAGTTGTTTTTAGCTATTGATCATTATTTTTCTTTTCTGTCAAAATGAGTGAACGTAATGAAGAAATTCGATACATTCCTAAATTTTATTATAAAAAAGGAAAAAAGGCACCGCAATCCGCGAAAAAAATTGTGACGTTTATGTACCAAATGCAGTGTCAGTAAGAGTAGCACAAAGTTGGTTTAAGTGTTTTCAATCCGGGAATTTTGATGTCAAAGATCCACCTCGTACGCTTTGAAAAAGTGGAGCAAGATCGACATATCAGTAGTTACGACATAGTTGAAGAACTGAGAAATGACCACAAATCAGTTTTGACCCATTTATAAAAAGCTGGGTTTACAAAAAGCTTGATATTTAGGTGCCACACGAGCTCACTGAAAGAAACCTAATGAGCTGTGTACTCATTTGCGATTATTTATTGAGAAGTAAAGAAACCGAACCGTTTGTTAAGAGATTGATAACTGGTGATGAAAAGTGGATCACGTATGATAAGAACGCACGAAAAAGATCGTGGTCAAAGGTCGGTCAGGTTTCACAGACTGTGGCAAAACCAGGGTTAACTCGCAATAAGGTGATGCTGTGTGTATGGTGAGATTGGAAGGGCATTGTTCATTATGAACTTTTACCGCCGCTCCGGGAAGAACTACCGATTCGGATCTCTACTGCTAATAACTAATGATATTAAAACAAGGAGTTGAGAGAAAGCGGCCGGAATTGATCAATAGAAAGGGTGTGGTCTTTCATCACGATAACGCTAGACCACACACATCTTTAGCCACTCAGCAAAAATTAAGAGTTTGGCTGGGAGGTGTTAATGCATCCACTATATAGCCCTGACCCTGCACCTACAGATTTCCACCTGTTTTGGTCTCTTCGGAATTCTTTGGGCAGTGTCAGGTTAACATCAAGAGAGGACTGCCAAAAATACATGTCGCGTTTTTTTGATCAGAAGTCCCAAAATTTCTACAGCAACGGGATCATGGCACTACCTACTAGATGGCAGAAAGTCATCGAACAAAATGCCACATATATACTGTAATTAAATGTAAATAAACTTTGAAAAAACAAGTTTTCATATAAAATGCGAAGTAACTTTTTCCCCAACCTAATATTAATTTCGAAACATACCACAACTGCAACTGGGTCTGATTAGCTTGAGGGTAGGCTGCCAACGAATGTATATTAGACAGAAGCTGCACTCTGTAATGTGGCTGTATGTGATGAATGCGATACGAAAACATATCCAGTAGGTTGTGGAGTATCCCCCATGCATGCGACTTGAACACATTTGGCAGTAATTGATCTGTAATATAAAAATATTATGTATTACTAATATACCAGAGCCTAATACAAAAAAAAACATCGTAAAGGACTGCTTTCTTTCTCAAAACTTACTGATGAATCCCTTAATGCCTAAAGACTCTATTTCAGTATACACAAGTAGCCTGCTATAAGTCTCAACAAGAGCTGGTGCCATCATGCTACTACTACCCGGTATATTGGTCTTATTTTGAGCCAATTTAGCAACGTGAGTTACGATGGAGTGGATCAAAGACATTTTACAGTGAAGAGTCAAACTATCTAGGATACACATTGACAGGGGAACGGTTGGTAGAGGCGTCCCTGGATTCCCGTTTGGCATAGCTTTTTGATTTCCAAACAGAGTCTCAATTATGATTCCCATTGGTCTCGCGTAATATTCCTGATTTGTTGAATAGGCATTACATAGCAAGGCTATACGATAATCTGAACCCATTAGCGTTGGCGTGCTATTGGAGCTCATAAGGTGTTGCAAAAATCTGAAAAAGAAAAATAAATAATTTGTTATTTAATTAAATTATTTGGTAGAGCCCACAGTATAATTATCACAAACTTACTCATACTGAACTTTAAGATTTGGTGGCATGGAAATTGTCTTATGTTCTGTCTCCGCCTTTTTCAACAAGTGCATCCAAATGCAAACAACCGCCATTTGGTGTGTACAATGCGCTTTCGTGTAGTCTGGCACAGGTAGAGGTTCTTTTTCAGGGTATAACAATTCATGTAGCTTTATAATGGGTAAGAAATTTGACAATGGGTTTCTTTGAATGCTTCCCGATATAAACTGTAGAAGCACCCACATGAGGTGATCCCGTCCCTTCTTCATATCATGCCCAATTAACTTGTTGTGAAGACCCATAACAATATTGGGAAAAGACGCAAACCCAATGAGTATCAAATATATAACTTGTGATGACAAATGTAGCCAACACCAATGTGTTGATGACATTTCGTCATCTTCATTTTCCTGTTCACTCTTTTCCATGGGCAATATCATCAGTTCAACTAATTGATCTTCTAAGGCAATACATCTCTGTTTGTGTTGCTTCTGCAAGCCCAACATGGAGCACATCATGTCTCTAGAATAGGGTTGTTGGAGAACATGCCTCAACAATCCTATTTGAGGTTTAAGGAGTTCGTCATCATATGGTAAGTTCCCCTTTAAAGAAAATTTCAATGTTGTGGGATCTAAGCGCCATGGGTTAACAAGATGATCTGCATAACCAGAAAATTCTACTACAGGCAGCATATTGGAATGTCCTATGATTGAAACCATTTGTGCACATGGCTTGAAGCTTTCAACAAAACTGGTTAAAAGCTTAGCTAGTTGCTGAAATTTAAATAAAATTATATTAATACTTTCCTACATTCAGTTTGCTTTCATTTCTATTCCTAATATTAGTAATTGTGGTTTTAATAATTATATAAGACGAAAGTATTACCCAATGCGGCCAATGGTTATTGTCGGGATAATCTTTTTGGATCTCCGTGACTATGAAGTATGCAGGCAGCAATGAGGCATTTCGATCAAAAATATATTCTATAACATTATATAGAGCTTTTAACTGAGGCATTGTACTAGAGTTTAATCTTACTGGTAATGTGTGCGCTTTCTCTCTACAACCCTGAAATAAAATTGTATATTAGTACTTGAGCGTATTCCCACCTAAAAGGCCGGCAACGCATCTCTATGCCCCTTGGTATTGCAGATGTTCATGGGCTGCGCTGATCCCTTACCATCAGGTGAACCGTATGCTCGTTTGCCCCTAATATAATAAATGAAGCTAATATAAAGCGTGTAAAAAAATACTTGATCTCAATTTTGTGATAGTGACAATCCTCATTCATAGGGCAATCATTTACCGAGTTATCGCGCAACTTAGTCAAGTGCCCGCACCGACAGACTATAACGCGAATGTCGTTAGATTTTAATGAGTCAAGAAATCGAAGTGAGTTACACATTGTTCTCTGAACCAATCACAATCAAACAATATACGGTATGTATACATACATGTCGAGTTTCCTATTACATTCTAGAGGCGCTGTGGTGGTGGCCATAGTTAAGAAACAGTTATGGTGACAGAAAACACTAGTAGGACTGGGCGCATATGTACCCTGTGATCAATTAAAACATAAAAATTATTTATAATTAAATGTTTGCGGCTCCTTTACCTTCATTATTTCTCTTACGCCTTTATAATCAACACCTCCAATTATTCTTCTTATTAAACTAAAACATTCTATCCAAAAGTCTGCATTCTGATATACAAGTTTATCGTTAGTAAGAATACAATCACAAAGCATCCTGCAATGACAAAATTAATATTTAAAGTTCAATCTCATTGTTAAAACTGTGCTGCAAATGGGTGTTAATATAAATATTTGAAACCGTTTAAAGGTACCTAATAAATACTGTCTCAAATCTATCATGTACTAATACAAATGGAAATTTGGAATAAATACAGTGTACTTATTTTTAATATTAGTGTACATAATTTTATGTTACAACGTAATTCATTTCTAACACCATAATATGTATAGTATGGCAAATAATTAATTGTAGATATTTTAACACTGTTTATGTACTCCAAATATAGAAATAGAGACATGTGTCAGGATGGGCCTATGTCCAACAGTAGACTGTTATGGGCTGATAGTGATGATGAAAAAATATGTAAATAATTTACCGTGCTGAAAGTATATTTGTGTTCACTAAATTCTCCAACAGGGTAAGCAATTGTTTCATTTTGTATCTGTTTGTCAAAACTGCAGTGAGCGTCAAATACTGCCTTACGGCAGACTCCTGCAGCTCAACACTAAGCGTTGTCATGATTGTCGACAGCTTCTTCTGATACATTGCCAGTCTCTCATTTTCTTGTTCAGGTTTATGGATTAGAAAACAACTAAATGCTTCTTCTACTGCTTCCACTCTCTGAAAATAAAAAATGAAATTAATTTTACAGTTGTTATCACTTGTAAATTGTATGTTTATTATTATTAATTCTCTTTTTTATTTTCAGTTTCAGTCTTTTAGTATTCCTAAAACATTTATTAATATATTTTACACCTAGAAACATATTATCCAATAAACCATTATTTTTTTGCAAAGAGTTCTAAGATTATATAGAGCAGACATTGGGAAAATTGTCAGACGAAAATTTTGAGCCTGTTCATCAGTAACTCAATCTACCGTGAAATAACAAAATACCTATGTAAAATTCATTAGAACATACTTTGACATGGTCGTAATGCGTATATTGGTATATTTCCTACCAAAATATTGTTTTCTTTACAAAATTTAAGCATACTGAGATGTCTTGTTACACGGACATGTCAGATAAGACAGCGACTTATTACCAATTGCTAATAACTTTTGGACGAAAAATTTGGTCCTGTTGTCGAGTCGTATAACTATACTGTTTAATGTCTTTGTTTGTTTGAGACTATTCAGCACAACACTTTGCTTCATATACATAGTTACACTTGTACCTAACATAGCTGATGAAATGTGTAGTGGCACCTCTGCCTACCCGTAATAAGGGAAAGACACATGATACTAAGTATGTATCTATGTTATGAGTTAACAATGGTGTTCAACTTTAGATTTTTATATTAGTTGGATTCTGTGTTTCCAATCTACATGAATTGGCAATAAAATTCAAAGCTTTCTCTATAGTATACCCAGCAGAGTGCATTAATTGCAGCATAATAATGAAATATAAAAATGTTTGTGACATAAAATACCCCAAAATTATATCATGATGCTGAAAATGTGATATGTGTACAATGAGCTATTTATTATTGAATTTCCTATAAAGCTATTTTCCAGGAAAAAAATCCATATGTTAAGAAAGAATATAATAAAAGATTTGTATAATACATAGCTAATGATATCTTTAATTATATTATACTTCAACTGTTACCAATCAATTAAATGGCAGCTGGTTGTGAGTGATTGGATGAAATTGATATTCTGAATGAAAGTTTTGTCCATTGATTGATGCCATTATATGGTATAATGATACCAAAGTGATGAGATTATTTTTTCGTTTGACTGCACAAACATATTATAGAACTATGGCATTGATTCTGAAAATTCTCTAATGGCAATTTCAATAATCTACCCCAACCCCTACTTATGGGTTAGTGGTAAGAAGAAACTAACCAAAGTAACATATCTGAAAGCATGTCCAACAATCCTTTATTCTGATTTATACATTTTTGCAATATGTCCCACGATAATAATTAAGATTGTTTATAGGATTCTGCCATTATAGGGCTTCACTATGCCTGTGTATTATAGGCTACTTTCTGCTGCAGAACTGACTTTTATCTTGCCAGCTTAATTTGATGCAAATAGACCCATGAGCAAAAGGAATTATATATTATCTACTTTGATTTGGAGCTATGATGAGGGCAATGCTCGATGTTTGTGTATGCGATCAAATCAGAAATGAGGAGATCCATAGAAGAACGAAAGTCGCCAACATAGCCCAGCGGATTAGCAAGCTAAAGTGGCAGTGGGCATGGCACATAGCTTGTAGAACTGACAACAGATGGGGTAGTTCTCAAGTGGAGAACATGTAATGGCAAGCGCAGCATGGGACATCCGCCTACAAGGTGGACAGACAACCTTGTAAAGGTTGCATGAACCTGCTGGATGCAGGCTGCTTCTGACAGGTTGGTCTGGAAATCTTTGGGGGATGCCTATGTTCAGCAGTGGACTTCTAAAGGCTGAATAAGAAGAAAAATATTCATTCTGGATCTATTTAATTTTAAAAAGATACAGAAAGATGTGATGTGATATACTGATAACTGATCAGTACTTTTAGTTTTTAACTCTGCCTGTAAGAATGTATTTTCCCAGAATAATGATCTCAATGTGAACTCTTCTAAACCAAAAATGTTAATCCAGAACTTGGTCTATGGGTAATATAGATACTAGTCCATTCAAAGGAGTAACGGTTTACTTCTAACAAACATCAAAACTTCTTTACAAGGTTTTACATTTATTTATTACTCATTTTACTTATGGCTTCACCCGTGTGAAAAGCCTTTGTCTATACTAAAATTCCTAAACCACAGTAGCTATCCATAGCGCCATCTACACAAAGCCAGTGCTACTAATTAAAAATTAAATTAAAAATGAGAACCTCTTCCTTTTTTGGAAGTCTGTTAAAAATATGTCCCAGTGGAGCAATTTACTGGGTTAAAAAGTAGCCTACATGTTAATCTGTGACATGGCACAGTATAATTGGGAGCAGAATATATGCTTTATTTGATTAAAATTAGATATGAGAAAAACAGTTATCCACAAATACTAAGTGTGGACACAGATAGTCCATAATATTAGTATGAAGTAAGATAGAGGTATATTCAGATATCACTATATTAATATACCCAATGGCATTATTTGCTTTCGTTATAAACTTACTAACAGTTGGACCAACTGAAATTGAAACATAAACATAATAGTTATGCATATAATGTAAAATTTAAAGACATGTTACCTAAATTTCTTTGTGCTCATGATAAATAGTAATTAAATGAAACTAAGATATTGCACATAACAGTATTTATTTGTTATTGAAATGAATGCCTACTAATTTAAGTTTGTGACAAATATCAGGTAAAATAAATCTAACCGCTGGTGCTGAGGGCCTATGTGGAGGCTTAAATGAATTTTAATATTTCCATACTGTTTCTTATAAAATAAACTACAAAAGTATATTTGAATCAAATTAATAACAACAATCAATATTATGTTTATACCATGCAATTATAAAATACAAAATATAATGTATAACAATTTTTGAAAAATTATGTGTATTTTGTTAACTTACCAATATTTCATTAACTATATTAGCTACTTGTGTATCAGCCATATCGCCCATGTGATTCATGAAGACTATATTTTCTGCAAAACCGTAAATTGTTTAATATTCGCAATAAAGCATCACTCAACGCGGCACCGTTTATAATAATTTCAACACTATTAATAAGGCATAATTCAAAATGGCAGGCGTCACGCCTCAAAAAGCATTTACATTAATTAGTTGGCATTTAGTTATTGTAATTGTTAAATACTGTTTTAATTACTAAATTGAAAACATTAAAAACAATTAAAATAAATCGTGTCCCCATCTACTGAGATTGACTTGCACTAGTGATGTTGCAAGAATCATGATTGCATGATGCAGTTTTGGAACTAATATCGATACGTTATAATCGATATTTTGGATCACTCTCACGAACATTATGCATCCGAATTCTTGATCCGAATGCATATTAAGAGCATTATCTATGCCAAATCTTACAAGTCAGACTCCGAAGTCTGACTTGTAAGATTTAGCCTAGATAAAGCTGTCAGCAAACAACTTGGCCCATCACCTGTCTTGTCATAGATGTCCACGTATCGATTGATCAATTGACCTAGATCAGGCATCTTTTGCCTCTCGCACCCCGCTTAAGCCCTTAGCCGATTGGCTGACCCCCTGGGCCCTGCACCCGAGTAACATGCACACCTGGTATCTCTGGGTAAGGACAGCCCTGACACAAAAATCATAATAGTGCAGTAAACAGCAAATAGTTTTTTTTTTCCATACAGTGTTCTGTCAATTTTCTTTGGTCATACAAGTGAGTTGAAGTTTTTACCCCCTGGTGCTGGTTTGACAGCATCTATTTATGCAGAATTCGAGAAAACTAATGAAATATTGTATTACAAATTTTTATATAATTTTTGAAGTTATACTTATTTGGGCGCGTTAGGGAAAAATGATGAGAGTAAATTTTTACGATGCGCGCTCACACCGTCACGAAAACCGACACCCTGAAGTTAGCTATAATCAACATTTTAGTTTTGAATTTTGAACGTAGAGTAAGGAGAAAGATATTGAAGTTATACTTTTTTGGCGCGTTAGGGAAAAATTATGAGAGTAAATTTTTACGATGCGCGCGCACACGGTCACGTAAAACCAACACCCTGAAGTTAGCTATAGTCAACATTTTTGAATTTTGAACGTAGAATAAGGCGAAAAATATTTTTTTTAAAAGATTTTTATCTTGTTACGCCAAAGAAGTATAACTTCTAACGCGTGTACATAAGTACACACACACTTTGTTTTAACATAGATTACTCCCGTACGTGTATTTTATTTTTAGTTTGATGCACAGCCCTGGCACCGCGCTTGTTCGATTGTTTGTCGGTTGTTTATTTGTGTTCTGAATACAAAGGAATTGCGCTCTAATACGCATGATGGTAAGGTGCGATGTAAAATGAATGCAGTGGTCTGCAAAAATTTGAGACTAGTTAAATGGAAGCATTTCTCAAAAACAAGGGAGTGTAATAACTTCTGTACGGGGAGTTTTGGCGGGAACTTGGAAGTGTCATGAGGTGCTCTTGTTTTAATTCATTATTTTGGTGATATTTAGTGTTATATTGCATAATTATGGTAGGCTCCAAGAGTCCATCAATAAGAATACTACCACTGCATATATAACAAATAGCAAACGCATAATTAAGCCCTGGATCACTCCAGGTATTTTAAAGTGTATTAAAAACCGCAATAATCTTCAAAAAAAAGCTAAAAAAGATCCGCATAATGAAATTCTAAAAGTCACTTATACCCGATATAGAAATTTTTGCAACAATCTCATTAAAAAGATTAAAAGAAAATACGAAAGAGAACTAATATCTAAATCTGTTACCAACAATAAATTGCTGTGGAAAAACATTAAAAACATTACCTACTTAAGCAAACAAAGAACACAAAATATACAACTAATGAATATTGCAACGTCTCCAACTGATTCCGCGAACTACGTCAACAATTATTACGTACATATTGGCAAGGAACTAGCTCAAAAAATCAAAGCTAAACTTGATGATCCCAACCATAACATTGAATATCATGACCTTCCGTTACAGCCTAATTCTATTGTGCTTCTGGAAACCGACATGGGCGAGGTGGACAGAATCTTGATGAGTTTGAAAACTGATAGCTCTCCGGGTTGGGATAACATCACAACAAGATATTTAAAGTATGTAAAGCATCTGGTCGTACCAGTTCTGACACATTTAATCAACCGATGCTTTGTTGAGGGGATCTTCCCAGCACCACTTAAGCAATCCACTATAACACCTATATATAAAGACGGAGACCGAGACGATGTTAACAACTACAGGCCCATATCTATATTACCTGCTATATCTAAAATCTTCGAAAAGATAATTAATATTCAACTAATAAAATATTTAGATAAGTTTAGGATACTATCTGACTCACAGCTAGGCTTTAGAAAAGGAAAATCGACTGAGGACGCTGTTATCGCTTTGAGTTCAACCATAGTAGAAAAATTGGATAAGAGAAACAAATGTTTGGCAGTGTTTTTAGATTTAAAAAAGGCGTTTGACACCGTCTCTGTTCCAATCCTACTAAATAAATTAGAAAAAGTCGGAATACGGGGAACACCTCTCCACTTGTTTAAAGATTATTTGCAAAACAGAACACAAAGAGTCAGACTGGGCCAGCACGTCAGTAGCGAGACTGAAGTGTTATATGGTGTCCCTCAGGGAAGCGTGTTGGGCCCTACACTATTCTTAATCTATATCAACGACCTCTGCAATATGCGCGTAAATAATGCTAAAATCCTCTCATATGCCGATGATACAGCTGCAATATTTTCTGGGTACTCCTGGCAAGAGGTGCAACGTAGTGCTGAGCTTGGAATGGCTCAAATAGCTAGGTGGCTGAAAGGAAACCTGCTCACGCTAAACACCTCAAAAACAAACTTTGTATGTTTTAGCATAACTAAACGGACGCAACCAAGTGTGGATTTTAGTATCGCGGTTCATTCATGCAGCGACGCTAAAAATAGCTCATGTAATTGCCCTAAAATTGATAGAGTTACACAAACAAAATACTTGGGAGTTATAATAGACCAAAGACTATCTTGGCACCCACATATAGATCAAGTTGCTAGCCGTATTAGAAAGTTGATTTGGATCTTTAAAACGCTACGACATGTTGTTCCCACTAGCAGAGTTAGTGAAACAAATCCCTCAAGAAACCTCCTCAATGATATATATGTTGCACTTGTACAATCCGTATTAGCGTATTGCATTCCAGTTTGGGGTGGCGTGGCAAAAACTAAATTAATTGAACTAGAACGCGCTCAACGTGCGTTAATTAAAATAATGTACTTTAAAAATATCCGTTATCCGACACTTAATTTATATAAAATAAGTAATTTACTTTCAGTTAGAAAATTATATATTCAACAAATTGTACTAAGAAAACACAAAACTATGCATCATGGACAAGAAATACAAACCAAAAGAAGGAAAGATATGGTTGCAAAAATACCAAAATCAAATACAACCCTTGCGGATATGCAATATGCTAAACGTTCAGCGCAACTATACAACAAAATTCATAAGGAGTTGGATATCTACGGTAAAGATTACTTTAAGTGCAAAAAATCTATAAAAAATTGGATAATCCCACTTACTTATGAGGAGACAGAAGCTCTATTGCGATGATTAACATAATAAACACACACACACACACATACACACACACACACATACACACACACACACACACACACACATTGCACATTACATAACAATCACGGCATAATTTTAATATGTTTAATTTTAAGATTTCATTAATTTTATTCTTATATACAAAACAAAAGTAATAATATCTAGTTTAAGTTATGGAAGAGCGGAGTCTCCTAATACAGGCACTTATGCTTAAAAGGAGGCTCCAGCGACCATATTATATTGTAAACGCCAAAACATTGTAACGTTAAATAAAAATTATTAAAATAAATTATTATGGTGGTATATTATCCAATATAGTTCTATTAAAGAGCTCAAATGAAGTGAATTGAAATAATTGTGCTAATCAAGTGTTTTTTCTGTTGCCGCCAAAACTCCTCGATAAAGTCTTGGTAAGGTAGCCACTGCTTTACTTCGACATACTACAGATAATAAAATATACAAACCAAACTTGACATTGGCAAAATGTGAACACAAATGCCATTATAAAAAAAAAAAAAAAAAAAAAACTTCTGTACGTTGCAATATTCAGTATTCTGTGGTTAAAGTCACACTTGCTATTCTATAACTCACTTGCATGTAGCGACCATATAGCCTCCTTGCATAATATGACACACTATAAGTTCTAACGCTGAGCCCTCGTAGCCCTCGAGATTAAAAACCTAGTATCGTTCCCATCCCTACGATGAAACCATAGACATAAAAAACAACAAACTTGCCTCGGCGAACTGCGAAGATATCATAAAATATAAATATTCTCTTTGGGAAAAGAGTAATTGAATATTACCATGTGTTATCGTATTTTTTTATGAGATATAAAAATTTTAGTGTGTTTTATGTTTTCTATATGATATTTCTAATAATATCGTTTCTGGGGTAATGGAGTCACCACCCTTCTCGACACATTCCGAAGCGCCTCCTTTAAGTGAAGACAGTGGTTTACTGATCACAAGTGGCTCTTTTTCAAGTGATTCTGCAAGCGGATGGCATCACGTTGCATCGGAGGTATGATAATGCACAAAGCATATTTCTCACATTTGAAGCCTATAAATCACTCATGAATTGCGACAAACCAGATACCCCACAATTTTTGTATTTTTTTTCGCATTGCATATTACGTTTCACTACAGACTATTGACACAAATGCACATCTCCATTTAGATGACTGTGTGTAGATATATTTATGACGTTTTAGTATATAAACAAAGATTTTATCATTTACACTGTATTGCTGAGTGCTATAAATATTTCATTATCTATATCAGATATTATAAATTTGAAATCTAAATGAACTTATTACGTTTATTCTGAACATAACAAAGCATCAGTTTTGACATATAAGATAATTTAGTGAAAGGACATGTCCAAAAATGGGCTTAAAATTCTAACCAAGATATTTATATATATTTGTCTAGTACTCCCAAAAACTAGGCCTTTGCAATAAATCGTATAATTTTAAAGTCCTCACGATTTTGAGCTTTACGTAATTTTAATTTTACTTAAAAACTACACTTAAAATAAAATGTTTTAAAAAAGTTAGTTATAGAGATAGGGGTCTAAAAATATTTTTTTATTGGATCCAAGATCCATATTTTTGCCTCTTTAATATCCATAAAGTTTGAGCCTGGTTAGATTTCGAGGCCCAGCACCCATACATAAAGTGGACATCTCCTTTAGTATGCATGTTTTAAAATCATGTAAGGTGGTTTGGTTTTTGTGTATGTTCCCCGGTAAATTTAATACCTGGTAAATTTGATTATCAATCCAAATTAATTGAAAAATGAAATGCTTTTTTGCACTGATCTACATAAATACTGAGTCTATTATAAAAATATAGTATTCCAAATATGAAGAAGCCAGCAATTTACAAGAATAGGATATTAAGAGCTAGTCAGATTATGTAGAATATTATGTTCCTAAAACCATTCCTTGATGTAAATGTTACCAAACAATAGGGAAGATGCAGATATAGAATAGGTTTTCGAATAAAAATGTATGTTGGCTACATAAAAGAAGACTCCAGAAATGTACCGAAAGTTAATGTTGACATAGTTGTAATTTTTTGTTGTTGAAAGTACCGTGTTTTCACGTGTAGAAATGAAAGGGACTAAACCACTACGGTATAAATGAATCACAGTGAGATTTACTTGTATTTTATTCAGCAGCTTCTACACATAGCAGTAATTTTAGGTCGACAAGGTAGCCTTATAGTGACAGTGTAATCAGTTATGACTGCCTCGGTGGCGTAGTTGTATTACGGTACGACTGCAAGGCTGAGGTCTCTGGTTCGATCCCCGGGTCGGGCAAAGTGATATTGGATTTTTCTATTCAGTATCAGCCGGGGTCTGGAATTTGTGCCTGATATGGCGATAGGCTCGCCCCCTATCACATCATGGGACGGAATACGCTTGGCAAAAAGTGGGTGCACTAGTTGCGCCTCTGCCTACCCCTTCGGGGATAAAAGGCGTGAGCATGCGTATGTAATCGGTTATATCCAAATCAAAAGAAATGGAGAATCGCATAAAGTTAAAAGTTGAGTTATTCCGGAGCATAAAGTACGTAAAGAAGGTTACCATGTAACAGCCATTATAAATGAAACGCAAGGCTTCATTCAGTCCTGCCAATGCGAAAAATGTGCAGCTTTTGAAGGTTATTTTTAATATAATATAACACAGATTATTATGATTAAATTCTATCTCCATGTGGGTGTGCAATGTGGATTGTTATGACTAAGTACCTGATGTTGACATATTATCCTTTTTTATTAGTTCATAGTAACATTGATGTATTTATTCAAAAAACATCTTGTAAGTCCAAATTTATGCATTTATGCATGGCACCGGTAAACAAATATGGCCTGTGTGCCATCACTGGGCGTGTAGCTGCGTTTGCCCGCGAAAACTTAAACTGTCAGTTTCAAACCGGAATTCTTAGCAATAAATAATTATAGTATTTAAATTTTTTTACCTACTCTCGATCTATTCTACATGAAATTCTCTCCATTCGACCGCGCGAAATGGAGACGTCCCCGTTCAGTCCTGACCGACCCAGATGATGCCATCACTCTGGCCATCCAAAGAAAGCACGAGTTATTGAAACTCTCACACTCCTCAAGACCGCTGTACCGTCCTCGCCGTCGAGGACCTCGCCGCGTCCCCCGGTGTCCCGATCCAGTTAGCAGTTCCGACCCGCGTGCCGATGAAAACAACGGATAGATTGGTGTATTACACCGTTAAAATCCCCTAATCGCTGATGTCTCAATCATCTTCCAACGCCCGCCCTGAGCCGAGGCTCGTACCCCACTTAGGGGGTGCCCCCAGGGTGGTTGTTTAAATGTAAAGGGTTGGAGCGCCTAAAGCGTTCGCCCGAAAGTCCGGTGTGGTCAGAAAAGGCGACTCGCGTCAGGCTACTGACTGTAATGTCACACAAAAAAAAAAAAAAATTCTTCCAAATGAAAGCAAAAATAAAAATATTGCATCTTCCCTATTGCAACAACCAAAACTCATGTAAAATAATTCTAATATCACGCAAAAAATATTTTTATGAATGTATTAGTAAGTAATGAGACATGAAACTATATTTTTAATTTTAAGTAATAATATTCATTGAAATAAAAACTGATATCAATAATAAATGTAATATCTTTTTTATTTAATACCTTTATTACAATCTGTTTATGATAACAAATATAATAGAATTGAAAAATGGTAGATAATTATGAATGTTAAGTTTTTATCCCCTGAATATGGTATTAATTCTGTAGATTGTACCTATAGCAATAGCACAATTAAATGTATTGTCACAAATAGATAATTTCTTTTAGTATTTATTTTGAGTTACAAACTGTCATATATTCAGGATTTTTGTTGCTCATAATTTACATCTGCATAACTTGGCGAATTGTTTTGTTTTATTGCTTGGATGAAATTTATTTCAAAGCGATTGTTTATACACCTCTCAATAGTTCGAAATTAATCTTTGTAATGTAGTACAATTATTCTGAAGTTTATTTTTGTACCATACTATTTAAAAAAAACTCAATATATTTTTGTAGAATTCTTTGCTAAATTTAATTGATTGTAAATTTATTTGTATTATAATACCATTGTATTTAAGCTTGCTTATTAAATGATATGTTCTTGTTATTGTAGTGTTTAAATGATTACAGATTAAATGCTGGCATAACTTTGCATCTGCATTATATTAAATATAGTTGCTATTTCATAAAATTGATGCTACTTTGTTGCATTGAACATGTCATGTGTTTTCTAACTAGCTATTCTTAAACTTTATTCAGAAGAAGCATTATCGCTATAGTTCGGACAAACTAAGCTGACTGGTATGACAATTCAAGTTTTTTCCCGACGCGATAACTCTGTGAGAATGTCTACCCAAAAAATTTAAAACCGTGTCATATCATACCGGCCAGATTAGTTTGTCGCTACTATAGCAATATTTTTTTTTAATACCTGTCAAAATACTCATATATATGCCAATGCAGGAGAGAAATGCCTCGCCATTGTCCATATTCAGATGGGTTAACTTCTTAAAGCAATAATTGCGTATGGTTTTTGATATTTATTAATTGATCCATCTAAACGAGTCTTTATCTTTGTGTTACTCATTTTGTGTATGCGTCACGTGAAAGTTTATATAACTATAATTTTTTTATTATAGTTAGTCACATCAGAATGAGTCATTATAAACATATAAACTGTGTTAATTTGTTCATTGTATAATAATATTCATACAATGTTTAGAAAATGAATAATATATTTTATTATTATTATGAAACCTAATTAGTATATACCTTTATAATAATGCTTGTACCTGATGATGATGAAGACCTATGAGTCTAATGTCATTGTCCCATCAATGTTAAGCTTAGGCCTCACTTTATACATCATATAAAATCTACCAGATTAATAACTTTTCAGTTTTCTACAGGAAACTGAGTATTATGTAAAGCGGTATTTAAAAGTTATAAAATCAGCCCCAAGTCAATTATATTAAGATACCTATTGTTCTGTTTAAGATTTATGCATAATGAACTTTACTGCCTGCGCCTCATTTACCACTAGACTCTTATTGCATTACCTGTTAAAAACTATTGCAGTAGAGCGACTGTTGCCATTTGGGAATTGGGATACTACTATGGTTCTATATTTTATGTATCTATGTAACATTTCCTGTGTCATGTTATTATTTTGCTTAGCGACTTTTTTCACTATTTAATATTATTATGCCGAGATAAGTACTATGTTTAAATGAAATTATTAATTATTCATTCTGTTTATGCCTTATTTTTCGGCAGTTGCAAGAGAGTGATTTCGATGAGAGGTCACTTTCGCTCTGTGAATCTACTGAAACTTCAGAGCGTATGTGTGGAGATTTTTTCAATACAGTAAAGAAAGGCCCTGGAAAAGTAGTTTTAACTACCATAGAACCACCGCCAGAATTTCAGGTAAATAATAAATAGAGTAGAAATTTTATCCTTAGACGTTTTTGAGCACTTCACTATCCAATTCATATTATAAGTTTTATAATAGGTTTACAGTTCTTCTGATTAACTACTACGATTCAATTTTTATTAGCCACTTTCATTCGACGACAGCATCAAATAAAATCCGATTGCTGATTATTTATTTGTTCCATATATTAACCAAGCTATTCGTGACAAGTATAGCTACCGCCGCGGTTACCCTAGAGGGTCAAGTGGAGTCCCTGGGATCTGGACGCCGAATCCCTGTCCGATGCCTTTTATTGGCGGGAAGAGGCGTTCAGTCGCGGGCAGCGTCCGGCCCTGAAGGAGGTGGAGGCCATGAGGGCCTCCTTACGGCGAGCCGCCGTGGAGGAGTGGCGTCTCAGGCTGGAGGCCCCGTCAGCGGGCCTCAGGGTCGTAGCGGCAGTGCGCCCGGTCTTTGCCGAGTGGCTGGACAGGCGCCACGGCCCGGCTACGTTTCGATTGACACAGGTACTCACCGGGCATGGTTGCTTCGGTGAGTATCTGTGTCGTATTGTTTTTTTTTTTATGATATAGGGGGCAAACGAGCATACGGTTCACCTGATGGTAAGTGATCACCGCCGCCCATGAACATCTGCAATACCAGGGGGCACACAGATGCGTTGCCGGCCTTTTAGGTGGGAATACGCTCTTTTTTTTGAAGGTCGCCCGGTCGTATCTGTCCGAATAATTGTATCTGTATTTTAATTACATAAAATGTTATAATATGTACAACGTGGCAGTGCTAATATATAAATAAATATTATGACGTAGCTTCCTTATGAAAAGTAACGACTACAGTTCATATAAAGTAATTTATATTTCATTTTCATTACAGGATATACCTGCTCCAGTAAATGTGGACAAATGTACGGCTGTGTATGTGCCTCCATCTGTTGTTTTTACCAATGACTCTATAAGTAAATTAAAAACGTCGAACTTAGATGTATCTAGTAGTACAAGGCGATTGTCGCCTCTGTACCCAAGGAAATTGAAACCTGAGGGATTGTATGAACGCCGTCAAGGTCTAAACCACAGATTTGCAAGCCCGAGACTGTTGCACTTGAGCCCTTGTCGCGGCACCAGACCATCGTCGCGGAATTCGTTGTCGTCGCGGCTGTCCAGCAGCCACAACTCACTCGTTACACAATTCCAAGCGGATGACTCAAGTTTTATAACCCAGGCGATATCACATGACACTTTGCCTGCTCAGAAGTCTGATATAACTGACATGTACAATGTTCCTTTCGATAGCGACATTTATGCTGTCCCTATAGACATGGTTCACCCTAGTCATAGTAATATGAGAAATAAAGTCAAAAAAGGTGCAAGAACTAACAAGAAACGCGTGAAGAGTACTCCGCAGAGTACTGCCGTTAACGATTCGGTGGAAAAGAATCAGAAACCAAAGGAATCGAATAGACACAAAGACATTAAAACTAAAAGACATAGTTTACCGAGCTCTTCGAATAAAAAAAGCGCCACAGATTCCGATACGGACTCACTACATTTGACGTTACGAGAAATGAGGAAGTACTTGCATACCCTCTATTCTAGTTCTAGTGATTCAGAATGTAGAAATACCATAAATAAAAAGAATAACACAATAGTAACAAGTGTCGGAATACACTCTAGGCATGTCAATAAAGAAGCCAGTTCGGCTGTTTTCTTGAAAGAAAATGTTGATATCTCGAGGACTATCGAAACGAATAATAATCACAGAAAAACGGCAAAAAATTCGTTTGGTATGAATACGAAGCATATAAAACATAAAGAGAACATTACGAAAGACATATTAGAAGTTAGCAAAAATGACAAACTGGTGAAGAAAAACATTTCTAATCAGAACCAGAAAGCGAAGCTGTCGCCTGTTAGAATTTTGTCCATTAATTTAAAACAAAGTTTCTGTAATCTTTTTCGATGGCGAAGGCAGCCTGTAGTAGAGAATGTTACGGAAATAGCTAGAGTGGACGGGAAAGAAGACACGCCTCCAGCAGTTGTTCGTCGAGCCTTGCCGCCGCTGCCGCAGTCTCACTCCACTTCGCACTCGTCGAGGCGACCTGCTAACGAGGATGATACTGTTATGGATTTTGCCACGTCGATACAGAAGGTCAAAGACGTAAGCATCGCATTATTTTTAATGTGTTACGCACCATTTACAATCGCTTTCAAGATTAAACGTAAAGAGTTTTAAAGTTTCGTATTATTATTATGTCCATAATACTTTTTATTATTGCAGTATGGCTGGTACTGGGGCCCGATATCAGTAGAAACGGCAGAAAAAATACTTTCCAATGAGCCGGACGGTTCATTTATAGTGCGGGATAGCAGCGATGATCATTACATATTTACATTAACGTTCAAGTTGAATGGCCTTAGGCATGTACGGATAGAACATGACCAGGGTAAGAAAGATTACTTATAAAGTATTTGTCTCTCATTCGATACTTCGTTTTATTTTAATTAGATCAAAAGACTATGTTTCATGAAAGTTAAGATGCGTCCAAATCTAGCGAACGCACCTTGCCACAAACACGCACAACTGTTTTAGACTGTTTTTAAAGTTGTTACGAAATGCATCGACGTTTAGTGGACAACAACTGTAATTTTTACTCTAAAGTCTAAACCATAAAACACACAGTTCTGTGTACGATGCCAACTAGTCGAAATTCCACTTCTACTGCTATGATATATGATTTCAGGTAACTTCTGTTTTGGAGGCTGTACAATGTTCAAGGCGCAGACCATAGTAGAGTTCATAGAGAACGCTGTTGAAACGTCCCGTAGCGGGAGATACCTGTTCTTCTTGAATCTGCGACCGTTGCTGGGCCCCGTGCGGGTACAACTTCTGTACCCTGTGTCCAGGTTTAAGCGAGTGCAGAGCTTACAGCATATGTGCAGGTGATTATGCATACCACTTTCTTTCTGTCTTGCGTTTTATACGGCCTTTGGCTAGGGTATGTTTGTCTCCAGCCTATACCTGATGCCTTGAGCTGCGCAATTTTGGGCATCCTCTTTAGTAAGAGAATAGTAGAGTATGCTATTAAGATAATATTAATATACACACACACACTCACGCCCTTTATCCCCGAAGGGGTAGGCAGAGGTGCAACTAGTGCACCCACTTTTCGCCGTGCGTATTCCGTCCCATGATGTGATAGGGGGTGAGCCTATCGCCATATCGGGCACAAATACCAGACTTCGGGCTGATACTAAATTTAAAACCCAATATCACTTTGCCCGACCCGGTATCGAACCCGAGACCTCAGCATTGCAGTCATACCGTAATACAATTACGCCACCGAGGCAGTTAATACATATTGTATAATATTCATAACTGATTTGTTAAAAATTTAAAGGTGTAGATTGGACTAGTATGTTTATACTCCCGAGAGTAGTAGAACTAAAAATATATCGACATTTAACAGCTGTATTTTTGGTTTAACATTTACGCTTTCCGTGAAACTAACTTGCGCTGATGAGGTGCGGAGTGTGGCTTCTGAATATGCCGTTTTGTTTCAGATTTGTGATACTGAAGTACGTTCGACGCGACCTTATAAGTAACCTACCTCTGCCCAGGCGGCTACTTGATTACTTAAGCGCTACGCATTATTACTCGGAGCTTCTCGCTGATATTTAGTATCAAGTGTCGAGTGCTGAAGGCTATCTTGCCGCGTCTTTGACATTCTACAAATCACCTATATATGTAAGGTTGATTAATTGCGATGAGTTACATTGATTTGTAAGTATTACAGGCGTATAACTTTAAGTGGAAAAGTATTTATGCGTATTTATTAAAGTCGTTTAATTTATTTATTAATAGAACGTTCATACGTGATTCTTGATAATTCTTCAATACATAACATATTTTGTAAAGAGTTTGATAAAAACATTTTTTAATGAACGTGTATTACACCGATATGGTAACGTAGTGTTTGGTTGGCTTGTTGACACATCGGCAATTTATATGGATATTATTTTGATAATGAATCGTGTACATACATATAAGTGTTATTCACTAATTGACATTAACCCACGTTGCGAATTTACACTGATATGTATCCAGGCCCGGTCACAAAGGTCGTAGATGTACTGAAATAATTAGTAAGCAGATAGAAGCGGAGTGATCATGTCGAACGATGAGTGCCAGCACGGGTATGCCCGTTTTCACTAACTATAACACACCTAATACTTAAATAACTGTTCAGGAATTACACAAATACAAAAGAAAGTTACACCCATACTATAAGATAAACTGAAGATGTTACACCGGTTTTGGCTTAAATAGTGTTATGTTAATAAAGGTGATATCAGACGGGTCACTCGAATGAATGTCCACTCGAGTGAATGATTAATTTTTCTTTCATTCCATGTTCACACGGCTTAGCTGGAACGACTTAGAAAAGAACATTCACCTCCTCTACAGGACTCAAGTCAAAATGGCCGAATGCGAGTGAACATTCACTCTGTGTTCAGATTGTTCATTTTTCGTTCATTCGGAGTGGAAGTGAAAGATGCGATGAAACTATCCAACATCGTTGAATCGGTTCATTTATGAATTCATTCGGCACTATTGTTTCATTGTGTGTTCAATAGATTGTTTTATTTTTTTTATACCATTAAATGACGAGACGAGCATGCCGTTCGCCTGATGGTAAGCGATACGACCACCCATAAACAGTAGTTGCACCATCCAGCACCTAGACTTACAAAGTACTGTGTGGCATTCCACTGCGCTCGTCATTCTGAGACATAAGATGTTAAGTCTCATTATGTTCAGTAGTTAGTTACACTGGCTACAATGTCGTTCAAACCGACACATAACAGTGCATGCACACTGCTGCTTGGCGGTAGAATAGACATTGCGGTGGTACCCAGCCAGACGGACTCTTACATATGAGAGATCTATCACCACGTTTCATTTCGAGTGAAAGGTGCCGAATGAAAGACGAAAATTAACGAAAAATGACCCGTTTGATATCACCTTAAAGCCCCTAGACAATTTCAAAAGTTACTTTAGTGTTCAAATATTATAATAGATACATCTACTACATCTTATAGAGTGAAAAATCATTTTCACGAGTACAAGTTGCTTATTCAGTATGGGTTGTTAACTAAAGTTAGCTCAAAAAGACATTTTGATTGTTTCACTGAACACCGCACTTATTGATCGTTAAGTAATTTTTCTTATTTTGGCGAAATCACCGACAAATAATTGGTGGAAGCCATAAATTAAAAGAAGAAGAATTTTTCTTATTAAAAATATCGTTTGCTGAATAACTAAAATCTACCGAAATATGCATGATTCTTTTTTGTATTAGCCTTTCCAATGTATCGATGTCATCGGAAAACTTTAATAAAATAATTAATTTTTAAAATACTTTTATGGCTTAAATGGTGTCTGAGATTAAGGAACAATAACCATTTAAATATCGATAAGTCGTAGTCCGGCGCGGCGGTTTGTGAAACTCCGGATACCTCCAATCACCTTTATACTAAATGTGGTACTTTGTCATCGACGAGAGACTGTATCGTTGATGTGCTATGTGGTGTCGCTGTATTGGGTGTTGGTGAACATGGGCATTACTCCTAATTTATAAATAAACTAATATTGTGATAACTGTGGTTTACTCGATGATAGTTTGCGACAGACTTATGTAAAAGTCAAATTAATACATGCACGCTTTACTCAATTTGCTGTGAGCCTATAGATATATTCGAATATTTTGTATGAATTGTATGAAATATTTTTAATACCTATACCGCTGCGAGAAAATGCAATACATCATAAAAATGCTTTTTAAAGCCACAATTATTACAATCACGTTAATTAGGTATCTAGTTGCTCACTGTGGCTTAAAAAAATATTACAATATAAATTATATTTTGTAGGTGATAATTGAATGGTTTTATAATAACGTATTATAATTTTATGTTATATCGTGGTTGTATAGTTTTACAACGAAGATCTTTTTATTATTATAAAAGTTGCAACTACTTAGTGTGTTCAACTCATTGTTTCGTTACATTAAAGGTTGTTACTAAACTTATGAGTGTTATCAAAATTAAAGCGACTCCTGCGTTAAATTATATAAACTACTTAGGAAATCATTAACCATAATTTTTTACCGAAATGTACTACGTTTTGCTTGAAGTTTTAATTTTTACCGTACTCATTGAAAGTGGTCAGTTTTGTAAGCTAACGTTATTATCGCTTGACAACTTAGACAATATATAAAGGACGCGGCTTCTATGATATTTTCTTTCTGCCAAAGTATAAGATCAAATACTCATGCACACGTTTATAAAAACTATTGTATTTGGAAAATCAGTGTGCGTGCAACAGACAAATGTTTAAGATTTATTTATGTGTGCGTTCTTAAGTGTGTTGCACTTTCTGTGTAGTAGTTATATCGAAATTTACAGAATTTCTTGTTTGCGGCAATTATCACATGGCGCGTCCTTTGTAAATAGCCTAAGCCTAACACCCATAATTATTGTTCCGTTCTGTATAGCACGTTTAGTATAAATATAACATTATAAAATTGTTGTAGTGCGCTGCCATTTTATTAAATTAGTTAATGATCTAAATACAATTACTTAATACACCAATAAAGGAACAGTAACAAACGCGCGCAGTATCGGCGTCGTTGTATAGTACTACACTACTCGCGTGTTTGTTCAAATCGAATAGCAGTGACGAAAAAGCTATTCTAAAATCACTTACATTTATATTTGTGAGTTATTTTTACGTATTTTACCAAGTAGTATAAATATCCGCAGTATCAACTTACAAGATACAAGACACATTTCGGATAAGTGGACGACGGCAAGTGTTAGCACTCTACAAAATAGTGATTACAGAAATGAGAGATTATCCATATTAGAACGCGGAAACATACGCCTTTTAAAATGTATTATGAACAATAATAATAATTATAATCAATACATAATTAAGTCAGGCTGGTATAATTCCAGTGGCTATCCAGGGAGGCAACGTTGCGTAGTCGACTTTATGTAATGAGACTACACTGAACGTTCCGATGGGCTTACCGTAGTCACTTTGCAGTGCGTATAAATAAAAAGAAAACTGAGAATAAGGCGAAGTTTCGCCTGTGATATTTTAAGATTTTTCAACACATATATTGTGAGGCTGTGAGATACATTTCTATTATCTTGACAGAGGTGTTTTAACCGATTTAACAGAGAGTACAATCTTAAGAACCTTCTTTGTTAAATACTTTAGACTGAGCACCTTAACACAAATTACATGATTTTTGGGAAGCTTGAACGGGTTTACAATTTACACCTTTACCAAGCAATTTTGAAACCTCCTGGCCAAATTTACTTATTAGACCGGTACAGGAATGTCTAAGGCAATCCCATATGCAGCATGTGTTGCGCTCGTAAGCAATTACTGCAACTTTCCGTTCGCATTTTACTCGATGACTCGCGGAAGGCAAGCATACTGCGACCTCGCACTCTATTGATATACTCAGTTCGCCCCTTAAAAACTTTGGTTGCTTTTTATTACTGTAACGATAACATCAGCGCCACTCGCGGTTTGCGGACAGAATGTTACGCGAACTGTGAGCCTTTCGCATACACGTGCACATCTGGATTTTGAACAAATACAAAGCCAAGCGGTTAGCGCTCCACGCTAGACATACGCAAAGATGGATTACCAATTATTTTGACGTACCCAATTTTATACAATAACTACAGCCCCCTTATTCTGTATGATACACGTTATTTTCACCGCTCGTAGCAAGCGCGTAACGTAACGCATCGCGTCTATCACTATGGAAAATGGCATACAGAATACAATGTAACGCTAATTACACAAAGTTAACAAAACGTAGCCGCGTTACGGGTTAACACTGTCGTAGAGAATAAGGGGGCTGAAATGAGCTATCGCACCCTTCCGAAACTTGTCCTCAATTACAAGTCGGTGTGAATGTAAGTTGCACTGCGTATGTTTTGAGACACCAAAGATCATGGAAATGGGTTAGTTATGTCACTATGATTTACATTATACTGAATGTATTTTTTGATGTATCAACAGGAGCTTATGAATCTGTTTTTGTTGTATTTAATATTATCTTGTAATTTATTAACACGAACGCCGGCGAGTAATGAAAAAAACACTTATGCTTTTATTACCACCGTACATTTATATTGTAAGTTCTTACATTATAAGATATTGCAATGAACATATCACCATAATTGTTATAAATACTTTGCTCGCGATACGACTTGTAACCAAAATTATTTGTATATCTAGGTTATTACAAACACTTTATTATTATTTGCAATGTCTTTTGTTTTTTCATTATATCACCTTATACATCCATAAAATATCTTCAATAAAGTTTATTATTATATTATGTAAATATAGCGTGTGTGTGAAGCCGAGTCTCCAGTGACGATGTTTTTGTTATAAAGTGTTGTGTTCTGTATAATTTGCTACTTCTTTCACTTATGTTAGGGACTCGGGATCCAGATTCTCTTTGAGTCAGGATGCCCTGTTTATCCCAAGATTATTGTGCGCTGAAAAAAGACAATAGTACACAATATTATTAACTAAGTAAGAGACAACAGCCACATGGTCTAACTCTGTTCGTATTGGTACCTGCTTGCACAGTATAATCTTTTATGCTATTTTTTTACAAGTGTCTTTAACTATATGTCGGTGTTATACAATAATTATAATTAATTACAAATAACAGAACACCAATTTTAGATTGTAAGTAAACCTGCGCAGTGCGTCTATTTGTGTGTGTTTGGCACAATTTATAGTAGACGGACTTCGACAAATGTTAATTAAAAATATATTTTAGAAATTCAATTCTAAAACGTGAGTTAAAGTACAAATATCCATGCGATCGAAGTCATTAGTGGAAGTGTTCGGCGTGCAGTAGGCACGGCCGGAGAGATTTTTTACCAATTTGTTCTGTAGTGTGAATACGGTTCGACAATGTCTAATAGATTTTTGTCGCCGTGTACCCGCTTTTGAAATATGTATATTATGATAGTACCGTAAAGTTGTAATTAAGTAGTACATAAGCGTTTTTAGTATTGTAATTTTGTGCATATATTGCAATAGCAACATAGTTGTGTATTGTAACTGGTCGTGATAACTGGAAGCAATCCCTGAGTAATGGTGATACCGATAATATATAAAGTATTTAGTTAATTTTGTGCTAAAATGTATTATTGTGGTATGATGTTCAAGTGCTTTTGGTGCATGGACTGTTCGAATCTTGCGCTGTTTGCAGCGGTGATATTTCGCATCTAACAATATTATACAGAGACCAATAATAGTATTTACACATACTATGTCGTATTTGTTTACAAGGGCTGCTTTTAGAAATATACGAGGCAAACATCGTCTAGCATAAATGAAGGTTGTCATTCGCATGACTGACGTAAGAAATTTTATTGAGCTAGTAACAAACCGGGATTTGTATGACGACATCATCGCAATGGCGTCATGCGTACACATTCTAAAAATATCAATAATATTCAAACACAATACCTAAGTCTGTGCCGTTGTAATATAATTAGGAGGAATTGATTTCTTTTAAAGTCATTTTAAAGTGATTAACGTTCTTCCTTTAATTTTATTTGAAGCACTAAAATACGCACATGAGTACAAATAGAGTTCTTGTCAGTGTAGCATACGATATGAATACAATTATGATTTAGAAACATCAGTGGTTTATGTATATTCTCGTTCAATAAAATGTAATTACTGAGGTACTTGCCTAGATCTACGTTTATACAACTGTGTAGTGTGTATCATGAAGCATAATTAATGTATTATGTAAGGTTAATTTTTTAAACCAGGTAAGGTAGTGCTGTCTTAATAGTAGCTGGATTTTTTAAAAATAAATCATGCAAAATATTGAAAACTTGGATTGATACATTAGTAGTGGAAAAGAAAATAACGTTGTGTAAGTAAACAAAAAGGCTATTAGCGACATTCTAGATAACATGCCATGTTAAATATGTACGGAAGGAAAACGCCTATCAATGTTAATTCCGGTTAAGAAACAAATTTTTAGTAAAATAAAATACGAGAATTATAATTTAGGCCGTTGGCGCCCAACACAACAATGAGTTTATTGTACAGGGTCATTTTGACACCAATATACTTATTGTTCGTCGTAGCATCAGCTCATATTTTACAAAAAGTGAGCTGAGAACTTTAAGAAAGTTACGAACTTTTGAAAAATTAGGATAATTTTTGAAATTATAAATAAATAAATTTATCTCGATACAATACGCAACGCGAACTAACAAATTGTATGCCAAGTCAATGGACAGAAAAATGAGTGAATAGGATACGTATTCCACCATATTTAAACAAAACAGTAACAAAAAAATATTTAAATACCTAACCAGTCACTGGGCACAGATAAATGAAATGATTTTCATTTATAAGCACATTTGCAAGCACGGGAACACAAAATCCTTTATTATATGCTTATGCCTA
Source organism: Sphinx pinastri (assembly GCA_947568825.1). Lineage (NCBI taxonomy): Eukaryota > Metazoa > Arthropoda > Insecta > Lepidoptera > Sphingidae > Sphinx > Sphinx pinastri. The sequence continues at coordinate 14,453,483 of OX387614.1, read as the reverse complement.
TATAATTTACTCGTAATATTGTTTATAAACCTTTGTAAAGTTGTAATTATCAGGAGAGACACCGCGTGCACAAGTTGCCAAACGGCTTGTATAACATTGTCCTTTTTCCTTCGCTCTTGCGGTCTTTTACTATGTTATGTATGAATTCAGTTTTTTCAATGTACTAGGACGGTATTCTGTTGTAAACTTGTAACGACATTGAACAGCGAAATTCAAAAATTACGATCTTTGTTTCACATTCAACGCAAAATATTATCGTGTGCTGCTAACTGCTAAGATGGTAATCAAGAGTCAGGGACAATTTAACAAAGTATTATTTATTAGGCTGTTTATGCAACTCCGAATTGATATTATAATATTTTTTTATAGAAAATCCTATGAGATTATCGCACTAAGTAAAGAAACAATGGTCACAAAATTACATTAAAAGGATTTTTTATATAAGAAATACTTAGATGGCAATATAGCGGTTATTTTCGTTGTGAAAGCTTTGTAGTTAATGGCATTGGGAACCAAAAAATATTTTATCAAGCAAAATACATTGAGACATAATATACGTATGGAGCTTGGTTCAAATTTCTCCAACTAACGAGACTTACGTAATTGAACAATGCACTATGTGGGTATATATTATGAAATTAAATTTTACGACAGTCACATTTTTATTACAAAGCAATGTCATTTACTTTTACATGGTTTTAAGTAACGATAGAAGCAGGGTGTTTTAGCCCGTATGAGTCCTTAGTAACTTGTATGAGTCCTTACCACAGATGGCTCTACTGGTGTCATCACAGGGTCTCTGAAGGGACTAAGCAGGACTCTGGCTGTTCGCGGTACCAGTGTAGCAGTTATGCAGGTGATTGGTCTTACGGTGGTTGAAGTCTTGCGACGCGGACATCTGAGAATGCTTTGTATTTCCTCAGGCTTGTAGGTACGTTATTTTCACCAGACTACGCTCAGCACTGATAGTTGCCGAGAGGGCTTAGTGCCGGGTAGTCATACGGACTTCGAAGCAACACCAACCTTTGGTATGAGATAAAGGATGATCGCCATATGGAAGAACACGTTCACCAGGCTCAAGGCAACGTAAGCGTAGTGTAAGCTTTTTATTATATTTCATATTGGTAGAGCCACGATGGAGACTTCATTATCTACTAGCATGACGTACAGGTATGAGAAGGATGGGTCGACCGGGCAGTAGCGCACTCTCGCTTATGTGCCGGCCTATGCAATAAATAAATAAAAGTTAAAAAAAACTAATAAAATACTTTTTTATAGAAAATCCAACTAAAACATAGAAAATTATTTTTTATAAATATAAATTAAGAGTTTATTTAAACTTATTTATTTTACATGTTTTACGTGGATTTTCTATAAAAGCGTGTTTTTAGTTTAAAATATTGAATTGTCATCGGTCCTTCATAAGTATGCCAAATTCAGATTTAATCCGACGTTTTGAAGCGAGTCAAAATTATGTCCAAAGTTTCCGTTAGATACATACTAACATACGTATGAAGCTAATAAAGCGTGTTAAAAAGCTGCCCATATACTATTTCAAATCATCGTTTGCCACCATATTTAAACTTATACGTATGACATTGATATAATAGGTCGGGGAAAAAGTATTTTCGCATAAGTATAGTATGTATAAACTTGTAATAAAATCTCTGACTGTACTATTTATATCTGGCTGGTTTTGATGCCATTAAAAAGGTTACATTTAAAAAAAAGCAACAAAATAGTAAAATGTTTGAGGTTTTCAGCTATTTCTTTAATTTTTTTTTCTGTCAAAGTGAGTGGCACATATATACAAAATGGTACATGTATACTACTAAGGGCAGTATTAATAAATCAATCTCAAGTTGGAGTTAGGTACATAATATTAAGTAGACATAATGTATTAATAGTTCCATATATTATGTCTACTTGAGATGTAACTCAAACTTGAGATTGATTTATTAATACCGCCCTTAGAGCATTTAATAAGGTATACTGTAATGAAATATAAATAAACTTTGAAAAAAGAAGTCTTCGATTTTCATATAAAATGCGAAGAAACTTTTTCCCCAAACTAATAGAAACGAAATAAAAACCCTTATGACGTAATTCTCGTTAGTAGTCGATATTTGTACTAACTTCTTCCATGATCGTCTTTTGTCTACAGTAATCGCGTAGTTAAGTATGAAATATTAGGTATTTGAGGAAGTATAGAGTACACTAATATGTACATATAATTTTTACAAGTTTGAAAATGTATTATTTACTTAATAGCACAAGTATTACGTTATTGCTTATCCCAAATCCCAATGCTAGAACAGTAATGTTTCACAAATAACCCTGTACATTAAAAAATTAATAGCCGGTCAGTAATAGACAACGAGCAAAGAGAAATGATAAAAGAAATAGTGCCAAATTTGAAAAATCTGTTGCTGTCTCCAATTAAGGATGGAGTGATGGACCTTGGTAAGACTTACATTGTTGACTGTGAAGTTGCACGAAGCCACGAGTCTGTTTCCCATAGCATCACTAGTTTATTGAGAATACATTATTATATTGCGCCTTATTCGAATGCAATGGACTGTGAATTTATAATAACATCGTGTATATAAAGTTTTTTATACGTAAATTGTACTAGTTGCCAATTTTTATTCCGATAAATTATATCAATTGATAGCGAAAAATGAATAATCTTCGTGTATTCATGCTAAATAATAAAATTTTATAATAATTGTAGTGGCTGTGGCTAAATCGAGCATGCATAAAGTTATAAATTCTCAGTTGTAAGTAATACGAATTATTCAAATAGTTATTTTATTACTGTAATCCATAGATAATCATGTAATAAAAATAATAGAAAATGTTGCGCTTACATACATTTAAATATCTTGCATCCAATATAATAAAATATTATTTTATAGGAACGAAAAAGAAATATGCTCGTTTCATAGTTCATACCATACTTGAAGCTCAAGTAATCTTGGATAAAGTTTCTTTAGTTATAGTAACATTTTTGAAGTCAGGTGGACCACCTGCAAAAGCTTGATGGGCTGCAGTTTGAGTATAGCTAATCTAAAGGGCTACTTTATTTTATTCCATGTAGGTATGCCTATTACCGCTTCAATGAATAACAATTATCTTTTCAGTGGAGTTACTTGGTCCGCTCTGAAATGTGGCGTTATCATGTCTAAAAATGAATTTTGTAACGAGATTCCATAATATAAGTCAGTTTGTGTCCCTCGATAGATTATTGTTGGATATGACGTGTAGCAAAATTTATATTATAATATTAGTAGGTAAAGTTAAAGAGTTGGCGGAGGCTGACAGGAGTTTTGGCGGAGCTAGGCCAGTAGGTACCAGCCGCTATGCTCAGCTTCGTCATTTATTGAGCTTAATTCACTAGATAGTAATAGTTGTCCACGAGTACGTCCGTGTAGAATTTTAAAGTATTCCCTTTGGAATAAGTATCTTGTGTCCTTCTCCATACTTACTTGTGCATGTAATTTGTCTTTCTACTTTGGTCGCCTTTTATCCTGACCATCGCGTCGAAGACTCGCGCCTCATTGGCCCTAGGAAAACCCGACCTCTGGTGATGCTAAATTGTGTAAACATTATTCTTTGATAACCGAACATTTTAGAATCGTCCGTTATCAACATCTCTTAAAGGCCAATCGACATAACCGAATAGGTCAGCATATTCTGGAATTATAATAGAAGAAATATTTAATCAGCACAAGCCCTTTCTTCTTCAAGTCAATGTGGCATGATTATGATGATATTGTCGTTACTTCTTGGTCTATTAGATAATTAATATACTTATCCAACTTCATAGTCGCAAATCATAATACGTAGTCAATTAAAATGTAAGTTTTAAGTAATATATTATACGGAATATCGAGTGTATTGTGTGCTCTATAATTCAATTAACTTGAGAAGGTGCAGGTGAAAAACGTGTCGTCGCGTCGCGTCGCACAGTGATTATTGTTACCAACACGTATATTGTTGGCAGTTAGTACATGCTAAAAGGTCGCATTTATTAATTCGACTCATGATGTCTTTAGAGCTCCTTTACTCTTCGTAGGTACCCTGGAATTAAAATATACGTGTGTAGGTATATTAGGTATAGCACAAAACTACGTATATTCTCATCAAATGATGTTATGGTGGATAAGGCATTAAAAACGAATGTTGAAATTGTAATACCTTATGCGAGAGTTTGTTAACTATGGCGTTTGAAAAATGTAGCTTTCATAATATGAAATGGCATCCTTGTTATAGTTTCTGTGATAACTAAAATCAAAGAATACCTACTTTGATCCAATGATAATTGGACAACTTGACAATGACGACAAACTTGGAAGTATGATTCAAGGACAGTTCACGGATTATGAAAATTGAAATGTTTATATTTCTATACGGGTTTATTATATTAATTATTGGTAGTATAATAGAGCAAGTATTGTTACTACAAATGTATTTGTCAATTTCTAAAATCTACCTAATTAATGCCCGGATGTGACAAAAAAGTTTTGTGAAAAAACTATCAAAGATTTTGCGTTAATGGAACAATTAGCATCATTTACCAGGCATAGCATCAAAAAGTCTAGCATATACTATTGCGCGATTTGAGTAAAAAAGTTTGTTCAAAACCTACCTTCGCTATGTCGAGAATAGGCTCTACACTGGTGTTGTGTGATTTTCAATACACATAATATATTTTAAACATATTTTTATACTACATTAATAATGCATTACATACGTGATTAAAGAACTGCACCTAATTAAAATTATAGAATAGATGTGCGATTCCCGTAGTGAATCTAATCGCCACGGTCGTAGAAATCCCATTACAAAGGGCTTCATTATTGACAAAAATCATCTTTATGGATACATATTATATACCTTCAATGACAGTGTAATATTTTTAGAATATATTATTATGATACGTACCAATGTAATACTAGTCTGAAAGTTGGCCTTAGTTCAAGTCAACAGCCGTATCATGTAGGCATATGTAAAAACTTTATTTGCCACGAGGTAAGCGATAGAACATGCAACAAATACTGACATGAAATCTAAACACTCGATTTTATATGAATATAAATATACAAGTATGTTTAAGGGACATATTATTATGCAACTCAATGCGACGTTCACGTTACGTATCTATGATATTTTTTTTACCTGGCCACTACAAAGTGACCCCACTGCACCAGATCGTAAGTGGAGTGGGGTCCATAGTATACTCATGATAGAGTGTCGACTGACGAGAGATGATTATTCCTCGTCAGTCGACACTCTTATATCGTTTATTACCTGTCTATGATTACGTTTGACGAATGATGAACGCATTGTTACTTGAAGACAATATACCTACTGTGTTGAAGGTTGTTACTTGTTAACTATGTAACGAAGTTAAAAGTTGGAATAATTGGCAACGAAAATATTTTTAATTGTACAAACTGCTGTGTAACAATTGCAATACCGATTATAATTACATTATCATCATGGTACTGAAATAATGGTGTATGCTCGGTAAGATTGCACAAAGAAATTACATACGCAGGGTGTGTTTTTGAGACGGGGCAGTGACGGTAGTTTAGTAACCATACTTAGGGGTGTCTTTCGCATAGCTTTTTGGGCCTTGAATAAAACAGGGTCGTTTGGTATCAAAAGAAGTTTTGGTATTATATTTTCTCCGTAATCTGAATGCAGACAAAAATACTATTAAAAATGAAACAATAGACTTCTAAACCCAAAGCGACGTGTACATTATCCAGAAAACTTTCTGGAGTTTACTTCCGCAAGTAATTTTTACCGTGTAAATAATCGCGGTAAACTGAATTTTGCAGTTTCATGCAGGACTTGCGTCGAGTCGCAGGTGCATAGAATTATTGAAATATTGCCGCTAGTGGAAATGCATCTGGAAATTCTTGCACAATATATTGCTGCTAGAACTTGCCAGTCGAAACTTGGCTTTAGAACTTTTTCCATCGGTAGGTGGTAAAGCAGCCCTAACTGCCTTATCTCAAAAACTCACATATTCATACAATAAATATGGCATTATCTTGCCTTCATCCACTCAAGTCTTCAATAAATTATTGCGATACATGGTTTTCTAACACCGGAATAATTTGTTCTAAAATTGTTATAGTTGAGGTAAACTAAGCTGGCCGGTATGACAATTTATTGATACTTCACGGAATGCTATGTGTAGGGAATAGAACAAAGAATCGGTTGCTCCAAATAACCGATTCCTGAATGCTATTGATTTTTTATTCAAGGAGTTTATTATCGGAGTTTATGACTGCCTCAGTGGCGTAGTTGTATTACGGTACGACTGCAATGCTGAGGTCTCGGTTTCGATCGCCGGGTCGAGCAGTCATATTGGATTTTTCTATTCAGTATCAACCCGGAGTCTGGAATTTGTGCCCAATATGGCGATGGATTCGCCCCCTATCACATTATGGGATGGAATACGCACGGCGAAAGGTGGGTGCATTGGTTGCACCTCTGCCTACACCTTCGGGGATAAAAGGCGTGAGTGTGTGTATGTGTGAGTTAATTATCGTATGTAAATAAAGTTAGATTATTATTAAAACTTACACATTACAATCAGGAGATTTATTAGTTTATATTAGTTATTGTTAGTCGTCAATTTACATTTTACGATAAAATTTTACGTTTATCCTTTAATAACTTTTAAATTGATTATTAGTCATGACAAACAATATTGGCGAGTGTGTACTGAAAATAAAATAAATATAGTGTTACGTTTTAAATTATTTACTTTGGAGATCTTCGTTTTCTTTCTTCGAGTATGAAATGTGTAATTTTTTAAAATATGTAATACATTGTTCAAAACTTTTTGTAAAATGTACGTTAAATATAAGTTTTAAATTAACAGCAGTATTTTTGTTTACATCCAAAGTTTCGATGTTTTTCAGTAATCGGTTACGTTTGGTTGCCAAGCGATTTAAAACTTGCCCAACACTACGCTCATGAGCTGCAGTATACAACATTGTAAAAGCGTCGCGTTGATATAAGAGTCAAGATTATATTCTTTATTTCAGTATATTTTTACAATATTAATTCAAATATGTTATATAAGTATGGATACTCTTTGCTATAATATATGGAGAACATGATAAATATTTGTAATTATGTAGTTGACTGAATTTTTTCGGTAGACGTTCTCACAAATTTATCAAGCCGCGAAAAATTTGGATTATCATACCGGCCAGTTTAGATTGTATAAACTATAATTATTATGTTTAATGGTACCATGCCGTGGAAGTTGCAGTGCTGGGATTGCAAATGGCATGCGGTGCTCTACTCACTACTTTATTATCCATCTACGCCCCACAGTGCGGTTAATTAGTATGGACACGCATTGTAAAGCGTTAAATTTAGGCTTTCGTTTGAAATAAAACCTGCGCTTTGACTGCAGGTCCACTAGCACTGCCACATATCTTTTATAAGGTGCCATTAAATGTATGTCGTAATTCTAAAAGATTTCTCAATAATATTAGTTTTTGCAGTACCTATATTGCTTTACATTATCGTTCTGAGTCCGACTCCGGTGTTAGAACGGTTAGTACGGGCATCTTATGCATATACATTTACATGTTTTTGCCATTTACAAATGAACGTCTAGTAAACAATAGCGTATTACTTCATCCCCTTAAAGTACTTGTACAAAAATTATACTTAAAACTTTTTGAATGTTATTTGAAAATTGGGTAATATTATATTGTAGTTAGGACTTAGTTATTTGGAGAATATTGCTGTAAAACGAACTGTTCCGTTCGATGTTTCATATTCTAATAACATTGTTTAGTTAAGTACTTCAGTTGTCCCTATTATTTTATATGCGGTCGTTTCCAAAGCACAAATAAGTTAAGCTTTATAGTCTAATCTGTAGGTACTTATTTGTTTACTAATGTTATAGTAACCTTTGTATTTGTTACATCAAATTGATATATCACAGTTAACGTAACGCATGTAATGCACTTTTGTGTAATAATTTAATTGTAAGTTAGTTCATTCTGTTTTATAAGAATGGAACTTAGGAATAAATAGGTTCCACATTAAACATAGTTTTATTTATCTAAAACGCATCAAAGTATTCAATATACTTTTACCCACAGAAAGGTGTAAAGAACGTAGTATTTCGTTACTTCCATAAAGAGTTTGCTAATTCCACAATTTGTCTTACATATTTAACTACAATATTAGGTATACTGCTGTACCCGCAAACCATTTAGGCATTAGATTCAATGATACGCTGCCAAGTTAAGATATTACTATCATCCAGCCGATTACAGAATCTCTAACAATTAACCGACTCCCTACACCAGTGTCCCAACCAAAACTCTACTATAGTGCCAGCTCGAAGGAAATGTCTGTTCCTTGCTGCAAACTATTGTAGCGCGGTGGCGCCTTGTGATCCATGTTCATCCTTAAAATATACTTAAGAACCTACTTATAAAAAATGTGGCATAAGCCGATCGTATGTACCTGAAGGTGCCCTCATTCTGCATGTTACAGCAACAGGATTCTAAGGAAAGGTGGATTTTAAATTTAGTTACCAGTATTACCTAAGTTCAAAAGCCGCACCGCGCCGTCGCGACGGCGGCATATGTTTTGGTTTCAGTAAATTTTCTGCTAACAAAACATAAGACGTCCAAAATTTTTAATTTGACTGTTGGTTAAAAGAAAACGTTTGTATTAGATACCTACATATTATATTCTAGTAAACTTAACTAGTAGAATTGGGAGATTCTGGGTTCAATTCACAGGCAATTACAATAGACACCTGACTTCATCCTACTACTACTACCGTTGTCCTGATGAATACTTTGTCTAGCTTATTCTTACACGATTTACTCGGTATTACATAGATTGTTTACAGACTTCGGACTGTCCTTCTGGTCGATTCTTGAAAAACTCATAACAAACTATTTAACATAGGATATCACAAAAACAAGTAAAATATGTTTGATAATTCCACCAACTCTTATAAGTTGTTTTCTTACGCAGTAATTGTGACCCACGTTTAAAATAGTAACATTTTGAAATAAGTTCCTGCCGTGTACGGTGTAACTAATAATGACTCTGATAGTAACACAGTATTTTTTCTTTATATTAAACCTTAGGATATGCAAGAGAGTTGTGTGGTATCATGCATGTGTTAAGTGCTTACCTACAACGATAAAGAAGTTCATGAATAGTGAGGCTCAATGATGATAGAGCCTTCATTATAGAGCCTCACTATTGATCTAATGATAAAGCTTTACGTGCAATGACACATAAGTATGTAAGTAAAATATTTGATCAGCACGAAGTCCACCAGTCATGCTGCTGTCCTCTAAGATTAAAAAAATTAAAAAAATAGGCGTAATAAAAAATGACTACTTACAAGCAGAAAACATTGAAGTCGAAATCCCTAAACTCTCCCAATACATATTCAGAATTTTATCAGCTACTTTTCATAATAAAATTATTTCCACCATGAAAATTAGATATGATTTTTAACTATGAAATTTTATATTATAAATATAGGTACCTTCAATCGTCAATCCTATACTAAGGTACATGCGTTTAAGGTTTTCAGAATTTATGTTGAATGCTACACTCAACAGAAGGCAACATTAGGGGTTTGACATAGACAATCACCTACAGTATAAAATACTGATAAAGCATGAAATTCAAGCTCCTACAAGCCAAGATTATATTAGGTCACGCCCACTGCATGCGATCCAATAAAGGTCTACCGAAGTACGGGGTTGATGTAATGCTCCGCCCCTCGTGTGTCCACCACGGCTGTCGCCACCCCGGCATTAAGGTTAGCGCTGAGGATATTATCATTTGGTGTTGGCTGATTGTCGCGCTGTCCTGCCCTAACAAAAACGTCTACATGAGGTAACAAATTTTTCACATTTTCAGTAGATTTATATAGATTTGCCAATTTATTATATGTTTTAATTGAAGTGGGTTGCAAATAATGGATTATTTTTTAAGTTCAACACTAACAAAATTTGAAGTATTTCATTTTATTTTTATGATTAATAGTTTTATTTTTAACTCAATAGTTCAATAAAGTACATTTAATATAATCGTATTGCTCTATACTTGTTAACTGTTTAACACTGTTAATTACCCTTAACTACTCGTAAATTAATTTTATTATCATTCACAATATTTCCTTAAAAGTCTTGTTGAAAATATTTTTTACTGTATTAAACTTATGCATGCTGTAATATCCAGGTTTTGGAGAGATTTTGACGCGAGATATTAGTAAAGTATTATATATACCTATTTTAAAGTGTGAAGAATATTATAATTTTATAGGTACTTCATATTTTCGAAGTCTAGTTTTATCGGTTCTTAATAAAACCGCAGACATTATAATTATTCTCTATAACTTCAATTCAAAAGTCACGCACGAACATATACTAACCTAAATAATTTATAATATTGCTGTGATAGGTAGGCAACAAAATAGGGAATAAATGGCTTTAAGGGACGTGAATACATTGATATATTACATATGCTGGTGTAAACCAAGAATATTTTCGAAATGAATGTCTATGAGATTCTAATTCAGAGTGAAAATGTAATGAACAGATTACCCTGCTCGATTGAAAATGAGTTTAGGTATATTTATAATTGGAGATAAAAGGGAGTAATTAAAGATAGCTTAAAGTATAAAAAAGGATAGGGTTTATTGATATCTTCAATTAATTCGTAGTAGGTGAAATCCTACTAATATTATAAACGCGAAAGTTTGTAAGTATGGATGTCTGGATGTATGGATGTTTGTTACTCTTTCACGCAAAAACTACTGAACGGATTTCGATGAAATTTGGCACACGGGTAGATCATGTCCTGGATTAACACATAGGCTACTTTTTATCCCGGGCAAATATAAAGCGGGACTTATATCCCGGGAAAACTCATTCACGCGGGCGGAGCCGCGGGCATAAGCTAGTAATCGATAAAATTAAACGTAACACTGATCACGGATGCCAGCAATGCGAAATCCCGCGATGCGATTTTTACTCAAGCCATTGGATTATATAAAACCTTTGAAGTTTGAATTAATATCTAAGACGCACAGCGAATAATAGGGAACGTGCACGTCGTAAGCACTGCCATCTAATGGCGCAATCTGACTCATTTTCAGACCATCGATACTTGACATTGACGTACAATATTCATTGAAAGGATGAAAATTAACATTTAATTTGATGATAATGTATCGCTGTGTATCTGGATGCTCCAAAACATTAAAATAAACAAATCAAATTATGTGAAATTATATAAGCTTCCCAAGAATAATAGCTAAGTACTTACATTCCATGGTTATGTGAAAATCGACAAAAATAATAAAAGCTACAGCTTTTATTATTTTTGTTATACATAATTATGTATGTTTTATACATAAAACATACATAATTATGAGTTCCAAAAGCATTTACAAATCTTTCGTTACGTAATTTATAAAAATAAATATGTTTTGAAGATAATATTCGACACCAAAAAATCTGTAATTAAGGGAACATAACCTCCTCATTATTTTAAATAGCTCCCATCTAAAAAAAATCATATTCTGGACACGCTGGGTAAAAATAACATTCGTCCGGAACACATATTTTATCATTTTTGTCATATTAAAGAATATATAAACAAATTATTGTTCCAGTTCTAGTTTCTTTTTTTATTCACCTGTATCTCTTGTGTCGATTTTGTGCTGCCCCTATAGTTCGTGCACGCTCCCTTAAAGGTTTATAACAGTTCTAGATCACGTAGGAGGTTATTAAAGATAAAACAGATAATTAAAATCAATAAAAATAAGGCAAAATATTTAGACATTTACACTAAATTCATCCAAATATAATAAAAAATTGACGTCACAAACTATGATGTTATTTTTATTAAATACTTATTGAAATTTGGAAAAATATGATAATCGGTATTTAAAATATTATGTATCTATGTATAGGTAACTTTTTTTTATTCGTATATCTATATACTAATATTATAAAGCTGAAGAGTTAGTTTGTTTGGTTGAACGCGCTAATTTCATGAACTTCTAAACTGATTTTGAAAATTCTTTCACTAATTATAGGAAGCTACATTACTCCTGAATCCTGAGTGATATAATAGGCTACTTTTTGTCCCGGGAAAATATTTTTATCCCGGAAAAACTTTGTCACGCGGGCGAAGCCGCAAGCAAAATCTAGTTATAGATAATACCATCAACAATGAGGTGCGCTACTAATTTCCCTAATCGCTTACAGTCCAAGTGTGCAACCTTTCACTTGTGTTTTAAATCTATATATACGCACTTAGGACCTATGAGTGTACATGCATAAGTTACGATGAATAATCAAAGTGCTTTTTTCCCGACACCCTCCATTAAAAAATTGGTAGAGCGCGTCATTGTGGATGGCATTACTTATATCAGTCGCCTGAGAATGAGCACCTGATATTAGGTATTATGACAATTTTGCATAAAATATATTTCGACTAAAATACATCTACACAGCATTGCGTTAAAATATTTTTTCGCCAAGAATTCTGAATTAACAGAGCGTTTTCTTTTATATGCGATTCCATAACATTACCTATGTTATTTATTAGCGACGAAAGTTTTCTTAAGAATATTTTATCATTGCGGGTCAGCGCTAAATAAGCCAGTAGGTATTGGAAATAAATAAAAAAGTAAAGTGAAGTTTCACTACGAAAGAAGTTGTTACCCAATACCCATCATCTTCCTACTAATCAAATTCTTTGCTAACATGGGTTAAATAATATCTCCGTCGCGTCGGAGAATAATTTGTGTCAAGACAACGCAGCTTGTCGGTAGGAATTCCAGTCTAAAGTAAACTAGTGGCATACCAGGCTGGAGAGCCCGTGTGCGGGCTTGAGGACTGTCGCGGCAGTGCGACCTGTCTTCTTAAGCTGGCTAGACAGGCGCCACGGTGCGCCGACATTCCGTCTGACACAGGTGCTGACGGGCCACGGGTGTTTCGGCTCGTTTCTCGGATCGGGAAGGAGGAGTCCGCCGTGTGCCATCATTGTGGCAACGGCCGCGACGACACGGTCCAACACACTCTTGAGGAGTGCCCAGCCTGGGACCTACAATGCAGCGCTCTTAGAGCAGTCGTCGGGGGAGACCTCTCGCTGCCAGCCGTGGTGTCCGCCATGGTCGGCGGCTGGAGGTCATGGCGAGCGATGGCCTCCTTCTGTGAGTGCGTCATCTCGCGGAAGGAGAGCGCCGAGCGGGATCGTGAGCAGAACGATCCCGCCCGCAGCCAGAGGAGACGAAGGAGGCGTCGGGTGGACGACTGACCGGCGCCTCGTGCCCTGCGGTCCGGGGGCATCTAAAGAATTCCGCCACGGCATTCCTTGCCTGTCGTAAGAGGCGACTAATGGGGACTAAAGTGAGAATCGCGGAGCGAGCAGTGGGGGTCTGCTGGCTCGACTACTTCAATATAATAGCGACTCCGAGGTGGACGACTTTGCGGGTGGTCGGTCTCCTGCAGTCGTAGACGTCAAAGGCGTCCTGTAGAGCTCGGGGGCATCTTAGCCCCCTCATATAGAGATGGGCCGCAATGCGGCATCGCGTAGGGGCGGTTCCGTGCAGCTATCTTCGTGCAACAAGTTACCCCGGGGCCGAAGAAGGCCACCGCGGGTTTTGGTTGGTATGCCGGTGTAGGGTGTACATAATGGTGTACATAATAATAACCAAAACCCGCGGTGGCCTTCTTCGGCGCATACAAGACGGCCCTGGGGTATCTTGTTGCACTAAGATAGCTGCACGGAACCGTCCCTGCGCGATGCCGTTGCGGCCCCTCTCTATACAAGGGGGGCTAAGATGCCCCCGAACTTCTCGAGAGTGTGTTGGACCGTATCCTCGCGGCCGTTGCCACAGTGGTGGCACACGGCGGACTCTTCTATTCCGATCCGACACAGAAACGAGCCGAAACACCCGTGGCCCGTCAGTACCTGTGTCAGACGGAATGTCGGCGCATCGTGGCGCCTGTCAAGCCAGCTTAAGAAGACAGGTCGCACTGCCGCGACGGTCCTGAAGCCCGCATTCGGGCTCTCCAGCCTGGTATGCCACTCCTCCACGGCGGCGCTGTAGATGGAGGCCAATTGGGCCTTGACCTCCCTATGTTGGCACCCCTGTCTGTTAAGATGGTGGACATAGTCTATGCCGATTTTTTAAATTTTATTAACTTCTGTGTCCGCAACATTAAGAAATGGTGAAAGACGGATGGCGTTGAAAGTGAAGAACCTGTGTGAGTATGAAAACCGTAAAGAAACCTCACTTATTGCTTTAAAATGTGTTCAGGCTCGTTTTACCGCCATTTCAGTTTAAAAAAATAATGTTAAACAAGATGATTTATGTGTTTCCTTGAATAAAATTTAAAACATATCAAAAATAATAAACAATAATTGTATAACATCGATTAAAATAACAATAAATAAATATTCAATGTAATGATACAATGTATTACTTATATGCTAATTGATATGTTTTGTACTGACTTGTCATAATTGCTTTCTAATAATTTACCTCCATGATTCATAAAAAAACGAACGACATTCCATTATGACAATTGCAGTTTAATTCCATAGTGTAATTTCGTGACATTGTAGTTCATCTTAGAAAGAAAAAGAAGCATTTATTGGAAGCTATATAGCTAGTTAATTATTACGTACTTACGGCAGAATTCAAAGATTCTAATACAAAATTATTTGAAAAGTGGGTACATAATTTATGCTTATATATTTTAAAATTTGATTTGTAAATATTTTTGTTTTGTTACTAAGCGAAACATGTTCCCATTACTAAAAAAATCTAAATAACACATTTTGTGTGATGTAGCAGCAGTGCATGTACATTGCTATCAACATCACGCCATCGGAAGTATAAGTTGAAACGCACTCTAATTACTGGTAAATAAATTCACCCGTCAAGTCAGAGTTCAAATGTCATAATATGATTGAATGTCGAAGTGTATCACCCTTTGACTCAGCGCAAAGCAGGCTGGGGGTGGCTGTAGTTACATAATTATCCTGTTTAATAATTCTAACAATAGTGTAGGTACCGGTGATATTATCACATCTAGAGGGGGGACAGGAAAGGGCTGGCCGTCAATTTTGTCATGGACGAGTAAAAGTACTTATGTCCTATCGCGTAGGTATAGGTAGTCATTGCAAATATACATACCTAATAACTATTACATAAACATAATACTTATATCTTATTTAAAATATGCATAGCTAAAAAAATATTGTTATTAATCGGTTTCTCGTATGAGTGGCCGTGAGTCTGTCTAAGAAACTCTCATCGCATTATCTATGGTATTTTTGTTACATTTCGGTTTGAACCACATTGTTGCCAATATCATTGAGTATCATGAGATTTAACATTCAGTGTTTCAAGTTTTTTAGATGCCCAAGCCCAATTCAGTTTAATGTCAGGCGAAGCAAAGCTCTACATTTTATGTCGTCGAGTAAAAAAATGTTAGGTATTTTATTGAAATGCGTTAGATTATAATAAGTAGACTATTATCTCATGCTAACACTTCTACAGTTGAATACTATTAGATTTTTTTGTTTAATTACGGTGTGTAAAATCTTTACTCATGGTGACTTTTAATCATTCTAGAGAACTAGTTGAATATGATTTTAAAGATAACCTATACAAACCTTCGAAGTGCGAGACCATTCGGATCGCGTTGCCGTGAGGGGCAGACCAAGTCACCCACCAAGGGGTGGGTGACTTGGTCTGCCGCCATTCCTGTCGCCGAGAAAAGGCTGTCTCTTCTTCTATAAGATAATCAAGTCATGCACATAACATTACTTATGGGTTAAGTCTTAGAATAATAACAGCTATGGCGTTATTATTCTAAGTGATAAAAATATAATAAACTGTACCTACGAATTATTGCCAGATTTCGTTAATGACTAAACACTCCAAGAAACAAGCATTTCATCGCAATAGGTAGACCTCAGCCAATTGACTACACCATAATGTACCTTACAAAGGAGATGTCCGCTTTTTATAAATATGGCCTGAAAATCTAACCAGGCTTATACTTTATGGATATTAAATGGGCAAAAACGTGGATCTTGGATCCATTAAAAACATATTTTTATACCACTCCATTTATAACCAACTTTTTTAAAAACGTTCAATTTAAGTGTAGTTTTTAAGCAAAATAAAATTTCATAAATCTCAAAATATCCTCGATTTTTCGTCCTCTATAAATAACATAACTTCATTGTTGCACGGATATACCTTTAAAGTCAATTTAACAAGTTGTGTGTGGCGTAACAATATGCGGCATTTACCATTAATAGATAATAAGTACAGCAAGGCCCTCGCTACCCCATGCGCAGACGGTGTAATTGTGACTTTCGTCATGCCGCAATTACGGAAATATGTTAACATTTTGTTTATATTATCATATGCAGTTGTTTGTGTTTTTTTGCCTTTTCATTCTATGCCATAGCTGTCAGATTAATTAGTCAAAGATAGTATCCGGTATGCGGAATAGTTGATAAATACTCTAAGGGACTAGCAACTTAGCATTTAAATGGTAGTTCTTACCCTAATAAGTATATTTTGAAGATCGGGTTCACTAAATATTATGATGTTCTTTGAAATCGCCTATTGCGATAATTACGATAAATGGTGACATGTGTACTTCGTCTTGTTTATCCCAGTCTCTATTGCTTTTTGCCTTATGTGTACAACGGCCGCGGTGTCGCGTCACCCCCGTGAAAGAGTTTCTATAGGATAAAAAGTAGCATATGCGGTCTCAAACTATCTTCATACCAAAGGACATGTCCAAAAACGGGCCTGAAATTTTAAACAAGACAATTTATATATATTTGGATAGAACTCTTGAAAACTAAGCTTGTGCAATAAATCGTTTAATTTTAAAGACCTCCGATTTTGAGATTTATGTAATTTTGTTTGGCTTGAAAACTACACTTAATATGAAAGTTTTCAAAAAAGTTGGTTATGAATGGAGGGGTCTAAAAATATTTTTTTAATGGATCTAAGTTCCATATTTTGCCCTTTTAAATTCCCTAAAGTTTGAGCCTTGTTAGATTTTGAGGCCCAACACTCATACAAAAAGCGGACATCTCCTTTCATAGAAATCCCTTTAGTAGTTTCGGAGATGTACGCTAAATAAACAGAAGAACAGACGGACACACAGTAAAGAATTCTAAAAATCGGTGATTTGTGTTCTATAACTCTTCTTAAGTCGTCCCCTTACTTTTTTATTATTTTTCTTTTAATGTAACCTAGGTACCCACCAAGTTCTACCTTTGGGTTCTACCACTTGATTATATCAGGTTGGGGAAAAAGTTGCTTCGCATTTTGTATGAAAACTCAAGACTTCTTTTTTCAAAGTTTATTTACATTTAATTACAGTATATATGTGCCATTTTGTTCGATGACTCTGCCATCTTGTAGGTATATAGATACCTACAAGATAAACACCTATAAACATTCTCTTTTTCATTTACCGGTAGCTCTCACCATTTCAGAGATATACGCAAAAAACGAAAAGTTATGACCTTTAACCTCGGATAAAAAACAACGCACAAGCGGAATCAATGGGGACTTTTGACATAGCATTTGTCATGACGTATTTAAGGTCTGTACAAAAATCCAGCTTGTAGGGAATTAATGCAAACTCGAATGTTTATCTTGACCGGACTATTAAGGGAGAAAGTATTGGGCTTGCGGCATCTTAGATTAGTATTAATCTATACATCTGTACATATAAATAAAATTGGAGTGTCTGTTTGTAATATTGAAATAACCGTTTTTTACTACATGTATATGAATATATATACGGTACATACACCAAAATAACATTTTTTACAATTTTTGTCTGTCTGTCGGTCTGTCTGTCTGTCTGTTTGTTCCGGCTAATCTCTGAAATAGCTGGACCAATTTTGACGGGACTTTTATTGGCACGTAGCTGATGTAATAAGGAGTAACTTAGGCTACTTTTTATCCCGGGAAAATATAAAGCGGGACTTTTATCCCGGGAAAACTCATCCACGCGGGCGGAGCCGCGGGCAACAGCTAGTATTTAAATAAGACAATAAAGAAGAAGAATAAATTCTCGAATGCATTATTATAAAGAGAATAAACGAAATCGCTTATTTTCCTTCTCGTTTCTAATGATAACATATTGAAATGAGTTAATCTATCTTCATAGGAATTTAATTTACGGTGAAAATTGTAACGACAGCATAATATTTTTAAGCAGTTTCGTTGGACACGCTCATCGCGGTCAATATGCAATTGATAAAAAGGAGACCAAATCCCGGCGCCGCGCCGCGCCGCGCCGTACTCTAGTATGGATCGAAAAGGTAAATAAGACTACGGGGATTTTTGAAAGGTTTAGTAACTCGAGCAACAAAACCAAGAATTTTAGAGCAACGACTAATGACATAGTCATAGTGGTTCCGAAAAGATAGGGTGTCATCAAATAAGATTCCAAGGTCTTTAGCAGTAGTTCAGCGATCTAGACTGTGATCTTTGACTTGATTTGTATGTAAGTATGTTTGTAACGAATAAACTCAAAAACTACTGAACGCATTTCGATGAAATTTGCCACACGGGTAGATCATGTCCTGGATTAACACATTATAGGCTACTTTTTATGCCGGGAAAATATTTTTAACCCGGAAAAACTTTTTCACGCGGGCGAAACCGCGAGCAGAAGTCTAGTATTTTATAATCAAAAGTTACCTTGTTTATTTTGCGAGGGAAAGATATACAAAAACATTTTTTGACATTTAAAAGCGTTTGGTTAGCCGAGCACCACTCATAGATATGATCAAGATCACGTTGCAAAGCAATAGCATCTCGAATACAAGTTATTCTATTAAATACCTTTAAATCGTCAGCATACAGTAAACAAGGACATCGCAGGCGTAAAATGAGGTCATTAATGAAGATAATAAAAAATAAGGGACCTAAGTGAGAACCCTGTGGTACCTACTCCGGACGTGATGATTACAGGAGATAACATTGCCCCCTTTAGTGAAACAAGTTGGCTTCTCATGTTGAGATATGATTGGACCCACCGTAATAGAGAACCATGTATTCCAAATTCTTTCAATTTAAGGCAGAGAATATATCTAATGATTTACTTTATCGAAAGGCTTTGAAAAATCTGTGATAACAGAATCTACTTGCACGTTTCTTGCAAAGGCATTACAAAGGTAATTTTTATATTCTAAAAGATTACTTATAGTGGACCTATCCTTAACCAAACCGTGTTGATTAGGAGATAATTGGGGCTTTACATGATAGTACCTATATGGCATCGTAAATAACTGACTCGAAAACCTTAGCGAAACAAGAGAGAATTCTTATAGGCCTATAATTTTCGCACAGTGACTCATTGCCATTTTTAACTGACTTCAAAAAAAGCAGGTTCTGTGTCGATCCGTATGTATGTATATATGTATGTAAGTTTGTATGGCCACGAGTTTCTCAAAAACTACTGATCCGATTTGGATGGGGTTTTCGATATTCGAATGTATTTTTTCAGGGAAGGTTTTAGTATATAATTCATTAGGATCTGATGAGGGGCTCCGGACATAGACAATGGAACTCTTCAATAACTAACAGCAAATAACCCGCGAATGCTGCAATCGTATATCTATGATATGTAGTTTACACCATTCTATAATTAACTAACAAAAAAGCAATAAATACCTAATTTAAATTGCCAGCTAAGCTAAGCAAATACAAGAACAAATATACGAAAATTAGGCATTGACTCTAAATATACGTATTTACTAAACGTATATCAAGGTTAAATATTTTTTTTGTTTGTAGTGGTTTTGAAGTCGGTTTTATTTTTTGTTAATTAAGAATTGGCACATGTGCTTTTTTCCAGTAAAAAGATAACACTCCTTTTTTACCGGCTGCGAAAGAAGGAGGGTTATGTTTTTCGAGTGTATGTATGTTTGTATATTTCTTTGGCTCGCCCTACAGCCTAAATGGCTTGTCGTATTTTTATGTGAGTAGTATCAATAGATTCGTCTTAGTCGTGAGAGTGACACTGGGTACATCAAAATAAAAATAAACAAAATTAAGGATTTTAGGCGGCAAAAAATGATCTCGAAATAAAAAATGTTTTCAAAATACATCGAGTGTGGTATCAAAATAAAGATATTTTAATGGTGATTACGAATATATATATAACTTATATGTTTTATTGAAGTTTGGAATAGGAAATGCTAATAAAGGTGCTTGAGAACTAAAAACATGGAAATAAAAAAAATATTCAATAAAAACAAAAACCCGACTGCGTATATATCTGCCATCTTTATTAAATTCATTGAAGAACTAAAAAGATAGAAACAAGATTTTAATTTGATTATTTTTCCGACCCAAATATCGACCAATAGAATTGCACCATTCGACGTCACGTGGTACAACCTACATGGTATTATACCTACTGACAATTTTTTTTGAATATTTTCTCTGGTCGTTACTATATATTATGAAATTCTTATTTGTTGACTGTTCATTTCATCTCATGGTGCAATTCTATTGGCCGACATTTGGGACGGAAAAATAATCCCCCGAATACCACACGAGCTTCAAAATTATCTGGCATTTCCCTCAAGGTTCCCTGCAAACAAATGAAGTCGTCAAGTTTTTCAGGAAAAATCACTCGCGCTTCGCGCTCGTGATTTTTTAACCTGAAAACTCCTTCATTTGTTTGCAACGAACCTATCGGAAAATACCCGATAATTTTGAAGCTCTTGTGGTATTATATGTGAATATTTTGTTTTGGTTTTCAATAATCTTAGTTGACAGTGTTCACAAACGCACTCGAGGCATCTGCTCACTCCGAGATTTTGTTGTTCTACCTATATCACCAACTAAATTATGAGAAGTGAGCGTGTTATGCCTCAGACAGCGTTTGTGAACACTGTCAACTAAGATTATTCAAAACCAAAACAAAATATTCAAATTAAAATCTTGTTTCTATCTTTTTAGTTCTTCGAAGTAGTTAGGAACTCGTTCTTACTGCGCCTTAATGGCCAGAGTGGTATCTTCCTCTGGATCGGTTAGGACTGAACGCGGCCGTCTCCATTTGGCGCGGTCGAATGGAGTGTATATTGACGCTTTGCGGACTAACGTATTTGGGTGATTAACCGCCCGGTCGAAGTAGCGTTTGCTGGTCATTTGCATGAAATGCCTGATGGTCGGCATGTTGGTATCCACGTGGAGGTTGCGATTGCGAACGTACCACGAGGCACCAAGAGCGTGTTGAAGAAAAATGTTTTGCAATACTTGCATACGCTTAAGACGAGCAGGCGGTATATGGGCGAACACGGACGACGCGTATGTCATGAGCGGTCTAATACACGTGGTAAAGATCCTAATCTTGTTGCGGATGGACATTTTGCTTTTCCTATTTATGAACCAATGCAGTTGGCTCATCTCGAATGCGGCTCGCGCGCGTACCACATACAGTGTCCGAGTCTCAAAGATTGATTGAATATTATGTAAGTTCATTGGCGCACTGTTTAACAAAAAAAGGAGATAGACCATCCGGACCGGGTCCGCCGAGACGAGTCGAGTTTATTTTTATTTTTTGTAGTATTATTTGAGAAGTGACAGTGATGCTGTGCAATGTGCTAGTATTTATAATTATTATTGCAAACCGGAAGAGGCTTATAAGTGGCATTGCTGTCACTTTCAAATACTGAACTAAAATATTTAGAAAAAAGCTCACATATTCCTATGTGATCTGATGCGTTAAGTAAGACCATGCCCTTCAGGAAAACACTGGACGAGCTCCCTCGTCTCCGTTTAATCTCCAGGTCTCCAATCTGGACAGACGAGAGGATCCAACATCCATTTCAACTCAACGAGGCATGGCGATCGGAGTGGGGCCTCTTTAAAAACTTTAACTCGCACCTTGTTAAGGACCCTACAAAAAAGCTGCCCGGTTTTAATGCTGACCGAAAGTCGTGGAGTCGGTTAAATCGATTTTGGGTCAACCACGGGAAATCAAACCACCACCTACACAAATGGGGATTGAGGGAGTCACCACAATGCGACTGCGGAGCACCTGACCAGACCCTTTCCCATGTGGTGAATGCATGTCCGCTCCGCTGTTTTCCCGGCGGTATAGCTGAGCTTCACGAGTTCACGCCTGCCGCAACTATCTGATTGAGGCAACTAGATCTTGAAATTTGATCCATGCAGGATAATAAGCCATACGCAATGATGATGATGAGTTCACCGTATTTCATATATTTAAGGCTTTTTTTATTATTGATGTTTTCCTTATAAACCCTCTATTTCAAAAACCAAGTAACTCATACGGCATTACATTTTCTTCTACAATTCCAATTCGCAGTAACCGAGACGGGTAGGTATTGATTTACTGTATAACCTTGACCTGTAATAATATTCCTTTATTATAGTTTACTACACAAGGCTTAATGATGTGAATATCTGCAATGAAGTTATTATGCAGCTAATTGCAAAGTTGCACTTAATTTTGAAGTTGTCAAAGGCAGAATAGTATTACTTAGAAGTTAGAACCACTTAAAATTAATTTACCTTGTACTAGGTCTCGTAGACAAAGAAGTACATATTATTTGCTGTGGACTGTGAAGTTCTGGGTTTGACTTCCAGTTTAGTCAACACTTTATGAACCTTTGCGTATAATTTTATGTACAATCACTAGTCAGCAACATAAGCAGCTGAACAAAGGTAAAACCTTAAACCACCACTATACACTTTTGTGTTCTTACCAATATTTGCGATATGAACTTTTGAATTTGTGCAGCTTCTTATGTGGCTGACTACTTATTGCATTACACGAAGGGTCCGGTTAGTGTGCGGCAGACATCGCGGCCGCTCGTAAAAACTGAGTCTAAACGATTCACCGACATTCGTGGAAAAGTGTGTTGCGTCAACCCCATTTTGGAATAAGATGAGGGTAACTGAAAAAGATCCATGTTAAATTCAGACGGTATATTCACAATATGATGTAATTTATGACAATTTCATTGCAATGAATTTGTTATGTTTTCAGCAATAATTCTTAGTATTTACTCCTTAATTGTAAAGAATAATTTCCTTGTACCTACATAATCAATAGCGTGCTGTTCCAGCATAGCATGTTAAAATTAAATTCACTTGTGAATAATATATTTGTATGTGCGTTACTAATAATATACTTATTTATATACACACACACACACACACACACTCATTTTTATCACCGAAGGGGTAGGCAGACGCGCAACCAATGCACCCACTTTTCGCCGTGCGTATTCCGTCCCATGATGTGATAGGGGGCGAGTCTATCGCCATATTGGGCACAAATTCCAGACTCCGGGCTGATACTGAATATAAAAACCCTATATCACTTGGGGATATTGGGCTATCACTCACCCGGGGATCGAGAACCCGAGACCTCAGCATTGCAGTCGTACCGTAATACAACTACGCCACCGAGGCAGTCGGTCACTTATTTATAAATATGTATTTATTTAGACTGCGATCTGACCTTACTTTTAAGACCTGCTTAAAAGGTACTTTTACAAATAACGGGACCACAGATTTTTTTGAGGTACAGAATATCACATACCTAGTCGGTGCCAAACCGATTCTTTTTTAATAATTTCATACAAAGTGTACATGTAGTTACATGTTTATGGTGCAAATGCATAGAGGTAGAGTGAAATGTATACATACATACGTACCTAGATTTTATATTATTCTGGCGATAACCATAATATTATTTAAATAGTAGCGCGTATTGTTCTTCGTTCCGAACCGTGCAACCTCTATTATTTTATTTTCGAATTTCCAATAAAAGATGTAGAGTTACAAAATAACTAGAAAATGAAGAAAAATTATCTAAATTCCGTGCTACATTATCTAAAATTATCTAAATAGTTATAGGTAAATAAATTATAAACTTTCAGTTCGAACGAAATTGGAGCCAGTGTTATTGAACATCATGACTATGTCATTCCCTGGGTCTCAAACTATCTGCATACCTACTTATTTTCCCCTCGCGAAAAACGATTTTCCGGATTCCGGAAAAAATCCCGATATATTATTCCGGGATAAAAAGTAGCCTATACCCTTCCTTGGGTCTCAAACTATCTCTATACTTCATTTCCCTCGGTTCTCGGTAATTTTTTTTGAGTCAATTTTCGCTTGAGCCAGGATTTGGCTGGTTCTCCAGGATTCAGTCATTGCGACGAGCGCTTCCGATTATCGAACAGGATTCACTTTTCATCACATGTAATGGTTCGATTTGAAATCCCTTCATTATTGTATCGGTTGAGCAATGTAACGCAGCATTCGACGCGTGCTTCCTGGTTTGATTCAATCGATTCATGAGGTACCCACCTTTCAATCTTTTTTACTTTCCCGGTTTACTTCAAGTGGATTAAAACAGTTTTATCACTGACACCGAAGCCTGCAGCTAACTCTGAAGTGGGTTGCGATGGATCCGCTTCCACAATAGCCTTTAAGTCCGCATTATCCACTCTGGTCTCATGTCGCTTGTTCTGAAGGTCGTAATTTCCAGAACGAAAATGTTGGAACCAAAAACGTACCATGTATTCGTTTGCGATACCTGCGCCATACCCATCGTTAGACGTTAATCCTTCGAGCTGTTTCTGCAGCACTGGCGCCACGGTGGAACTCATACTCGTAAATATAGCGATATTTCATGTTTTCCATTGTGCGATATGAACGACGCCAAAGAAAAATCAATCAGGAAAAAACAAGTAAACGACTGCTTTCGAAACTAAAATTTATAAATTTGAATTTGAAATTTTTAACCAAAGAAGAGATAATTTTTTTTTTTTTTTTTTTTTTTATGGCTACAAGCACTGTGTTGCTGTGCTACGCCAACGACAATAAAGTTAGGGAAACATATCACGGGAAGAAAGTAGGTTTCGGAATTTGGAATAGATAAATCAGAAAAGTTGATTTCGGGATAATATATTAATTACTAAGTAAATAATAATAGGATAGAGCTAATAATAATAATACTTGTCAATATAATGTATACGGTTAACAATAAACTATATTTTTATGTTATTATATACAATAAATGAGGAAATAGCTTTATAAATATTTACATTAAATAAGAGGAGGGAAGAAATACAACAAGGAAAAGGAACTCCAAAGGAAATGAGTTGGTTTATAAAAGGAGCACGATCATAGAGTGGACAAGCGAAAAAGATGTGATTAAGGTCACCCTCTTCTTCACCACATTCACAAGCTCTACTACCAATAATACCAAGTCTGGCAAGGTGAGCCGGCGAACACACATGACCCAAGCGCATTCTCATTAGTATACTAGTAGATCGCTTGCTAAGTTTCAATTTCGAAAACCATGGCTTCTCCGGTATACATGATTGGACTTTCGAATATAATTTTCCTTTTAACTGACTGCTTACTTCCCAGCACTTTACCCAGGATTCCCTGAGAAAAGTACTCGGAAGCGCAGCCAAATCGTTGCAGTAATTTATGTAGGGATACACATCACCACTTGTGATCGCCTCATTAGCCAAACGGTCCGCTTTTACATTTCCTTTTATATTACAGTGACCAGGGATCCAACACAGAGCTACAGTTGCGTTTTTGGAAAGGCATTCTAAAAGCTTTTCTCTTATATTCATTATAACAATAGAATGAGATTTCGATTTAAAAGGAAATTTTTCGACTGCCTGAAGGGCACTATATGAATCTGAAAAAATTACAGTTTTACTAAGTCTGGCAACAAGAATAAATTCCAAAGCTTTATATATTCCATAGCATTCCCCTGTAAAGACTGAAGTTTCTGGAGGAAGCTTTATTTTTTGTATAATATTATACTGAGTATGGTAAACGCCCACGCCACCAAAATCTGACAGAGAGTGTTTCGATGCGTCCGTGAAAATGTGGTGAAAATCAGGCCATTTAATACTCACTAATTCATTAAACTGACTATTAGTGTCAGGGTGCTGTCTATCAACGCCTAAGGAATAACAAATCATCGGAGAAAGCAGAAGGGATTTAAACCCAACCATAAAAATTGGGAGAGAAACGGAACTATAAGTGGGCGCTTGTAAACTTATAAATTTACGGAAACTTATAACCAAGCAAGGGATTGGTTTTTCATTCCAAAATGAGGAAGTTTCTATATATTGAGAAAGAGATTGAAGTATTGGAAAAAGAGCGTGATGAGAAAATTGTAGGGTTTTAAACAAAAATCTGTCTGACAAGTACTGCCTTCGCAATTTAAGAGGAGGTTCTACACATTCCACTTCCAGGGCGTTAATTGGGCTGGATTTCATCGCACCAGCAATTATCCTAAGAGCCTTGTTCTGAATAATGTCAAGTTTTTTAAAAGCTGCTAAATTACCCGGTTCCAAAATAAATGTACCATAGTCTAAAAGACTTCTAATTAATGCATTATATATGAGTCGTAATGAAAACGGATGCGCCCCCCACCAAACACCCGAGAGACAACGTAAGATATTCAGGTTACGTTCACATTTCGTAACTAAATAATCACTGTGTTGAGACCCCGTAAGTTTTGAATCTAATATAACACCAAGAAATTTTACTTCGTTCTTCACCGGAATGATAACATTTTTATATTTTATTTCTATTACGGGAATACTACGTTTTCTGGTAAATAAAACTAAACAGCTTTTGGAAGGAGAAAGGTCTAATCCATTTAGAGTCATCCAGGACTCTAAATAGCTCATAGCTAATGACATTGAGGAACAAGCGTTAGAAGTTATTTTTTCTGATGTATAAAGAAGAAGGTCGTCTGCATATTGTAGGATTTTAACGGAATTATTTAAAGCTGATTCTAGGTCATATGTGTAAATATTGTATAATAGGGGACTTAACACAGACCCCTGGGGTAGACCCTTTGATATAGTCCTAGAGAATTTGGTAGCATCATCTGGGCAAATACTAATAAACCTTTCTCTTATTAAATTTATAATAAAATTAGACAGCATAATGGGGATGTTAAGATCATGCATTTTTTTTCTCAGAACCCAGGGAACCACATTGTCGTATGCTGAAGTTATATCTAAAAATGTAGCAACAACTGATTTATTCTCACAGAAGGCTAGGCGGATATCAGACACAAAAATACTAATACTATCTATAGTACTTTTACCCTTCCGGAAACCATATTGGCTATCTGATAGAAAACGATTACTCTCGATATACCATTCCAATCGGTTTTTAACCATATGTTCAGCAAGTTTTAACAGTACGGTAGATAAAACTATTGGACGGTATGATGAGGCCTGACCTGCAATCTTACCAGGCTTCAGAATAGGCAATACAATTTGTGATCGCCATGAGTAAGGTATATTACCAGTTATCATAATAGAATTAACAATTTTTAAATAATAAAGTAATGCTGTTTCACTAAGATTACAAAAAAAAGAATAGGGAATACCATCTTCACCCGGGGAAGAATCTCTGACGCCACTTAAAACACCTTTGAGCTCTGATAGTGAAAATAGTGAGTTTAAGGCATCGTCTTTTTTTATGACAGCAGACGGACAAAGTTGTTGTGGACAAGAAGGAGGGGCCAAATGGTCTAAAATATTTTCTGTTAAGGAAGGCGAGAGTGCACAGACAGAATCATAACTAAATGCTGATCGAAATCTTCGAATATTTCGCCAAACCAATGATGGACGAGTATCAGGGGAAATAGAATGACAAAATGATTTCCAGCTTTCAGATTTTTTCTTTTGAAATAAATTTTTCGCCTGTTTAGAAACCAGCGTGTAGTAATCAAAATTTTCAGAAGTCATATTTTGGCAGTAAGCCCTTTCGGCTTCTTTCCTTTTCTTTGCAGCTTCTGTACACTCTCGGTCCCACCATGGTGGAGAA
Source organism: Sphinx pinastri (assembly GCA_947568825.1). Classification (NCBI taxonomy): domain Eukaryota; kingdom Metazoa; phylum Arthropoda; class Insecta; order Lepidoptera; family Sphingidae; genus Sphinx; species Sphinx pinastri. The sequence continues at coordinate 14,425,516 of OX387614.1, read as the reverse complement.
GGGATTCTGGTGCTCCTGGTGTTTTTAATGGGAAAAATCTCATCGGCAACCACAGTCATTGCTTTAGCGAGAGCCACAGAACATACTGTTTCGTTATTATTCTGAATGTCAGGAAGATTTGAGATTTTTTTATCAAGTCGTATTTTATATTCATTCCAATCTACATCTTTCAATACATATTTTAAGCGTGGTGATCGCGAAACAGAAGGTTTTGTGGTATGAGGAAAGCTAATCAGAATTGGTAGGTGATCACTACCATGAGAATAAGAGAGAATTTCCCAAGTAAGAGAAGAAGCTAGGCTTGGTGAACTAATGGCTAAATCTACGGCACTGAGACCTTCATTAGGATTAGAACGACGAGTAGGAGAACCAGAATTTAAAACACATAAATTGTGATCATTTATTAAATCCATGAGGACTCTTCCACAAGTTTTTGTTTTAGAACAGCCCCAAGATTGGTGATGGGAATTAAAATCCCCCAAAATTAAAAAAGGTTTCGGTAATGTAGAAATAATATTATTGACTTCACGAAATATAAAAGGGCAGGGACGAGGGATGTAAATTGAGACAAAGCAAATATTATTTACTGAAGCAGCAACTACAGAAAAATCATTATGGTGTGAAGGTAAATTGAAGGGTATAAAGTTTAGGGAGTTCTTGATGAGTATGGCAACACCACCATACCCATCTGATCTATCTTCACGAATACATGAAAAACCTGGAATTCTAAAACAAAATTCCGGTTTAAGCCATGTCTCACTTAGAACGACTAAGCTAGGGCTATATTTATTCAATAGATAAATTAAATCAGATTTATTTTGAATTGCACTTCGGCAATTCCATTGTAGGATGTTGTTTATGTGAGCCATTGGTACTGATTAACTGTGTTATCTTTTGAAATAGTGGGGCAACGTAGGACGGTAAAGTGGATTGTGTTAATGATTCAATTAGAGCAATAATTAAATCAATCAAAGGTTGAGACTCTAACGCAGAGCAATTGAGATCATCTGTTTTGGAAGGGAGAGCACATCCATTGGAATAAGAATGTGAATTATAGTCACTCACGACAGCTTGATGAGCTACGCGGTCATACCCTTTCCCTGACTTTGGAGGAGGACGGGGTTTCTGAAAAGTAGTTTTCCTATAAGATTTGCTATGTGAAGGTTGATTTATTGAATATTTGAAATCTTGAGTGTTGGCATTGAGAGAAGGGGGATCAGAGTATTTTAAAGTGTCAGCATATGATTTTACTACTGGAGGATGGATTTTAGAAGCTTCAGAATATGATACACAATTTTGAGCCATGTAAATTTTTATATTAGATTGCCTTGTGGCTTCGGGGCAAGACTTGCTGATAGCAAAGTGTTGGCCACCACATAGACAGCAATAACTATCATCTACCTCACAGTCACAAGATGAAGCAGTATGCTCTTGACCACATTTATAGCACCTTGGCTTTGATCTGCAACTATTTTTAGTGTGTCCATAACGACAACAATTATAACATTGAATAGTCGGATATATATATAAGTCAACTTTAAGTGCATTGTAGCACATAAATATGCGAGTGGGAAGGACCTGACCATCAAATGTTAACACTACAGATTGTGACGGTTTCCATGTAATTGACCCATTATCTGTGGATTTATAATTTAAACGTCTAACTTTAATAATTTCACCACAACCCAAGGGAACTCTTATATTTTCTTTTACCTCGCTTAAGGACATGTCACATGGAATACCCCGTACAAGTCCCATTCTTGTTATATTAAATGTTGGAACATAAGCCTCGTATCCTTTTTCAGTCAATGCTGCATGATTCAAAAATGTGTTAGCTGATATATATGTGGAAAATGCTATGGAGATTTTATTACGTCCAATTCGTTTAACGCTACCTTGAACTATGTTTTCAATTTTGTATTTGTGCAAAAAACGACCAAAGCATATTGGGTGGAAGCTAATATCTTTAGAATTAGAATCATCAGAAACAGATTTAACCACATGTATTACAAAAGGAGATGTATCTGCAGTGGAATATAATTTTCTTCCAACCTCACCAAAAGAGGCGGGAGCAACTGGAAGGGTAGAGGTAGATGGGACAACCTGAGACGTCAGATCTTGTGATGATGGAGATGGATTACAAGAGTTCTTCTCATCACTTTCCACACAACAACAGCCATGTTTGCCAGTGTCTATTGCCATTGGATTAATTCTTTTTTTTTTGTTGCAGTTTTTGCACACTCTATGTAGGCGTGTCCGTTTCCTTTTAATTGTATTGGACACTGAGCAATCAGTGTCCATGCTAGAAGCAGTATTAACAGTTACGTACTGCGAAGGTTCAGGGACATCACCCCCAGGGTCTGGGGGCTCCTTCGTCCCGCTCATAATATATAAATTTTATTAAAAGAAAAACTTACCAATATTTATGTTTCTATATATACAGTAAAAATCAAAATGAATAAGTAAAGATATATACAACTTAACTGATTAATTTTATATACAAAATATTTTTTTCTTATGAAATCCAAAATAAAACACCCGCCAAGTTCGAACGTTTCCCGCGCTTCTCGAAGAGATAATTATTTCAGATCAAAGCCGCTAGTAGAGTGCTTTTTAACTTTAAATTCCGATGGCGTGATGTTGGCAGCAATGTATATGCAGTGCTGCTATAGTGCGTTTCAACTTTAAGTTCCGATGGTGTGATGTTGGCAACAAGGTAAATGCAGTGTTGCTACATCACACAAAATGTGTTACCTAGAAATAAAGGATTTTTTTTGTAATGGGAACATGTTTTGTCGAGTAACAAAACACTAATATTCTCAAATCAAATTTTAAAGTATGTAGGTAAGCGTAAACTATGTACCCATTATCAAATAATTTATTATTAAAATTTAATACTGCCGTAGGTACGTTATAATTAACCAGCTTTGTAGTTTCCAATAAATACACCTTTTTTTATAAGATGCATGGTGCAGGACAACAAATAGTTATGTCACGAAATTACACTATGGAATTCATCTGCAACTTACGGAAATAAATCAAACACTATAAACATAATTGATGAATGGGTAGATGTTTAGCAGTTAAATAAAGTTTAGTATGTTTATCTACTAAACCATTATTAACTACATTTATAAATTTACAATATGTTAATAGATAAAACAAGAAGAATATTTATTTATCATAATGGAATGACATTAGTTTTTTAATGAGTCATGTAGGTAATTAAAAAGCAATTATGACAAGTCAGCACAAAAACACAAAACATATTAATTAGCATATAATACATTGTATCATTACACTGGCTATTTATTTATTGTTATTTTAATCGATGTTATACAATTATTGTTTATTATTTTTGATAATACTTTAAATTTTATACCCTACTTTTTAAGCGAAATGGCGGGAATTGTCTTCATAATGTCCACCATCTTGTCAGACAGGGGTGCCAACATCACGCCATCGGTCATTTAAAATGAAACGGACTATACGACAAAACGCCAATTTCATATTATGAACCTGGTACAGGCAAATAACAGGGAATGTCACAAATATTAAATATTTTTTTTTATAGAATCATATCTTTGTGTATGGTATTTTGAATTCTAATCATTATAATTTAAAGAAAGTTAACAGATGGCGCCAAAAATGCAGTTTTGTTTATGGTCAAAAGTTATTGGTCTGAGGGCCAAAACGAAAAGAACTGGGAATGTCCATAAAAATAATATACTCTCTCTCTCTCTCTCTCTTGTCTCAATAAAAATAATAAAATAAAATACTTTATTCATCACGTAGGCGAACATAGTTGCACTTGTGATAAGTCAAGATACATTAAATTGATTATATTAATAATTATTATTAATACCAATGGTCACTTATATAACTACCGACATTTTATACTTTTAAACTTTCAAATTGTTTTTTCTCAAAATTCAAATTAAGATAGGTCATTGGTACTTTAAGGTAGGGCCACAGTTTAGATAAGTATACTATGGTAGGGCATGCCCCCCGCTTCGCTACGGCCCTGTAGTCCTCCCACTAGACCACATACCTACACCACAAATGTTGATCGATAAAGACCTACCGTAAAACCATAGATAACTTCCATCACCGAAGACAGCATTAAGCATATGATCCAATGTACAATTAAATTATATCGTACATATGTTAGCGGAAAGTCACTTACCCTTAGCTTGAGAGGCGTGGGAAAGCCGACACCCGCTGCTGAACAATTACCTACCCCCAGACAATTACGGCATGTCTGACATACGGGCAGCCCACGGCGAGCTATAATTTACAGCCTTCAAGCTTAGTTTATGGCGCTCACCACAAGTGTTTTATGAATTTGTCACACCTAGCCTGAAACAATGGACCATCCATAGTTCTTCATTGATATAGGTATCTATGCTGTGTTACTATAGCAAAGGAGCCAGTTGGCAAGAAAGTAAGTACATTTTACAAAAATATATACAATAGCTCACCCTGAAGATGAATGAAAGATGGAATGCAGAATCTCATCGTTATCATAGATAAAGTGCGCTACCGCGGATTATTGACGTTTGATTTCAGCTCTTTCAACTAGAGAGCAATACAGGTGCTAACAGCGGAGAGGTCCTACAGATCGGATCGCTACATTAATTTATAGACTTTTGTAGCAGGAAAGACTTTTCACGCGGACAAAGCCGCGACCAACACCTGGTGTAGTTATAAATCTTATTAACAATATCCCACTCTGTGCTACTTCTCTTTCTTACTATAGTTTATATAGGCCTTAGACTTACAATTTCTTACATACATTATGCGATAAACGATTCTGCGCTTCCTTATCCAAAAAAGCTTATTCTATAGAACCTTCTTCTACCTACTTTTGGCTAGCGGTTATGTTTCGCTCCAACGATAACGTAAAATATTATGTTAATTGAATAAAACTCGTATCAAAATCCCTTTCATCGTGGCTGCCACAAGTAAGTTATTTTTTATAGTTTCATTACAATATGATAATATTTCGCGACACCGGTGTCTCCACATTAGAATAATCAATCGATTATTAATGCCTCCCGTCAATGATACAGCAATATTCTTTCAAACTTCGCACATTCTTATCAGCAAGGGTGCCGTGACAGAGTTTTGATGAAATTTTGATTGAGCTATTGTGATGGAATTATTTGCGCACGCGATAAATTATGTAATCTTTTAAAATTTGAATCTACCTATATTTCTTTGCTTTTCATGCTGTAGCTATTTATAAAAAATCAAGTTAAACGTTTGCAAAATCATTTCATCCTTAAAATATTTACCTACTTAAAACTATATATTATATATTTGCCTATTATGTTATTGTTTCAATAGAAACAGACAATGAGAGCTAACTTTTTTGTATTCAATATTACCTACTTTTACTATGAACCTCTACGTACCTCCAACGAAAGTCGTAGACGCGTTGAGAATGATTTTGCGTGTTAGTTTCATTTATTCCATTCATTTTATTCTGAGTAAAAGAAGAGAAGTAAAGAATAATACTTTATATTTTTTTTCCACCCTTTGACTATATTTTTAGTTTTAACGTGTGGCCACAGCGTCCTTTATTGAACTAAAATGCGCGCCGACGGGAATGAATATTATCGAATTTGTATAAACTGCGGTACTTTTTAGCAGTTTCCGAAGTAGGTAGGACTGAATTATTTTATTTGGTCTTAATTTTTTAATGAAGGTAAATCTCAACAGATATGGACAACAGCAGTAATAAATCGGAAGCAATGTGCCGAGTGTGCGGGGACAAAGCTTCAGGGAAGCATTATGGCGTACCGTCCTGCGATGGATGCAGAGGATTTTTCAAACGAAGCATACGACGGTAGCTAATTATTTACAAAATTCATCAAAATTTACAAAATTTTGTCATTTGCGTCAAATAAAAATTATACAAAATCAAATTTCTCAACAATTCTTAAATGCGATTCACGATTGGTATAAAATGCATTTTATTACCTACGTGTAAATAAGTAATATGTAAAGATTGTATGTATCTAGATACATACTAACTTATTAATAACGTCATAGGTAATGTCATCCACATTGACGCGCACCTATAATTTTCCCAATCGTGTTCAGTCCATGTACAACCCTCTGCTAGTGTTTTAGTTCTGTCAATATACACTTATTAGGTTTATGAGTGTAATCGCATACTACAATGAAAAATCTAAGCCCCCTAACCCCGCAAAACCCCCGCTGAAATAGTGGTCGCGCGACATTGTGGATAGCATTATCTATAATTATAGTTTGAATACTAAATATGTAATATTATACCATGTTATCTTCCATCATTTCGCTCTAGTAGACTCTAGATACTGAAGTTTAACCTTAAAATTATGAACACCACACTGTATCTATAATTGCCTATCGTCAAAATATATTTAAGAAATACTAAAATGATGTGTCGTATATTTCAGTAATTTAGATTATATTTGCAAAGAAAATGGACGGTGTATAGTGGACGTGACAAGGCGAAATCAATGCCAAGCTTGCCGTTTCGCGAAATGTTTAAGAGTTAATATGAAGAAGGAAGGTAATGACTCTTTTTGTAGTAAATGCATTATGTTCATAATATGCCACTTAGATACACTATGTAATGCGTATAGAAAAATTTACCGACGTTTTACTTTACTTTAAATACCTATACAATGTTTAGGTAGGTATAGGTATATTTTTTTCTACTGTGAGAAAATGGAAATGGCGCACTAAACGACATTTAGCGACCATCAATAGAGAACATTGCCGGGTACTTGTCTCAATAAAGTATTTATCCAGGGCTCCTCCATCGCAGCATGTCTTTTCCATTAGGAAACATTTCAAGTATTTGCGGTACACGAGTGTCAGATAAGTGGTGAGAGAAAAACGCGGGGGCAACACAACCGAACCCCGCCCGAGTTCTCCTTTTACCTTATGAACAAATTTTGGTTCACAAAAAGTAGTGGGGTTATATTGCTGTCTGTTAAAGCAATTGTTTAGCGGTTTTTAATGAAAGCCCCCTAACTTATGTAAATTTTAAAGGAAACCGAATCGTTGACCGTATTTGAAAAAATACGTATCGAACTCAATGCTTGTTTCTCTTATAATGTTTTAATATTATTTACCACACGTTTCATAGCTTACCAAAAACTAATGTAAAACACTTACCTTACTGCCAAAAAAAATTTAAAGGCAAACACATCTCACCGATACCGAGCTGTCAGCAGCAGCCGATATTCACACAGATATTTATTTACTTACGAAATTGATTGCACCCCGTTTCATAGCCGACGACGCGGTGGCACGGCGCGACATGATGTGTACATTGACACTATGAATAGGTATTCTTCACCCTAATGTGCTGTTTGCAGACCGCTTGTAATTTTAGGCTCGAGATTTGTTTACCTTTGCTTTTATAAATTGATTCGTTATTACGATTGTTTTACAACAGATGTTTTAGACACAATTATAGAAGCGCTTTTACCGCAATTAAAATACAGTCCCGGATTAAAAACTTTAAACTCATATAATATAAAGCTGCAATAAATCTGATCTACGTTTTAGCCCGTAAAAATTCGCTTGCCTAATTCATATTCTCGCGGGGTATCATTACGATTACTTAGTTAGGTACGCGTATATCCGTCAACCAAAAAATACAGTTACATACTTAGGTACGGATGTTGTTAAATACGTGCCAACATCTTACTGATGATGCGCCTTTCTATCAAGTTTTATTCTCAGTGTTATTTAAAACTGATACCTTCTGTGTAGGTATATATTTAGATATGTAAGTATCTAAGTCGGTGCTGGACATCTTTGAAGAAACTGTATGTGGCAATAACAAATAACTAGTTTTTTAGAAAATAGGCATTTTAAAAATATTTTTAACATTTGTTATGTTATCCACAGCTGTTCAACACGAAAGAGCTCCGCGCCTAGTAGTGACTGACCAACACCAATTACCGCTACAAAAACTTGGCTACAATTTCTCACGACAGCAACCATTTATGCCCGCCCGCGCGCCCCTGCCTTTCCATACCTTTCCACACTTACAAACATTCAATGGACTTGTACCTGCTTTTTCCGAGTCGAATGTACACAATTCCTTTCTAGACAGATCGCCGTTTCAAGATTTCCCGTCTTCGAAATTTCCTGATACCATAACTGAGGTTCCGCAATTGAATCCCCTTTTAGATACACAAATCGGTTCACTGAATTCGCTCAGTCCATTTAAAATACCGCTGTTTTCAACAGCATTGCGCTATCCTATGTCACATCCCGGATATTTGTCCACAAACATATTTTACCCAGCTGTCATACCCACGGATGCGTCACCGTCTTCAGGACGTACTTTAAATAGTAAGTATAAAATGGTGTTACTTCTCTGAATAGTTCGTAAGTATTATGTGCAATGCTTTGTACTTTAAAAGTAGGTACATGTAGGAAAAATAAAGTATGCGTTCTTATGATAAAACCTATTTTAGAACATGTTGAGAATGAAGTAAATCCAACACTGACATCTTCAATAGACGGAAACGACGCCCAACAAAAACCGGATTCACAACTTTCTGAAAAACTTAAAGAAGACGAAGTGTCTAGTTCAGAAGAAATTTTTAAGACTGTTTGCAAGAGCGGTGATGTTAGCAAAGAAGGTAAACCTAATACGATGCAAATACTATAGTCCTCGCGGAATTTCTAGTTAGTTCACGCAGTATGTGAGCGCCGGCCGCTCGACCGGTATGGTCAGCGAAGCAAATACTGTTTGCAGAGCATGTTGGTATGTGGCTGTCCATGACGTACTCCCCCGGTAATCACTTCCTTTACTAAACATCACTCATTTGAGGTGGCTAAAATTGTAAATAGCTTCACTTTACCTATATTTAAATATGTTTTGACAAACTTATACTTAATGTAAATTATGGCAAGAAATAATTACGAAAGCATCATTTAAGATTTCGTAAATAATTTAATAAATTATAATGGGCTTAATCCCGTTTTTTGTGTAAATTTGCATACTTAAAAATCTATACCTACTGTTGAATGTCTTTGTTATACTTACTTTCTGATACCACGTGCTAATATTATTGTAGATTCAAGAAACATCACATCCAATTCTTCTAGTTATTCCATTCCATCGCCGCACAATAAGACAGATTCAGAACAACTTGATCCGCATTCAAGTGAATTGAACCAGAAACCGTCTAGGGTCATTGACTATTACAATGAGCGACAAACGTTTGAACGGTTTACAGAAAACACAAAAAGATATTACGAAGGTATACAGACGGAACCGAAAAAGTTATCTCTTCAAGACAATTGGAAACTAATGAGTGACACTCTCTACGATCCAGTTGCAAAATTACTAGTGGCTACTGTTAAGTGGCTGCACGGACTCGGATCTTTTGTGCAAATGAAAAATACTGAACAAATTTCTTTATTGCAAAACAATTGGAAAGAATTATTCATTCTTACAGCTGCGCAGTACTCTTTCTTTTTCCATGAAGGTGAGCACATGGTTCCATACGTAGGTACACGGTACCAGGCTGAGAAAGAAAAAACCTCGGTCTAGGTTTTTCTTGGGTCTGAATTCGGCGGAGCAATGTTAACTTGATGTGAACACAGCTATTGTTACTGCCCATCTTTCTAAATCGTCCCTTCGGCTCAGCGAAAAAGCTTTAACAGCTAACACCAATAGAATAGATAAAAATGCATGGGAAAGACGTATCCTTGCGCTAGACTTGTCGATAAGATATGTATATATATATGTCATTCGCATACATTATTTTCTATTCTATTGACGTTAACGCTTGTAGAAAAGCACCTTGGCTACAGGCCCTGCGCTCCTTACGCTTAGCTCCGTTCTGGCTAGCACAAAATAATATTATGTCCTCTCTTTTTGTAAGAGAAAATTCCTCGCTCAGCACTCTTCTCTCCGCTCCGCCTTCATTTTGTTTTCCCCGCTACTCACCACCGCTGCTCGCTTCTCTCTAGTACATATCAATACCTACCTATAACTTATCTTTAATATGCTTTCAACTTTCACGTGACATGATGAAGCAGGTATATAGGTATGTTTTTATTTTCAGAGCATTTAAGTCCGGAAATCACTTCAAAATGGCCTAATGTTAAAGACGATCTGAAGAAGTTGACTTATCTATTGAAAAGTATATCTCAACAAAGATTAGATAAAACCGAGTACGAATGGGTAAAAGCCGTATTATTGTATCGGAGAGGTAAATTGTATTTAAAACCGTGAAAAGAAAAATGTATGTAAAGTAATTTTAACTTATAAGAGACAAAATGGACTGTATCTGTCGCATATTTTTATTACGTACGGACTACGGGGTACAACTGCTGTTTTGTGGTCTCGGGTTTGATCCCCGATTCGGGTAATTTTGTAATTGGGGTTTTATGCAAGTATCAGCCCGCATTGTATAAGTGCATGCAATTTGCAACAGGCCCTCTATAACGTGGTATCTAACATAGCTGTCATAAATTCTGCCTATTAAACCACTGCCTCCGTTTCCCCGAAAACAAAAAAAGCGTGTTGTTATTATTATAAAACGTAAAAGAGGCATTTCTCAAACATAAAAAATAAAACTCTAGACTCTCCTGGGTTCATGGTTATCAATCGTTAATGTTGGTTAAGTTCACACGTAGTCGAGAAATGTATATTGAATATCCACGTACCTTGGTACTCTAAAATATAAGCCATCAAAATACTAAATAGTCGCTTTTTGGCACATAACCATTACAATAGGAAATATCCTGAGGTCGGATGTCTTCTAGATTTGAGCAACATACCTACTGTACACATGACAATTATTTTATAAATCTTATTTACAGATATTACTGAAAGTCCATTATCTTTCAACATAGAAATGTTACAAGAGCAAATACTAATTCTATTGCAAAAACATTGCGCAATGAAAGAAGTGATAAGATTCGGACGGATCATGCTACTCCTGCCAAGCATATGCTGTTACGCAAGTTGTAATGTGCTTGAAAGGATTCTGTTCCCGTCTTCTACCGTTGACGAAATAAACACAACTCTGTCACGTATCCTGCTGTATACTTCAATGTGAAGAATGAAGTTTTACCATATGCCAGGTAAATGTAGTTCAATTATAAAATTTTACTTATGACACCTAATAAGTAACTTTTTATGAGTTCTAAGACATGGGCTAATTATGTTGCAAAATAATTAAATGTATAGAGCAAGGCCGTTATAGCCAAGACGCCTTTCTACAATCGTCAACGCCAATACAAAATAAAAAAATCTATAGAAGTGACTAAAGAGAATTATAATACTACTGCCTGCTTTAGTTATTGTTCCTAGTACTACTGAAAGGAGTGACGTATGACGAAAAGGCGAAAGACATCGACCGGATGTTATTCGCATATATTTTTTTTGTATTTTTTTAATGTTAACACTTGTACAAAAGCATCTTGGCTTCGGCCTCTAGTCCTTAGTGGTGAAGGGTCCATATAAAACGTATTTTGGAATATTACCATCTGGGTAGGTTGTAGATAGATACTGTAAATTACCTAGGGCTATGCAATTATAGTAAATAAAATAGCAATTAGTGTCTGGTTTCTTTTTGTAAATTTTATCCTTCGTCACTGTCCTATACGGCTCAAATAAGAATTTATTTCTTGGTGAAACCCTAGCATCTCTTCCCCACTCCTTGAACACGAAAAGCAAACTAGTCCTCTGTTCATGCCAGAAGCAATTAAACTTGGATGATATTTTTTAGGATACCTTTCTAATAAGATATATAATATGCGGACTTCCAATTTAAGTACCTCTTCCAACAAGTTCATTCAGCGTAGGTACATGCGAAACAAATTACAAGTATGTAGGTAACTATTAAAGGAGAAGACAAAACGTACCTAAGCACTTCTGATTTCTGTGCGTAGGTATGTCATTTTTGTTAATCAACTTTACTAATAAATATAAGAAATAGTGCAAAACTTATTGCTTTTACATTTTTGACTAAACTGAGACTTATCCTAAAGCATCTGGCATCCTCTCGGCGCGGTGGAGCTGGGCTGCCAGGAGTCAAGGCACACCCACGCCAGCCGACTACGAGGCAGTGAATTGTCTACGCATTACAAGCAACGAAGAAATTCCTTGTCTCCGCGTCCAATACATAAAGATCGGAAAGTTTTTAATTAGAGACGGTAATTTTGTTTGAAGCACTGAGTCTTCTCGATTACTTCAAGACAACTTCAACCAATAGAACAGTACATAATAGAAAAATTAACTGTGTGCATTAGTAGTGTGCTGTAGTATTTTTACAGTACCAGAGCAGTGATTCTAGTTTTTACTTATTTGGCTCTACACGGCTCCGCAGGGTCGGTGTAGCGTATTCTGACTAACGTGTCCTTTTATATAACCAGAGGTCCCTGGTTCGGTGTCTGAACTCGCTGACTGTACCATAACTCCGATATTTGATGTATGAGATTGCGTCCATGTAAAATGTTTTCACTAATACTTTCTTTGTACTTTTCATGAAACCGAATGTCCCATCACTCACCGATGTTCTGTAATACGAAAGCTTTACTGTTGGTCACCAAAATATAATGTATGTGATTTTAGAAAATAATTCAAATTGGTTTTCATTCATAAATCTGGACACGCGGCAGAGTGTCAGCCAAGACCAAAAAAACAAGACGCAGCAGCGTAGTGTAATTGCACAAGAACCAATTGGAGCGACTTTTGACGGTTAATCTGTTTAACTTAAGCACATGAAATTTGGTTTACTTAAAATCCCAATTTCATAAATACAGCTCAAACGGTTATTGAGATACCTATATACATATAGATCAAAAACCTAGCCCATTTCCAGATGACCTAAAAAGTTGAAATTTGGTGTACAGCTGGTTTAATTGTGTGTATACAAAAGGAAAAATCTGAAAACAGTAAAGTTTTACGATTTGCAAATGTTTCCATGCAATCGATTTTTATTAACACCTAGCGCCTTTCGAAATTATAAAAGCAACAAAAAACTTTTTCTTTCGCTGGAAATAAGGTTCCGTGATGAAAGGATATATACTATATATTATAGTTTTGTATACCCAGGGTTTTTTAATACATCAATGTACCCAATTAACCAAAATATACTATATAGGATTCACTCAATTCTTTTATCGGCGGAGTCGACAACCACGTATGTTCTTAATATTGGCATTTGCTACCATATTTCACATTTATGTTTTTGATGGGATAAGTAGATACTTAATCTAAGAAACATCGTACCTGAAAAATCAATAACGCTAATATCAGAAATTAGCTAAATGAGCTAGGAGATAAGTAATGTACATTATAATTTACAGTTAAAAAGCCTATTCATAAAATATATTTTGTAAGTAAGCTGTGTAAATAATAGAATATAACATATTGAGTACCTTTCCATGGAGCAGGAAATAAAGAAAAAAAGGTGTGGACCATATATACCTTGTGGACATGTCTACGCAAGATAAGGTGCGTTGGGGTAAGATCGTAGGAGGGATAACATCGGATAAATCGAATAACTTGCCATTATGTTATGATTTTTGTTTTCTGGCAACATTGCCTGCAACGCCATCTTGTTCCTCACGTCCTGCCAGTTTGTGCGAGTGATTCCGACAAGTAGGACGTGTTTTAGGTGCCAATAACTAGAACAACTATAATTCGCCGTTCCCATGAAGATCCGAACTATCCCCATGCAAAAATTTGTTTAATTTTAAATGAGTATTTACGGTTTTTAATAGATTTTCGAACTATGTGGTGCTACACAATAAATAAACTTGGGGTTTGTTTAATAAAAACTTGTCGTAACACGTCTGGTTATTGCGATCCTATCTTAACCCGTTAAATTATTTACCGTCAAAGAACGGACTATACACCTCATAGACACCAATTTGGACCCTAAATGTATGCAATTTTGCTTGTGACGGGTAATATCGGATGCTTAGAACTTTTTAACAAACAAACTTTGCTACTGAAAATATTTTAAGGTATTTATTTAATATTTCGAATTTGTATCAATTACGTCAACGCTCGGAATGTACTCCTTCCGTTGATTTTAGAATCCCCTTAAGAATTAAGGTTTTAGAAGGTAGTCCGAACTATACCTGTGAAGGTCCTATCTTTCCCGCACATTTATAATAGTATGGTAGCCTTTCAAAGCCTCGTAGAACATTAACCGTTATTAATAAAAAAAAATAAAAAATATACATTGCTTAGTATGTTTAATAATACATAAACAAGTTAAAGATTTATAATGATATTGTGTAGAATTCGTGTAAAAAAATTATTCACAAACACTGTTTAACTCCTTAAAAAAGTGTCCAATTTTACCCCAACGCACCTTATACCTACAGAAAAATCGTTTTAAAATTAACACGTAGAAACATATTTAATATTGCTGTCGTTAGCCTTTTGTACCTAAATATGTCTTAATACATGTGTATTAAGAGACAAAATAAGTCTTACGGGACGAAATGAGTAGAATAACCAGTATGGGAACATGAACTGCACGCCCAATTGATTAAAACACATTTTTACTATTCCCTCCTCCAAGCAAGAGCGTCGCCAGCCGATGTCCCGCGGGGGGGGGGGGGGGGGGGCAAATTCACATGGAGAATAAGAAAAAGTCGAGAGCACACGAAGCTTTTCACTTGTAGTACGAGCCTTACATCTACAGCGATTGTAATAATAACGGTACAGAGTCCAACGTGTAAAGCTTCACGAGTTCTTGTCTGTACAATAAATAAAACTTATAAATAATTGGCATTTGGCAACTTTTTAGAACTTCTAGGGGGGGGGAACTTCAGCTGCCCTCCCTGCCCCCCCTTGGTGACGTCCTTGCCTCCAAGGTACTAAACCTTCTAGCCATATTATTATATTAGGTACGTACCTAAGTGTATTGTTCACGTAAAACTATGTAATAAAAACATTGGTTACATTAATAATAATGAATAAATACAATAATGATAAGTAAATGGAGTTAATTCTAATTGCATTGTTCTAGTGTGACAGCTTCCCAGGATTGGGATAAAGAAACAACTGAATTGGTTAGGATTTAAATTTGAGACCAATATGGCCATAAACTCGCTCCTATCACATCATGATCGTGTGGCGGAAAATTATACTGCCTAAGTAAGTTTAACGAAGTGTGAGTGAACCTACTAGTGGCGTTTCTCCCTACCCTCTCCGGCATAGGGGTAGGGAGTGAGCATTGGTTTGCCAACATTCATTTATTAGGAGAAACTTAAAAAATATATTCTACAAATATACATTTTTTCTTTTATTAACCCCTCGCGTGCCGGGAGCGTATAATATCTACGCTCAAAAAAGTGTTCAAACTCTGCCGAGAGCGTAGATCTACGCTCGGGCCGATTTCTGCAAAATGTATGAAAACTGATCTGAAATTGACACTCTTTTACACACATTCGTATAGCTTGAATTTTAAGATAAATAGGATTGTCAGAGTTAAGTATACAATATGCTATTAATGCAATAATAAGTAATGCAATAATTACAACATCTGAGATTAATTGTTAAAAAAAAATGAGTCAAGTGGTCTTCCAGCTGGCTCAAACTTTTAGCTGTACTCTATGATACGTCTTAACTATTTAACCTGTCTATTGCGCCACCAAACCCTCTCAGTAGTAGAGGAGGCCCGTGCTCAGTCGTGGGCAGTATATAATACAGGGCTGATTGCATTGCATTGCGCCACCATGGCTTTAAAGAGTCAAAATTATAGGCATTACATTTTCTTTAAACTTTTTAATTTTAAGCCAATATAATAACTATTGTATGTATATTCAACCTTAAACCATTTACAACGGCAAACACACATAAATATAACATTAACCAATATAAAATATCATACAACATCAACGCTAATCCGGCGACTACGAATCCTTTTGTTGCAGCTAATATGCTAACAAACAATGCGATCGTGAGATCTAAAAAAAAATATACCACGCCGCACCATAAGTATACCAAAATCAACACCTCATTGTAAGTAATAGCCGCGACAAGGAGTATTGCGTGCGCTAGGCATAGTATTATTCCTAACACAGCGTAAATGTGAACTACAATCTCTGCCACTATGTGAGGAATTCCAAGCCTTTCTAGTAATATTACTCCATAATGAAATAACAATATCAACATAATACTGGGCACGCATCCTATGATGGATATAATGATAGTGCCCATCTTGAGCGATATGCAAAAACAACATCTTTTCGATAAAGGGCAGTAGTGGTTTAATATACTCTGTCCCATAGTTTTACTAGAACCTTTTCAAAGAAATAGGTAGTGTAAGTGTAAAGGAAACCTGCAAATAAAAATATTAGTTGAGGTCACGGGTTTGATCCCGGGTCGAGTAACGTCATAATTTGTTTTTTTTTCTGCTAAGTGCGAGCCCATGGCCTGGAATGTTGAGCGGTAAATGGCATTAGGCTCACCCCTATAATATGTCACACGCCTGACATGTGGTAAAAAAACGCTGTACGGGTGCGGGAACATAGTGCTGTAATGAGCGCTACGATAATACGGCAAAATCAAAATAGGTACATACCAGCGACTATATAACCCCTAGACTCCTAATGTTCAATATTTCTCTTCAAATTAATTCTGTCAACTACCTGAGGTATGAGGAAGCGGGGTACTGCATTACGATTGGTTGGAAACATAGCTTAGGGATGGAACAAGTTAAATTAAAACACGATGTTTTTATCGATATTACTTTTATTTAATAAGGTTTTATAGTAATATAATTATTTATTAAACGTCTTTTTACTCAAAGTAAGTAACATATTATAATCTAAAAATAATTCTGTTAAAGCACAAAAGAAATAAAAAATCTGTCAAGGTACCTATTTAATTAAAATAAATACTGATGGCATTCTTCTTCTTATTTTTTATTTATTCTATGATGTATGCCATTATCAAGTATAATAAAGTTAATCTAATATATAAAAATCTCGTGTCACGGTGTTTGTCGCACGCCTCAGACTCGATCGATATTTATGATGTTTTTTATATAAATTTTGTAGGTATGGGAATTGGTCGTTGGTCGCTAGGTGATTAGGGTATCCCTATCCAGTGTTTTTTTTTAAATATTTTAATACCTATTTCCCAAATTTTCACCCTCCTACCCTCACCCTCCCATTTTTTTATCGCGATTTTAGTATTTTTATATGAACAATATCCAAATAATGTAACTGTCGTTCATATTTCAAAAGGTACGAAGTTATTTATGTTGTCGAATGACATATGGCGCTAAGTAAGCCTCATCGATATTAACAAGAATATTTGGGCTGGCTTGTAGGAATAACACAAATAAAGTTATTAAAAACAATCGGTAAAATCAACAAACAATAAAATAAAAAATAATCCTAATAACATTAATTTTATCGATATAACTATCGACAAATCCTTTTGGTGCATCACTTACTTATAATGTTCAACAACAAAACGAAATAGAAAATTTAAAAGTACTTTCGTCGGAAAGAGATGCAAATATAATAAGATGGCGCGGGCCTCAATGCTTGGCCGGTATAAGATGAACTCCGTAAAATTTTAAATAAAATATGATTATGTGTCATTATTGACATACCTGTGAAATGTAATGCCATTTTTTTGAAAATTTGAATTATGGCTATTTTTACCACACCATCGTATTGTGCATGGGGCCATTGCAATATTTATTCATTCGCCAACACGGAAGTATTTACGGCTCACAGTTCTGGGCGCAACTGACTTGAAGATTTTGAACGGTAAGCTACATTGGATCTTTTTGTCAGATGTGTTGCCCGAAGCGGATCGTCTGTTATTAGGAGTCTAGGGGTTATATAGTCGCTGGTACATACGCTATGTTTTACGCAGCTGAAGCGCTCACAATTATTATGTTCGTAGAACATAGTATTACTCAGTCTAAGTATGTATTTTAATTATTCCTGTGTTTGTGTGGTTGTGGTAGCAGCACTGACGTAGACTCATTTTCACGCGCTGGGCCTGGCTTTTGGGTTCGCTACCTAAGTAAGTGCGGGATATTGCGTCTGGTGAATGACATGTGATGTGTCACGCCTCGGATTATTATTTGGCAGCCGCAGCTTATAATAGAAACCAAACCCCAAAATAAAGATAGTCAATTATGAAAAATCTATAATTATCTACATAAGTGATAATCATTTACGAATTATCGCCAAACACTCTTTGCGTAGGTGCCTTCCTAGTAGTAACGTAGCGTAGTAGTACTATTGAGTTTATAAAACTTAGGTACCTACTAAGGACAGATTTAGAATATGCTACGATTAAAAAAATATTTATAGGTATCTACTTACTGCAAAAATAATATGTTCATAAATAGGTATGTTTTAAGTTAATTTTCAACAAATCTACTTCCTACCTATATAGTTAAGTTTTTGTTGCAAAGAGCATTGATGAAAGAGAATTATAATACTATTATAATACTACGGAAAGCATTGATTTGTTGACACAAATATTTCCAAAGAGCATTATAAATATTTCTGTCAATGATAATAAACAATAAAGTGGGAAAAAATCTATAAAACCTGCTTGTTATATTTCTGTGTATAAAACAACGGTAGGGAATACCCAAGGAGTACCTACCAAAGAGAATGTAATACCTCACAACGTCTTATGCCGGCACCACACTCGGCTAAGTATAGCCAACAATAGTGTCAGAAACTTTGTTATATCGCTATGTTTACCCGAATTTTTAATGTAGTACATACTTATTTACCGAAGTCATGTCTTTGTAGCCTCAGCCGTCTGCTTTATTGTTATATCATCTTAATGGTATAAAACAAAGTCGCTTCCCGCTGTCTCCCTATGTCCCTATGTCCCTATGTATGCTTAGATCTTTTAAACTACGCAACGGATTTTGATGCGGTTTTTTTAATAGATAGAGTGCTTCAAGAGGAATCTTTAAATATGTATAATACATGCATAATATAGTATAAAAATAATTTATATGTTCTACTGCGAGTGCTTTTCTGACAAAAGTCGGGGATCTACTTATACTGGACGGAAAGGTGTTTTGTACCAAAGTGTCGCTGACCGACCATATTGCAAGATCTCTCGATCTGTATCAGTTTATTGTCGCCTGTTACTTGCAATTATAACGGATACTGTTAAAAAATGTACCTATAGTAGTTTGTATATAAAGTGACTTTTATACAGGAATAACTCTTTAATGCGGGCGAAGCCGCGGGCATTACAATGTAATAATATAAAATTGCCTTACGTACCTACCAACTTAACACTCCCATGTGGAGCTATCCCACCTTTTTTTTTCGCGGAGAAAGTGACTTGTTACTACCGCCCAGCCTTCAAGGGGGGCGACTGAGCGGTTATGTTGGGTTCACCGTGCCTTACGACCCGGCGTTACGCCGCCCGGAGAGATGTAACCATTGGGCGACCACCGGGCCGAGTCCCTAACCTATGTACAACGCACGGCATACCAACCAAAACTCCGCGGTGGCCATCTTCGGCGTATTAGGGACGGCTGCGGGCTTCCTCTGACGGAAGTGTCTAAGTTGTCATCCGCAGACACCCCTGCGCGGTGCCGCCTAGTGCGGCCCGTCTCCTGTTGTTGGGGGGAGGCTCAGAAACCCCCGCGCACCGAAGGACGCCCTCGGCGTCAACGGCAGCGTGAGGCCTACCAGCCACGCTGCCGTCCATCACAGGGATCGCAACAATGTACTAATAAAGACACAAAGTTAAAGACGGACAGCCCCCTGCCGCCCGCCTGCGACCCCCGGTGGCCCCTATTAGTCGCCTTTTACGACAGGCAGGGGATACCGTGGTGGAATTCTCCAAACGCCCCCAATCCACAGGGCGGAAGACGCCGGTCAATCGTCCACCCGGCGCCTCCTACGTCTCGTCTGGCGGCGCGATGGATCTCCGCGCCTCCGATCCCTCTCGGCACTTTCCTTCCGCGAGAGGATCACCTCACAGAAGTGTGCCACCGCACGCCAGGACCTCCGGCTGTCGACCATGGAAGCGACCACGGCCGGCAGCGAGAGGTCTCCTCCGACGACTGCTCTGAGAGCGCTGCGCTCCTCACGCCAGGCTAAGCAAAACTCCAACGTATGCTGGGCCGTATCCAGCGGGCAGTTGTCACAGTGGTGACACGCGGCCGACAACTCCTTCCCCACCACCCGCCACAAGTACTCACCGAAGCAGCCATGCCCGGCGAGCACCTGCGTCAGGCGAAACGTTGCCGCACCGTGGCGCCTGTCCAGCCATTCGGCAAAGACAGGACGCACTGCCGCGACGACCCTGAGCCCCGCTGACGGGGCCTCCAGCCTGAGACGCCACTCCTCCACGGCGGCTCGCCGTAGGGAGACCCTCATGGCCTCCACCTCCTTCAGGGGAGCTATCCCACCTGTGGCCGCCGAGCATACAGGAGCAATTATTATTACCTACAGATTATCAGGTTCATTATCATATAGGCCTTAATCAACGCGGAGCTCCGGGTGAGATCTTAGCGAATTTTTAAGCCCTTTTTCTTTTTGCCCCTTGCTAGTGCCGGCGCCAGGCCCCGGGCGGGAGCAAAAAGAAAACGTTCCCAGATTTCAACAATTTCGTAGGTATGGTGCGTAAGATGTGTTGGGAACCAGGTTGGTGACCTAAAACAAAATTTGCTCAGTTGGACATCGCACGAGATCCCTCGTCTAAACGCGATACCCCGATCGGTCGCCTAGTTCCAAGCCGCCACTGATTATTTACAACTTGTAAGTAGATACCTACTAATGATGTCCTATAAGTAATATCTGTAATACCCTCCCCTGAGCTAACGGCATTGTGCATCCGTTTCATACATTTTCGGCGCACGAGTTACGGCGGGAATACCTGTAAAGATTCACAAATTATTTATTTAAAAATCAATGCCAGGTCGTTTCGAAAAATTTACATCCTCTTACCACTACCAAAATATTAATAGCGTTGGTTGCAAATTAAAATGATGTGTACTCAAGATTTTAAAGATAACATATTGTAGAAATAGGTAAATTTTTTCTATGTGAATTAAGATCAATCGAAAAATGATTACTAACTGGGTTTTTTTTGTTACATCTGATGATAATTATCTAAATTATTCGAAAAAATATTTGTCCTACAAAATGTATGGTTTGATAAAAGAGTCCCCGATAAAAGGACCGGGATTACGTACCACGCAATTTGTAGGACAATGTGACTGTTATATTATATAAATATTAATTAAGTAATAAAAAAAAATCAGCTGGTTAGTAATTATTTTTGATGACCTCGTTATCGATACATGTTGGAAGGAGGGGACTCTTTGATCAAACCATACATTTTGTAGGACAAATATTTTTTCGAATAATTTAGATAATTATCATCAGATGTAACAAAAAGAACCCAGTTAGTAATAATTTTTTGAGAATCATCAAATCAACATATTTTATCCCTGCTACCCCTATTACCTACCACAATTGAGTTTTGGTACAAGAAATTGTTGGGCGTCTCATCAAAATGAAGCTACTCACGGAAAATTAGCTTGATAGTAATCAAGTGCAAAAATGGACCAGGGACCCTGTACTAATAGCTTTTAAAGATACGGTTTGCACGCTGTTTTGCCGCGGGGGGGGGGGGGAGCTTAGGGTCATTCGGGGTAACAGCAACACTGCAATTAAGTCAAATATTTTTTGAATAGATTTTGGATCTCATATAGAAAAAATATGCTCTTCATTAAAGTATTTTTTTATAAAATACTAGCTGACCCGGCGAACTCTGTTCCGCCTTAGAGGCAAGAAATAAGCAGATTTTGGATTTTATTAAGTTATTTTTTTTTTTTTAATACAAATAAATTAAAAGTATCTTAATGATTCTTTATTTTTTTATTAAATACATTAAGTACTAGGGGTCGCAAACCGGGATCCCGGATCCCGAAAATACCGGGATACCGGACCAAAAAAAGGACTTATAAATACCGGTATTGATTTTACAACAACCGTGATTTTCGGTATTTTCGGAATTTGTTAAATTAAATTATGAATACATATATTCATACATAATATTGCCTCTGAATGCGTTAGGCAGAGATTAAGGATTGCTAGTTTGCACGATTCTGGCACACTTCTTTGTTTTAATCTATATTTATGAATCTCCTCATGTATTCTTGCCATTTTAGGGTACTATCCATACTCGCCTTATTTTATATATAACTATGTGCCAATTACAAGCTTCCACAGGTAGAAAAAAAAGAGAAACAATAAAATCTATACCTACGACAATAAATTTAAGTTAATGATATATAATCCAGTTTAAACAGGTACTATCTAATTCTTCAGCCTTCCATCATCCATTCTCTCCAAATTTCCAAACCACGACAAGACATTTGCTTTTTTATTTTAGTCATTACATCCCCTTTGACTGCATACATCCATCACTACAGTACCTATTCCGCACTCCATCACCCACACAGGCTTCTTAACGCTCTTATTTGCAGTGCTTTAACTTTTATGCTCCTTCTCCCACATATAAGAATCGACAATAAATTTATCTGTCACTAGTAAATTTTCGGACACTTTCCGACTGTCCATAAAGGTGTGTTAACCTGCACTCACTTGGCAATCAATGTCACTTTCATATTATACCATAAATTGTGTTGAAGATACATACCAGATATACAAAATCTCTTACTCACTGTAACCTATCGTGACATTGCACTCTGTCATACTTTGGTCTCTTTTAAACACCTTAATTTTGGTTTATTTTCTCATCCTTTGTCCAATCCATCATCCAGAATCCAGTCTTCGATTCAGGTTACCGGTCATCTCAAAAATGAGTTAAGCTGACCAGAGTTCACCCCTTATCATCCTATCATAGCCTTTTCTAAATGCTTCACCACACAGGGAGCGGAGCTGGACGTAGCATTCACGTCGCGTTATCTTGCCCTGCCAATTACTATGATAATGTATGAGAGACGCCACATAGAAACTGCCATGCTTAGCTGAGCGTGATGGTTCCCGCCAATAAGCGTGCTGCTGGGTTGAACACGCCAAGCTGTGCACATCGCTTCCTTCCGCGAGATAACGCACTCGCAGAGATTGGATTGTGGGTTGGGGGCATTTGGAGAATTCCACCACGGGCCCCACGCTGCCGTTGACGCCGAGAGCGTCCTTAATTGCGCGGGGGCTTCTGAGGCCCCCCCCCCCTCCACAACAGGAGACGGAGCGCACTAGCGCGGCACCGCGCAAGGTCAGTTGCAGATGACAACTTAGACATTTCCGTCAGAGGAAGCCCGCAGCCTTCCCTAATGCGCCGAAGATGGCCACCACGGAGTTTTGGTTGGTATGCCGTGCGTTGTACATAGGTTAGGGACTCGGTCTGGCGGTCGCCCGATGGTTCTATCTCTCTGGGCAGCTCAACGTCGGGTCTTAATACCCGGTGAATCCAACATAACCGCTCAGTCACTCCCCTTGAAAGCTGGGCGGTAGTAATAAGTCACTTTCTTCGCGAAAACAAAAAAAAGAAGGATGCTATCGCTCGGCAAGACTTCCAGCGGCCGACCATGGCAAACACCACGGCCGGCAGCATTTGTTCTAAGAGCGCTGCGTTGTAGATCCCATGCTGGGCACTCCTCGAAAGTGTGTTGGACCTCGCGACCATTACCACAATGATAGCATACAGCGGACTCTTCCTTTCTGACCCACCACAGGAACGAGCCGCCGTAGCCCGTCAGGATCTGTCAGACGGAATGTCGGTGTACCGTGGCGCCCGTCAAGCCAGCTTAACAAGACAGATTGCATCTCGCACTGTCGCGACGGCCAGCCTGGTATGCCACTCCTCCACGCCGGCACTGCTGATGGAGACCAATTGGGCTGTAACCTCTCTCGGGGCCAGTCTCCACCCGAGTAGGGGGGGCTTCTTCACGCCAGAAGAATACTAACGAGAGATGTTTGGCTTCCAATTCTCATGGCAGAGTACCGGCAAAGACACAGACCGCCTCGTGGGAGACAGTGCTATAATCACTGATGAGTCGCTGCGCTACCAAATGCTGCGTCTTACGCAGAAGAGCGTTGCATCGAGCAGTTAGGGCCTCGGCCCAGACGGGACAACCGTATAAGGCCATGGACTGCAACTTCAGCGTATAAACCTCGGCATGGGTTACCGGGAACCAGTCCAACCGTGCGTTCTTTCCTGAATACGTTTTAAACAAGCTTGTCACTATTTAATTACTAATTTAAATGTATATTACCTACAATTTCGTCAAATCTCGAAAATACCGAAAATACCGGTATACCGGGATTCATCTGACGTCAGTACTGAAAATACCGGTATTGAAAAAGTGGTCCGGTATTGCGACCCCTATTAAGTACCAGGACATCATAAAACACAATAACTCACAGAAAACGATTTTTCGGGATAAAAGTCCCGGTTTATATTTTTCCGGGATAAAAAGTATCTAATGACCGTCTCCTGGTTCTAAGCTACCTCCCCATCAATTTTCAGATATTAAGTACCAGGACATCATAAAACACAATACTCACAGAAAAAGATTTTTCGGGACGAAAGTCCCGATTTATATTTTCCCGGGATAAAAAGTATCCTATGTCCGTCTCCTGGTTCTAAGATACCTCCCCACCAATTTTCAGCCAAATCGGTTTAGCCGTTCTTGAGTTATAAATAGTGTAACTAACACGACTTTCTTTTATATATATATACTAGCTTTTGCCCGCGGCTCCGCCCGCGTGAATGAGTTTTCCCGGTATAAAAGTCCCGCTTAAAATGTAGCTTATATGACACGTTCGTAGATTTACCATAGCAGCGCCATCTATTGATTACTTACTCAACCCAGTCGAAAGGTATCGACATCTGTTAGAATCATTCATAGCAGCGCCATCTATTGATTACTTACTCAACCCAGTCGAAAGGTATCGACATCTGTTAGAATCATTTGGAGTTAAGATAATTGTGACTGTCAAATAATAACAGACAAATAATTACCAATAAATTAAAATTGCGACTATAGTTTGAGATTTAAACTATCCTATCTCTCAAGTTGGATCGAACTGCACATGGTGTGCGAATTTTATTATAATCGGTTAAGTGGTTTAGGAGTCCATTGAGGACAAACATTGTGACACGAGATTTATATATATTAAGATAGATAGATAAGAATCGAAGATTTCCGTTTCTAAGGTACCTCCCCACCAATTTTCAGCCAAATCAGTTCAGCCGTTCTTGAGTTATAAATAGTGTAATTAACACGACTTTCTTTTATATATATATATATATATAGATAGATAGAATCTAAGATTTTAAATATATTGAGTATCAGGACATCATAAAACACAACCACTCACAGAAAACGATTTTTCGGGATTAAATTCCCGGTTTATATTTTCCCGGGATAAAAGGTATCCTATGTCCGTCTCCCGTCTCTAAGGTACCTCCCCACCAATTTTCAGCCACATCGGTTCAGCCGTTCTTGAGTTAGGTATAAATAGTGTAACTAACACGACTTTCTTTTATATATATAGATTTACACTATTCTTAATTCAAATTTATTTTCTATTTTTTAGTTGGATTTTCTATAAAGCGTGTTTTTTAGTTATTTTAATTTAAACTATTATGTATTTTAATTTTTTTAGTTCTGTTCTACTATTGTCCAACAGACGTCACTAAAAATAAACAAAAGCGCCATCTTGTGACAAGTAGGATTTTTTACGCATAAGAGTAGCCAGTTTAGTTGTAATTCTACTATGGTCCAACAGATATCACTAAAAATAAAAAATATATAAATTGACAAAAATCTCATTTTGCAAATTGAATAATGGCATAATCTTATCAAATTAGTGTATTGCCATTGGTCCTCGACAAATCTACAAAGTTTGAATAAAATCTGACCGTTTAAAGTGGGTCAAAATCGCGCCCAAAGGAGTCGGTTACAAACATACATACAAGTGAAGCTAATATAAAGCGTGTAAAATTATATTCCATATGATTCCATGCTAAGATTCCATGAGTAATGATATCCGTGTTATAGTTCGCGTTATGTAAAAAGAGCGCTGGAATAAAGTGGTGGGGGTGTGTTTGCGCATGGCATGCTTACGGCTTATCCAGTATGCGAGCTATTAGCCGGCAGCCGCACCTGTAAAAGTACGAATTTTCCCGCTCTACTTAAATATGTATTGCATAAGAACCGATGAAGCAATATACAAAAACTCATTAAATAATGAAAGTAACATAAATTTACTTTAATTAGAGTGTTAAAACGATTTTCAGGACACTATTAATATTTTACCTGAGTACACGATAGAAAACAAAGTGCGTACATAAGTATCTACTGGAATATGACAATTATTATAAAGTTTCTATGTCAAATCTCCCCGGTTTACCCCTGATAAAAATCTTAATTTTATCATAACAAGTGATGACCAGGCACAATTTTATAAACAGCTTGTCAAGAAACGGTAGACATTGAGAGTTTATATTCCTTTCGGAGCAAAAGTATGGACTGCCACGGTTAATACTTAAGCATAGATTATAGACTTGTTAAGAAAATAACAAATACCATAATTCATAAAGAATTTTAGGTTAGGACTAAGGGCGGCAAATATTCAACGAAAAGCCAAGAGTGTTTATAAACTTATACTTATTCTCTTTGCGAAGAGCGACCATCAGCAAGCGCAGTATTACTACCTAGTTTGTTTTAGTAAATTCGCTTCATGGAAATTGGTCGAAGGAAAAATTCAAATGAACTCTCAGACTTTTATTTTTAATGGTGCTGTTTATTCGTTAGTGAAGTTTGTGTAAGTTCAGTAACCATGTCGACGAGTACAGATGAAACGTATATGGTGAGTTTTCTGTACGTTTATAATTTGTATGGAACTTATTTTGGGAAAGATTAGTGTGTTTCATAAATAAATGTAGTGATATACCAAAGCTTTCACTCATGATATTTTCTTAATGCTATAACTAATAGCAGCATGGTATTGGCACACTAACAGCAAGTTAAATTACGTGTATAAGGTGATAACTAAAATTGTAATATTCTGTTTTAGATAATACAAGAATTTCACAATAAATATTAAATACGTAATTTTAAATTAATATTTTTTTTTTGTGGCCATTGTATGAACATTTTGCCAATTTCAAGTTTGGGTTAAATTATATTATTGTAACTATAAGTGCCTTAAATATCTGCTTTTGATGAAAAAATAGCTTTACTTATATCTCAACTATGTTAACATAAGAAATATGAGTAAATAAAATTGAGATTCAATAAACTGCAGTAATAACAGTAGTACATTTTCAAGGTAGTATTGTGACATACAAGGTATTTAATGGGTTCAACCACCGCTTCATGGCCCATCATAATATTTCCCATTGACTCATAACAATTGAAATAAATGAAATACTTAGCATTAAAAAATCACAATAGGACAAAAAATCACATAAATAACAAATTTCTTCAATATATAAAAAATATGGGTGTATGTAATTGTATCTTGAGTTTGTCAATAAAGCAAAGGATTATGTCTAGGATTCAGGAACATAATTACTTGCATTAAATACTTTCTAGATGATAATACTTTATTGTTCTATTTTATTTACTATTATTTGTACCGCAATAAATGTAAATATTGTGTTTTCTAAATATGCATGGCTAAGCTTTTTACATTATGGAGATAAATCAGCAACCATATAGCCTCTAGACGTTTAAAACAGGCGATTGGTTTCAGCAAACACATCTAACTAATAGATCAGATGTAGCTTTTCATTCAATATATTTAAGTTAGTTGTGACCACAATTGTGAGCCCTAAACATTGCCACATTATTGGTTCAATAAATATTATATTTGCCTCTTACACAAAACATTGGGGTTACAAAAACAAACAGACTTCGGGTTTTCAGAAAAATAGCATTATATATCATATTTATGTCAATAATTTGACTGAATCCATTAATTTAAAAAAAATATGAAAATTCATCTTATACTGGCCATTATATATATATATACATTTTTGCATTGGGGCCCCGTTACTGTCAAATTGTATTTGCATTTCTTTTTTACTTAAGTGCATTTTATGCTGTCTCTATTCCTTAGTTGT
Organism: Sphinx pinastri; assembly: GCA_947568825.1. Classification (NCBI taxonomy): domain Eukaryota; kingdom Metazoa; phylum Arthropoda; class Insecta; order Lepidoptera; family Sphingidae; genus Sphinx; species Sphinx pinastri. The sequence goes on along the minus strand of OX387614.1, from coordinate 14,397,402 downwards.
TTAGCTTTACATGCCAAATGATGCAGCCAATAAAAATAGTAATGTATATACGTAATGTTGCTGGCACGGCTAATCGTAATGCAGTACCCCGCTTCCTCAAACCTCAGGTAGATGACAGAATTCATTTGAAGAAAAATATTGAGCATTAGGTGTCTAGGGGCTATATAGTCGCTGAGATAAATAGACAAATTTAACTGGGGAAAAATGCAAATGGTCAAGGGGATAGAATTTGTGTACTATATATCCACAGTTCCATTATTCCATACTATTAACACAGGATTGCAGTATTAAATTTCTTGAGTATGTCTACTTCTTCATTATATGGATTTCATCACTATATAAAAACTATTAACAAAGTGTAAATAAAAAGTCATATACACCGTAATAATCAACAGAGACACTGATATTCTCTTTTATTTATTTTGTATAGTGACGTAAAAATTATGCAAGTAAACAAAGGATGACCTTTTAATTTATATATTACTTTGTTGTTTATAATTCAGCATCTTATCTTACATTATGATAATTCATACGATATCAGTTGACCTTAAAATTACAACTACATCCTTATCAAACTCGTAACTTTATGTACGCTCAAAACTTCTAAGTTACGTAATTATAGATTGGTAATTATATGTTTTTAATATTTTGGGAAAGAAATAAGTATTTGTCTCCATACTATTAATGTTTTATAATATAACCCCTTAATAAGAAACTTAAGACTATGATGAATTATTTATTTTAGGCTTACACTTAATGTTGTCAATAATATTACTTAATTAAATTGCAGAATACAAATACTAATAACATATCTTTGGCTTTCAGTATGATAAAAAACAGCCATGGTACAAATATATTACTGTGGAGCCTTCTATGTTCTTCTATATGATGGCGTATATGATAACAAATGTAATTGAACAAACATTTTATGTCTATCAAACATGTAGAGTGAACCATGGCTATAGTTCTGAAATATGTTACAACATCAGTGATTATAAGGACATCAATCGAGAAGTACAGGTAATGTGTATTATTTAATATATCTGAAATACTAGGTGATGCTCGTGGCTCCGCCCGCATGAAAAAGTTTTTTTTTACGAGAGCAAAATATTTTCCCAGGATAAAAAGTAGCCTATAGCACTCAGGAATAATGTAGCTTCCTATTAGTGAAATAATTTTCAAAATCGGTCCAGTAGCTCCCAAGAGTAGAGCGTTCAACAAAACCAACAAACAAACTCTTCAGCTTTATAATATTAGTATAGATGAGACTACTAAAAGTAGGGACAAACTAATATGGCCGGTATGACATGACACGGTTTTGAATTTTTTGGGTAGACATTCTCACAGAGTTATCGCGTCGGGAAAAAAATTGAATTGTCATACCGGCCAGCTTAGTTTGTCCGAACTATAGTAATTGTTTTTTTATATCCATTTCATTTTTCATATTGTTGAAAAAATAGCAAGTGCTCACTAATAACACCATGTGAAGTACTTGGTCCGTAATGGAAAAAACCACACTTTATAGTTTGTACCATTAAAACAATCTTATTTATTATTTTTAACTAACTTCAAAAAAGGAGGAGGTTTATAGTTCAATGTGTTTTTTTGTGTTATTTAAGAACTCAGTCATTTCTTAACCGATTTGGAGAATTCTTTTTTTATTTGTAAGAATATGCTTCTATATTGGTGCCATACAAATTGTTCCAAAATCAGTTGGTCGTCTGGTTTTTAAATCAAAATAACTGGAATAAGTATGTCATCCAAGTAAACGAAATTGCGAATTTTGCTTTCCTGTGTGGCATTTTTGCAATGTGTTTTTTAATTACATAATATAAAGTTACAATACTAAACAAAGAGTTTATAATATTTGAATGGTTGAAGACCTTAAACTGTCTCTAGAATTTTACTTACAAAACCATTCTTTTTTTGTGGTAATCATTAAAGCCAACAAATAAAGTGCAATTTGACTAGATATATTTGAACAGCACTACATTGTTTCATTGTTTTATCTGTAAATATTCTTTATGATAATATTAATTCCACACAATTGTACACTGTCTAAATAAGAAAGGTATCTTTATAAAGCATCATGTTGCACAAACACAGGTATACTTTACAGGTATTATGTCTCATAAACTATTAAATAATTTGTTGTGGTTATTGTACTTATAGCCCTCATTTTCACACGCTAAGCGTGTTTGATGCTTTGATTAGAGAAATAATTCTTTATTCATTGGTTTGATGCCGCTCTAGTGCCCGAGTTCGCTACGCGAGTGCAAGAAGAAACGTTTTTTTTTTTTTAATGCATTGATTGACGAGACGAGCATGCCGTCCGCCTGATGGTAAGCGATACGACCACCCATAAACAGTAGCAACACCATCCAGCACCTTGACTTACAAAGTATTGTGTGGCATTCCACTGCGCTCGTCATCCTGAGACATAAGATGTTAAGTCTCATTATGTCCAGTAGTTATACTGGCTACAATGTCCTTCAAACCGAAACACAACAGTGCATGCACACTGTTGCTTGGCGGTAGAAATAGACATTGCGGTGGTACCCACCCAGACGGCCTCTTACGTAATGAGAGACCTGCCACCAGTAAATAAACCGTTTGGCGTGTAATTAGCCCCACCGCTGGGCATTCATTCAGTCTATGTTTGTAAATATGTAAACAAGTTTTTATCATTGGTATAAATGTGATAATGCTTTGCGTACGTGAGACAAATTCATATTTATCTTTTATATAAATTCACTCTTTAAAAGGTTAGGAAATTATTATCAAATTAGAAAAAGTGTAGGCTGATTTTATGTAAATTTAAAATATTAGGTAATCATAATTCAAGTAAAGTAAAAGCACAGCTATAGTCTGCGCTCACATGTTAGATACCCATTTAAATAGGTTTAATTAGTCTAAGCTATTCTGTAAGAACTCGTTATCGAGCTCATTTCTGAATCCGCACTGTACAAACTATAATAATTTTGTCATCGATATTCTCATTCCCGCTCATCATTCAATTATAATATTATGTTGCGTTCCTTGATAATATTGATAATTATTTTTTACTAATCATTGACATATAAAAACCCTATATCAAAGATACTAATAACTTTATTGTAATACTGTACTACACTTGATGATTTCATTGCTGAAGACCCGCAACGCGTTTTGGACAGTCAATAAAAGAATCGATTCAGACGAGGAAACATTGCTGTTAACTTTGTACTTCGAAGACGCAAAAACGAACGCGAAAGCAATGCAGTGACGAATTTAAGATAATCTTTTTTTAACGATTTTAACGAATGACTGGTAAAGACTAATATTATGTGTAATTTTGCAAACGAATGAAAATTTTGTTCCAACATGTGAATGATGTGACAAAAATACTTACGGCATAAGGACACACACTTATAATAATCAAATTCAATTGAAGAAAAGGATTGTTGGACGACAGACGACAGTGTACAAAATGTCGTCTGTGAAGCGAAGACATTGCGCACCCATGGCGTGTTTGCTGCATTTCCGCTCCGTTGAGAATTCGCTCGCAATTCACCAGTGTGATAAGAGCCAATATTTATACATGATTTTAATGTATACAATACTAACAAAGTTCCGTTAACTGTACTTACATAAGTTTAATAAAAATGAAGCTTGGGGTATTTCCAAGAATTGATGGAGTAATTGGATGACCATGAAACCAGTTTGCCATCTGCCTGAGCCACAACCGGCCTCTGTCCTTAGTTATGTCGAGTTATGTCAAAGCCCTAAGCCATCGTTTTATTTCGCACAAGTATAATATGGTCACGGCTCCACTCGCGTAATTGTTTATTCCTGGGATAAAGAGTAATCTATAGGTACCATTCAGGAATAATGTAGGTAGGAGAAGTAATTAGTAATAGCAAATAACACAATAGATTTAGATTCATCATTTATTTATTGGATTAGTAAATTTTTTCACTTGGTAGTACATACTACGTACCCACTTTTTACTTACGGTCTAATTCAAATGGCAGAAAAATGGTTATCTACGTCTCTCGTATGCGACATTCTGCCTAGGTAAGCTGCAAAGCGCCCACTCTAAGTGTGTTCGGTTTTGAGAATATTGTAACCAGTGTTATTGTTGCATCCAAATTATTCCAAATGTTTGCTATATTATAAGCCGTATAACGTCAAACGACTGGAAGTTTATCGACAGTCATCATAATTACCCGACCCGACGTACTAGATACACCGTTAAACCCTGCAACTGAACTCTTCAGTAAGATGCAGTATGGCGGGTTTTGCATCACGGCTACAGTGGACTCTTCCCGCATCTTCAACTTATCACATCAAGTTATTGTAATTGGTACTTTGTTAACAGGCCACAGTATCAACATTCCATCAGTGGAACGGCATAGCGAGTCACGTGGTGCCGCTTCTCCTTGCATTTTTCTTGGGATCGTATAGCGATAAACGAGGTCGAAAGTTGATATTGCTTGCGGGCCTTATTGGAAAACTTTATTTCTCTCTGATGATTACTGTTAATACTATGAATGGTAAGGGTATTTTTATCATGATTGTATTGATTTATATCACTTATTGCTATGAGGCGAAAGTCATGACGATTGACACGTTTCCAAATTACTTTTTACTAGGTAGTAAGTCTATCGCCTGGGTCTCTGGTGGTTGTAATTCAATGTTATGAGTTATGGGCGGTGATGTGGCGGTTACCATCAGGCGAGCAGTTTTTCCAATAAAAATACTTCGTATAAAATAATCCTATTCAAATATTAAATTTGAAAAGATTCTTAAATCTCTTCTTAAAATGCATGGTATGTGGATTTAAATAAGATTCAAAAATTTACCATAATAATGGCATGCTTTGTTTAACATTAAGTCTATTTTATTTCTCTTCATTGACTTGTAACAATATATAATTGATTGAATGCGTAATTCATCGTGATTTTTTGATAGAACGTATTACATTGTATTCTATTTTAGAATGGCCAGTGGAGTATGTGATATACACAGCGGCTTTGCCCAGTGCCCTCACGGGCTCCGATTTGGCAATATTCGCCGGTTGTTTCGCTTACATAGCGGATGTTTCTTCTGTTAAGAACAGGACTCTTAGAGTCGGTATCCTTGATGTGGTGTACCTCAGTACCATGCCTTTAGGCGTTGCTATTGGTAAGTGTATCATTTCTACTAGTAGCGTTATGTAATTGTCTCAACTTCTTTGAATGCCCCAAAGTTAGTGACCACAGTGCAGTGTGCATTCAATGTTGTGTTCCGGTTTGAAAGACAGTGTAACCAGCTTAATTACTGGACTTAATTAGAGTTAACATCTAATGTATAAGATTGACGAGCGCAGTGGAGTTCCACGCAGTGTTTTGTAATTAAAAGTTCTGCGGAGTGTTGCTACTGTTTATGAGCTCTCGTTATTCAGAAGCAATAAAAAAACCATCTTCACCTCTAATAGGGTAGTTGACTACTTTTTTTTAAATACATTAATCAAAAATGTATGTCTTCTAAAATCTAGAGGAAAAATAATCTTCAAAATACAAGCAATAATAAATGAGTTATAAAGCTTTGAAGTTTGGTGGAAGGGGCATCTGTCAGATAACGGGAACAGCAGAATGTGACGTCACCGAGCGTCGCCAGCCATAACGCTGCGAGCATGCGAAAGAGATGACGCGATATCCCCACTACGTCCCCACTTTTGCTCACAACATAATGTAAATATTTCAAATATGAATAACTGCTTTAGTTGTCAACCAATTTTGATTCTGATTTTACAGAAGAATTTATTTTTCGTATTATTTTCTGTTACATATGAAATAATGTAAAAAATCAAACATAGGAAACAACCCTATTGTCCATCTCTAGTTCCTGATAATAATAATTATGACATCTCTCATGACTATCTCCAGCTCAGATTGGAGACACCTATGCGTATGTGCACTTTAATATTACTTTTAACATATAAATAACTGTTTGTACAGTATCGCATTTTTTTATATTACGTTTATATTCTGCTTTTAAGAAGCTTGAAAACCTTGGGTTGAAAGTGCTTAATGCTTACTCCGACCAAGCCAACGGCACCGTGCAATCGTTATCTTTATAGAAAATAGTAGGATATATTAATATAATATTCATTGCGATAGCCATTATAATTATTATCACCCGGTCGGTTCAATCCATTAATATTTTCATGCGTACTGAGATGTAGGTACTTACTTGTTATTTTGTATAGTAGAGTGTAATGCAATATTATATCTGTGATCAATAAAGTCTTGATTCGAAATTTTGTAAGTTTATTACAATTTGCTGTTCAAGCAGGTATTATATCCGCTATGCTAAGGACAGTTTAAAATTTAATCAACTATCCATTTTTATCCAATAAATGTTTATATTATTACTAGCTGACCCGGCGAACTCTGTTCCGCCTAAGAGGCGATAAATAAGCAGATTTTAGATTTTATTAAGTTCAATTTTTTATAATAATCCCGTGAAAATATAAACCGGGACGTTTAATCCTGAAAAATCGTTTTCTTTGAGTATTGTGTTTTATGATGTCCTGGTACTTAATATATTTAAAAAAAAAAGAATTTGAATCATGAAAATAATTCATTTTTTTATTTGTCTTTCTTAAAAAAAAATGAACTTAATAAAATCAAAATCTGCTTTTTTGTTGCCTCTAAGGCGGAACAGAATTCGCCGGATCAGCTAGTTTTTAAATATATTAAGTACCAGGACATCATAAAACACAATACTCACAGAAAACGATTTTTCGGTATAAAAGTCGCGGTTTATATTTTCCCGAGATAAAAAGTATCCTATGTCCGTCTCCCGTTTCTTATGTACCTCCCTACCAATTTTCAGCCGAATCGGTTCAGCCGTTCTTGAGTTATAAATAATGTAACTAACACGACTTTCTTTTATATATATAGATTATTATGTTTTCAGGAAATGTATTATACACAAAGGTATTAAATAAATCATTTACGGCCATGTTTACTATCAATACATTCTTCATGACGCTGGCCACTTTACACGCGCTGCTGTTTTTGGAATGGCAAACGAGACCCGAGCAGAAATCCCTGAAAGAAGCCGGCGTGAAAAATCCGATCACAGACTTTTTCGACACAAACAACATCGTTATAACAGTGAAAACTTTAACGAAAAGGAGACCAAATAACCGAAGACTGTTTTTATGGTTCCTATTAATGTCTATGGCGTTTTATACTTTCCAAAGAGGTAATTATGTTAATTATCGTATGGTCATAGTCCTTTTGTCAGTTACGAAATAATTGCCACTAACAAGATAACTGAGGCACGATACCGGTATCAATACACTGATCTCATGTGGGTACATTATATGTACTCATAATTAATTAGGCAACTTATATAGGTTTTAAAGGCATTTGCTTGAATGAAAGCTTTCGGTGAACATTTTAACACACTGTTGCGATTTACGTTATTATTTTAATTTAATTCATCAAATTAAATACTTAATGAAATACATTTTCATATAATATGTCTTCTATTCTCGTATAATATGTCTGTAATACATTGTATTGTAACTATAAGTATTGACGTATTATTTTATCTCAATTGTATCGCGATTCCCAAGTATGCCGGTGTTACATCGTAACAATGAATTCTGATAAACACTTCATGCATCCGAAACCATATCATTCAATATCGCGTTAGAGACGTTATAAATGATTCCAAAAAATACTTTATTGTGATCTTTTATTAAATTACCGATTTGCTAATGAATGGATGCAAAACTGCATAAAAATATATTATTTTATAAATAACATCTATACCCAGTAATGCTATTGCCACACAAGCGATAATTAAGAAATACCTACAACACTCAGTACGTTGACAAATGGGTTTTAAGTTAAAATAATAAAAAATATACTTAATTTGTTATGCCTCATTTACATAATTATTGGCGAATAATTCATTGAGTACGTGCACGAATATTCAACTATGAATGATCACTATCTAACAAATACACCCGAATGAACTGTTTAGGCACTAAGCCTGGGTTTTTTCGACCATGGTTAGGGTAATCCTCGGTGTTATTAAACTGGACGCGTGCGAAGCTTCGAGTGCGCCGGCGTGAGACGCTACCAGAGCGTCCAGCTTAATAAGACCCGTAGAAAAAGATAACAACGGTTGAAAAAACGGGGCCTTATTTGTGAGTCGTGACTAATTCTGTACTCGGCAAATATCTAAATCAGGGTCACATGTCTCCATAGAAACACAATTCACCTCTACCAATCAAATATCAATGTTAGAATTAGAAGTCTTCTAAAATTCATTTCGCTTTATTCGACGCGTCTGTTTTTTACCTTCTGCCTAATAAATGTTTCGCATGTGTCACAGTTGAATGTATTTTTATTTGTAGACGAGCGTCCTGTTATGTATTTGTACGCGTCGTCGGTGTTTCAATGGGATGCGACGACGTTCAGCCACTTTCGTACTTATCTAAGCACGCTGTATGTGCTGGCTATGTTGGTCGGCATCCCTCTCATGACGAAGATTATTCACATTAGAGACACGGTTAGTAACTATGGATTGTTATAAATGAACTTTGCAAATTGCCTGTTTTGTTATCGTCTGTCTCGGTGGCGGAATTGTGTTGCAGTATGACTGCCGTGTTGAGGTCTCGAGATCAATCCCCGACTCAGATAAGGTGATATTGGGTGCGTTAGAAAATTTGCCAGGTAAATGGCAATAGACTGCCTCTATCTTATTGAAATGTGGTGTCCTATGATGATGCTCCTACGAAATTAAGGCCTAATTTCACCATACTCTGTTAGATACTTTAACAGCCTGTTAACTGTCTTAACGGACTGTTAAGGTTTTTGAGTGTTCCACAATACCCTAACAGATGATTATCTTCCTTAACTAGGCGTTATTTCATAGGACGCGGGATACTTTAACATTCGCGCACATTTTAATGCCTGATTAACTAACGCCCGTTAAATAAAAAAATGGTGAAATTAAGGATAATAGTCGATTAAGGAAAACCTTTTTACTGTAAGGATTATAGTCAATTTAATTAGAAACCAAAAAAGGAGTTGACGATAGCCTAGTTGGGAATGGAACGATCTGCCGAGCCAATGTCCGGAGGTTCAAAACCGAAGGTACACGCCTCTGACTTTTCGAAGTTACGTGTGTATTGTTTATTTACAATTATCGTTCCTTTTAACGGTGAACGAAAACATCGTGAAGAAACCTACATACAACCTGAGAATTCTCCATGATAATATCGAGGGTATGTGAAGTCTCTAACCCGCACTAGGCCATCGTGGTGGACTAAGGCCTAACCCCTCTCAGTAGTAGAGGAGGCCCGTGCTCAGCAGTGGGCAAGTGGAAGTATAACTTCAAAAAAAACCACCCAGTATTATTATAAATTTTAATGGCGGTTTTAATGTACTTATTTATAATTGTATCCGAGCTATATGATATCGGTGTTAGTAAACAATAAGTAATTTGTTATAATAAACAGGAAATTATCTATCATAATTAACACTTATCGTTTTGATCCTCTGTACATACAAATTTATCTTACAAAATATATTATTCTCTCTTATGAGACTTGTGATAATACAATTTAGAGTGACACACATGTGTTTGATGTTTTAGCTGATATTGATGCTGGGGGCTACGTCACACATAATCGGTCATCTCATATATGCGCATGCGACGATCGACAAGATGATGTACTTGGGAGCTACGGCGGCGGCGTTGGGCCCTTGCGTAGCGCCCCTAATCCGATCCATGACTTCGAAAGTACTGCCAGCTGACGAAAGAGGTATATAATATATGTAGTATGTACTTACATTTTATTTCTTCATCGCTTGTGTGAAGTTTTGCAGTTCAGGACGACAATTACTATCGATTAATTTACAGCATACATTTTTATAATTATTATACCATTTCACGAATAAGTAAACTTTTTTAAATAGCAGGCATATTATATCTCCGCGGTAAGCAAGTTATATTTATATTAACATAATGTAAAGAAGTAAAGTTTATGTGTAGCATTTATAATCTGTGAAACTATTGATTCGATTCCAAAAAATATTTTACTTATACGAAAGTATGACGCTATTTTTTTTTTCGAATGACGAGACGAGCATGCCGCTTTTTCCCCGAAAGGGCTTTTAACCTAGCCAGAGCCGCGAGCAACAGCTATCAATTCGAAACTTTAATTTTTTTTTTTTTTATTAAATATTACTAAAAAGCAGCTAGTTTCATCTATAATATAACAATAATAATTAGCTCAACAAGGGTGATACCGCTTTCCTAGAAAAATGAAGTAGGAATACCATTTAATTCAAATATCTTTCGTCATCACAAACACCATTACTTGCCTTTAGGTAGGCAATGCACTCACGATTCCTCTTGCTAGTATCGGTGTAAGCTTACAAGTCATAATATGTAACCCTTATATTGTAAAGGCAAAAGTAACTCTGTCTTTGTTACGCTTTCACGGCTAAACTACTGAACCGAATTTGATAACATTCATGCAGAGGTAGCCTGTACAGAAAAAAAGACATACTTCAGCTGCTTTAAATATATTAAACCGAATGTGGTGAAATTTGTTACTGAGGAAATCTAACCAGAAAGAAAGGACATACGCTACTTTGTAAAATATTTCTCGCAAACCAAATTCCACGCCGTCGAAGCCGCTAGTAAATGACAAAACCCACTATCCAGGTAATTAAAAAAGAAGTAATAACTGAAATATTTGTTTTCAGGCGTGGCATACGCTTTCCTATCGGTGATGGAGAATGCAGTGGCGATGTTCGCTTCGGTGGTGTACTCGCAGATCTACAAGGCCACGCTCGGCACAGACTACATCAACTCTATCTTCTACTTCACTATATCTACGCAAGTCGCTGTGTTCATGTGTGCCTTGTGAGTATAACACATGTACAGTCAGCAGCATAAGTAACTGAACAAAATCAAAATTTCAAATCGCCTATATACGCGTTAAGTTAAACTGAAACATGTTTTTGTTCGTTTGATGTAAAGTAAATCTCTTTTATTTTATTTGTATTTGTTGTGAAAATAAAAAGAAGATTAGTAAGAACACAAAAGTATGTAGGCAATATGAAATTTTTAATTTGCTCAGTTACTTATGCTGCTGACTGTAGAGTCCGCGCGGGAGCACCGACAAATCTTATGGAATTTAGACGTGATCGAATGATTGTTGTTCCTCAGAGCTCGCGCGCGCTTCGGTAGTTGATTTAATTTTCTACTTAAAACGTACTTTCGCTCTGCAGTGCGGATTTTAGGTTCACATGTTCGATTTCTGTTTGACTCGGGTTCTTTGTTTTTCTCGGTTATAAAAACCTAAAGCGTTAAGATATTATGTGCCTACTAGCGTTAACCCGCCGCTCCGCCCGCGTGTAAAAGATTTTCCAGGATAAATATTATCCCGGGATAAAAACTATAGCACTCTGGAGTAATGTAACTTCCTATTTGTGAAAGAATAAAGCCTACTATTAAAACTATAGAAGTTTCATACAAACTTTGCAACTCCTTTTTACCCCCTTAGAGATTGAATTTCGCAAAATCCCGTCCTAGGGAGCATCTACGCTATAAAAAACGTTGCGTAAATCAGGTGCTCCGCATCACGGAGCACGTTTACGACAAATTCAAGATAGGCATGCCCACCGGTGCTCTCTTCTTCGATATTGAAAAAGCATTCGACAGGGTGTGGCACAACGGCTTGCTTTACAAGCTGTACACTCTCAACGTGCCCACTCAACTCGTGCACATCATACGAGATTTTTTGTCGAATCGCGGTTTCAAATATCGCGTGGAGGGTACTCTCTCTTCCCGTCACGCCATCACGGCTGGAGTCCCGCAAGGCTCCGCCCCCTCACCTTTTCTTTTCTCGCTGTACACCAGCGATATCCCTAAACCGAAAAACGCCCATCTGGCGCTCTTTGCCGATGACACCGCAATCTACGCCTCACGTAGAGACCCCGACAATGTGGTGGTGATAGGATTAGGTTAAACACCAACCTTCCCCACTAATCGTTGATGTCTCATCCTCTCCCAGTGACCGTCCTGAGCCGAGGTTCGTAACTCGTTAGTGGGTTGCCCTCAGCATGGTTACTTAAATCAAGGGTTGCGAGCGCCTAAAGCGTTCACCCGAAAGTCCGGTGTGGCCAGAAAAGCCGACTCGCGTCAGGCTACTGGCCGGTAGGGCCAAAACAAAAAAAAAAAAAAAAGCTATAAAAAGAACCCCCATGCAAGATTTGAGATTCCTAGCACTTGTATTTTTTAAGATTTCGTGATAACTGAGTGAGTGAGTGAGTGACCTTTCATATATATACGAATATAGACTAGCTTTTGCCCGCGGCTTCGCCCGAACGAAAGGTTTTTTCCTGGATAAAAGTCCCGCTATACATTTTCTCGAATCCACCTGAAGACACACAAAAAAAATCATTAAAATCGGTCCATGCGGTTTAGGAGGAGTACAGTGACATACACACGCACAGAACAATTATATATATAATGATTATCGAATTTCCAATAGGTTTTACCTGGTTACCTACTACTAGAGTCGTACATATTTTTGACATATTGATTAGATTATATCAGCTATAGATAAAATGTTAGGCATCTTTGTGATGTGTTAAGTGTGATTAGATCTCATGTATATAGACCGAAGATATTACCCGTAGCACTTAAGATTCCAAGCGCATTATTTTAAAAGTAATCTAGTATCTTTAGACGATCACGGAAAAAAATATTAATAAATCAACCTACTTCACATCACATTTATGTCCCATTATTATAAATATTGTAAGATGTAGAGCCGATCTGTCCAATAAGCAGTGATCAAGCTAAGTTAATCAAGTAGATTAACGCTGAAATAGTCTTTAGTTAATTTATGAAAATTGCACTCAATATTTGTCAAACTTCATACTACGTAGTATAATATATTACTACTTATACACTCATAGGTATATTTTATAGTGTATCGTACTAAAACGCTAGCGGAAGATTGCTCTCTTGGACTGTATACGATTAGAAAAATTAGTGGAGCGCATCATCGTAGATGACATTACCTCAGCAACCATATGGGGCTACATAGTCGCTGCGTTACCTATACTATCGGAAGATAATTATTCTGTCTTTAAAATTATACATGATTATACTTGAGACCGGAACGGTAGAGAAGTATAGTCAAAGGACATGTCCAAAAACGGGCTTAAAATTCTAACCGAGATTCTTCTTTATGTATATTTGGATAGTACTCCCAAAAACTAGACCTTCGCAAAAAATCGTTTAATTTTAAAGTCTTCCGATTTTGAGATTTATGCTATTTTATTTTGCTTAAAAACTACACTTACAATAAACGTTTTTAAAAAAGTTAGTTATAATTGGAGGGGTATAAAATATTTTTTTAATGGATACAAGATCCATATGTTTGCCCCTTTAATATCCCTAAAATTTGTGCCTTGTTAGATTTTGAGGCCCAGCACCCATACAAAAAGCGGACATTTCCTTTGAAGTTACGTTTTTTAAGTAACATCACCATCTACATGTTTTAACATTGTCAAATCACCACTGTAAAGTTGGAGCAATAATCCTACAAGAAGTAGATAATTATATTCTAAGCGAAGTTCTTTGCCATGGCTCTTAGATAGCAAGATTATTTTACGCAAGCCGTCGATAACATGGGCTTAGACATAACAAATAATAGATAGTTCCAACAAAGGCTGTCAATTTTTAAATTTTGATTGATTTGTAAGCGGTGTCTCTTCATCTATATATTATAATCTATGGCTCAGGATAGTGTTTCAAGTGCTACCTATGCAATATTTTATTTGTAATTCCTAGTCATTGTTATACCACGTGGATAATTTTCAGTGTAATGGAACTCATGCTCAAAGGGCGGAAGCTGGAATCCATCACAGCAGAACAGCAATCAGAAAAAGGAATACCTCTTGAGTAGAATATAAGGTTGTACTTCCATAATAAGCAAGGCTTTCAAAAATCAGAATGCAATCGAATAGATGGTAAAGTGCCTTTCCTATTTCACTTGTGATATTTTTATAAAAAAATGATTATATTTACAAAAGAATATTATGGAGCATTAAAATCCGAATTGCCTGTTACTGAAGATTTTAAGTGTTTTTTTTATATTATGTTAACTCACACTGGTATTTTTTTCCATAAGACAATGCAATGCAATGCAATCAGCCCTGTATTATATACTGCCCACTGCTGAGCGTGCTCAGCTCAGCTCAGGCCCGTGGGCCTCCTCTACTACTGAGAGGGGTTAGGCCTTAGTCCACCATGATGGCCTAGTGCGGGTTGGCAGACTTCATACACCCTCGAAATTCTTATAGAGAATTCTCAGGTATGTAGGTTTCCTCACGATGTTTTCCTTCACCGTTAAAGTGAACGATAATTGATAAACAATACACACGTAACTTCGAAAAGTCAGGGGTGTGTGCCTTTGATTTTGAACCTCTAGACATTGCCTCGGCAGACCGTTCCATTCCCATCTAGGCTATCGTCCACTTAACACAATCCATAAGACACTTCAACATTAATTATAATTATTTCTAGATATACTTTCAAAATCAATGCAAATATGATTTTTAAAGGTATAAGCTACAAGTCTTAAGGGCTTAAGTTACGTAAAACTCGATATTATGCCCACTTTTTTTGATTGGGCTTAAAACAAAGAAATTTAAAATGGCGGCTACTTTTTCTAATTTGACATTTGATCAGTCTTTGGTAATCGAAGTTATACCCAGGTATCAATTTTGAGGTCAATTGGCCTTAAAACAAAGAAATTCAAAATGGCGGAGACTTTTACTAATTTTAACATTCGATCAAGATTATGCATCCAAAAGCAAATAAAAAAAGAAATTAACCTAAATTAGTAATTTTTTTAGAAATTGCAAAAAAGAACAACTATAGATGTCCGTTTTTATACATTTTGCAGAAAATGGCCCGACCGCATATTGTATTATAATATTATACGCTCCCTGTTTCGAACGTTTCAACAAACCTTCACCTTTATAAATAATTATTATTATAGCTATTACAAACCTAATATCAGTTTGGCCGACCCAGGGTCGAACAAAAGACCTCAGCAATGCAGTCGTACCGTAATACAGTTACTACGCCGTGGAGGCGCCGACATACCTAATATTTCGACAACCAAGAATAATATAAACGCACAACACCGTGTAGCTACGCCTACCGCCATCTAGAGATCGTTATAGTACAACTGTACGCCCTCAACGCTCAAGGGCATTCGCGGTACTTAAAGTCTTAACATATATTTTTTTCTTTGACCAGTATTGAAAAAATTAGGGAACAATTTAATGGAAAACCCGGTTGTAACGCAACGTTAGGCTGCTAGATTTTAATGCTCCATTTATATTTTATTCCTGCAAGTATTATATAGATATTGTCTAAAAATGACAAACGAAATGTGATTCTACTTTATATCAAATAAGTGTTATATGTTGTTGAAAATGTTTTTAATGTTAAGTTTTGACGATGTAAAACAGTTTTGGTATTCAATAAACTCCACTATATTACTGTTACATTGTTATTATTGACTTTTCTCATCACTAGTATCAACCGATTACATCATAATGAACTAATAGACATCGAATTAAATAAATAATCAAATTACAATGTAAGACAACTTAAGAATTTCAATAAAACCAAAAGCTAATTACATTTTCCTATTTTAATAATAAGTATTAAAAAGATGTTAACATAATATTATATTTCATGCATATTAAAAATATTCCAGTCACAGAATACGAAAAGAACATCACGTGAAAGTGTCTTTATTGTTTTCTTTCCATGTATTCCGCCATATTCTGTAGTAGATATAAAACAATCTAGATTTCACTCTTAAATTAAATTAAATGCACTCATAACACTATATTCTTGCATTTTATAAACTCAGTAGAGATTCTTAGTAAATAAATCAGATTTAAAATAATTTCAGAAGACATTGTACTACTGTTTTAGCCATTTGGTAAGGAGCTCATCGATTTTCAACCGGGCTTCTACTAGATCAATAGAGTCATTTTCACTTGGTGGATACATGTTGGCACAGTGGGCAGTTCCTGAAAATAAACAAAATATCAGTGTACCAGTCAAGAAAATGCTTTTGTGTATGAACAGCGGGCAGCCAGCCAGTACAAATAATATAAAGAAACATCTCCCCACTTATGAATAACTAGGTGTTGCTCGAGGTTTCGCCCACGTGAAAAGTCTATCACGCTACAAAAGAGCCTAAAACACTGTAGTGATATATAGCGCCACCAGTAGGACGCCAGCGTCATCTATTAAAATAATCCCATTATTTTCCATAGGTTACCGGGATAAAAATTTGCCTATGTGTTTATCTAGGACATGGTCTGTGTACCAAATTTCATCCAGATCCGTTCAGCTTTTTCTGCGTTTACTTCTGACAAACACCAACATTTTCACAAGCTTTCGCATTTATAATATTAGTAGGTAAGATTAAAAGTTAGGTATATGTTTCCTGCAATTCCGTAATAACCATAACTATTTGTACTAAATCATACATAGCTACGAGGAAAATTGACAAATCCTAAAGTGACAAGATATCTACTTATATTTTTGAAGAGGACTGGTGATAATATAATAAATAATTGTGATTCCTATGTTCGGATATAGACTAATTATAAAGTTGACACAAATGTAACTATTAATGCAGTACCACACACTACCGTGCAAAGCCTAATGGCATATTATTTTCAGCAGATTAGAGTCCTAATATAGCAAGAATCTAATCTAATAAGATGACTAACCACGTATGAAAATAGCAGGAGCGTCTTTATTCGTGCTATTGGTGATCCCGAGCGCATGCCAGGGGTCCACCGACCCATGCACAAACACAACCCTCGACACAGTAATGTCTAGCGCGCCGTAGTCACTATTGGTCCACACAGCTGCCCTTTGGATGAAGTCGGATCCGTACCTGACACAAAATTTAACAGTTAATGTTTATTACAGTGAATAATATAAATGTAATGTTTATAGTATATGCGAATGTCTCTGAGATTTAGTACTTATTTTGAATTGAGTCAAATCATAATCTCATAAGAGCTATATACTCTTAATATTAGGCATACAAGCATCTGATAAAATGTAAAAAAAATATATTAATTTTATCTGTTGTGCACCACTTTCTTGAAAGTTACGAAAAGTATAGTTTTTATTTACTACTGAGATTACTTTTTGCCAAAAATATCCTGGCATTGTTGTATAAAGAAATCGAGTTTAAATTTGTCTCCAAACACTTCTATCGCCCCTGATGATGTTTGGTAAAAACCAAATTCTGTGCACGTTTGGTACATCCATTGACGACCTGTAAAATACGTATACAGCGTATGAGCGTACAGAATACACATTGTTATGTATGAATTTAGTATGTCATAACTTTAAGGGTACCTACCTCCTTCAGATCCCCATGTCATGTTGCGCAGTTCTTTAATCATATTATCATAAGAGTAATCCAGGCATGTTTGGTTTGATTTTTCTAATATAATGGAATTAAAAGCTGCTAACTTTTTATACGCGGGGACATCGCCCTTTGCAGTTAGCATATCGCAAACCTGTGCAACAGCAAAAAAGAACAAAATTATAATAATTGTATGAGGAAAGTCTGTATAATTAGGTATGCTAAAATATAAAATATTTAGATACCTACATATACAAAAGCGTAAGACCATCCATTTACGGACCGTGGAGTGTTTTTTTTTTTTCGGTAGGCGATCCTGCAGTCAACACCGAGGGAAACCTGCGAATGGGATACTGGAGTCCCCCGGCTTGACGACTGCAGGGGCCTGGGAAGGAAGCGGAAAAGGATGATGGAAGGAAAGGTGGGGAGTGGAGAAAGGTTCTCAGGATGGGCGGAAAGGAAAAGGGTGCCAGGAAATGTTCGCGGGCCCTTTTAGGCCTCAATGTGTTATGCAACCAAGAGGTACACACACTGACTGTGTGCCTCGGCCCGCGACTAATGTTCCCCCGCGCATGGGCGTGCATTGGGTGTGAAGACCCAAAGCACAAGAATTGCCTCGGGGGGCAACCGTGGAGTGTTAGAACCTAAGAAGCCATGAAATCATGTTTTACGCTAAAATGAGTTTATCGTACGCGCTGAGTTGAGCTCATGGGTATTACAACCCACTTTTAAATGGACCTTGAAAGATACACACATTTCTATGTCCTCTACACCGACTCACTTATTCCTTCACCTGACATCGGCATAACAACCCAATGATAAACCAAAACCCGGCGACGGAGTGCTTAATTTCGTAAGAAAGGCTCCTCAGTACCTACCAGGCCAAAGAGCACTTCAATAGAATACCAGATGAGAATCATCTCTGAACTTCTCTTTTCGTAAATAAAGACGTCCTTGTCTTCTGCGCTAGAGTTAGAACAACCAGCCATTACCCATAGAAAGGAACACTTCATCTTTTCGAGATTATGTTAATAATTTAATTATTAGACACTGGCAGCAAAAATTTAATTAAAGTAGCCTATGTGTTAATCCAGGACATGGTCTACTGGTGTGCCAAATTTCATCCAAATCCATTCAGTTGTATCTGCATTTACTTTTAATATACAAACATTTTCACTAATTTTCGCATTTATAACATCAGTAAGATTATTAGACACAGGCAACGAGATTATCCCGCCCTCACACCCGCGACTGCAACTCCTATAAGCCAGGATCGGCAGTGGCACGCATTTTATGACACCGAGCGGTGAAGTTCGGCGAGTCTCTGGAACCACTAATATAATTACTCTTAACCCGCAACGAACTTACTCAAATAGAAGAATAGGGAGTTACAAATATATTTTCCACTTCCCTCCATAGCAAAGCGGGAGACAGAATAATGAACTAAAAAGGTATTTTTAACCTTAATTATTGAGACTTTTACAATTGGAAAAGCCAGATGTAAAGCACCATGGATAAAATTTAAATTAAGAGCAATGCAATGCAACCAGCCCTGTATTATATACTGCCCACTGCTGAGCACGGGCCTCCTCTACTACTGAGAGGGGTTAGGCATTAGTCCACCACGCTGGCCTAGTGCGGGTTGGCGGACTTCACATACCTGCCCCCCGAGGCAATTCTTGTGCTTTGGGTCTTCACACCCAATGCACGCCCATGCGCGGGGGAACATTAGTCGCGGGCCGAGGCACACAGTCAGTGTGTATACCTCTTGGTTGCATAACACATTGAGGCCTAAAAGGGCCCGCGAACATTTCCTGGCACCCTTTTCCTTTCCGCCCATCCTGAGAACCTTTCTCCACTCCCCACCTTTCCTTCCATCATCCTTTTCCGCTTCCTTCCCAGGCCCCTGCAGTCGTCAAGCCGGGGGACTCCAGTATCCCATTCGCAGGTTTCCCCCGGTGTTGACTGCAGGATCGCCTACCGAAAAAAAAAAAAAAAAAAAAAAAAAAAGACTTCACATACCTTCAAAATTCAGAGAACTTCTCAGGTATGCAGGTTTCCTCACGATGTTTTCCTTCACCGTTAAAGCGAACGATAATTGATAACAATACACACGTAAGTTCGAAAAGTAAGAGGTGTGAGCCTTGGGTTTTGAACTTCCGGACATTGTCTCGACTCTCGGCAGACCGTTCCATTCCTAACTAGGCTATCGTCGCTTACGAATTAAAAGCAATAGGCTCTATTTATGAAAATATAATTTTTTAAGGTGTTATAATACATTTTGTTTTGACAAAGCAAATTGGATGACAAATTAGAATAATAATAAAAAAATCTTACTGTATTTATTGTTAGGTTTCTGTATTTTTTGTCGGCGCTTAATCTATTATCTTCATTGTATTGCACTACATCAGCAAAATCATCCGCAATTGAGTTGTAGAAATTTTTCATGTCCTTGCTAGATGCTAAATTGAATTTTTTGCAAACTCTAGAATAAAAAAATGGTCATCCATAACCAATTCGTATATGGACCGTTTCATGGGCGATAGTTACGACTGCCTGCAATGCTGAGGTCTTTGGTTCGATTCCCAGGTCGGGCATATTGATATTGGGTTTTTTAAATTCAGTGTCAGCCTGGAGTCTGGAATTTGTGCCCAATATGGCGATAGGCTCTCGCCCCCTATCACATCGTGGGACGGAATACGCACGGCGAAAAGTGAGTACACTAGTTGCGCCTCTGCCCTAACCCTTCGGGAATAAAAGGCGTGTGTGTGTATATATATAAAAAATTTACTACCTATATTCTTCACCTTCTTTTGTTTGTATACTTACTTAAATTCCTTTTCAATGATTTCAGGTGTACTTTGGATTAACTCATCAATTTGCTTATGAGCTTCCTTTAGTACAGAGACACAATCTTCACTGGAAGTCTTTTCATGCAATGCATTAACCACAACTTGAAAGTATTCTGGAAAATGTATTTATGTTAAAAAAAATTTACTCTTTTATCAAACAGACTCATAACTCAAAGAAAATGAAGGCATAAACATAACATAAAAAGTAATCTAACATACATTGCAATTAACACATTTTCGAAATAATGTTATGATAATGGCATTATCAGTTATCTCAACTGCCTGCCTGATTATATATAATAATTAAGCTTTGTGGCGAGCCGACGGTGAGTGGCGACACCGCGTACCCTGATTCCGTGGGGGCTAAATGAGACCCCTGACTCTTGGCTTGCCTTAACTGGCCGGCTAGGGGTGGAAATCGCAAGAGCTAAGAACCTGAGCTCCAGGGTGGAAGTGCTCAAGCTGCATAATAGCGAGGAAACCTGTTCCGAGACGCGTCAGCGACCGCGATGGTTAAATCGGTGCACACCTCTCGACACCCTTTAGCCACCCACACCGATGTTGCGTCCTTGGCATGCGCCACTTTTTGGGATGCCCATCTAGTGGGGGGGCAAGTCACCGTCTGCCTTGATTACAAATGATTGAGACATTTTACTTGGCAGGCGTCCCGTTGTCTCAATCAATAGCCCAGCAACCAGTCCAGCTAGATCCCATCCATAGACCCGGTATAATTCCCATCTTCTCTGCAATAGTCCTTGCACCTTGTGGGCGCTGTCTTTGGCTGTATTTCCTCCATAAGTACAGACAGAGAGAGTACCTACAAGGTGTACCCACCCCAACTAGAGTAATGTATCTTAAAGGGGCCTCTATGTGTTGGATCCATATCCCCACGCAAGCCTTCCAAAAGGACCTGTCTTCGTGACGTGATTTCCCGCAGGAAAGATACTGTTGTGTATGTGTGTGGGTATGTAGGCAAATCAGTCTTGAATAAATGATTGTACCGAACGCACACCTATTACTTAGCAGATACAACATAATAATAATATATGCATCCAGGGCCGGATTAAGAATTTTGAGGCCCCTAGGCATTGCCTCATTGGGGTCCATTTTCCCTTTCCTTATTTCCTAAAATATTATTTTTCTAGAGCACCAACCCTGTTACTTACAACAAAGGGGGGTTGGGTATACGCAACTTATTTATTAAAAACGAGTTTTGTTTGGTGTCATGAGGTGGCAGGAACCCATGCTACACCATTTTGGTATCCTAGGACCCCCTTAAATGAAAGCTATAGGTACGCCTGTGATTGTAATTTATCAGGGATCAAAGTTTGTGCATAAATAGGTTGTGCATAGTACCTAGTTTAAATCCAAATATTGATTTAATAAGTAATGTGTATTTAGAAAACAAATATTTATAACAAGCACCAAATCCCCAGCACTAGCAGTCTAGACAACTCATTTAAATTGAGATACATTCCATATAAATGTTTTCCAATATGTACCTGAAAAGTCAACCTTTGCTAACAGTGGACCACTAGATGATACAGCTGCATGTACCAGATGTGGATATTTAAGCCGAAGCCAAGCCGCAAGCGAACCTGGGTATGATCCACCGAAAGCTATCCATTTTACATCTTTGTTTAGCTTGTATTTAATGTTCATGGCATTGATGAAGTTAGCCAAGTCAGCAAGTGCTTGATAAGACGATAAGTACTGCAGGTTCTTGACACTCAGGTCACTGGAACAGATAAATTACTGTTATACAGGGTTTAAGGGTTATATACAGAAAATTATATAACAAAAAGAAATAAAACTTTCACATTAACATCATTTGGGTATACTATCTTGGTATTTGGTGCTAGTGTGTTATATTTTATTTTATTTTTATATAATTTCTTTATATTGTTTGTGTCATGGTGTTGTGTGAATAAATGTTTTTGTATTTGTATTTTCTTGTAAGTTCTTATTTAAATAATAATGACATCAAAAAACAATAAGATAATGATCTTACTTGACGGGATGGCTTTCTCCATAATAACGGTGCTCTAAATTAATGCAAAGCGCCTTGTATTTCTTTGCATATAGTATCCAGGTGCCTTTTACCATCCAACGTGGATCTGCTGGGCCTTCACCTCCAATCATCAAAAACACTGGTCCCGGATTATCAAAGTCATAGAAGGTATCATTGACAAAGTAACGCTGTAATTAAAGCAATGCTAAGATGACTACAATACTATTTCCTATACCAATTTCTGCACTAAAATAATTATGAATAATCATGGAAGGTAATCTTAATATAAAGGCTTCAAATCAATTCCAAGAATATTTTCATGATTCTTTGCCTCCGAGCATAATAGTCAAGTAGATCTATGGAAATACACACCTGCTTCCATGTTCTTAAATCCGAGGATGTGGAATGGTCCAGTTTTTGTATAAACCACTGAGGCGGGGGTAAATTTTCTTTTTTGTAATCTCCCGGCGCACCTAGATTTCCGCCTCTACGACGACCAAGGTGAAAGTCTTTTCCACCAGAAGTTGCGGTTATCAGAGGAATTATTATCAAAACGAATAGCCGCATTATTAATAGCTGTTTAGAAAAATAATTCAACCACAATACAAAGTTGTGATTACACCCAGAGACAAATAAACTAGATACTGATTACACCAGTAACTAGTGTTGGACATACAAGAGGCGGTACATTTGTCCCGTACATGACGTCAAAATGTACTACTTCAAATTTCATGTCGCGGTAGTCGTGAAGTCGCGTTACTTACTATCCGTCTCAGTAAAACTATAGTACGAGGATAGAGAGGGAGCGAGACGCATGCTACAAATTACAATAGTACGTCATTCTTCAATGAACATATGTCATATTTGTACTCGTTACTTCAAACGTATCGCCGAGCTTCATTGCGCCTCGGCTCATTTGAAGTAGGACATTGTACTGGCTTACAGTGTTGCAAAAATGAGATTTTAAAAATCGGGATAAATTCTAGATAAAAATCGGGAGAAATCGGGAGATATTTATTTGGAAGTTTCAGTGGCGAAGCGTCCATATAACCCGATTCCTACCGGCTTCCCTTTTAAGTTTTGGGTACCTCACAATATATTAGTTAGTAAATTATAAATTTAGAAAATACTAAGCTAGGAACAATAATAATAGTTACAACTAACATTAATGATCACTTAATAATGACATCTATCGGCCATCTGCCTGTTGTTTGTTAACATAATCGATATCGATGTGTTATATTAATAAACAATGTTTAAGTAACGTTAGATGGCGCGCCTTATATTTTTTTTCCTAGAAATTCCGTTACCAATATGAACTTGTGGAGCCACGGGCGCGAGGTAACCCGCTGGCCACCGGGTTCATGTCGTAGTATGTTAGCCCGTTAGGAGGCACTCTCATTTATTACAAAAGGTCCCTGCATTGCATACCCTTAGACCCACCTGTAACCTTGAGGAACATTGAGGCATCAGTTTGCAGGCTAGCTATGACAGGACATCCGCCGATCACCATATCGGCCTATCTCTCGCCCTCAAAGGAGCTTCACTCCAATGAGCTTAGATCATTATTAGTCGAAATGGGGGATTCCGTCATTCTGGCGGGAGACCTCAATGCCAAGAACACTCTCTGGGGCTGCAACTCGACCAACGGGAGAGGAGCCGCCCTGGAGAGTTGTCTTGACATAATAGACATGAGTGTCCTGGTTCCTTCTGAACCAACCCACTATAGCGCAATTGACGACGAGTACCGACCCGACATACTCGACATAGCCCTTGTAAGGAACGTAAGCCTTCGCGTGCGTTCCTTACAAGTGCTACAAGAGTTAGACTCTGACCACAGACCTGTGATCCTAGATCTAGTCCCTCAACACGGCCCAACAGACACAGGTCCTAACATACCAATGAAGGTGAAAACGAATTGGTGCCTCCTAGGCACCAAGCTCGCGGACACCTCATCCACAGATCTTTCCGCGATCCCGACCAACATCGAGACTCCTGAGGAAACGACCGGCGCGATTCGCTCCTTCACCAACCACCTTCAAAACGTCTTGAGCGAAAGCTCCGAGAATGTGCCGGAGACTGTTCACAGTCATTGGCAAATTCCCGACGACGTGCGGTGGGTGGTGAGGAAGCGTAACGCTACGCTAAGAGCCTGCGCGACGAGCCCCACTTCGGAACGACGACGTCTTGCGCGCTTCCTCCAACGTGAGGTTAGACGTCGCATAAAAGAGGTCGTCGATTCGAGATGGGAAACTCGCTTAGCCGAACTCGACCCGACACACCAGGCCTTCTGGCAGCTGTGTCGTTCTTTCAGGAGAAACGATGTGACCTCCATGCCTCCGCTCAATCGTCCGAATCAACGCCCGGCGTTTGATGACGACGAGAAAGCGGAACTGCTGGCCGACAGTCTGGAGTCTCAATGTTCCCTCACAGCCATACCCGTAGACGACGGCCATCTTGTTGCGGTTAATTCGTTAGTCGAAAGTAGGAACGCGGTCCGGCTACCGCTGATCCCTCCTAATTCGCAATCGATCAATGTCGACCCGGCACCACCCGATCCCCTTGCACCGGTGACTATCGAAGAAGTCATCGCTCTGATTAAGGCACTCAAACGACGTAAAGCCCCCGGGGGCGATAGGATCCCTACCCGCATGATAAAGATGCTTCCTGAGCATCTAGTTCAAATCCTTACCGCGATATACGATGCAGCTTTTCGAAACTGCCTCTTCCCAGAGGTCTGGAAGGAGGCAGTTGTGATAGGTATCCATAAGCCGGGGAAACCCGCATCCGAACCGTCCTCTTATAGGCCAATCAGTCTGCTCAGTACTCTGGGCAAAATTTACGAGCGGATCGTCCTCGACCGCCTCAAAATAGTCGCTCACAACAACAATCTGATCCCTCCGGAACAGTTTGGTTTTCGTGCTAGGCACAGTTGCGTAAATCAGGTGCTCCGCATCACGGAGCACGTTTACGACAAATTCAAGATAGGCATGCCCACCGGTGCTCTCTTCTTCGATATTGAAAAAGCATTCGACAGGGTGTGGCACAACGGCTTGCTTTACAAGCTGTACACTCTTAACGTGCCCACTCAACTCGTGCACATCATACGAGATTTTTTGTCGAATCGCGGATTCAAATATCGCGTGGAGGGTACTCTTTCTTCCCGACATACTATTACGGCCGGAGTCCCGCAAGGCTCCGCTCTTTCCCCTTTTCTATTCTCGCTATACACCAGCGATATCCCTAAACCGAAGAACGCCCATCTGGCGCTCTTTGCGGATGACACTGCAATCTACGCCTCACGTAGAAACCCCGACAATGTGGTGCGCACTTTGCAGGCCGCCGCCGACAAGCTCGGCGAGTGGTTCCGCAAATGGCGAATCACCGTCAATCCCACAAAGAGCCAGGCTATCCTGTTCACTTTGAAACGGAGAGTCCATGTGCCTCACAACTCAGTCCACATGTCCAACCAGGTTATCCCCTGGACGGACAAAGCCAAATATTTAGGAGTGACCCTTGATCGGAGGTTGACCTTCATACCACACGTAAATGCGGTACGCGCGCGAGCCGCATTCGCGATGAGCCAACTGCATTGGCTCATAAATAGGAAAAGCAAAATGTCCATCCGCAACAAGATTAGGATCTTTACCACGTGTATTAGACCGATCATGACATACGCGTCGCCCGTGTTCGCCCATATACCGCCTGCTCGTCTTAAGCGTATGCAGGTATTGCAAAACATTTTTCTTCGACACGCTCTTGGTGCCCCGTGGTACGTTCGCAATCGCAACCTCCACGTGGATACCAATATGCCGACCATCAGGCATTTCATGCAAATGACCAGCAAACGCTACTTCGATCGGGCGGTAAATCACCCAAATACGTTAGTCCGCAAAGCGTCAATATACACTCCATTCGACCGCGCCAAATGGAGACGGCCGCGTTCAGTCCTAACCGATCCAGAGGACGATATCACTCTGGCCATTCGCAGTAAGAACGAGTTCCTAAAACTCCTACACTCCATACGACCGCAGTTCCGTCCTCGCCGCCGAGGACCTCGCCGCGTTCCCCGTCGCCCCCCCGACCCTCCTAACAGTTCCGGCCCGCGTGCCGACGAAATAAATGGATAGGATTAGGTTAAACCCCAATCTTCCCCACTAAACGCTGATGTCTCATCCTCTCCCAGTGACCGTCCTGAGCCGAGGTCCGTAACCCGTTAGTGGGTTGCCCTCAGCATGGTCACTTAAATTAAAGGGTTGCGAGTGCCTAAAGCGCTCACCCTAAAGTCCGGTTTGTTTGTATAAGCCGACCCTCGTCAGAATAACAAACGATAGTCAGGTTAAAAAAAAAAAAAAAAAAAGAAAAAAAAAAAAGTAGTATGTTATTGGACATAGGTGGCAGCACTTTCTAAGACTTTCTATGACTTGCTATCTCTCTCTGTTCGTCGGAATCGTGCCAGAGATATGGGCAAAGGGAACCCGAGCCAGCTCGGCTTCACGTTAACCGACTATGTATTGTTGTCACTTTTTACGTCATAATTTATTATGATACCGATTTACGATGTCTGTGAATTGTCAAATTCAATTTATTTATTGACAGTTATGTGTTGTTTAGAAGTTGTTTTTTAATTAGTAAATACAAATTAATGTAGTGCATTGTTATGGAAATTACTGTTTGTGATTAGTGTAGCGTCTCCTTTCACGTAAGTATATTATTTGTTTGTAAATCTGATTCGTTTTTAATTTCAGACATGAAATGTTTGTTAGAAGTAAATAATTATGATATTTTATGAATTTAAAGGGCACGCCGATACCAAGTAAATCTTTACGAATAACGTTGATTATTTATATAGATAATATGAGGTATTTATGAACACATTAACTGCTGGTCTGTTTGACGAATAACATATATTTTGTTAGTAGAAATTACATTTACTTAGAAAGTTATAACAAATTAATAAACAAATGTAGGTATTAGATATCGTGATTATATTTCTAATACTTATGCTGTTCTTGTAACAATTTAGATTGTTGAATTAGAATTAAGACGAATCCACTGTCGAAGTTTTAGTTTTCCGTTAAATTGACCTATACCGTGAATACCGTGCGATATGTTAACTGAGGCAAAAATAGGTTGCCTCGGGTTCCCTTTTGAAAAATTTCACCCTTCGCCACTGGGAAGTTTAAAACCATGAATATTTTTTATTATTATCAGTGGCGTAGCGTAGGTTCTTGCCACCCGGGGCGGACCCATAATTTGCCGCCACAAAGCACCAAAAAAAAGATAATTTCAACAAATGTCGCGCGTGTAATCATTTCTTAAAGCTTTTATTTTACAAATTTTGCCGGCATTCTAAAGCTGCAACCCCCAGACCACGCTACGCCACTGAATTTATTATACAATAGTAACAATCATTTATTCATTTACAATCCCTGAGATAAACAAAAGGATGTTATAAGATTAAAATGCAGTTTGGTTGATAGATATCTCAACTATGAGTTATTACTTATGAAAATCTGTTCATCCTATTGAAAATGATAATTTTTCTTAGTTGTATATCACATAATTAAATTTACTATATCTTAAAAGTTGGAATAAAATAATTCCAGTTTGAAGTTTTCGAAGACCAAATGTCCTGCCAAGTCACTTTAAACAACTTCCCTTCCTTTAAGTTTTAAACAGTATAGTCCGTACACTAATTATAAGAAGTAGTTTAATGCCATAGGCTCGCGAAGCCATGAAGAAATTTGAAAAAAAAACATTCTTACTTCATGTTGTAGTATTTTTGATACTATTATATCATCAACACAATAAATCGGGAGATATGATAGTAAAATCGGTATATCGAGAGACTATAGCCAAAATCGGTAGATCTCACGATAAATCGGGAACTTTTGCAACACTGCTGGCTTAGTGAAAAAAAGAGGCTACTCTTACAAACTCTTTTTTATGTCGTGTCCTACCCAACACTACCAGTAACCACAGATAATTCAACTTTAAATTCCGATGGCGTGATGTTGGCAACAATGTATGTGTAGTGCTGCTACCTCAGAGTAAGTACCTATAGAGAGATTCACGATGTAACCGCACATGAGACAGATATAGTTTTTTCGGTGTGACCACATAATTCATCTTTCCCAACTTACATGACAAAAAATTTACATAAACTATATGAAAAATAAAAGTACTGCAAATAAAAAACACAAATATATAAAATTATGTTGGAAGTTTTGTTGTGAAATATAATATCAGGACGATATTGATATTTATATTTCTATAGCGGCGGTTGATGCTTAATCGAATAATAGTAAATTAAATTATTGAGACTATCTGTAAGAAATTCCCAATTTACTCCTCCGGAACCAAAAGTTGGAATCCCCCCCTCAACACTTTTCCAGCATAATGCTATATAAACCCAAAAAGAATATAACACTACTTTAATGTACACCATGTATTTACTATTTAAATAAATTATGTGTATTGTGAGACATTGGATAATAAAAACAACAAATATTATTTAACACGATTTATTGTTTTACACGATACAATCTCTTATAATAAGGATGAAACCATTTATTGCAGAACTCAGTTGACAATATTATTGGCCTTTAAATAAAACTAGCCTAGAGTGTAAATTTCGTACTCTATCATTACGATTGCTTATGCATTTATTTAAAAAATGAATTCTCACTTCTAAATATCTATAAGATATAACTTTTAGAAGCAATGTTTTGTTTAAAGTGCGGAAGGGTAAAAATTTGCGAATGTCTGGCAACTTAACAAAATGCGGTTATAGGTTATAAGAAATAAAAATTCATGTTTTCTTGCGCAATTTATGTTAATATAGACTTATAAAGAAACTAGTTTGTATAGTTAACAAGTCAACTGATTTCTAAGTACTCAATCAATTCAAATTAAGCCTACTTACGAGTGGAAAGTGACTTCTATGTTTTTACTTTCAGTACGGCTATCACAGCCCACAACACTGCATCCTCCCATAGTAAATCACGAATACAACACAAAAATATTCTCAAATTGAGTCTTTTTCTCGAAATTTTTAGAAATAATGAATTATTTTGCAGAAATAAACACCAACTGACACTTGACTCAATAATGGCGTCGCTTTGTTTGGCGAAAATTATTTTCGCCAAACAACAAAAACCAGCACGCCACATGAAACAGAACATATGATCTCACTTTGCATAAAGCATTCGTATCGGTGTATCTCACTTCTGCGCTGTACAGTACAGTCGTGAATCTCTCTATTGGTACTTACTCTGAGACTGCTACATGTCATACATAATGTATTACCTTGAAATAAAGGAATTTTTTTTTGTTGTTTAGTAATAAAACACTAATATTTTCCAATAAAATTTTAAAATATATGCCCATAAATTATGTACCCATATTTCAAATATTTTTTATTAAAATATTTGAATTCTGCCGTAAGTACGTAATAATTAATTAGCTATGTATAGTAAGGCCAATTTCATAGATCACATTTGACACTTCATCTAAATTAAACAACGTAACCTTTTAATGAGGGAACACAATATTATTTATGTTCTCAAAGTTAGAACTGCACAATTGCTTAACTTTTTTCAGTTAAAAATACATATTTATTGTAATAAAGACAAAAGAAGGCAAATTTACGATTTAATTTGAGTGACATACCATTCTAAAGATAATAAACAATTTTTGGTCTAAAACACTGAACGTCGTTACAAGGTTACGTCGGTGAACCCTTTTTCTTTTTAAACGCTAAGAATGTTATCCATAAAATCGAAAGATTGATCAGTCGATAAGTTGGATTAAATGCAATGATTAATTTTGAAAGAATGTTTAACGAAAAATTAATAGCCACATTGTGGTTATAATAAAACATATTATTCTTTTCATAAACTAAGAAAGTACAAAAATAGTCAAATTGAAACAAAATCATTTATGTTAAATTTTTATTATTTAAAGAACAATGACCAAATTTCACCTGTCAAATATTTTAATATGAAGTGAATTGTATAGTGATGTAATATATCTCTAAAAATAGGTAATTTTTTTCTAAAAACACATTGTTAACTTAAAATCAAAACCGCTGAGTTGGAAAAAAGAAATTATTTTTTATAGATTTCTACATACAACTGGTCATAAGAGACAAGAACGCAGCCATAACTATAGATAATACAACACCAATATTACAGTGTTACAGAGTACGAATAACGTTCCATTTTACCTACCGGGGATTCGATATATTTTAACACATTTAGTCTCGATTTTTGAATGTTTTACGAGATATTTTAAGAGATTACATATCTTTATACAACACCTGAAAAAAAAATGAGTGACAGGTTATCGCTTGTATGGGAAGTGGACATTCTTCTTTACGACAGAAAATAATAATGAGATAAGGATTTGACTAACGATTTTTTCTATTTGATTTTTAATGTAACTTAAATAAAATATCAGTACCTATAAGTACTTTTTCACAATAACTGCATTCACAGATATTTGAAGTTCGTATAGATTCAATGAATTTAATCGATGCCTTTTGAGCAGGTCATCCACAGAATAAATAAAGCATTTATTCTGAGAGGTCATCTCACAATTTAGCTATAACTGACAGATCTCAAATGTGAGTTACAAAGTACACATAAACAGTTGTACACTACAGTAGCAACAGCTACTGTTTATGGGTGGTCGTATCGCTTACCGTCCCTTGATGTGATAGGGGCGAGCCTATTGCCATATCATGGCACAAATTTCAAACTCCGGGCTGATACTGAATAGAACAATCCAATATCACTGCCAGACCCGGGGTTCGAACCAGATACCTTAGCATTGCAGTCTTACCAAACTATGTATGCGATCCGGATTCCGGAGTGCTCCGATTGTTAATTATTCAGCAACGGAAAACAGCGGATGTACAAGCCCAGCCTAATAAGGCAGGGCTTATACATCCATATTTCACATTCTGAATTCAGAAATGAAATTCAGAATCTGAAATACGCATACTTTACTCCCACCACTCATAAATTTAGAACGCTCGCTAAAGCTTCACGTGCACTACCCGGGGTGAGGAGTGTCGAGTTGGGTCGGGGCGCATTGCTAAAATCCACTTCCCATACATTTTGTATAGATATTCGTAGAAGTGTGTGGACTATAGACGGGTCGCAGCGGGGCCGGACGGGTCTGCGGAGCAAGTCACTTCGGCGCGATCCATCCGCCTGCGGCCCGCCTCAAGTGTTGCCGTTTTAACGATTTTTATTTTACTCTTTAAGTGAGTGACATTCTCGTTAAATAAAATAAAGTGATGAAATTCACTATATAATTTGGCTTATACGGAAAAAATCCCCAAAAGTGAATAGCTCTCAAAATAACACCTGTTTAACTTTATATAGTTTCAGATTTATCTCACATACATATACACTCACGCCTTTTATCCCCGAAGGGGTAGCCAGAGGCGTAACTGTCGTCCAAAATTTTCTTCATAGCCTTTAAAGGACATGCCCACAAAACGGGTCTAAAATTCTAAACAAGAAATATGTATATATTTGGATATGTACTATCTAAAATTAGGCCTTTGCAATAAATAGTAATAATAACAGTAGATAGTGTTAAAGACTTGGGAGTCATTTTTGACACCAAACTTAAGTTCAATAAACACATTGATGCTAATGTAACGAACAGCTTTAAGGTACTAGGTTTTGTCTTAAGAAGTTGTAGGGAATTCAAAGATCCCACAACTAAAATTAATATTTACAAATCGTTAGTTAGATCTGGTTTAGAGTAATGCAGTCCGCTATGGAGCCCACATTACGACATATATATAAAAAATTTAGAACGGGTGCAGAAAAGATTTTTATGGCATCTCTGCTACAACTGTCACCTTGCTAAAAGACTTCCTAGCTACGAGGACCGTCTTAAACACTTTCAGTTACGCTCTTTACAGAATCGCCGATCGTTATTGGATATCATGTTTCTGTATAGTTTGACAAATGGAATGATAGATTGTTCTCAGGCCACGAGAAAATTTTGCATTAACGTCCCAGTAAAACTTCCCAGATTTAATAAGTATGCTCCGTTTCACGTGCGTTATTCTTCTACGAATTTGGGTTCTCATTGTCTTGTTAACAGACTATGTAGAAATTATAATTCATTGCATAAATGTAGTAACATTGACGTATTTTTCCAAAGTAAAATTAAATTTCGGAACGCCATTTTAGAATACCAGTCACAATCCTCCATACCATAATAATGTTATTAATATATCGTTTACTCAATTTAGTTAGATTTCCTTTTTGTTTTTTTTTTATCCTTTCGTTATCTTATAATTGTAAAAATAATGGATCATTTAAGTGTGTGCATTTAATTCACGCACTATTAATTTTTATTTTTTGTGTGTAATTTTGCTAAGTTGTTGTGGTTTATATGCATGCCATGTACGCCTTGTATTGTAACGGCATTTAACTTAAGACTACTATGAACGTTGTCATGTTAACTAATCATGTGTTAATGTACGTTACGTTGGCGTTACTAAATAAATAAATAAAAATACATATAATTTTGAAGCCTTTGAAAAGATTTTGATATTTAAGTAATTTTATTTTGCTTAAAAATTACACTTAAAATTAACGTTTTTACAAAAGTTTGTTGTAAATGGAGGGGTCTAAATATATTTTTTTGGAACCAAGATCCATGTTTTTGCCCCTTACATAATTTTTGATTCTGCTTAGATTTTTAGACCCAGCACCCATACAAAAAGCTGACATCTTGTTATTTACTCACGAAAAAAATTAACATGTTTGTGAGGCTAGCATCCATTTTTCAGATTCTGAAATCCATGTCTGAATACAAAATCTGAAAAACGGATGTATAAGCACGGCCTAATACTGACAGCTTACATTTGACTGCTTTGCTGTGTGTGTGCCCCAAGCACGCCCCAAGTGCCCCCAAGCCGTGTGAGTTAGTGTTGCAGTACCATCGATAGTTTGACTATCGATGGTTGACCTCGAAAACTATTCAGGATATCGAATGTACTATCTATTGTATCGCCTAAGTCAATACTGTCGATACTATCGATACTATCGATAGCTCTCCACGTGCAATACTATTGGTAACAGCGATAATATCGATACTATTTATAGTTATGCATTCAATAGTATCGATAGTATTGCAAAAACCATTAGTTTTTACCAAAACCTATCGATATTATAGAAAGCAATAGTATCGAAAAAATACTGGCTATCGATAGTACAAAAACCATCGATACTATCGATAGGTTTTGGTTAAAACTAATGGTTTTCGCAACACTATCGATACTATTGAATGCATTACTATCAAGAGTATCGATATTATCGCTGTTATTAATAATATTGAAAGAAAGAAAGAATTTCTTTCTTTCTTTCTTCTTCTTTCAATAGTATTGCACGTGGAGAGCTATCGATAGTATCGACAGTATTGACATGTGACAATAATATCGATAGACTATCGATACTATTGCTTTCACCTTGACTATCGATAGATAATCGATTATCTATCGATAGCAGACTATCGATATGCAACACTAGTGTGAGTCGTCAAGTCAGCCAACATTGCCAATTTTCCACTTGCGAATGCGATCGATCGCGAGCAAGGTGTGGTGTAGTTGTGTGCGGTAGTTGGCGCTCGGTGGGTTTGAAAATGGCTCTGTTCAGGATCACGTCTGTAAGATTAGCTGAAGTACAGGTAATTATTCAAGCTTTCTTTCAAAGCCTATTTAAATATGCAACATTTTAAGATTCTCCTGCAGGAATATTTTTGGTACAGCATTTTATAACCTTGTTATCCACATTTTTAGTCCGAAGTTATGTAATATGAATAAAAACTATTTTGGGGTTTAGTATAGCGATTTGTAATGCTAGAAGTTTAATAAGTATCCTGACAAAACAGTTTTAAAAGCGTGTTTGAATTAGTTCGTTACTTTTGTTTAAAAAGCCCGGTAATTTTGGTACGGTATACATTGCTGCCGTAATAGACAACTTCATGTCTAGCCGGAATCCGGATTAACATTTTCTTTTTATATATTTTTCAAAGCCCACGTGATTCTGCATGTGAAAACTTTGCTACTAGATATTTAATTCAGTTCTTTTGTTTTATTATTTGGCGTATTTAATAAAATATTATGTATTTATACATAGTTGTATGGAGCTCATATTCTTATTTCGCGGCATTTTCAGTTAGAGAATAAATAAAAACTCAGAATGTCACATATTTTGTAAAGAGAATCACTGAAATTATAGAGCCTAATTTGTTTTTAACTATGGTAGAAATCTTTTGAGTAAGCTTCATTTATTACAATGTGAGCAGCCATTTGAAATGCATTTAAGTGGAGTTTAGACTAGCAAGAAAACTTACAGAAGTTATCTTGCGCAAACTATTTCTGCCGTGTAAACAGACATGGTAAGCTGACTTCTGCAATATTTTGAAGCTTGCAGGACTTCTGGCAAGTCGCATGTAAACACTATCTGACAACTTGCGCGAGAACTTGCAGTTTATTCTGCGTGCAGATAAAAGTTTTAACTTGCTGAGCTAGTAGATTACGTTTTTTTTATTTGTTCCATACGGAACGGGTTAAGGTCAAAGGCCATGCTGCCAAACTATAATATTGTAGTATTACCGATATGTCTATTTTTGCCAATAAGCATAAGTATACATGCACTATTGTGTACCTGTTTGAAGGTAAATGTAGCAAAAGTAATTACTGGTGATTATAATACTTAAAATATTATGACTCAGGATGAGAAGCGCAGTGGCCTGTGAAATGCCACGCAGTGCTTTGTAATTCATAATTATGTTTCATGTTGGTACTTTTAAGGCGGTTATTTTATTTACCATCATCATCCATCATCATTCAGGCAAAAGGAATGCATGCCTTGTCATTAAATTTTATGAAAAAAAAACACATGGCAAGCAATAAATATTCCTCGAATAATGTAAACAGCTTTGCAAGAAGTTGTGCAAGTTAACTTGGTGGTCAATAAAAGTGTGTTGCTAAAGAAAAATTGCCATTAGTGCTAACACTGCTTACATAATTCTGATAAATTCTGTTAGACCCTACTCATTTGGAACTATGATGAAAATAAAGAAGGCTCCCATGTGTGTTACCTGTACTTGGAAAATGTTTTATTTCTGGAAATATGACCAAGTTTTTTTTGCCTTGACCTTGTAACAAAAAGACATGTTCTTTTGTTTTAGCGAAGGCTGATTTTTGTGCCCTGAGTGCCCAATATAAGTCGGCTCTACTTTATAAATGGTATAGAAAATCTGAAATTATGATTTAAAGAACTTTGGAAAAACCTTATTAGAATTATTAACTCATAGGAACTTTTTATAGGAATTTTAAACCATTTATGAAGTAAATCTTTTCATAACTAAAGTAGATAAGTTAATAAAAAGGAATATAAATAAAAATACATAATAAATTATAATATTTCTTTTTAGGTAAATGTGAAAATATTGCTTTATTCTCCTAACTGGTTGGTTTCTTACAGTTTGCTCTGTTAATGGGTTAATTTATTACAATAAACAGTTTATTAATATCTTATTGTCCCAACTCCCAATACTAATAAATTGATACTTTTTTTATGACTACCATAATATACCTTTTTCTGTATAGACTTACTTCTGTAAGTTTTGACATTGGAAGTAATCTTAAATCAGCAAAACGACTGTGAATAGTCTCGATGTATGTCAATAATTATTATTATTTGCTTTCTGGACTTGCACAATCCAGCAAGTGCCTCCATCACCAGTGTTGCCAACTGGCACGTCTACTATTTATCTAAATGCATCATAAAAGTTGCTAAATTCCTCATTGCTTCTGCTAAAAAATACAAAATTTTTATAATTAAGGAAAGTACTGAAATACTAATATTATTATTGCTAATATAAAAAGCCTTGTTAGGCCAATGTTTGGCTAGATTTGGCATTAGGCTTGTGTGAATTGCCCTAATAAACTAACAAAATTATTTTAAAAATACATTTTAGATTCAATAATATAATATATTCAACGGATGACCTCACCACTCTGAGCATCGTGCTGATAGACAATAAATAATCTTTTAGCCCGTAACCGAAAAATACATCTAAATCTGTATAAATTATTCACGAAGTATAAATATCTGTATCATGTGTTAAAAATTTGTATAAATACCATTGACCAGAGAGTAAAGATAAATACAGATAAATCTGTATACCTGGCAACACTGTCTAGCACGCTGGATGCGCCAAACAGTACTTTGTAACTCAAGGTGCTGGATGGTGTTGCTACTGTTTATGGGTGGTCGTATCGCTTACTATCAGGCGAACGGCATCCTCGTCTCGTCATTCAATGCAATAAAAAAAATGTGGATAGCAATGATTTTTTTTATTTGTTATTAAAAA
Organism: Sphinx pinastri; assembly: GCA_947568825.1. Lineage (NCBI taxonomy): Eukaryota > Metazoa > Arthropoda > Insecta > Lepidoptera > Sphingidae > Sphinx > Sphinx pinastri. The sequence goes on along the minus strand of OX387614.1, from coordinate 14,360,627 downwards.
ATAAATTATGAGATCACTTTCAAAATTTTCATAGGGAAAATTTTAAATCCAAACTATTAGTTTCCATTTCTATACGCAAAAATTATGTAATATTAATTAATATTTAATAAAAATAATATTTACGATTTATTATAGAAGCAGCGTAATTTTGAATGCTGTGTAGAGCTTCAAGAACGAAAATTCAAACTTTATTTTTTATTAACAAAATTCTGAAAAATATGTTGTAGCCTGTTTTTGCACTTATTAATTATGTAAGTATTAATATTGAATAATATTTACATAATTTATTACTAGTTGCTAAGATAGTATGATCTTAAATAACATTAATATTATGTATTTGCCTAAGATTATTTACATCTAAAATAAAAACTACCACAACATAATAATCCTTTAAGTATATCAAGAGTTTAATGGTTCAGTAGTATTAAAATTCTCTTTGGTTTAATGACATATAATGTGATTAATCAATTATTGATCTGTTTGCATCATGTCATGTGAGTTTTGTGATTATTGTACGGCAGTGGCAATAGCAATGGCCTTGAGAAATCTATGTCAGTGTCACGCACAGTGGATGGCGCCATAGATTATAGAAGTATAAATCCTATAGATGGCGCCCGGCGTGATAACCGCTGCCAGCTCAGCGTGAGCTTCTGCACATTATTGCCAGTCATGTGAGCACGTGAGCTATGTGTCCGACACATCTTGAAGTTACTTCAATACTTCAAGTTGTAGCCAGTTGCCACCATATTTATTCATTCATTCATTGAACTGTCTATAACTTTAATATTTCAATATGATAACAATATGCATAGTTAATTAGATTCGTTTATAAAATTCAAAAGAGGTTTTAATAGTGAACTCAAAAATCACATAAATGTTGTGATTAGGTACATTAATAGTTTAATATTCTACGACTTTACGTAATTTTATTAGGACGTTATTCAGTCTGTTTATAGTTTACACCTTGTTTGCAGCGGCGGATAGCTCCTTGAGTTGTCCTTACTCCTTATAGCTCCATTACGTACGATGCCTTCCACTTTAAACAGATACGTTAATCTGACCCTATGTTTCCTCGTCTACATTGCCATAATAATAAAAAAAGTCCTTTTATCTTTAACCTTGATGTTGTAGCTTTGGTACAAAAACAAAGCCTTCTTCTTACTAATAATCACGTGTTTGCGATCAGGCGTGACATGGCAATACGGGGCCTTAAACATTATGGCGGGTATTTTCCGTAAAAATATGGAAAAAAATAATGATTTTCTTTGCATATTATTTAGCTCCCGGCAAAGCAAGTAAGTACAGCTACAAAATTAAAGTAAATAGATAGGCATCTTAAAATGAGATACAAAAGTCGTTGCCGGAAAAGGTCGAGATTAATTATATTATCATTCTAGGTATCAATAACAATATTTTATCAGTAAAATACTGTAACTATGGAATGACATCAATGACATTCACGATGCGTGTCCTCTGCAATGCTCCCACTCTAAAGATAACACAGGTCAACCGGCACTCATCGGGCACACGCCCAAATGTATTCTGTCTGTAACACTACAGGAGTTGAAAAGTTACAAAACAATTATTTCACTCGTTCTTAGCAACACACTATCGAAAATTATGTAAAGTATTGGAGTTCTGGTCTGTGACGTAAATGGTCGGGGCCGCCAGCCGCGTCCGGCTATGACTTCTAATAGTAACTAGGCACTTGCTCATATTTATACACCCGTTCATCGCGATACTTACGATTTACCTATTCGGACACTTTAAACTCCTCAGATGGTCTGGCTTAAAAACAATAAAATATGACTAAACTTTAAAAAAGCGAGAATTTCTCTTTCTAAATTTTCTGAATTGTTACATCTTAATAATTTTCAAAACATACAATATTTATCATTGTGTTTCGAATGTACAATCTCCCAGGTGAACAGTTTTTACAAGATTCCGAATAGCTTTAAACTGCATCTGAATTAAGTGGTAATGCTAGACCAATTTTGAAGTAACTTTGACACAAACGACATGCCTTAATTCCCGCAAGTATGTAATAAATACCTACATGCAGGTGTCTTGCGGCGCCCATTTACTTGAGATAAAGGCTCTAAGAGAGCTGTGACGTGTGCAAATGGGCACACGTATCTAAACCAACAAATCTGCCACATAATGCCTAAGCATGACCACAAGCTCACAGTAAACTGACTGAAGTGACCGCTATGGTGTTATGTATGGGGGGTCAGTGAAAATACGGGAGGTAAACAAACATTCAAATCGTCATTTGTTGGGAATGGGCCGTCCATTCTATGGCATTATGGGTGTTTAATGTTCATCGAGCGCTTGTCGCTTAATATCACGTCATGACCCTCTTGATCAGTTTGCTGACCTTATTACGATATGATGGCACGCCGGGCGACGAGTAATCTTTTTAATAATCCTAGAAGTTACGCGGCAATTATAATATAATTCATATTTACAATAATATTATATTATGTAATAAACTATTATGTCTTGTTTAGGTTATGATATCTTTAACTTGGTTACGTGGATTGAACGTGACAATAATGTTATTATAATAAAATGTTTCGGTTCAGAAACTTATCAGTAATCTAATAATTAAAACTCATGTACCTATCATATAAGGATTATGCGTAAATGCCACCACCTGTGTTCTCTTTACTTGCATGAACGTGACTATGTAGAATAGTTTATCTTATCATTTCTTTCTAGAATTACTTACGTTACTCAGTGCCCTTTTTGACGTAGCTTAGATTTTTTCTCTTTTATATTAATAACTTACTAACATTGCTCGCAGCTCCGCCTGCGTGAAAAAGTTTTTCCGGGATAAAAAGTAATCTATAGCACTCAGGAGTAATATAGCAACCTATTAGCGAAAGAATTTTCATAATCGGTTCAGTAGATTCCGTTACTAAGATTGGCGCGTACAACCAAACAAACACTCTTCAGCTTTATAATATTATATAGTATATTATTATCTATCTATATATTTAAAAATGAATCTTCAAAATGTATGTAAGCGCATAACTCTAGAACGACTGCACCAAATTGGATAATACTTTTTTGTTGTGTTCGTATGTTCAGGAGAAGGTTTGTCAAATAATTTAAAAAAATCTAATTTTTTTTTATCTCGTAATATTATGAACAGTGAGTGAGTGAATGAGACAGAATTCTTTGAGAGATCTTCAATATATTGACAAAACATTAACAGATTGATGTTTGAAAGATTGGCGTTCAGTTTACATTAATTCATATACAATTCGACATTGGCAGAATCATGTTATTCATGAAAAAATACCAGCGGTGAGGCGTCAAAATTTCGGTCAGGCATTAGGTACAATAGCTATCTGGGTTTTTCCATCTTAAAAATTACTCAGTCGCAGCTCGGAGTCAGGAAGTTGGCGGTGTGATACCCCCGTGCCTCGGAAAGCACGTAAAGCCGTTGGTCCTGCGCCTGATCTCTCTCCGGTCATGTCGGATTGCCGTCTCACCGGACTATGAGAGTAAAGGAATAGCGAGTGCACCTGTGTATTGCGCACTTGTGCACTATAATATCTCCTGCGTATCTGGCTGATCTCCGTTAAGATTGGCCGCCGTGGCCGAAACCGGCTAGAAAGGGATATATATAATATATACAATAGCTATGGTCAAATTATTAAATTGTAATTTTAGTCTCATTTTTAATTTGACGGGTTAATCACTTTCGGTCATTTACATCAATGCTTTCTATACATCAAATGTGTCAATATATGGAATTTGGGAATTATTGATACTCCAACTGACTTGAATTTACCGGAAATGCTACATTTCCTTAGTCCGCGACTGGAAAAAAAATGGCGGCACGAAGTTCGCCGGGTTAGCTAGTATTTGTATAAATATTAAAGCGGAAACATTCAGTACTTTGTTCTCTTTACTCGCAAGTAGTAGAATGAAAACTTCCCCCTCTACGAACGGGGATTTACATAAAAGGTGCGTCACGTATGAGTCGTAGATACCGACACGTGACATGTGGCCGCAGTTTGTAAAATATTTTCTCAAATCACAAGTTCAACAATGAATATTCTAGAATCGAGCGGAAAATGTGCGGGGACACGACTGACTACAAGACAATTTTATGTTATTACTTTTTCTAGTTGTTTAAGACGTAGAAATGTATATAAAAGGCTATTGCAAGAAATAAAGATAAATATTTTATGTAATTAACAGTTTTATCCAGTAACTAACGTGAAAGTCCTGCGGAATTAAGCCCCTACTATGTATTTTTGCGGGATAAAAATAGCCGTTACCCTAATTTCATACGTTTCTGCGTTTATTTTTAACAAACGACCAAATCTTAACCACCCAACAGCTTAACTATCCTTCGCATTATGATTATTGGGAAAACATAGTGCAATATATAAAATATTAGTGCAACAACTTTAATTTCATTAGTTAGTTTTATTATGAAGTACATAACTACCTATAATAACCATTATTTAATTTAAAAAAAAGCATAATGTTACATGTAAATAATATCAAGAACAAATTACAAAAAACAAGAAGCCAGCAAACAAAATTCGATTTATTTATCTACTTCGAGCAAACTTCATTTTTTCCTCCCACAGTTCGGTAGAAAAGTTAGTAGGTAAATAACATACACGGAAACTCGTGATTTAACCGCGTACTTTGCGTAATTGTAGTTGTGACCTTAATTCCAATGGCCTTTGATGGCAAAGAATTGTGTCCTCGCTTGAAGATAAGGACAACACCAGGATGAGCAAAGCTTCAACTTCAACGAAAGTGAATACTTTCGTTGCTTTTGAATTTTTATTTCAGTATATTAATCTCATAGTTAGTCATAACTCATAACCAATTTACGTCATTGTGTTGTCATGTGACGTCGGAAGTGAATTGTAAATTATAATTTATTCTTTGGCATGAACTTTGCCTTAAGGCACAGCTGTCACGTTAGTTTGATAAGATAGCATTAGCGCATTCTTAATTATTCAGGTTTGTGAATTAATAATATACTTAATGTCACGGGTGGAAAGTTTAGTTTAAAATGTACTATTTTATACCCACTACTAGAACCAATAACACGTTATTATCATTAATTGAATAACAGTTATGCATCACGTTATCGGATACAGGAACAATTTCATTGATAATATTTTTACCACATGACAGTTATCATTACAATAGGTTGTTTATAATAAGTAACTATGTTAATATGTGGTTTTTATCGCCCAATTAGTAAACTATTTAATGAGTTTGGGTACAATAACACATCAATCAATTAAGTAACATTTAATAACTTTTTTACAATTAGTCGATGCCTAATAAAGATATATACACCAACAGGAGCTGGACAATATAATTCGGGTATGCTTATAATAAATTGAGAATGTATGTAAATAAAAGGTCACCAGAAAAGCGCTCCTGGATAGCTAAGGCAGGCCTTGGACAGAATATTATAGGCATATAATTTTTTTTTCATTAATATTACCTAGCACGTTAACCAAAATAGGTTCGTCATCCCTGGACTATGGCCTATGGTATACAATATTTTAATTATAAAAATCTTAAGTAAAGACTTCAATACACCTTGTACCATTGTCTTTTGGTGGAATTCTCCAACGCCCCCAATCCAGTTGTAACCTTGTAAGTGTTAATTCTCACATGCATTTCCTATTATCTGATTACCCTAACGTTTCGCACATAATCTGTGGCAATATAATGTTTTCAAAAATCTGATAGGATGATAATAATACGCATGTATTATCGGGTAATACCCACGGAGTAAAGGTAATAACTATTGTGCAGCGATGACGTAAGCCATTTGACAACTGTAAAAGGCATAACTTTGCTGTAATCGTGCACTAACTTTGCATTATTGTCTATATTTGATCTGTTTGCAGCGTACCTGTAGGTGAACCCAAAAAATTGGTATACCTACCTAATGATAAAACCTGCAAGTAATCTAATGATTGGAAGTTGAAATTCGAAACTACATACTTAGGCCCCGTTTTTTCAACTGTAGTTATCTTTTTGTCAGGGTGTTATTAAGCTGGACGTGCTCGCAGCAACTGGAGCACTCGAAGCGAGCGCTCCAGGTACTGCGGCTCGAGCGCAGTTGAAAAAACTCGGTCTTAAAGTAGTTCAATAATTAATCATAACAGTACAAAGCCAGATCATATTACATTTTCAAGAAAGGCATAGGTTCCCCTGAAGACATTCATTGTGTGAAACTCTATACTTCAATGCACACTAATACATTGTGTTTGAGTCGGGTCACGTCGGAACTTACCAAAATCAATAAAGGAGTCCGAGATTACTATCGCTGTTTTGACGTTTCTTAAATGCTACGGCAATAACATGCATTTTTGGGCGGCAAAAAATATTATACACAACATGTCCTCTAAGTCTGGGTACAAAAAAAATCAGCTATTTTGTGTGGAAGAAAATGAAACAAACTAAAACGAAATCTCCGCCGTAACGATCCACTGTTCGGCGCTAATTTGGTTGCTAGACGGGAGTTCATATAAAATTCACACACCAGTTCACTCCACTGACATACTAAATTACTTCACTTTGTAGCTCTTCGGTGAATAAAGGCCGTGGGGCCAGACACCCCAATATATCTACCAAGTACGAAGCTTTTGTTCGCGGCTTCGCCGCGTGTTTTTCCGGGATTAAAGTCCCGCTTAATATTTTCCCGGGATAAAAACTAGCCTAAAACCTTCTTAGGGTCTCAAATTATCTCCATTCCAAATTTGATTGAAATCCCTTCTGTAGTTTTGTTTATCGCGTACAGACACGGCGGAGGACTTTGTTCTATAGGCAGGTACTATGTAAGAAGGAAGGAAGGAAGGATGCAGGTAGCCGCCCACGCGCGGTGCCGCACTAATGCAATTTTTGTGTCTTGAAGACACGCCTAAAAAGTCTTTACCTAATATAATAATGCTGTTTATTTGTATTTATCAACGAGATATATTATAAATCGCTATATTAATATCTACGGTTGGCGGGCTAATTGAATTAAGCGAAAAATTTTAACTGTGTATTAAAAACAGCAAAATGTGCTGATTTCAAATATGTATAAAACTCAACGTCGCAAAAGTCAATTGGGCCGTGAACCGTCGATATAATCAGTTTTTTTCTACAACGTGAAATATATCTATATTCTGCGTTGTAATAGAGATTAACACCTGAAATACATTGTAATAGGTAGATATTATAGAATAATACCAATGTACTGATAATTATAATAGCTTTCACATAGTTATTTTCTTAAAAATATAGTAAGAGCAACAGCATACAAGAACCTACATATTATTATGATTTATGATTATGAATTTCATTATTAGTTGTAATTACAGTACCAAAAATAAGGATATGATATATTATTGTTCAAATTAGACCCAGTTGACTTGTGTTGAAGGTTTCATTTAAAACTGTGTGTCCTTTCCATTGAATGTTGTTCTGTTTGTTCGACACAAATCTTTGTAAATACTTATTGGCATTGATAAGTACTTATACAAATAAAACAATCGCACCGGTAGGGAATCAAAGTTAGCTGTTCTATATTACTTTATCAATGCATTGTTCTAATAGCCTGTTTTTTTCTTTGTTTAGAAATTATGTCCGACGACAACGATTTTATTGAGAAATCTAAGTGCGGAACAGACTAATTTGAAGAGTGTGCTTCAAGAGAAGATCCCCAAGGAACAGGAAAAGATCCGTGAATTCCGCAAAAAGCATGGCGCGACCAAAGTTGGAGAGGTCACCGTTGATATGGTAAGTCGCTCTTTCTTTTTATATTTCTCATTAACTATGTATAAGAAAGATTAATCGTGCAAATTTTTTACCTTTTAGTACTGAATTGTAAGTGTAACGTCAATTATACATCAAACCATCAGTACTCATATTATAATTATTTGTTATACTAAACCGGAGCTATAGGCCAGAACTGTGTCGATATCTGCAAATGAATGAGCGCGCGTTGACCTTGATCTTTGTTCCCAAATTCAATTATGTTTTAATCACACACTGTGCTGTCCGTAGCGATATTATAAAATAGAGGCTGAGTTAAATCAATTCTACCATTCAATTGCTGTATGTTCAATAAATAAATACGTCTGATATAACCTTATTTGATAAATAGGTACATTATAAGTGGTTAATGGTAAAGGACGTTTTACCTGTGACTGCCTCGGTGGCGTAGTTGTATTACGGTACGACTGCAAGGCTGAGGTCTCGGGTTCGATCCCCGGGTCGGGCAAAGTGATATTGGATTTTTTCTATTCAGTATCAGCCCGGAGTCTGGAATTTGTGCCCGGTATGGCGATAGGCTCGTCGCCCCCTATCACATCATGGGACGGAATACGCTTGGCGGAAAGTGGGTGCACTAGTTGCGCCTCTGCCTACCCCTTAGGGGATAAAAGGCGTGAGCATGCGCGTTATTTTTGTTGGACGATGCACCAGGATAATGAAGCAAATATTTTATATTTTTCACACACTATCTGTGACTTACGTACCTTACAGACTGAATATTATGTTTACACAGGTGAATTTTTCAAGTGTGATAGTAACTGGTTGCTCTGTAGGTAGATAACTTTTCAATTCAGTCAATAAGCCATTGAGTTTAGCTTTGTATAAAATAAAATAAGTAGGTACTATAAATAGTTATACCTCTATAATAATGTAATTGTTTTTTAAACTGTTGCAAAAACACGTGATGTAGTTTTTTTGCACGTGATGTAGTTTTGGAAATATTTTTAAATTATAAATCAGCTAAAAGGTATTGTAAAATGACTTGTACTAAAATGAATAGTATTGTTCTAGACAAAAAAAGTCATTTCATCGCTAAGTCTAGTTTGGACCACGCAAGTATATAATTTTTTCAGTCAAGTAGCGAATAATTTAGTAACTAAACGTGTCTGAACACCAGCAATTTAGTCGAACACAGACAAGTTTTGTTTCGAAATTACTCGCTATTCCATTAAAATACTTCGTGGTGAACTAGGCTTTATTTGTTTTACAATGTAGCATGGGGACTTTTTACTAAATATTTAATTTAACAATACATTACCAAAATGTCCCTGTAGTGTGGACTACAATAAACTCAAATTTATGATATCGTCCCGCGGCCAATTTATACGGCTATGGTGACAAACATTATCTGTATGGTTGTATTTTAATTCACTGATATCAATAACTTTTTGTTATGGTTTTAAGTACGTATGGGTTCTATGCCTATAATACTATTGTAAATGTACGTTATACGTGTAGTCCGAAGAGAACTTATAATACAACTGAAAGTGTAGTTGTAGATCGAAGGACTTCTATATATATTTTTGCCAGTGAACAATTTCCAAAAAAGAGTTCTGTCTCTCAATCACAATTACCTATTTGAAGTTAGGAAGAAGTGATTAACTGAAATACTAAGCAATAATAGTCTAATGTGTTGTAAATGCAGTCTAAATTGAATACATATTGTGCAGATGTACGGTGGCATGCGAGGCATTAAAGGCCTTGTATGGGAAACGTCTGTGCTGGATGCCGACGAGGGTATTCGCTTCCGAGGCATGTCCATCCCCGAGTGCCAAAAGCAACTCCCCAAAGCCAAGGGGGGAGAGGAGCCCCTCCCTGAGGGTCTGTTCTGGCTCCTTGTCACGGGAGAAATTCCTACAGAGGCTCAGGTCAAAGCAGTCTCAAAAGAATGGGCCCAAAGGTAAGAAATATACTTCTATTAACTATATTCATGGAAAATATATCGAAACTACTACTAGAATATGCTTCATAAAAACAGTAGACTAATTAAGTCTAATAATTGCCATTTGGGTGAGATCAGCACGGGACAAGATGGTTCGCGTATGGTCAGGGAGTATTAAGTACGTATAGACTGATTAAAGATTATTCAATTTGAAATGGTATGTTTATAAAATGAGAGAACAGAACAAGTACTCGCGTGTATATAAATAAATTTAATGGAAGGCAACAGGAGCTGCATAGCGTGTGTGAGGCGAATGATCGATCCGAACCGACGCGACGCGACGCGGCGTTTCGTCCGGAACGTTTAATGACTCATTTTAATACTTACGCCTATTATTTTATTATGTAATGGGGAATTTATTTTAATGAGTATCGTCAGGCTCTATAATATTCTTGCCTCATTTGGAAACTTAAATCCTCGCGATATACTATAAGTTTTAAAACTAATTTATTATACGTACTTATGTACACACGGGACATGAATAAGAACCAGATGGTTAATTTCACAAATTCCGGTATACATAGCAACAAAATACTCGTCTATTTCGAACCAGTCCTACATGAGAATAAGACGGCAACCTAGATAGTGAAAAGATGGCCAAGTCTATCGATCGTTGTGACCCGGTAGCATAAATAAATAGGCCGTTGCGGGGGGACGCAAGGGGTGCTACCTCAGCTGTAATTGTTTCATGGTATTATATAACAGGGGCGTAGTTACCGCCGCATGAGCAGCTTTAATAATACAGGGCGCTGGTGCTTTGGGGCATTTCTTGGCCCGTACGCTAATCTAAAGCGGATGTCCAAAAATCTCCCACAAATGTTGATACAGGGGTAATATCAAGGTGCACCACTGTTAGGTAGTAATGGTGACTGTTCCATTTGCAGAGCCGAGCTGCCCGCTCACGTGGTGACCATGTTGAACAACATGCCTAGCAAGTTGCACCCCATGTCACAGTTCTCGGCCGCCGTCACCGCCCTCAACAGCGAGTCCAAATTCGCGCAGGCTTACGCCGAGGGAGTACACAAATCCAAATACTGGGAGGTGAGTTATCTACGATTTTTATTTTTGTGTGTATCTTTAATTGAATTATGAATTGATCTTTATATTTTAGTATTATTTAAATCTTGTTAGCACCATATAGTGTAGTAACGAATTGTTCTGCAGTACGTGTACGAAGACTCGATGAACCTGATCGCCAAGCTGCCGGTGATCGCAGCGACCATCTATCGCAACACATACCGCGACGGCAAGGGCATCGGCGCCATCGACGACAACAAGGACTGGTCCGCAAACTACTGCACGATGCTGGGCTACGATAACCCGCAGTTCACGGAATTGATGCGCCTTTACCTCACCATCCACAGGTAAGCGTCGTTAACCGACTTCAAAAAATAAGGGTTTTTGTATAGTGAGTTTGTAGTGTATTCTATAATTTATCGGGTAATCACGATGAACGGATAGTAACGGATCTATGTAACTATCTGTTAAAAAATTGCATGTTTTGTAATTTAAAAAAAATACCTTATTCTTTTAGCTAAATAATAATATGAAAGATACACAATTGGCTTCTTGGTACCAAAGTTGTGAATACTTAGGTTTCAAGTTGCATATCTACGTATATGCATCAAGTTACTGAATAATAATAACTGTGCTTACTAATAATAATTAATAGTATTTACTGACTATCGTATTTTTATTTTGTCTCTCGCTTGGTACTTTAATTTTATTGTCAGAAGATTTGTATTTTGGGTAAAATTATGTTATTTTGCTTACGTAAGTACCGAGTTTAACAAATATTTCAGGTCTTGTGTCGCAATATTATCATAAATAATGTCTACATATTCTATGAAAAACCTATGTTGTTATTAAATATAGGACAATTGTATTGTCATGATTTTCAAAAGAAATGAGAATTTGACCATGGCTAAATGACACCAGTAATACAATAAGTTCTAGAAATCGTTGAATAGAATTACCTTTGAGAATCCATATTGTCTGTAACCGAGTGGGAAGCCGACAAAGGGACATTAGTTTCTTGTTAAACATCATTGTTACTCACGTTACGAGACTATCCCGCCTCACGCCCGCCACTGCAACTCCTATAAGCCAGGATCGGCAGTAGCACGCATTATATGACACCGGGCGGTAAAGCTCGGCGAGTCTCAGGGAACACTAATCTGTCTTAAACCCGCAACGAAATTAATCAAATAGAAGAATAGGGAGGAGTTACAAATATATTTTTATTCACGTTACATTAATATCCTGCTATTTGCGATCGTTTCATTGTTCTACTGACAGCGCACTCGTGCTGTGGTTACCGAGGTTCTTGGTTTAATTCCTGGTTCCAACAAAAAAATGTGATTAACACATATATAATGCCCAGGATGGTATTTACCTCCGATATCACGATAGGCTAGCTACCTATCATGCCGTGGGACGGAAATAAGTCCGGCGCGCCGTGCCTATGTACTCGCAGATAAAAAATAATGTATATTGCAAACAATAGTTATCATAACAATAACCACGTACAAATACATTTGAAGCGTTGCGAATGTATGTCAGAATGATCACATATTCCTGTGTTTGCTGAATGCGAATCATTATATTGCATGTTTGCATTGTTTGTGAGCGATGTTGGCTCGTTTTGTCAATGTAATTGTGTTGGTTTGTACGATCTTATTTCCTTAAAAACGAGTCTTCAAATAATCCAAATAAGTTCATTGTATTACAATCATTTACGCATACAATATTACCTACTTCTTTCATCAAGAACACATTGATGAACTTTAACCAATACCTAATCTTATTACTTATAGATTAGGTACGTTAATGTGTATTTCTTATCATTTTATATACTCTGAACTACTTATTTTCAATATCTATTGGTTTTAAATATGCATTGGCCAAGAGACTTGTGTAGTGGAAACATCTCGCTATTTCTTTCACACGCATGCGCTATAACGTCGGTGACGTCACTTCTTAGTGCACCATATTTCTAGTGCTTGAAAGTTACCAGATATCTATGTTTAATTCCATTTATTAGAGTGAAAATATTGTAAATTTGTGTTACATTTTACGTTAAAACAAACACTTTAACTAATAATAACAATTGATAAAATCAACTTAAGTAATCGAATGACACCTTATTGAATCAACAATAAAATAACAGCCCAAATAGCATACTGTTGATTTAAATATTAGCGTATGTAGAACATCGATGAACACTGAAGATTGACGCAGGACATTCTATTTCATACTTTAAAGAAACCAATAGCAAATGTGGATGGTGTGCGTTTATCGGCCTACATTTATTTGCTCTGCGAAATGAATGCTTATTAAACTAACATTTTTCATAACATACTGCGCGTAGGGACGACCCACGCGTATTACGTAATGAATCACGTGTTAAGATGTGACCAATTTTATCATTACCTACACCGTTTACACGAATTGCTGAATTTAACAAATTGTGAAATAAGTTCATACACAATCTCATGTTAACAATAACTAAAAGTATTTGCATACAAGCGTCATGTGTGTCTGTCACGCTGTCACGTAAAATGCTCGTTACTAATAAATAAGTTCGTGTATGAGTTGCGTGGAATTATTAAACAGTAATAGATCACGGCATTCGCGCTTGTTGCTAATGTATCTGTCCTCCACCAGTTACGTAACATATCTTAACACATGCGAATGCTATCTAATGCCTGTAGCACTAACTAAAATATGTTATCATGTATTCACTTTATCAAGCTTGTAATCCTGGATATGAAGCTACGATTGTATTCACAAGTGGAGCTGATATAAAATGTATGAGATAACGTCAATTTTATGTAATATGATCTCCATTGTTTACGACTTGATGCCACGTAAAAGATTATATACTAAGTTACCGACAATTATGGCGCGGCACGATATTTTACCATATCGCCACTAAATAGCTAAGGATCCGGTTCACTCGCATTAATTTTATTTTAGCCTTTAAGCAGTTTTGATCGTACAAAGTTGATTAATGCGACACTTAATATGTATAGACGTTTCGTTCCACTTGGAGTTACAAAGATAACACGTGAACCTCATGAAATATTTATTTTTAATTTACGAAGTGTAAACTGATGACGTATTTGGAAGGAATGCGCAGCGTTAAATGCTGTGTATTCATTCTCTCCTCACACTGTATTTCGTTATCATTATTTATTATTTACTGACAAACGAAGGCGATAATCGCTGGGCATTCCTTTTCTTAACAAAGTTGCAATTCAGAGCATATATAGATAGTTCCTGTATTTAGTTGTTTAAAGATTAAGTCATTTTTTGAAATATAGCTCATGTGTTATTAGCATTATTAGTATGCACGCCGTCTTACCTTTAATGAAACAATAAAACTATAAATCCTAATACTCATGATTGTTTATTTACAAGTTTATGATTCTTTGTGCTTTACTGATTAACATCATAACATAAAATGCTAGTTTTAAGTGAGAAAAGCGACGTCAATAGTTTTATCTATGAAACAATATTTTAATTTATTTCACTGCACACGTTATACATTACAAGTCCGAACATGCAGTACGTAAATGTTAATCGCAATACGCTCAGTTACATAACCACGTGTTTAAAATGTGATCAGTTTGATGAACATTGCATTATGCTTGTCCGTAGCGACCACGAGGGTGGCAACGTCTCTGCCCACACCACGCATTTGGTGGGATCCGCACTCAGCGACCCGTACTTGTCTTTCGCCGCCGGACTCAACGGTCTTGCTGGACCTCTGCACGGCCTTGCCAACCAGGAGGTAAGATTCATTTATAATCCACTTTTTGACATGTATGTTCTGTATGGCTCGCCCCTATCACATCATAGATGTGAACACTATCGCTTAATCGGGCACAGCTTCCAGACTCCGCGCTGGTACTGATTAGAAAGCCCCAATATTTCTTTGATCCGGGACTTCAGAACGGTGGTCGTACCAAGATTAATTCGTATAATTGTAAAAATTGTTTCAATTTGCCAATGGCGAAAAGCGAGCGCACTAATTTTGCCTCTGCCTACCCTTTCGAAGAGGAAAAACATTAGTATGTGTGTGTGTGCTCTCAATTGGTTGTAATGTGATTTCGTGCATGGTGCAGCCATGTACCAAGTGTCCCTTTCGAAATATTCTCTGTACAGAATATTAAATTTACAAATACTCATCTAATTTGTATTCAATGATGGCAATGACGTTGATGTTTAATTTTATATATAAACTGAGTACGAGTTTTTTAATCAATTGGTTGTTCACTGTTTAAGCAAATATGTTAATATTAATAGGCACAATTTCCTGCCCGGCCCCGGTGTGAGTTCAAAGTATACACCGCGCGATACGAACTACCACTGTTTTTGGGCGACCTTAGGCTCCGGTGATGACGTCATTCATACAAATATAGCACAATGGTTCGGTTACTGTGCTTGTTATTTATGAATAAACATAAATGTTTTCAAAACATAATACTACTACATGGTACTTACTTATATTAATGTGAATAAACCTAAAGCTGCTTGGGATATTAGATCTGAAACATAATTTGGCAGTTTTATTCCCAACCGAAAGTTATTTAAAGTACGTATTTCAACTTCTATTAATGAAGAATTTTTCTATCATTGATTATGCGGTGGCATAGTGGCTGAAAACTTGATGCTAAGTTAGACTAAATCGCACATTCATCCGGTCGACAATGGGAGATGAACGGTAGACAATAACTCGATCAGATTATGCAAATTGAACGCTTTCAACATGGTCATGTTTATTTTTTATACCTACATGAACGTTCTAGACATCCATGAACTTGTATGGTTTGGAGAAATTAGGCTTACCTAATACATTAATTTAAGTGATTGATATAGAAAATATTTTAAAATATGTTTTTAAAATCTATACGCTATTCAGTGTATAAAATGAAATTCTTTTAAAGTAACTACTTATTTTAATTCCTTTTAGCAGATATTATTTGGACATAGTAACATGAAACTATAAAAAAGAAAGAAAGAAAAGAAAATATTGTTATATTATATAATTCAATATTGTTCCTTCTCTAACGTTACGTTTACAACGATTCATCAAAGTCATGTGAATATATCAAACAAAAATTCCAAGATCCATCATCCATCACAAAATGATAACTAGAAGATCTTACTTACTTTATCTCTTAGTAACGATGTTATGAAATCAGATGATGTAAGTTCGTATCCATGTGGATATTCCTACAATGTTTCAATACTAAATCAAAATAAAATATGCAGAGAAAGCTTTATTGCTTCTTGATAAGGTAAAAACAAATGTTTCACTTTGAATATAAGTATCAATATTTTCGCAATGCTATTTACGATCTCAATCGAATGTGATAAAATAGCAACTAACTGCATAAAGCCGACAGAGACAGAAGCACTCTTCAAGTAAAAATAAATAAAAATATACAGAGATTTATATATATAGGTATAGATAATTCTTAATCATAAAATTAATTAAGTTTAATGCCTAAATAATCCCGTACGTCATATTTTAGAAATTAGAGTCATCTGAATTGTTGGTATTTATTTACGAATATAATACCTATTATATTTTTTGAACCTAGGTGCTTGTCTGGCTGGAGAAACTCCGCAAACAGGTCGGCGACAACTTCACTGAGGAACAGCTGAAGGAGTTCATCTGGAAGACCCTCAAATCTGGACAAGTGGTGCCTGGTTACGGTCACGCCGTACTGAGGAAGACTGACCCCAGGTGAAAAGATAAAAAAATCAAAAATTACGGAGTTGTGGCCATGCTGAACGATTTAATTGACATTCTTGAAAACGTACCATCTAAGAGAGTTTTGGTTTGTAGTTCGGCCACGTCTCCCAAATCTGATGATATCAAATTATAACATAATAATGTAGTCCATGGCTATAGTAAATTACTTGGAGTTGATAACTGACCAATCTTTCGTTGTATATACTTGCTCACGTTTGCTATGTTTAGGTACACGTGCCAGCGTGAGTTCGCCCTGAAGCACTTGCCCAACGACCCGCTGTTCAAGCTGGTCGCTGCCGTGTACAAGGTGGTGCCCCCGATCCTCACCGAGCTCGGCAAGGTCAAGAACCCGTGGCCCAATGTAGACTCGCACTCTGGTGTTCTCTTGCAGGTAATGTTACAAATAACGTAAACGGCATTTAATTTTTTTTTTCATAAAATATCAGATTTTATTAACCGTCAGTGCACACCACTACATAGGTGCATTTTTTCAAACATGGCGATTCAATTGTATAGACTGGCGAAGAATAATCGTGTTTCGTCAATTGGTATCTGAATGGCACGTATTATTAGGTGCAGTGGATTCAGTACCATGCCCGTATATGAAGTTTTCGATGTGTGGTGAGTGGTGAGATGAGTAGTGTATTCCGTTTCCAGTATTACGGTCTGACGGAGATGAACTACTACACGGTGATGTTCGGCGTGTCGCGCGCGCTGGGCGTGCTCGCGCAGCTGATCTGGTCGCGCGCGCTCGGGTTCCCCATCGAGCGGCCCAAGTCTCTCAGCACCGACCACCTCATCAAGCAGCTCGGC
Organism: Sphinx pinastri; assembly: GCA_947568825.1. NCBI lineage: Eukaryota > Metazoa > Arthropoda > Insecta > Lepidoptera > Sphingidae > Sphinx > Sphinx pinastri. Next base: position 14,343,285 of record OX387614.1, on the reverse strand, counting down.
AAGTAAGCGCCGCCACGCGTCCTCACGCCTCGCCAACATCTACTAGGGCGCCACTCACGGGTACCGAATACGCTTCGATTAGCCGCACGCGCCAATGCCCTAGTATAGTTCAACAGTATGATTCACACGAACACCAAATGTCAATTATGTTTATTTTGTTCAATTGTGATTGAATATTTAAATGTTCCGAAATTTTATCAGTAGTTTTAAGTCTAGTGATTTTCTATTTTGTTTAATTATTTTTATAATTATTGTTGCATAGTTGTATTAAGAATATATTCTATGATTATCGATTATACCTTTTGTATTAATTGTTATAATTCAATTTATTTACGTTATTATAAGAAGGTAAGAATCATGTTAATTATATGAATAATTCTGTTCAGAAAATAATCGCGTTACAACGATATAAATCGCATAAAGTGTTAATTGACTAACTTGGTGGTGTGATTCAACTGCAATTCCCACATAGGTTCTAGAACTGGACAGTAGTCGAAACTGCGTTTCGAGTCGTTTTAATATTAAAGGTTTTAGCGGATTTTTTAAAGATAGTGGTAGTGTGCCGTGCACACTGTCGTATTTTAAAATTAGATCAATAAAGATGATTGTTTCGAAAAAGTAATCAGCCATTCATTACCAATTGAATGGTCGGTGTTTAAGTATTTTTTCCCTTTATTGTACTTAGCTTCGTGCTAACGGTCTTAATAGGTACTTAGATAAATAATTAGCTCATCAGACAATAAGATTTACTGTGACTTCTACGGTTAAAACATTCTTTTAGTAATTTATTTAATCATGTTTAAATATTGCTTTTATTTATTATCAAGTTACCAAAGTACTTGTATAATTGTTAACAGACACGTATTGTAGTTTTCCCTGTAAAGCAATATTAACAATGCCTAGTGGATGAATTACGTGAAATATAATAAAAACATAATATTGTAATTGCATTTCTTCTGTGAGTATTGTTGATATCGCGTGTAAATGAATGTTCATTATTTTGTCATTGTTACCCATACTTATTGTTCATTAATTTACCGTTTGCATTAATTTATTACCATCTTTTTGGCATCACCAACATTTCACAATTTGACAATACTAAAATAAATTGGTATGGTGTAGTAAAAATGTGTTTTTCTTTGGACCTTATTCATATTATTATTGTGTGCCCGCAACTTCGTACCTATATGTGAACTTAGATAAATCTCTTCCGGTTTCCCATCATCATCAGCCCGTTGCAGTCCACTGCTGGAAATAGGCCCCTCCTAAGATACGCCCCAGAGCTCGGTCTGCTGCTTTATGCATCCAGTCGCTGCCGGCCCTCTTGTGCAAGTCGTCCCGCCATCTGACCAGAGGGCGTCCCACGGTTTCCCATAGTATTATATTTTTCTTGATATCTACTTTTAATGAAACAAACCCTCCCTATATTCAGCTTCCAATTATACTTTTTCCATGTGTAAAAACTACTTGAAAATCCGTTTAGTAGCTACTCGGTGATACGAGAAAGGGTAATGACATCCTATGTATGTAACCATTTACTGACCCACCTAGTTCTGCTGTTATATGTATACACTAGCTTTTGCTAGCGGCTTCGCCCGCACGAAAGAGTTTTTGCGGGATAAAAGTCCCGCTATACATTTTCCCGGTATAAAAAGTAGCTTAAAACCTTTCCAGGGTCTCGAACTATCTCCATACCAAATTTTATCGAAATCCTTTCGGTACAAACTATACAAACTTTGCCACCCCCTTTTACCCTTAGGGGTTGAATTTCGCAAAACCCCGTCTTAGTGCGCGTTTCACCTACGTCCTAAAAGGAACCCCATGCAAAATTTGAGACTCCTAGCACTTTTAGTTTGAGATTTTGTGATGAGTGAGTGAGTGACCTTTCGCTTTTATATATGTATATAGCTATATATAGATAAAGATTATATCTTGGTATGAAAATTACTGATAATTGTCATTGGATCCTAAACAGAGATTAATAATAATTAACAGTTGAGGAATTACTTTAAAAATAATGTATAACCATTTAAGATTCAAGGTAACTATTCATTTATTTTAATAACAAAATAGAAGTAAATTATGTATACAACATATGTATGTGTCAATTGGACGGCTTATATTAAGTGGTCTTGCCACTTTCATATGATTTTCCTTTGTATTGCTATTTCTTAGCTTAGCACTTAGTAATTGACTTTGGTTTATCTTCTCTATTAAATATAATTGGTCTGATTAATCTATGATTTGTTGTCTGCCTTAACTGCAGATACTTCTGGTTCAATTGTAAATTCTCCCCTTCTAGCTTGATCATCTGGATGCAGTTCATCATCAATGATGTCTCCAAATGAATCTACTTTCGAACCGGAATCTCTTCTGAGTCCATAACTAGTTCCTCTTTCTTCGATCGATATTCGCCGTGCTGGTAATTGCGAGCCTGATATGCGCCACTCGTCAACTATGAGTAGATGCTTGCTTAAATCCCAACCTATTAAACATGAATGTTAAATGTGGTAGTGTCTATACTTTTTTGGGCGATAGTTATGACTGCCGTGGTGGCGTAGTTGTATTACGGTACGACTGCAATGTCAAGGTCTCTGGGTCGTTCCCCGGGTCGGGCAAAGTGATATTGGGTTTTTCTACTCTACTTCAGCCCGGAGTCTGGATTTGTGCCCGATATGGCGATAGGCTCGCCTCCTATCATATCATGGGACATGGGAAAAATTGTTGTGGCTCTGCCTACCCTTTCGGGGATAAAAGGCGTGAGTGTATATGTATATAGTTACGATCATGATGTCTTTTTCAGCCGTCAAGCTACATTATGCTGGCACTGTTGTGTTTCTGTTTAAAGGACAGTAACCGGGTGTAATGTCTAGTGTATGTATGCCTATTACTCGACTCACCATCCAATTGCATAAAGAATAACATGTAGGTTCAGAACAATTTATATTTTGTACACCTTGAACTTCATAGGTACACGTGGGTTTTATATTATGTTTTATAAACTTTTATGAATGTTTTCTGAAATAACTATTGTGTGTACATGCTAGAGTTTGTTCACTCATTGACGATTGTTAAAATACCTTTAAAAATTGATAAGAATTACTTCATCGTTCTGTTTAAGGCTTACCCATGTGTTTCAACGCAGGATTAATTCTATTCCATTCTTTTTGTACAATTTTATCAACATGTTTCATCAAATCATAGGAAGGCGTGTATCTCAACCCGCTAAGCAATGTACCATTTGTCTCTTCGCGACTCCATTCAACTGATTTCAAAGTGTGACAAACCTTCGCAAACGGATTTGGATTTGCAGTGTTTTCCAAAATTGCCTAAAAAATATTTAATAAATTTATAACATACTTAGATTTCTGAAATTTGATATCATAACCATTGATATAGCAAAAAAACCCAAGATTCACAGTTCCTTGCAAATGAGACATCAATAAGCATCGTCCATAAAACAAACAAAAAATTACAGCCAGAATAGGGTTGGAGATGAGGTGAAAGCCAGAATTGTGGCCGGCAATAGATGCTTCTATTCTCTCCGTAAACTCTTTCGCTCGAAGCACCTTAATGCAAAATCTAAGCTGTCCATCTACAAGACCATTATCCGCCCCGTTACCGTACACCCATAGGTGGGGTGTGAAAAACGGTCACTAACAGTGATGGAAACCGAAAAACTGGCTGTTTTCGAGAGGAAAGTACTACGCAAAGTCTTTGGACCTGTCAAGGACGCAAGCGGTGACTTCCGTATACGGATGAATCACGAGGTGATTGCACTGATGGATCAAGAAACAATTGTCAGATTCATCAAGTCGCAACGTCTTAGATGGGTTGGACACGTGGAGAGAATGGATAGCAATCGGGCACCCAAAATAATGACTGACTGGAAGCCGCAGCAAAAGAGACCTAGGGGAAGGCCGAAGAAGAGATGGTGCGACTGCATCAATGAGGATCTCAAGGCTCTTAGAAGGTTTACCAACTGGAGGAGGATAGCCAAGGATCATCGCGCATGGCAGTCCATTATAGATGAGGCCAAGACCCACAAAGGGTTGTAGCGCAGAAGAAAGTAAAGTAAGTTTTCCATCTTAAAAACTACTCAGTCGCAGCTCGGAGTCAGGAAGTTGGCGGTGTAATACCCCCATGCCTCAGAAAGCACTTTGAACATGATTTTGACCCCCTTCAAAACGTCGGATTAAATCGAAATTTGGCATACTTATGAAGGAACGATGACAATTCAATATTTAAAACTAAAAAAATAAAAATAAATGTTTAAAAAACTAAAAAACGCTTGTATAGAAAATCCAACTAAAAAATAAAAAATAAATTTGAATTAAGAATAGTGTAAAAAAAAACAATAAACTCTTTTACTTGCCGGAGGTATCCCATCCTCTGAATGTTCTTGATGTAAAATTTTAATCAGAAAATTTTCACTTTTTTGACGTCCGTTTGACACGAGGGACGGAATACTAATGAAATGAGCGCACATTTTGTTAATTGTGCGCTTTTTTTTCGCGGACGCTTTTGAGAAGCTGATTGCGTATCTTGGTTTTTTTTTTCTATATCAATGATCATAACGTAATTTTTTGCTCTTACCAATGGTTCGCCATTTATAGAACAGGTGACAATAGACAGTAGCACAGAGTGAAAATATGCACACAATGTGTCTGCTGTGGTCGCATTCTCTCTGAGTAGTACAAACATTACTTTCTGTTGGACATCAGGTAGCAACATATAACTTCTGTCTTCATAAATCTCTTTGATTCGTTTTATGTGTAATGCGTTTGGATTATCCTTTGTAACATCTTTTATGGATTGTCCAAGTTTTATTGTAAATCCACAAACCTTCTCATCTGCAGGAAAAATGGTATTTAAGATTTTATATTTAATTGTGGGTAAAAAATAACCTTACTTGTTAACCTTTTGCTACCTAACATATTAGGTCCCATCTGATAAAAGAAGATTGGTTCTTTTCGATTTATATCAGAAACTGTAGCAATTACTTCATTCTCAAGATACACATCAATTAGTTGCAAAAACCTTGGTTCGTTTAGCGTCTTTAAGCACACTGCTCTCACAGCAAAATAATTGAAAATTATATGCAGTACTATCATTAGAATAAAAATTAGATTGGAATCCCTGAAACAAAGTATTTATAATTGTGTAGAAATTTTACACAAAATTTTTACAAAGCATTCACAAGAGAATAAAAGAATAAGCAAAATTAAACACTATAATTAATTAAGCAAGTAGAAAAATGTTCTAACCCAAACAGAGAGATAATAAAAAGAGCAGTAAATGAAGCAATTAGATTAACAGCGGTTTCCTGTGCTGAATCTTTGGCAGATACATCGGCCAAGTTCCCACGGAGCGCGTGGTGTTGCGTCATTGCAGCTCTAGTAGCTCCACCTGCAAGATATATGCTGCTGTTGCAAATATATTATAGAAATTTTAATATTCTGATTAGATTACTGCCATATCTTACGATATACAATCCACCTACTGCATTACAACACACCCCTCAAAGGTAGATTTGATTACAGTTCTGATAACCAGTGATTATGGCTAATAAAGTCTGTAGATTACACAACATTGTCAAGGTACTATGCAATCGAAATTTGTAGTTAAACCAGTGTTTATATAGTTACAACAACTGCAGAATTTAATGATTGCATGCAGTCTATGATTGAGGTACACTGCAATTTCACATTAACTCACTTGCAGATTTAATGTCAAATCTATTTCGTTTGCAGGCTATGGTGACCAATGTCCAATAGAAATTGTCAAAATCATCTGGATAAGCCTTTGGAGAATGTGTTGATTATAAATTATAATTAATACAAAAAAAACAATAAAAGTATTTAGATAGTTGAAACATAACAGAATACCTTTACAGTGGCTAGTAAATTATCAATAATCTATAATAGCATAGATAATTAATTAATGTAATGGACACAAAAGAAATATTGATACCTGCTACTCCAACAATAGCTTTTAATAGAGTACTGGTACATAATATAATAGTAGTATAATTTTTAAACAGTGGCAGTGTCAGTTCAATACACATTGCAACATCGTTTAAAAAGTCAGCACATAGTCTCCATTTCTTACTGTATGCATCTAAATATGTACTGCAAAAAATGTTTGTGTTAATATTTCTTATCAACTATCTCAACTAATACATATAACATAATGTAATATCAGACAAACTTTGGTTACAAGTCTTGCGAAATATTAAAAGCCTTATTCATAAACGTTTCACTGGTGGTAGGTCTCTCGTATGTAAGAGTCTGTCTGGGTGGGTACCACCGCAACGTCTATTTTCTACCGCCAAGCAGCAGTGTGCATGCACTGTTGTGTTTCGGTTTGAAGGACATTGTAGCCAGTGTAACTACTGGTCATCATAAGACTTAACATCTTATGTCTCAGGATGATGAGCACAGCAGAATGCCACACAGTACTTAACTCAAGGTGATGTATGGGCGGTCGTATCGCTTACCATCAGGCAAACGGCATGATCGTCTCGTCATTCAATGCCTTAAAAAAAACAGTTTATAAACCTATTTTAGCTATCAAATGTTTTGTTTTCTTCGAACGAACTTTGAATTGAGTTTGAAGGAAGAAGACAAAATATTCTATAATTAAAATACGTTTATAAACTGTTTATGAATAAGGTCCTAATACTTTTGCTAAGTGCCATAAGAATAAAAATAATGATACTACAAAATCTTATACAAGTTTTAGTGTTTAAAACATCATGGCAACAACAGTTCAAGCTCTCATAATATACTTTTATCATATATTGCATTGAGTAGGCTATTTGACCATCACAGTCATTTCACCACTCAGGTGCACATAATGTTATCAAATAGATCAATATGCTAATATTTATAATATGTTATCTCACCCATGAGAATATGCAAATAATATTCTGCCCAAATGTCCAAATCCATCTTTAACAACCCATGTAATGGTGGCTGACAGTGGTGTTGCTGTTGTGTCCCCAACACCGACACCTGTTAGTACTGCTTGGGTTGCCAGAGTTCCTTAAAAGGAGATATATGTCTGCTTTTTGTATAGGTGCTGGGCCTCAAAATTTAAACATGCTCAAACTTTATGGATATTAAAGGGATAAAAATATGGATTTTGGATTCCATAATAAATATTTTTAGATCCATTAAATATTATTTGTTTTTAAACAAAATAAAATTACATAAATCTTAAAATCGGAGGACTTATACGATTATACAATTTATACAGGAGGAGGAATTATAAAGCCTAGTTTTTGGGAGTACAATCCAAATATATATAAAGTATATTGGTTAGAATTTTAAGCCCGTTTTTGGACATGTCCTTTAATCAGCCCTTAAGCTAGCTCACTAATATTAGAGCCAAGTTACAATCTTATCAGAGGCAATGCTTAATGCTGCATTTATATCACATTTTCTGTATAAGTTGTACTTATTTCATATGCATTGGTATAGTTATTATTAATTTGTTATATAAACACACATCATAATATAGTGAGTCATATATAGTCATGCAATGATAAAGTGGTTTTCAATTTATTTTAATATATCAACACACATAACAATATGAACTATATCAATGCTTCCGGCTTCGCCTGCTAGAAAAAGGTTGGTCCAGGATAAGTCTCACTTTATATATTTTACTGGGACAAAAACCTATGTCCTTTCCAGGATCTCAAACTATTCACATACCAAATTTCATCGAAATCGGTTCAGTAGTTCCAGAGATTACTTCCTAAAAGCCAACTCACGCACTTTCAATCTTTACCTGTTTATAATATTAGTGTATTGATCTACAAATTTCAGGTCTCTAATTTTAGACATAGTGTGCTGGCATAACTGTGCCGACCGACCAGGGATAGTTATCTCTCACTGGTCGGCATTTTTTGAGCTTCACTTCTCTTACCATCACGTGCAGTGAAGCCAATTTGTCGAAGCATTGATAATAAAAACATTAACGACAATCAGATTTGGATGAGACATGATTGAACATGGATTTAGATGACTCTGGATTAACATAATATACTTTTTATTCCAGAAAAGTACACAGTGGGATTATTTTTTCAGAAAAGATTTTCCACAGTGCCAGTGCTGCAAGCAAAACTAAGCTTAATAGTAACTTTAGTATTGTATGTTGTAATTACCACTTATAGTGCTACAGAATGCCTGGGCTGTGTCCCATATTTGATAAGCTATATAGTCTCCACTGACACTGTCTGGATATCCTTGAGGCAGAAGTATCTTAGTTAACCAATTGGTTACATTATTCGTGTGTTCTTCATCCAAGACTACAATATTTGCTTGTTCTGTAATTTAGAAAACCATTAGTTCAATCTTCTACATAATGAAATCAATGTATTGTTTATAACCTACCTGGGGGTTTAATATAATATCTTTCTTTAGCCATTGAACCATATTTCTCTTTGAGGAGGATTTCTCCTTCGTGTACTATATACATGTTTATAGCTCTACACTGCAAAATTAACAGTAAAGGCGACTTAGAATATATATATTAAACAATTTAAACAAACTTTTCTTTAGTTTATTATTTAAGATAAAGAACTTTTACGAACGGAGCTAGTAATAGTTTACTATTAAAAAATATTCTTTGATTGTGGTTAGATGCAGCGTTTTGTAAACTGAAACTTGAAAGTTCATAGGTTTGTATAATGTTACGCGTGCAACAATTAGTAAAATCAATAGTAAAAACAAAATAATGTTTTACACAATGAGAAAACCTCAGAGAAAACTAATATTGAAAATATTGTAAAACTAAAGTAAACTGTAAAATTGCGTGAAAATAAAGTCAATGTTGCCAACTGGTACCAATTTCAGTAGTATTATAATTCTCTTTGGGACACTTTGGGTACCAACTACTGCCAGTCGCCACCTAGTAGTAGCTAGAATATAGTAAAAAGTTGCTAGATTCCCCAAATTTTCCGCTTAAAAAAGTTGCTAGAAGTAGCTAAATGCAACTCCTACACTCCACACGATCGCAGTTCCGTCCTCGCCGACGAGGACACCACGGCGTCCTCAGTCGCCCCCCCGACCCCCAAAATAGTTCCGGCCCGCGTGCTTACGAAATAAACGGATAGGATTAGGTTAAACACCAATCTTCCCCACTAATCGTTGATGTCATATCCTCTCCCATTTCAATTTATTATAGTTGCTTTATTGTCTACACCTAATAATTTATGTAAGCATAGTCTTCAACCTTAGTCGGTTCCTTATGGAACGAATATAAAAAAAATGTGTACCTAGAGCTAAAGTCTGAATAAAGGAGACATCTCCTTTATTGTATGGGTGTTGGGCCTGAAAATCTAACCAGGCTCTAACTTGAGGGGTGTTAAAGGGATAAATGAGGGTACTTAGGTCCATTAAAAAAAATTTTTTAGACCCCTGCATTCATAACTAACTTTTTAAAAACGTTGTAGTTTTTAAGTAAAATAAAATTACATAAATCGGAGGTACTTAAAATGAAAAGATTTATTTTAAAAAGCTAGTTTTTAGGAGTTCTATCCTTATATATATAAACTGACTTGGTTAGAATATTAGGCTCATTTTTGGAAATGTCCTTTCGTCACAGGTGCTTCAAAAACCTGACATCGAAAAAAGGCTAGAAAATGTAGCTAAAAAGTTTAGCTATAAGTATTCTAAAAGGTAGCTGACAGACATCGAAAAGTTCCTAGCTTTAGCTACAAAATAGCTAAGTTGGCATCACTGTAAACAGTGATCATTTGGAACAGTGGACAGAGGAATTTAGAAATTAACGATTGGCAACACCACAAAATATTAGTCAAATATATTAGGGAGGCTATACACCATCTGTTTCATGAATCATGGTTGATGGTATTCGGCCTTAGAGCATTTAATATTCGGCATATAAGTTGCCACTTCCCACCTCGACATTATAAAGAAAGCTAGATCATCTTACAAAAATGAAATGTAGAAAAAGGTAAATTATTCTAAATAATTAAGTTATTAAAAAGAAACGTTCCCTTACGAAATTACTAGACATTTTTTGGAAATGAATAAAATATTATGAAAGAACCACATGAAATATTTAATAGAAACATATAAATTCGTCTATACCTGGAAAAAAGAAAAATATGTCCAATAATTATTAGCGCTTTTAATCTTGCGAAACAAGCGAAACTCGACCTTTTTATTCCCTGAAATAAAGTCTCCTTTGATTCTGAGTTAAGAATCGGAATTCGGAATTCAGGACGCCCCGGATCCAATATAAACTTTGAGTATATAGCAACTCAAAGTATACAAATCATAATATACGGATGTGAAAAAAATCGATTTTAGTTAGAAGAAATAATAGTTTTTATAATAGTCGATTTTTTCAGATTTTTTATCAGTTTATCAGAATAAAAATCAACACACACACACTAACCCTTTCATATCCCCATAGGGATAGGCAGAGGCGCAACTAGTTCACCTACTTTTCTCCGTGCGTATTCCGTCCCATGATGTGATAGGGGGCGAGCTTATCGCCTAAACGTTAGACCTCAGCATTGTAGTCATACCGTAATACAACTACGCCACCGAGACAATAAAAAATAAGTCATAAAAATAATAAAAAGGCAACCTTTTGGTCTCAAAAATAAAATACAAAAAAAAAAAATCTTGAAACTTTAAGTTTAAACAATAAAATAACTAACAATAATTATTGCTACAAATGTATAACTGAGTAACACCAATGATAATTACAAATCACAAATAATAAGAATAACATTTGAGAATAACACTAATACAATCAATGAATACAATAGACAATTTGCATTATACACACAATGATACAAAAAATGGGCTGCCAAGACTTTTTATTAAATAGTCACATTTTTTGTGGTATTGTTTACCAGGTGCACCACAAGTAAACATTTGTGTATGTGTGCAAGGGGAAAAGATCATCGAACAGATCATAGAGCCTGAAAGAAAGACAACTGTTAAAAAAAACGAAACTGTTTTATTTAAATAAATACAAATGGTGCAGTCTTTTAAACGACTTGTTACGGCCGGTCTCAATAACTAACTTGCTAACATTTAACCGGAATTTGTTATCTAACTCGACTGTAAAAGTTCGGTGACTGTTACTGCTGTTTCAATATCAAAATATCAAAATGATTCTAGTAGATGCTACCCATAGAGTAACTTGAATATAGATGCTACCGCCGAAGCGTTTTATTTTTGCACTAACTAGTAGTAATGTAACGTTTAAAAAATATATATTGAGTACTTTTTATGTTTACAACTATAATTCTTTCCAATATTTTACATTATCAATTTAAATAACACGCTGCATATATTATTATAACAATGATGCGGTATGTTTGTCTTTGGAAAAAACTAAACGCACCAATGACAGTAATCATATTCGACCAAAACTGGATAAGGCAAGAGTAAGATATTCTTATCTATCTTATTTTATAGAAACACAGATAACCACCAAAAGTATTTTAATTGTTAGTAAGTTATTGAGACCGGCTGTTAGTGAACTTACTTCGCATTTTTTATTAGTCGCACAAATTGAGCCGTTTGCAAAAATCGATTAAAACGTGTAATTTATATAATCAATTTTATTCATTAAGAAAATCTATTGTTGTAAAAAACGATAATTTTTTCACATCCCTATCATAATATATTATAATTCATTCACGAACTCAGAATAAAGACTTAAAGCACTCACGAAAAAATCAGCATGTGTGTGACTTGTGAGGTAATGTTGTTCAGAGTTGTTTTGTATGGGATTCGGAGCGTTCTGAATTCCGTTTCTTAAATCAGCAACAGAAAAAACTATATATGAGCCGAGCCTTTAGTTTGTGGTTGTTGGTTTGTCCGTTTATGGATCTTGTGGTGACCCGTTTGTATAGACAGTGTTGCCGGTTTAGCGCTTTTCGCGCTAGATCTAGTGCTTTTTAAGGGTCGTTAGCGCTTTTTATGTGATAACTACGCGCAAAAAAAAAAACAAAAAAGCAATGAGAGGTGTCAAGGGACACCCGGATGGAACGAAGTTCCTTTCGATTAATTAGTGAAGGAATTGTAATAAAATTTTATTTATATAACAGAGTGTGTATAAATATAAATATATAAATATTTTCCTATTTCCGTTCCAATACATAAGTTTCTAGAGAAAAAAACAAATAAATACGTGTGGCACTCGGAGACTACCGCGGTAAAGCTATTGCATAGCATTTTTATCACAAATTTTGATTGACTAAACATAAATTCGATCTTACGCTTGCCACATAAAGTAGATTTTTAAACGCGAGCAAAGCACGTTTAGTCTTGTTATTGATAAATGTCAGTAACCAAAGTAGAATAAATCAACAAAATTTGAAAAAAGAATGTTACGTTCGATTCTTTTGTACTCGTGCCGTGCCAACGCTGGGGAAATAGCTTCTACGCAATGTATTTAAGGTTCATATTAGATTAGTAAGAAATGGTTTTAATGACTTTAATAAATAAAATAAATAAAAATATACTCGTTTCAAGAATTATAGCTTCTACGCATTGTATTTAAGGTTCATATTAGTAAGATAATAGCAAAAAGTGTCGTGACAACTTTCCGTCCAGCCCCCTTTCACAACGCGCAATAAGGAACTTCGTTCCAAAACTAAAGTTTTTGTCATGTGGCAGCAAGAATTCGTGCCAGCTAAAATTTTTGGATTGTTATGTGGCAGTAAAAAGTCACACTAGCACACCCTATGTTTTTTTTTAATTGCGGCGTGTTTTTTTCTGATACCTTATTGTTTAGCACTATTTTGATAAGAGTCTAGTGCTTTTTTTTTCGTCAACCGGCAACACTGTATAGACTTCATGCCATAATAGTGTTCTGTGCTTCATGCTATTTTCGACTTTATCCCAAACAGTTACTATTTCCAATTTCTTGTTTGTCTAATTTATTATGATTATTTTTTATTTGGTGATAAAATCTTTAATGATAACCAAGAAAGCAAAGAGCTTTATAATTTTCTGCAAGAAAGTAATAATGTAAATAACTAGGTAGATCTATTATCATTCAATACGAAAATATGTAGTCTGAATAATAGGTATGATAATAAAATAAGGATATTAAGTGCTAACCAAATTTGTACACCAATGCTATGATGCCAAGAAATCGAAAAATGGCCTTAAAAGCAAGTTCAAATAATAATGGGGACAATCTTGGTATAAAAGTAAAAGGCGACCTAGGTGATTTCCAAATTATTGAGGAGAAAAGTGATAGTGATGGGGAAGAAGTGTTTGAAGATAACAGATCAAGGACGATGGGTTGTATGTCTAAATTGCCACCAGGAGTTATCCACTCTTCAACTTCACCTAACATTAATAGTGTCATTGTTAAAGACTCTGACAATGTGCAATTTGGAAACAACACTCACTTCCATGGCCCTGTGACTATAAAACAAGTGATACGTAATGGCGATTTCGATAATTCTGCATATACAACGACAGAAACCGAAATTGTGACCCCTGTTACTCATAAACAAGAAGACCCAAGTAATAATGTTTTAGGTAAATTGCATATTATCATTATATTTTATGATAATGTTATAATTTACACAATTTAATTCTCATGTAACTTTTTAACCTACTAAAGTTCAGTTAGCAGTTTTATATTGTTAATTAACATAATCAATTCAATATTGTCAAAATAAAATGTTATAAAATTTAGTAAAGTTGAAAAGTTTGTAAAGTAAAAATATTATAATTTTACAATCCACAGCACCAAGGAAATTTAAATTCCAAGCTTGGCATAAGATTACATTATCTGCATTATGCTTAGCAGTAATTGCAGGTATATGTGCAGTTCTATCCGTAATACTAAGTGATTCAACAAAAGATGGCAAAACTACAAATTATTTCAAAGATGATGAGACAAGTAAGTTTGTTTGTAACATATTGTTTGATGGTGAAGTTGTAACATGGTTTTAGTCAGCTTTGGAGCTTTTATCAGTAAATAAATATATAGTTCTAGAGAGGTAATTCCCACAACATACATATTATGTTTCCCTAATAGATAATGTGACAAATATGAGTATTGGATTCATGAATACTATAATTATTATTACAAGTTGTAAGACACACATCATGGAGAATCAATATTTTTATACACCATATATTTAAAAATTACCCCCCAGGACTGATCTTATTACTTTGTGCCTATTTGCAGACAAAATAATTATGCAAGAAGAAGGCACATTCAGGATAGCTATGGTCCCCAAAGTCAGCAGGAAGCTAACAATTTGTATGAGTCATGTGTAGTCAATTGTGTTGTCACAATATTCTAATTTATGATAACATTACTTTGAACGTTATGTCAAACGAATTTCAGGCGTTTTGTAATTGTTGATGACATGCCCAATTGATAATATGCAAGCAGATTTTTATTCATATCATTTTTTGAGTAACTCTCAATGTATGTTAAAACTGAGAGGAGTTTTTCAAAGGTAATTTTATAAACTCTTACATAACAGCTCTTTTAACAGTCAATGCCATTATAAATAATTGTGCACCCACAAAGCCATTGCACTCATAGCCTCAACATTCCCCAATATTAAAATATATGGGAAGTGTCCTAACTCTCTAAAATGCAAAAATCACCCGTTTGGCATTTTCCTGTAATACCACATCCATTGAGTACTTGGAAGTATGATAGAATGACAGATTCAACTGCATCAGCCTCATTGTTTTACCAGGGTTCAATAATTAAAAGGAGTCCTGTTGGCGAAATCAAAACATGGCAACTGATAATTTTGTTGTGGACTATTTATTGAAGACCACCCGTTTATGGTGGTACCATTAATGTTATAATTGATTTGGATCAACTTGAACTGGCTAATTGTATGACTCACGAATAAAGATTAAAAAACTTGATACCTTTCTAGACCTATATACCAAAGAATCTGAAATCAATTTGAACTGATGCTGTACTTATAACGGGTGTATTTTATAGAGCAGAGAATTGTGATTTATTTTGTCAATTAGATTATTTAGATTAGCCAATTTAGAGTCTTCTTCTTGTTTTAAAAATGGCTCCCCCGTTTCATCTGTGATTTTGCCAATGTCACGTGGGTAGATGTTAAAATAATATGACTTTTTTACAATAACGTTCGATCCGAAGTAAACCATGAAACGATGGCAGAAAAGAGCAATATAACTAAAACATTTGACATTAGTTATGGCAAAGAGAATGTAACCACTACATTAATTTAGATAGAGTAACTCAGAATCAATGATATTTTTGCAAGCTAAGAGCTTATAACATTTTATGACAGTCCATGACAAGTGTTTCAGAAACACATTGGTTCAAAATTTTAAATGTAAAGTAGAAATAAATCAAGACGCTAATATAAAATCCAAGTTCAGTGACCAATACTCTGTTATAACTTCAGCTACGAATAAATGATATTGTTTATTTTATAACTTTATTAATGTTATCTGTGGAAATGGTTTAATTCATCAATGGTGAAGGTGTCCAAAAACTGTTTCATAAAAGATAGATTATACTGAATCACTGTAAATATATTATTATGCATTCACCCTATTGCTCTTAAAGTGAGTGTATCACTATTAAGATATTTCTCTATTACTTTTTTAAGGAATTTGCGTTTGCATTTGCTTTGTAGGCTTATTTTATTATCATTTCAGAATGCATTCTGGTGGCAGACCAATCATATCATGCAACTCACAAGATATTCACAATAACAATTTCCCTTTTTATTGTTGTAATGCTAACACACTTTATAATGCATTTCAAGCTATTCAATGCAGCTCCGGAAGTTAAAGAGACAGGTACTTTAAGTTATTTGGCCAATAAATACCAAAGTAGCATAATATTATGGTGGTCTTGTAATAACATTTTTTTTAATTATTGCAATCTGTGGAGAATAGTTCATGTTAAATAATTATTGAATAATGATTCCTGATGTTTAGGCGAATGTTAGACATTGAAATTAAACTATTATAACAGATTTAATATAAGACATTGTGAGCTCTTTCTGCGTAGACCGGACCGCAAACAATGACTAACATCTTAAAATTGTATAATTGTAAATTGAAGGTAGATTTGTAACACTAACTTTTCGGACCACCAACGCCTCAGTCCGCCCCGTGACCACAAAGTGCTGCAAAGCCTTCGAAACGTCGGGAGAATTTTTTTTTAATAAAAAACCGCGATAAAATACGTTATAATAGTTTAATTTCAATTATTGAATAATCAACTATGAGCAACATGATGCTTTTCATATTTTTATATTGTGTGTTGTGCTGACAATGCAATACATAAGAAATATTAACTCAAACATGTTATCTACATCTATTCCATATCTATGGAAAAATGCATTTAACTTATGAGTATGCTTACTGATTTTCAATTCTACTTAGTCAATTTCAAGTTTTCATCACTTGGTAAGCACGGAAATGTTAATTGTTCTAACATGTTTAATGTTATATGTATGTTGTGTTATATTATATTAGTCTTATTTGTCAATATTTTATATAGATGATCCATTGCTGATTGCACAAGACCATTTGCGAATAGTGTCACGAACAGACTGGCTCGCTCAACCTGTTGAGAAAAAATTAGACGATATGAAACATCCAGTGCCTTGGGTCATAATAACACACACAGCTACAGAAGAATGCTCCAGTCAGGTATAAACTTTGTCAATTAAGATATTGGTATTTTATGTTTCAGTTACAATATTATAATATATAGTCCAGTTACTATACGAAGAGCTCTAACAGGTGACAATTCAAATATTAATAGACATGGGAAATTATAATCGATCGCAAATTAAACCGATTTTTATGCAGAATCGATAGAAAATATGACTATAATTAAATCGATTTGATGTTTTTAAAGTGGGTGATATACGCTCAATATACTGATTTAACCATGTAACATTTATCCATAATTTATTTTATATTTCAAATAACATAATCTAAACATTGTGTAATATTTTGTACAACCAATGATTTTTAACATAATAACAAAGGGGGATATGCCATTAGCACATGCAATCTGAACACTAGAAGTTGCCGCAATTGGGATGTTTGCATATATTACACTTCAATACAAATTCTAGCTGTCGTTTTTGTTGTTACTGGTTTAAATATTTCATCTTTTTTCACAAGACATGTCAATATAGTGAAATGTAAAAAAACAGTATGTGCATATAGATTACTTTTTGTTGGCATATGGCATAGGTATCTATTTTAAATATCATTGGGTAGAATCCGATTGGTTAACAAAATGCCATTTCTTATTAACCTGTTATTGTAGTAGACTGTACAGTATACTCTGATTTATACATAAATCTTTAATGGGTTGGCGGACTATATTTATGACCCAGTTATCTAAATTTAATGAGGCTGTGAAGTGTCATAGATATAGGCCAAATGTAGTAACACTATTAGTTTTAAGGATCATAAGGCGATTATTGTGTTGTGAGGAATAACAGAGCATTGGGAAATTTCAGGTTTTCAAGTAATACTTGTCTATATCGAAACCTCTTATTGTGTTCCAGAGCTCATGTGTCCTCCGAGTCCGGCTCATTCAAACCTTTCATATTGAATCAAAAGAATGGTTTGACATCGGTTATAACTTCTTGGTAGGTGGCGACGGTTCTGCGTACTATGGCCGTGGCTGGGATTACGTAGGAGCTCACACTTTGGGATACAATAGCGTCAGCATCGGTATTGCGTTCATTGGGACTTTCAATACCAAACGACCACCGAAGAAGCAGTTGGAAGCTTGTCAAAAACTGATCAATAGAGGCGTCAAGATGGGTAAACTCGCCAAAGATTATAAGTTGTTCGCTCATCGGCAACTGGCATCGACACTCAGTCCAGGCGATGTGTTATACAATATAATCAAAACCTGGCCTCATTTTGCACAGAACTTTACCGATCCAAAAGTGTTGATGCCAAGAACATAAATCGGTTGTAGTAAGTATTACAGCTAACTCCGTCTGCCTTTGCGAAATTGTCTGTTGAAACGGATTGAAATGTATAGAAATTGATTGGTTGCAGCGCGATCTAGTGGCGAATTTCCGAATTATAGAATTAGGTATAACACAACAACAAATTTTAGAGTTCCCTAAATATGTTATATATATATAATAAAATTACCTATGTTGGATTTTGTACACTATTCTATATGTCACTGCAAAAAGTACGAAAAAGAAGCCCTATTGTAAAAACTGCATTAAAATTTGTTAAGAAATGAGGCAGTAATTCATATTTCAAATATATCAGTGTGCAGGTGGGCGAGTAGTGGGGTTATCGCTTCATCTCTTTCTTTCGCTCGCATCGTTATTCCCGATGACGTCACGTGCGCGTATTGCGCCTCTTTACTCGTTTCTTGACACTAACTCTTATAACTGGTTGATCGGAATTTAAACATCCTTCTTTCTGTTTATACATATTATTAGTATGACATTGTTATTAGTTGTGATTCGTCGTTTAACATAAATGTGTTCACCCTCTGGTGACTAGTCCATAGAAACAATACCTTTTTCGCCAATAGTGCCAAATATTTTAATATTCAAAAACAATATAAGTTATTATTTTTCATGTAAATTAAACACAACTATGAATTTTAAAATAATTGTCAAGAAATCAAGTGTTGTGTAACTTCGTGTGAAATAATGATTTTAACAATTAGGATGTATTGGTACATCACTGTCGATAATATGGCCTTTTATGCCTTTACAAACATAATATGTACGCAGTACGCGCAAAGAACGTGGTTCGTTTATACATAGGTACTGGTACTAATCTGAGTGCGCTCCATTTACCATGATTCAGACTTTGGAGTTCTCATTCGGGAAACTTCAATGCCCCGCGGGCTATAGCTTTCACATAGGAGGGTCCGAGGATACCAGAATGTACCGCCTGGGGCGGATCCATAGGTACTGTATACCACCCCCCCGTTACCAAATTCAGTCATGTTTTTGCGTTGGGTCTATTTCATCTTATTATAAATGCGAAAGTTTGTGAACATTTTTGGATGTTTGTTAGAAGTGTACATAGGCTTTACAACGTGTACATGTTTTGTGGCTCGGATTATTTCAGTTGTAAGTTAAGGGGGGGGGGGGATCCGAAACCCTAAAACCTCCGCCTTATATACGCCCATGCAATGCCCTCATGACTCCCATATGTTAATGACAACCTTGATCACAGCTCATTCCTCGACATACGATATTAAGTATTTTCCAAGTCTACGAAGGCACAAAAGACTTTTTGAACTGGAGCAAATGTTTTTGCAACTGCCTCGGTGGCGTAGTTGTATTACGGTACGACTGCAAGGCTGAGGTCTCGGGTTCCATCCCCGGGTCGGGCAAAGTGATATTGGATTTTTCTATTCAGTATCAGCCTGGAGTCTGGAATTTGTGCCCGGTATGGCGATAGGCTCGCCCCCTATCACATCATGGGACGGAATACGCTTGGCGAAAAGTGGGTGCACTAGTTGCGCCTCTGCCTACCCCTTCGGGGATAAAAGGCGTGAGCATGCGTATGCAAATGTTTTTCCGCTATGCACCTTATTAAAAAGACTTTATCTGTGCAACCCACTCCTTTTCTAAAACCTGTTTAAAATATATCATCCACTGTAGGTATTTAAAGGTTGATGGGACCAAAAACCGTACTGCCACTTCACGATCACGTTAAGTTAATGTGTATTGCACAATTTGTTGGGGTTTTAACGCTTTATATGTCATGAATGTGTATAAGTAATGTTCTTGGTGCTAAAAATGTATATTGGATATATTTTATGAAATGGATTAAGTAAGTATATGAAAAGTATTTAAATTTATATTACTCAATGTAGATCTTATATTTTTTTATATCCTAAAACAAGAAATGTAGTCAGTTTTTGTTTTACGGAGAAACAGTTTTGATGAATAATTGTTTACGCGGTATTAATTCACAAACTTTGATTTGTATGTTGGCGATTCTAGTATTATTATTCTAAATGGATTTATGCATTATTAGCTGTAATTAAATTTAATCGTTAAGTATTTATCACAGTATCACATTGACAGAATTAGCTTTTGAAATTATTACCCGACTTTAAAATTAATCTGTAATTTGAAGTATCAACAAATTATTAGTAACGTCTATGGTCGAAAGTTCGACTAAAAAGTATTTACTCAATAACCATAGGACATGACTAAAAACGGGTCTAAAATTCTAAACCAAGACAGTTTATATATATTTGGATAGAACTTCTAAAAACTAGCCTTATACAATAAATCGTTTAATTTTAAAGACCTCCGATTTTGAGATTTATGTAATTTTGTTTTGCTTAAAAACTACACTTAATATGAACGTTTTTAGAAAAGTTAGTTAAAAATAGAGGGGCTTAAAAATATATTTTTAATGGATCCAAGATCCATATTTTGCCCCTTTAATATCCCTAAAGTTTGAGCCTGGTTAGATTTTGAGGCCCAGCACCCATAAAAAAAGCGGACTTCTCCTATAACTTGATTTCATGGATTAATTTAGCTTAGATCTTAGCTCACACAGCGATGACTGTTCAAGGTTCACGTTATTTTACCAGCTTTATTGGCAACATTATTCATCACAACACATATTATTTCAACGCAAATTAATATAATATATTTATCTTTATATGACAATATACATACATGTGCTCAGTAGTTTTTGTACCTTTATATAAATTACGTATTACATATACCCATTTATTAATGTTGTTTATTTTATCTTTTTTATTTTACTTTTAGTAGTAGTAGTATTGAGTTTGCACTTGGTAAATGACCTCTTCCATAGGACAAGTAGGATAAAAAAATATGTGCCCGTATCATGTACGAGCGGTTTTACCTATAAGAACTATTTCATGTAAATATGTTAGTTATTTTGTTGGTGCTATATGTAATCACATTATAGGATTAGAAGTTAGTATCTTAGTATGCTACCAGTAGTTTTTCGTATTGTCTATAGACGTATGTATATAGTATTATAATTATGTTAAATTGTAGAGTGAAACAGATGCATTTCAATAGGTATCATCTTTGAGTATCATGTAGAGACAAAGCTGTTAATATGTCAAATATAAGATTAAACTATAAAATCTTGCATCTGTAATAAATGAAAATTGCACAAGATGGCGTTTCGCCGTCTCAATCAATATGTTTAATCAAGGTATTATGTATTATAATAAAGAGGTAGATATGCCATCAGAATGCGCAATCTGATAGCTTGAAATCATTCCAATTGGAACGATTTCACAATCTATGCCTAATTGATAAATAATAACTATTTTTGTTCGTACTAGTATAAAGACGTGTTGACGTATTGTCTTCGCCTTTATATCGAAAGAGTTGTCTTTCACATGACACGTTTATGTCAAAAATGTGTATGTGTGCGTACGGATGTTTTCGTTTGATTTATTTGTTTATTTAATAGGACAACAAAGCAGGTTACAATCCAATAATAGTACTAACATACATGCTAAGGTATTGTACAAGATTGCAGTCCTATGTTGACACATTATTGATACTATAATATTGTTAGGGTATGGCATATCTATACTTTTTGATTAATTATTATTCACTGTATGTAATACCTAGCATTGCATAGACTCACCGAGTTAAATCGAATCGAGTTGTATTACACTCGAGATAAATTAGGAGGCCCGTTATGACGCTTAAAGAAATACTCTGTGTAGGCATGGGAACAAAAAATTGGTTGCTCCAATAAACCGATTCTAAATCAATATCGATTTTTAGTCAAAGATTTTGTTATCTTCTTTCAATAGGGTTAGATTGATATAAAATCATACATTACTCAATCAATAAAGCTTTCTATTATTTCTATAACTTATTATTAGTTTTTTTTTTCTCGCAGATAAAAGAACGGTTTTTTTTATAAATCAAATGTTACTATTTTTCGAATGTTTAACGTTTTGTGCCAGATCGTTCCTAAAGGGTATTCTTTTTTTTATCGCGTGGAAAAAACGCGTTATCGCTACCACCACCGGGGAGTGAGTGGAACGGTTATGTTGGTTTCACCGATCTTACGGACCAATGTCAACACTCGGGAGTATAGCATCAACCGAGAGAGCATTGGACCGAGTCCCTAACACTATGTACACAGTACACCCTATACCGGCATACCAACCAAAACCCGCGGTGGCCTGTACTTGAAATATATTTTTTAAACTAATAATTAATATGTCTTTATTTCAACTTAAGGTATCGATATTTATTAGCAATCGGTTAAGTTTGGTTGTCAATCGGTTAAAAACTGTCCCAACGTTAACCTCATTAACTGAAGGATACAACATTTTAAAAGCGTTGCATTTATATAAAGGCCCAGGAATAAATTAGCTTTTGTATGTTTTTATTAATGCAAAGTTGTTACCTACATACGTAATTGGTACGAAATACTCATTGCTATAATGTATGGAGAGCATGATAAATATTTATAATTATGTATTTGATGTTTTGTGTTCCTTTGTAGACGTTCCCACAAAATTGGATCTACTTACGCAAACGGGAACCAACCCACATGGTCATAAAATGTTAAACTGTCATAAACAAATTGTCACAATGAATACCAGATTTATTATATTCATATAGGGTTAATTTTCCAAATACCTCAGTTGTTACTTTATAAAATTCCAAATATTTTATATCAACCAACTAGTTGTAAAACAACAGAAATATTTGAGTTAAAACATCGACGAGTAGAAAATATTTTGGTGTGGGTTGGTTCCCTTTTGCGTAAGTAGGTCTAATCATCGTGCCAGGAAAAATGTGCAACGTCAAAGCGAGCCGTCAATTATTTCGCGAGAGTAATTTGCTTGCTATATGTATTTAATATGAAACTTCGTCTTTAAAAGCGCCGAGCCGACAGGACATCAAATTATTATGAATAAGGTCTTGTGTTCTGTGCCGAGCCGAATTACCGCGCTTACGGAATAAATGCAACTCCGATAAGACTATCTGACGACAGCTTTAATTCAATCGTCAATATAATAGTGTTAACATACTCTTTGGTATAGTTGTGTATGCGACTATTATAAACATTTTGGTTGTTTAGCAGCGCCCCTCTCTTTACATACTCAGCAATGTGCCGGTATATGTACAAAGTGAGTGCACTATGTACAGTCAGCAGCATAAGTATCTGAACAAAATCAAAATTTCATATCGCCTATTTACGCGTTAAGTTAAACTGAATTTTGTTTTTCTTCGTTTGAAGTAAAGTAAATCCCTTTTATTTTATTTTTGTGAAGCCAAAAAAAGATTACTAAGAACATAAAAGTATGTAGGCGATTAGAAATTTTGAATTTGTTCATCTACTTATGCTGCTGACTACATATACCGGCAGTTTGCTGAGCAATAATAGACAAAGCGGTGGTTCATATTCAATATAATAATACTCAAAAATGTTGTTCAAATATTACTGGTATTTAACTATATTTATATTGTATGCTACGGTAATACCAAAATGGATGCCGTATAAAACGCTAGGAAATAGCAAGGATATTGTTTTGTAAATAGGTAATGTTGAATAATATACTTGTTATATAGGCTGATGAATATTTTTAAAGTTCACTTATCAAATTACTGATAACAATGAAAATTACAGTACTTGATGAATGTTCTATGTTTTGTTTATATAAGTTTAATAAATAGAACAAAATAATATATTATCGTGTGAATTATATCGATAATTGATATTTTAAATGTAAATCACCCTTCTAGAGTGTTTGTTTTTAGTGATTTACGTTGTGAGTGGCGCATTTTTCTCAAATTGTGAGATTTTTTATGCTTATAGACAAACAGTGGTGCATAGGCCTACGTAAGTTTGGTTTATTGGCCGAACGTTTCAAATATATAGCTATAATGATAGAATAATAATGAATGTTAATGATATAATGATAGTTGTTTACCTAATAATGATCTATGATGCCAGTTTAATGTGTACATAATTATGTTGTAACTTGTAACCAATTATTTCAAAATATTTTTCTTGTGTTCAATAAACATAAATCATTGAACTTCGAGTAACTTATGTTCACTATTTTGGTTATACAGTGAAACCTGGGTAATTGGGATCTCAAGGGACCAAAGATTTTGTACCATTTAAGGAGGTTTTCATTTATCCAGTTTCCCAATTAGACAGGTTTAAAATTATAGTTGTCTCGTTTACAGAGGCCCCCGCTCATAGAGGTCGAAATGTACCGTTATTCCATTAAGAGTTGGAAATGTCAATAAAAATGCGTATTTTTGGTGTTTTGAATTAAGTGTAGGTATGTAAACGTGTCGAAACCTGATAAAATGTCTCACTTATACAGGGAATTGAGATACTGAGTCCCAATTCCTAGAAGTCTAATCTAATTTAACCAGGTTTGAAAAGTCCCATTAACAGAGGTAATTCGATGACAAAGTCCCGGGACTTTATTGGAATTCTCAATAATAGAGGTTTCTCACTTATCCAGGTCGCATTTAACCAGGTTTCACTGTATCTAGTTGTCGCCGAAATGTAGTTCGTTCTGAAGTTACCGTAAAAAAAAACACGCATGCGCACTCACTCGTACATATATTTATATTATAAGTATGACATGACAGACACAAGCACGTGGCTATTGCCTTTTTTTATACAGCCACGCCAAACGGTCTATACTACACCTGATGGGAAGATGTGTGGCGTCCAGAATTAAAAGTATCTACTGAGTGTTTAGAAATGTTTATTCCTACGACGATCGAAACGACTTCAGAGCGAATATTGGCAATATTTGTATAAAATATTAAACGTTGATTTTTTATTGTTACACCAAAAAAGTCATATCTAGTTTACACGAATATTCTCCGGAGAATGTTATGTAAAATAGAAAAAAGTATTTTTAATACTCATTAAATTTACCTATACCTATATCTGTAATGGTGAGTGGGAGAGATGAAAGCCAATAATTACAGCAACTTTCTAAAACCTGTTATTGTAACATTAGGGCACACTTATAGTGTAGACATAGCCATCCGTAGATATTGCCTTGTTAAAAAAAACACTGATGTCGCAACTATTTATTAAATGTGAAAAAAGGTTTTACCATAGTCTTCCAGAATAATCTTGCAACTGGGCTCGTTAGTAGTGCATTCTTCGTGCTATGGTAAAACATTTTTACATATTAACTAGCGGCCCTGACAGACGCTGTCCCGCCCTAAAAGGGAAATAAAATCCTAGAACCCGAGTACAGCGCCACCTACCGGATCCAATTGTTAATCTAAACCATTCTCAAATCCACCTGAAGACACACACAAAATCTCATTATAATTGGTCCTGCTGTTTAGGAGGAGTTCAGTGACACACACGCACAGACGAATTATATATATAAAAGATATACGACCTTATTCATAAAAAAGTATAAACCTATTTTAGTTAAAGAATGTTTTGTCTTCTTCCTTCAAACTCAATTCATAATTCGTTCGAAGAAGACAAAACATTCGATAACTAAAATAGGTTTATAAACTGTTTATGAATAAAGCCGTTAGATTACAGCTTGCAAGTCATTTTTTAGATTTTTGACAGTAGTTGCAACATTTATGTTTTTTTATACAAAGTTAAAGCTGGCCCCGTGTCAAACGCAAAGGAATTAACCCTTCAACGCTTGCTTATACATATATATATATATATATATATATATAAGCACGTGGTTACCATATATACCCGGACACCGGTGTCCGCCGCGGGCGTTGACAAGTCAAGTAGACTGTCGGCAAGCTATTGGTGGGCACCATAAATGTAATCTAATATCCCAAACACATGGTATCGATCGCAGTGGTGTGCCACGCAAAGGTTTGATTTCAAAGTTCTGTATGGTATTGCTCAAAGAGCAGTATAATACTACTGAAAGTATTGCTACTGTTTATTGGCGGTCGTTTTGGCGCTGACCTCTGATTGTACTGTCATAATTGTGTATATAAATCTAGAGATGTAATATTATTATGTTTAAGAAAGTATGACATATGCTCAATTTTTTTTCTGAAGAGATTTTGTGAATGATTTATACGACGAATAAAAAATACGTATTAATTTATCATGGTAATTTTATTTATTTGAAGTGTTGTGAAAAATATTATTGAAATGACATTCAATTTGATTTGTGGAAACAAAAGGATTTTTACTATTTTAGGAACATTTTACAATGCTGTAATACCACAACTTTGCGTCGACCAAAACCCGGGTTTAACCAATAGTTTAACCCATAAGCAACAATTTTCCTAGGTATAAAACGTGTTCGTCAATTATCTATTAGTTTTGGAACATTTCATCATCTTCATCATAAGCCACATGACGTCCACTGCTGAACATAGGCCACCCCTAAAGATTTCCAGACGAACCTGTTGAAAGTTGAAACATTTATCATCAATAAATGAAATACAACAAGAAACTGACTATATAGGAGATAGGCTGAGTGACTGATAGATCAAGGCTCAGCTTATACTGCGGGTCTCGAAACATGAAATTTTGTGATATTGTAAGTCAAAGAGAATTATAATACTACTGAAAATGTAAGTTCAAAATGACGTTAGTGTAGGTATAGGTAATGCCTGTGGATAATGCGTCGAACGCGTCACAATGAAACATCTATCACACACACACGTGTGTGTGAGTGATAGATATTTCACACATATGATATTTCACAGCAGATGGTTATTTCATGCTATTCGACACAATCATGCCGGCCTACTGAGCTGCTTCTTCACGCTAGGGCGGAAGGACCCAGGATTATAGGAAGAAGGGAACACACGCGCCGGTAAACTATTTCAAAGCCCGATGGTGCGGCAAAGAAAAGTTTAGGCGAACTTATTGGTTCGGGGTGAGATGGTTTTAACCATCAAGCTGTGGCTTCGCATGCCAGCACGCGTGGTTCTGCTGAGAAAAGGAGAGGAGGGGATCAGATTAAACAATTCCTCAGAGCATTCCCCATGATTCAGACGGTAGAACACGCTTAGAGAAGCGACATTCCTCCGCTATTGTAGCGGCTCCACGTTGCTCGTCACGTCTGCATCATTCACAATGCGGATGGCCCGCCGCTGCAATCCATCCAAGGCATCGAGCAAGTATTGGGCGGAACCGTCCCAGAGGTGCGAACAGTATTCCATACCCGGCCGTACCTGTGCTTTATGCAAGCGGTAGATTTGACCGGGCGTGAAAAACCGACGCACATTTGTTCAGGATTCCAACTATGCGTGGTGTGGCAGATATTACGAAAAACCTCTACTCTTCTAAGATTTTTTTCCCTAGAATGCCGGACCTATTTTGCTTAATTAACCCATCGGTGCCGCCATACATTTGAAAAATTCGTGTTTCGGGTGTAAGTGGTGTTCTAATTTTTACAGCACAGTATAATTAATTGAATTTAAATTTTGATCACAGACGTATAAAGAGACGATTTTTGTATTATGGATCAGTCGTCACTTGATATGGTATCAATGTTAGAATAAGTAAAGATGGCCGCTAACTTGAATATCATTATTTTAGGTCCAATTAGTTTCATAATCGATACGTGGACAAGTATTAGACCACAAAATGCGAGTCTAATACCTATTAGAATTGAAAAAGTGGCCACCATCTTGAACTTACTTATTTTAAAGCCAATAGGCTTGAAAATCGATGTCTAAGCAAGCATTTGGCCACAAGCGACAGGTCAAATTTTAGAATTGAAAAATAAACTATCATTTTGAGTCTCTATGTTTTTGGGCCAAATCATCTTACAATCGATATCTAGGCAAGCCTATAGCCCCAAGGAATAGATCAAATTTGGGATGGAAAAATCAGGCCCAAATATAAATTTGAAGTCTTCTGAGTCGGACACTTTTGGCAGAGTGGTCATGGTTGTCGCGATGGTAATACATGGAAAGATGTCAGCGTTGTCAGTCTTCTCGGCGATGTTCGTAGGTCTACTAAGGCTTCTCCATTTTTGTCGGTTAGTAGCGCTGCGTGTACACTCTGTCACGGAGGACTTTGTTGCCGTTTTAATGAAGTCAGTCCAGCGAATGGGGGATCTGCCTCTAGCTCTTTTTGCTTCTACCTGTCCTTGGACCACCAGTCTTTTCATAGAGTCTTCGTTTCTAGATATGTGACCGAAGAACTTTAAGACACGTTGTTGAACGGTCGACGACAGCCTAGTCTTGATTTTGAGCTCATTTAGAATAGACACATTGATGCGGGAAGCGGTCCATGGGATTTGCAGGAGGCGTCTCCAACACCACATGTCCAATGCGTCAATTTTGAGGCGGTCTAGTTCTCTCAAGGACTAGGTTTCAGCACCATAAGGGAAAATTGGAAAGACTAAACAATTCACCAGTCGAACCTTAGTATTTTTGGTTAATTTCCTGTCCTTTCATAATTTTCCCAACCTTTCCACGACAGATCTTGTGATGGCGCAACGACGCCGAATCTCGTCCTCGCAGCCTCCTTCATTTGAGATTGTGGAACCAAGGTATACGTAGTTCTATATACTACGTCGCAATTTGCTATAGTCAGTAGAGATGATTTATCTCGGTCCACTATCATCATTTTGTCTTGTCTCTATTAAGGGCAAGGCCAAATTGTAGGCAGATTGTTTCTGGGCGGGTTAAGAGATATACCATGTCTTCTTCAGTCTGGGCAAGAAGAGTAGTATCGCAGCAGCCGGCCACCCACCGAGATGCCTTTGTTCCAGCCTTCTAGGACAATCCGCATTATATACTCCGTATATGTCCTGAATAGTAATAGCGACAATATACATCTTTGTCGAACCCCTGAATCAGGGCAGAATTCATCGGAAAGTACATCATCCACTCGAACCACTGCTACACCTTCATCAGAGTCGCTTGATAAGGTATATCAGATGATGTGGAACACCCATGCCTAATAAGATTTTCCAAAGTTTTTCACGTATTACCATATCAAAAGCCTTCCGAAAATCTACGAAACAGATGAAAACAGGTGTAATGAATTCTGTGGCCCTTTCTATGATCTGTCGAAGGATAAGAATCTGGTCGCGTGTGCCTCTTCCCTTTACGAAGCCAGCCTGTTCAGGTGCTATTTGTCGGGATAAATATGCCTGAAGATGAGTATTTAA
The DNA here is from genome assembly GCA_947568825.1 of Sphinx pinastri. Classification (NCBI taxonomy): domain Eukaryota; kingdom Metazoa; phylum Arthropoda; class Insecta; order Lepidoptera; family Sphingidae; genus Sphinx; species Sphinx pinastri. Next base: position 14,314,149 of record OX387614.1, on the reverse strand, counting down.
ATGTGAAGCATTACTTTACCTGAGTGCGATATTAGGGATTGGATTGAATTTTGGATTTGACATTTGTGCCTGTAATTGTTGCATTTCTTGGTCGATCCCTTTTTATGAATAGGTATAAATATGGAGTGGGCCCAATCTTTCGGCCTAAGTGCCGTGTCCCATATTTGGCAACAGATGACATACAGAATATCAATTTCCATCTCTCCCAAGGTCTTAAATACTTCTATTGGTATTACATCATTCCGACGGCTTTGTTGCATTTTACATGTTTAACTGATGCTCTTACTTCATCACGCAAAATGCTCGGTTCATATTCACTCGGTCTCTCCAGGTCATATGTGGAACTTGATGTTGTAGCCTTATTAGCGAAGAGGGATTTTAGAGGGGTTAGAGTTCGACGATTTCCATCTGGCATGGACATCAAAAACTCAAAAATACATAATTAGTTTTTATCCAGCCAAATTACCCAGTGGGTGGATTGAAATGTGTATTAACCCAAGTGTGGGTTTTATCTGGGCAATTACCCATGTATAGCCGCCACCCGTCATACATTTTACACTAAATATGTTTTCGTGAAAACGGAGCCCAAGTATTTTCATTCCCAAGAAAATGGTCTGTGACTGCCTCGGTGGCGTAGTTGTATTACGGTACGACTGCAAGGCTGAGGTCTCGGGTTCGATTCCCGGGTCGGGCAAAGTGATATTGGATTTTTCTATTCAGTATCAGCCCGGAGTCTGGAATTTGTGCCCGATATGGCGATAGGCTCGCCCCCTATCACATCATGGGACGGAATACGCTTGGCGAAAAGTGGGTGCACTAGTTGCGCCTCTGCCTGCCCTTTCGGGGATAAAAGGCGTGAGTATGCGTAAGAAAATGGTAGCCAATTCACATTATGATATTATTTTTGCTCCATTCCGTAGGTATATTTATATCCTGACGGTTCCAATTATAGGTAAGTCCGTGGTTTACTACTTTAGTCTTCTCCTTGAAAATATTGGAAATCCAGTCATAGCGTCGTATTCAAAACAGCCTGAATAGCTTTTTGAATCCATTGCGAAAATAGACCGATCAGCTTTCATAACAAAAAAATATGACAGGCTTACAAATCACTAATTTTGATTGGCACATTCCCAGGATCGAATTAAAGATTAAAATCGGAATTGTTTATTGAAAATGACCGTTAGATGACAATAAATGTTAAATTGTGAACGGTTTGTACTCGACGGGTAATTAGTTTCAACCCTTTTTGTGTACCTACCTACGCGCTTAGCGCTACGAATGAATAGTTAATAACTTTTACCCGTTGTCGAGCAAGGTTAATTGTTTTAATCGTATCCACATCTGTTTGTGGGTTTTTGTTTGATCAGTAGTCTGATAAAAGCACGAGACATGATCGCGATGTATCTACTATCTACATATTACAAATAAATAAGGTTTTGCTCATGGCTCCGCTCGCGTGAATAAGTATTTCTGCAGTGTCACAGACTGAAAACAATTAAATGACTGAATAATAAAATGTGTATTTGCAGTATTGATAAATTTGGTCCTATTTTTTTTTTTTCGTAGTAGTAGAATGCTTCAAAATCCTGTGGGTGGGCACCATGTTATTCTGGGGTGGGTACGGACCAACCTCTATATACGCCTATGGTATGTTGTACAAATTATAATTGACCTTACTGTATTTATTAATACAGAAACTGTGCACGAGCTGGTGGCGTTATCTCTGATAGATCTGGGCTTTGTAATTACGGCTTCGTGTCTTGTTGACAAATAATGACCATATTTCATGCAGCGGGGACAGTCCTATCGTATTAGCTTGTTGTGAAAGTACCTTAAAATGGTTCTCAGTAATGTAGATAAGATTGGTGTAAAATCAATCAGTTTCAAGAAGCAGAAACAACCAGAAAAAGATAATGTGTCCAGAAAAAGATTTTGTTGGCGTAAATTTACTGAGTTTTGTAAGCGAACTGATTTGCACGGCTTTAAATATATTGTGATGGAAGATCTGAATATCGTTGAAAGGTACGCTTTATTATTTATGCTGATAATATAAGTGTTCAAACTATTTTAAAATGGTAATTGGTAATAAATTAGTCGCAGTAAGCTTATTTTAAAGTAGCTGTATTAGAGTTTCTAGTTCGGTATTTTCTACCTAATAAAACTGTCTGATGATATGCAAATTTACATAATTATAATGTAGATTGTAGATACCATACTAATATTGCACTAATGCAATGCACTATACCTAAGTATATGTGAGTTTGCGGAGATGTTTCTGGAATTTAATGCATAAACCGCTTAATACATTGTGGCACATTTTGCACACAGATAGACAAAGCACTGGATTAATTTACTTACCTTTTACTTTGAAGCTGCATTCAGTCTTGTTGCAGTGTCATTTTATAGCTGTATATTTATATAGGTGTATATTTATAGGAGTTGTTGGGGGCTAGCCATAGCAGTTAGTATTCTGTGCACTGCATTCTTTATAGTCACCGCCTACAGATGGTATGCTAGAAACCCGATAGTTACTGTAAGTATCTGAATTGAATCTTAAATTAATATGAAGATCTCATGTCGGCTGATCTTTTTTAAATACTTTTTGAACAGTGCAACGTGGCTACCCACTGTTCTTTAATTATTACTTCAGTGAGATTATGGCTTAACTATAATTGACAAAATTTCATTTTTTCAATATACTCAAATGTTTATACTATATGATACTTGATCTAAAATTATGAGACCCATATTTTTTCTTTTTTCATACTTCAGATATTTTCATTCATGATTTTCACTTTGAATTTTGTCTTATTCTAAAGCGTCGTAAGCACCAAATGACGTCATATATACGGCTCAAGACGTAATAGCCTTTGATTTGCAATACAAAAAACTGACAAGTGACAACTCAACAACAACTACTTTTGTAATCTGTCATCCAGTTGGCGATATACGATATACCCAGTACTCAGTACTTACATATCTACGTAAATAGTATGAATAGCCAGGCAACTACTTCATTCGACCGTATGTGTGACGTCATCAATCATTTTTCGGTTTTTATTTTTTATCTCCGAAATTAAGTATTAAATAAAATATACAAAAATATAATCGTATTCAGAATTGAAAAATTAAGAAACGGTATTTTTGTTTTAGGCACGTTTAGATTTTGAAATGTTGTCAATTAAAGTCTACTACTCTACGTCAAGCTCGATTGCCTGCAAATGTTTTTAAAAACAAAATAATATATTATTGCTACAATTTTATTCTTGGTGCTCGTTAAGAGTTCACAGCAAATTTTACTTATATTCACACTGGTGACGATGTTCGTCACCAGTGTGACAATTGATAATCATAATGTTATGATATGTTTTTTTTTATAGGTCATCGAAAGTACCCAGGGTGCCATATGGGACGTGCCCTTTCCAGCTGTTACGATTTGCGATTTAAATGTGGTATCACGCAGTGCAGCGCGGGCTTTCGCTAATAACTTGTTAGTTTATATTTAATGATGTAACGTGCCATGAATTAGTTATTGCCCTTTTAATTAATACAATTAGATTTGTTCCATAATAATGATTTAGTTTTAGACTGCAGGAATTAAGTACTACTAATTTTTAATGAAAACGTAATTTATCAGTGAAAATTACTTTTTTGGTCTTGTGTCTGATTCGTTATTATTCATTTATTTGAATGTACCTATATTTCCTTCTGAATACCAAGTAGTTTGTTACATAATATATTATATGCAATCATGTATTCTTGAGACGAATAATACATTTTACCAATTTGCTTAGATAAAAAGGACTGACTCAAAGAAATTAAAGTACTCAGTTACTTTATGTACTAGATACCTCCTGAAAATTTCAAGAATAAACGATACAAAGTAATGAGATTACTTTGCAGAACTCTTCCAGAAAATATAACAAAGGAATTTATCTTCGAAACATTGAATCTGATTCCATTACTACATTCTACTTACACAGCAGATTATGACCAAAAGCAAGATTTGAATCAACTACAGGTTGTGTTGGATCTTAATAACATATCTATCGAAAGCCTCTTCAGAAAAGTAAGTGGAAGTAGATTAAAACTAAAAGCTGCGCTATCATTCAAGTCCTATAGGGAACGTGTACGAACTGTAGGGGGCAGCACAAAATCGATACAAGAGCCACATGTGAATGAAAAAGGAACTTTTCAAAGCTATTATTTATTTTAATTATGTCAAAAAAGATAAAATATGGGTTCCGGCTGACTATTGTTGATACCTAGCGTGGCCAGAATAGGCTCTTTTTAGATGGGAGCTAGATATACCTATTGATGTTATTGAAGCAAAATTAGGAGGTTATGTTCCCTTAATTACGGATTTGTTTGTATTGAATAGTAGCATTGCGCGCGGCTCCGCCCGCGTGGAAAAGTTTTTCCAGATTAGCGAGTTCAGACAAACAAACATACTCTTCAACTTTATATAATAGTATAGATAATATAGATTATCTTCAAAACATCTTTACTTTTATAAAATACGTAATAAGACATTTCAAAATGCTTTTGGAACTTTTACTGGTGGTAGGTCTCTCATATGTAAGAGACCGTCTGGGTGGGTACCACCGCAATGTCTATTTCTACCGCCAAGCAGCAGTGTGCATGCACTGTTATGTTTCGGTTTGAAGGACATTGTAGCCAGTGTAACTACTGGACATAATGAGGCTTAACATCTTATGTCTCAGGATGACGAGCGCAGTGGGATGCCACACAGTACTTTGTAACTCAAGGTGCTGAATGGTGTTGCTTCTGTTTATGGGTGGTCGTATCGCTTACCATCAGGCGAACGTCATGCTCGAATCGTCATTCAATGCAATAAAAAAAAACAAAAACTAACTGAATAGTTATTTTCTCGAGGTTCCCTTGCGAAAATCGATTTTCCGGGAAAAAATCCCGGTATGTTATTCCGGGATAAAAAATAGCCTATGTCTTTCCCTGAGTCTCAAAGTATCTGCATGCTTATTTTCTCAAGGTTCTCCTCGCGAAAAACGATTTACCGGAAAAAAACCCGGTATGTTATTCCGAGATAAAAAGTAGCCTATGCCCTTTCCTGGGTCTCAAACTGTCTCTATACTTATTTTCTCTCGATCCAATCGCAGTTCACGCGTGCAGAACCGTCGCGGCCAAACCACTGAACCGATTTCGATGAAATTTCTTATTGACATAGTTTGGAATCCCGGGAAGGACGTGGGATACTTTTTATTCGGAGAAATATAAACCAGGACTTTTATCCCGGAAAACTTATTCACGCGTGCGGAGCTGTCACGTCCAAACTACTGAACCGATTTCGATGAAATTTGGTATGGAGATAGTTTAAGACCCTGGGTGGAACACAGGCTACTTCTTATCCCGCAAAAATATAAACCGGGGCTTTTGTACCAGAAAATCGTTTTCTGCATATGGAACCGCGAGAAAATAAGTATGGAAATATTTTGAGACCCAAGGAAGGACATAGTCTGCTTTTTATCCTGGGAAAGATTATAGCGGGACTATTATGCCAGAAAATGAAGCGCGCTAAAACAGATACTACGGCAGAAAAAATGAAAGCATATTTTGTTCTGCTACCGAAGCGAAGCTGGGATGGGTCGCTAGTATATAGTTTGCCTTGTACCTGAGTGTAACTTCTTTTGTCCGCCACTCATAGTTACACAGAATCACTCATGTCCAATTTTTTATTCTAATAATTTAAAATGAAGACATTATTGATAGTATTAAAACTGTTTCTTTGGTAGAAACGAGTTTATACTTTTTTATATAGGTATGTTTTTCCGGAGCAAACAAAATCTTGTATAGTTAGTTAAGTCCGGGTCCATGCTTAGAGAGCTAACAACTACAATATAGTAGGACGATACTGTATTTAAATTTAGTGTCTAGAGAAAAATTAAACACTTATGAGCTGTGTAAATCAGTAGCAATAAAAGGGCTTTTATTATTTTATTTATTTATTACTATATATAAATAATATTTCAGCTATCACCAGCAGCCTCATGCAGCCATTTGGTGGAAAGATGTATGTGGAAGAACGCCATATATCGCTGCGATCAGCTTTTCCAACAAGTTTTCACTTTGATTAATCTCTGCTGTACATTTAATTACTACGCCGTGGAGTCTATGGATAAGTAAGTTTAATATCATATCCGTAATGCAGGCTTTTATACATATTAATGACTAGATATGCTGATAACTCCTGCGTGGACTTAGATCTATCTGAGCCTGATAAGTGCAAATATTTTAAAATTACAACATTTTCCGATATCCGATTTTAATAAAAGAAAGCCTATACCCGCTTCAAATTATTTTTTCTGACCTGTGAAGTCTACATGAAAATCCGTTTAGTAGTTTCGGAGATGTGCGCTGACAAACTAATAGAAAAACAGAGAAAAACCAATTCTAAAAATTGCTGATTTGTGTTCAATTACTCTTCTTTAGTACCTTATTATTTTTATATTACCTACCTTTTTTCCATGTACAGAGTACAGACACAGCGCATTCTGCTGTTTTATTATACACTAGCGGTCCGCCCTGGCTTCGCACAGGTAGCAAAGTACCTATAATATTATATTTATTTTTCTGTGGTACTAAACATTTATGAATTATACACGTATAAACCTTCCTCTTAAATCACTCCGCCCATTGGTGAAAAACGTATGAAAATTCGTTCGGTAGTTTTTGAGTTTATGGTGTTCAGACAGACAAACAGATACGATGGGGGAATTTGTTTTATAATAATATTAGCAACCCGTCCCAGCTTCGCTTTGGCAGAACATAATATCCTTTAATTTTTTTTTGCCGTAGTATCTGTTTTAGCGGGCTTCATTTTCTGGGATAAAAATCCCGCTATATATTTACCCGGCATAAAAGTCCCGCTATATACTTTCCCGGGATAAAAGCCTATGTCCTTTTCAGTGTCTTAAACTATCTACCTACCAAATTTCATCGAAATCAGTTCAATGGTTCGGCCGTGACGGGGCTCCACACGCGTGAAAAAGTTATCCAAGATAAGAGTCCCGGTTTGAACTTTTCCGGGATATAAAGTAGTCTATGTTACTCAGGGATACTGTAGCATTCTAATGGTGAAAGAATTTTTGAAATCAGTGCAGCAGTTTTTGAGTTTATTCGTTACAAATATACAAAAATACAAATCTTTCCTCTTTATAATATTAGCATAGATGTATAGACTTTACAACACCCTTATCAAATTTGAAAAATCTGTATTTTTCAATTATCATAGTGTCCCTTAGTGCACCTACGCACTAGCGGTTGGCCGCCTAGGCGGTTCGTTTGAGCGGCCAGCCGCCTGGCGCAGTTGAAATAGAAATGAAATGAAACCGCGTTAACCGCGGGTGGCTGACCGCTATTCCAGTTCAATATGCAACCGCTTGTGACTGTATGCACTTAACCGCCACAAAATTTCAACCGCGGTGGTTGAATAGAGAGCCGCAGCCCGCTTCGCGGCTGTCCACCATCTTGTTTATACACACTGGCGATTCAAGTTTGCGGCGAGCCGCCGATGATTTGTACATTTCAGTTGCGCAGTCATGAACTTCAACACAGAGAAATTCATTGTTGAAATTCAACAACGAGAAGCTATTTGGAATTTTGAAGGAGTGGTCATATAAGAAAAGAGATTTAAAGCGAAAGCAATGGGAAGAATTAGTAGATATTTTTGGAAAAGAGGAGATGATAACAGAGGATCGTTGCGTGTTTTTAGTAAAGGATGGATCCAGTATCTTTTTTTATTTCTCCTTCGTTGTTTTCGGAAGTAAAAATAGATAACACAGGCTACTTCGACGGCGTCCATTTCGTTTATGGACCAACACACCTTCGAGCGGTCCAACCGCTTGACGCGGTTTCATGGCGGCTGGCCGCCACAACGGTGATCTGCTAGGGCGTAGGAGCGCATACGTACGTCCTTGACAGCGACTATATAGCCCCTTGATCTGGTCGATTGTGTATTATTAAAATATAATAGTTTTACCTGAACATTTCCCGCTATAAATAAAAGTAAATATATGCTTTAGTAGCATGCTTTTTATAAGTGCATAATGCTCACAGCCAACACAGGTGTAGTATAAATATGATCGTTAATATAATAATTATAATACTCAGTATACAACAACGCCTATGCGATGGTAAATCTACTTAGATAATTCCAGCTACCTACGATTTCGGATACAAATATTTTAATATTTTTCAATATTATGTTAAAATATTAAATGCTTACAATATTTCCATATAAATTATCGCCCTTTTATCGTATTTACATAATAATATCGCATCCAGCAGAGAAGAATTTCGGAAAACAACACTATGCATATATTTATTTGTCTTCAGGGGTAATACCGAAAGTGATGAATGGTTCCATGTGTCACCGCCAAGGCGCGTGACTTCGTGCGGCTACCAGACAGCGCTCACGGTACTCCTTCGTACTGATCCTGATGACTATTACAGCTCTTCAGTCGCGTCGCAGGGTGCAATGGTTTGTTTTATTTACTTTTGGTATTAACAATCTATATCTATAAAAAAATCGTGGCACAGTGTTTATTACCATACTCCTCCGAAACGGCTGAATCGATTTTGATGAAATTTTATATTCACACTTGGTAGGTCTGAGAATAGGTTGTTATCTATTTTTCATCCCCCTAAGTCATAAGGGTGGCACATGCCAATTTTTATTTTTATTTTTCGGACAGATTTTTTTTTATGATGTGGCATTTAAAAATACATACTACCCTAAATTTTCTACCTTCTTCCATCATCCCCTATTTTAAATAGCGATATTAGTAATTTAATAACTTTTAACCCCGGTCGGTAACTGATCAATTATCTCCGATCACTTATTCTCACTAGGCGTCTGCCGGTGTCACCTCTCATTCAGTTTAAACAGCGGATGGGATGAGACCGAAGCACCGGTCACCTGTGCTTCTTCCACTCATACACTACAACCTCACGTACTTACAATAATTTACTAATTTTTTTCTACTAAAATAATTTATATGGCAAAACAACGTTTGCCGGGTCAGCTTGTCTATATATAAAAGAAAGTTTGTACGTTAGTTACACCATTTATAACTCGAGAACGGCCGAACCGATTATAATTTTCTTTGATTTTTTGGATTTGTACCCCTTCCGAATAGCAGAATAACTATAAAAATATGGAAAAAATTCACGATCAAGGAAATTATGAAGAAAATTTACTCATACATTTAACTGGTAGTTTTAAAAAATGAACATGGCGTTGTTTATTTTTAACCCCCGACAAAAAGAGGGGTGTTATAAGTTTAGGGTGTGTATCTGTGTATCTGTTTGTCTGTCTGTGGCATCGTAGCTCTCAAACGAATGGACCAATTGTGACGCGGTTTTTTTTTGTTTGAAAGCTGATGTGATCGCGATGGTTCTTAGCTATAATTTATGAAGATCTGTTCAGGCGTTTGAAGATTATCAGCTTTTTTCCAATTTAAAAAGCCCGATTAAATTTAAATTTGGTGTACTGTGACTTCAGCAATATTTTTAAACATGAGCTGATGCTGCAGCATCAAATAGTCTGCGGGATACCCAACTCCTTAGCAACTTATAGCAGATAATAGCGTGTTTGGGCTCATAAGGATGGTCTCATCGAGTAGGTGTTAGATAGTTGATTATCAAGGCCCCATGATGGAGAATAAAGTAATTTAAAAAGTTTGAAATAAGAATTAAATTAAAATTACCCTCGACACAAAAAATCCCTAAAAAGTAAAATAATAAAAGTGTTTAAGTGTTTAAGTGAAGTTTAAGTACCTAGTAATATTTTGACCCAGGCGTCGTCGCATCGGGGGACCGCTAAAGATGTATTACTAGGTACTTAACTATACTTACTTTTCATATATTTACTTGCATAATAATAAATTCTCCACTAAGGTATTATTAATTATTAGTTCTAAGATTTTAATCTGGGTATTTTTTTCGGTTTTGGTTAATAACCATACGATAAGTAGGTATTAACCGGCTTACAATGGGGATCTTATATAAGCTCGATTTTTTGCGTCAAAAACTTTACAGTTCAATTATTTGTTTGGATTAATCAGCATACACACACACACTCACGGCTTTTATCCCTCGGGTGTGTATTATAGACATTTGTTTTGAGTAAATTTTATTTAGAAGAAGAAATTGTGTTACAAGAGATCCTCTTTATAATTTGATTACCTTTAGTAAGCCGATGGAGGTGACTGTATAGGTATTTAGTAGGTAGTAGGTACCTAATACTTACAGGCTACACCTATATTTGCAAGTGTTTACTATGACTTGTTTATAATCTATAATAAATCCCACAAATGAATATTTTTTTTATAGCCTGTATTTTATAACGTCTAATCGAGAATATCAAAATTTTGATAAAGAAACTAGTTGGAAATATAATTTTGTTATGAGAAAAATTGTTTCATGCCGCTAACAAGTTACAATTAGAAATTTTCGTAAAATTAACGGGTTTTTTTCGAGACTTTATTCCCGATGTTTTATTTTAATGTCAAACATTCGCGTCAACATAAGAAATCATTATGAATTTTCATAACTTAAGTTGTTATTAGTTCTAAGTTACATAAAATGAAGCCAAGAAGTTATTAAAATGATACTCTAACTTGATAGTACTGGGTAAGGAAACACGTGTAAGTTCGCTATTAATTGGTTTATCGGAAAATGGAAAATAGATCCGAGATCACCGCTGGAAGCTGTTTATTTTGCCATGTAACTTAACACGTGCCTCAGAGCAGTAACGCGTTTAACGAGAAAGATGATAAAAATATTATTGTATTGTTACCCATTAGTATTGATATACAATATACATATAAAAAAAAAAACAATATACACAATCAGCTTCACAAAAACGTCTGCGAAAAAGGGCGCACAATTTACAAAATGTGGGCTCATTTCAATTAGTATCGCGTCGCTCGGGTCACTGCACGGACGTAAAAATGCGAAAATGTTATTTTTAAAATTGTAAAAATACTTACTACTTCAGAAAATTAATTACAAATATAAAAACTTTTTAACAAAAAATAAAACCGACTTCAAAACCACTACAAACCAAAAAATTATTTAACTGTATGTTCGCTTAGTATATACGTATATTTGGAGTCGGTGCCTAATTTAAATTGAACATTGTTTGCGTATATTTGTTCTTGTATTTGCTTAGCTTAGCTGGCAATTTATTATTTTCTTTATTTATTTTAATTATTTTTTGTTTTGTAGTGGTTTTGAAGTAAGCTTTTTTTGTTTGTAGTGGCTTTGTAGTTATTTATTTTTGTTAAAAAGTTTTTATTTCTTGCTTTTTTGCTAGTTAATTACGGATTGGTGTAAACAATACATCATTGATATACGATTGCAGCATTCGCGGGTCATCTGCTGCTGTTAGTTATTGAAGAGTTCCATTGTCTATCTCCGAAGATCTTCATCAGATCCTAATAAATTATATACTAAAACGTTCCTGAAAAATATACATTTGAATAACGAAAACTTCATCCAAATCTGATAATTTTTTGAGAAAATCGTGGCAATACGTTTGTATTGCCACGATTTTCTCACATATACATATACATACATACACATATACATACCTATATACATACGGATCGAATACAGAACCTTCTTTTTTTTAAAGTCTGTTAAAAAAGGATGCGATATCGTAATTTCAGTGAGTAAAAGAATTTATTGATTAGTTTTTGTTGTTTAGATAAGAAGAATAAATATAAGAATAAATGTGTGGTTTTGGTTTAATTTGTTTTAAAATTTCTTTCAACGGTCGTATTAATACGGCATCATTCAATGGCCGCTTTTTCATAATAATAACAATGCATTACAACCACCTCTTATTTTCGTCGAATAATATAAATGAATTTCCTATTTAATGGAGTCGATTTTTTTTACTTATTATATTTATTTTTTAAATTGACCTCTCAAAAGGAAGAGGTTGTCAATTGGAAGATTTTTAAAAAATGCTTGTACACCGACTACTCTGTAATTTATAGGCCTATTCAAGTATTATTTTTTATTAAGAATATAAATAGTATCCTATTGTGCCTATATCAGAATCATGATCTTACGATGAACATAGCTTCCTAAAAAACTTGTTTATTTTTTAAAATTAATGAATTTATCATTTTATATGGATATTGCTTTCTACTGTAGGTACTAGGTAGGTATCATCTCGTCTTCTATAAATCTTGGGTGACTATCGATATGTACGAGTTGTTTTATTTACAGACATCATTGTGACTTATTCAATACATTTTTTATGTTTTGGTTTTCCTCGTGACCCAATTCGATGTGAAGAATGGACATCAATCGTCATTCAGAAATGATGTGAAGATTTTTTTAAGCCGGTTAAATCTACATAAGTAAAATAAATAGAAAAACGATTCGACTCCGTGAAACTCTTGTTCTAAATTGGTTGTGATGGCCATTGCATTTCTGACATTTATCAAAAACCAGACAAAACGCGCGTTGGTCGCCTTTAAAAATCAGCTTTATGTAGCAGGCGTATGATCGAATTTGTGTTAAGTCGATCAAAACTTGTAAATTTTGGTCCGTTTTTTAGGTTGATTTATCAAAGACAAATGATGTCACATTTGCAAGTAACTGTGCATCTTGGGTTTTTATTCAATGCCCATAAGTGATTATAATTAATATTGACGGGTACAATCCATAAATGTTTTTGTAATATTAACAATAAATATATAGGAAGCTAATATCTTGACTTACAATTATATGTACATAGAAGTTACATAATATATTTGGAACTATTGTCTGCTCGCGATTTTACCCATGTTAATGTATATTATCGAAATAAATTAACCATTACGCAATCAAGGATAATGTCGTTTCCGATTTGTGAAAGATTTTTCGGAATTGGAGCAGTCGTTATAGAGATAAAGCATGTTCAGACAAACAAAATGTTCAGCTTTATAATATTAATTTAGATAAATAATTATGTATAAAGTAATATGATATTTAATGAGATAAATAGTTATAAGAATTATTAAGAAGATACAGGTGTGTATCGCGCAGTAAAAAATTTCCCCGAATCCAAAACAATAGGAGTTAAAGGGAATTGAAGCATTTAGATTAGTCTTTTTTATCGTAATAAAATATTGGACGCGAATATAGGTAATTGTCCTTAAAAAAAGTCTGACTATGTTTTAAATACTGACTCAGATACATGTAAGACGAATACCGCCGGAATAATTGTGTCAACTGGCGAGGTATAATCATTTTTTGTCAACTAATACTTTATCCGGATTCCGGACGTCGCGTCGCTCCAGTTACCATCACACGTAGTGCGCTTGCCCGTATGAAAAATCATATGATAATAAAAAAATGCTGACGCAGTCTCATAATGTCACTGTTTTTGTAGGTGTTTATAGACAATGCATACAACATGCCTGATCTGGACTCTCCCATGCGCATGGTGAACCCTTCCACGGAGGTGTTGATAGCATTGTCTCCGGAGCGCACCTACACCACGCCAGGAGTCAAGTCATTCAGTCCTGAGCAGCGACAATGCTACTATAATGATGAGGTACAAAGTCATTGAATACGTTTCATGAATTATAACCTAGCTGCTCGCGGCTTTGCCTGTGTGTAAGGCCTTTTCCAGAATAGAATTCCCATCGTGTCCCCGCTAGTCTATATTATTTTGCATTTTATTTATGTGTGCCATATTTATTGAAATCTTTTCTAGTAAGTAACGACTTTATAAAGATCGCAGGAACATGATTGATGCAGGCTGCTTTTGACAGGTCCGTCTGGAAATCTTTAGGGGAGGCCTATGTTCAGCAGTGGACATCACGTGGCTGATGATGATGATGATGATGACGAAGTTACGCCTTCATAAAGATTCTGAAAATAATAAAATAAGACGATTTATGATTTTGCTTCACAAACTTCATCACAATCTAAATACTCAGCATGGACCCTCCATTTATAGATGAAGCTACCTAATATAATTTCCAATCAATTTAATCCTTACGATTTTTTTATATGCGCTCGGCAATTTGACCCCACTGCATCTGATGGTAAGCGGAGAGGGGTCCAGGTAGAGTGTCAACTGACGCGCGATGGTTATCCTTCGTCAGTCGACACAATTATGCCGGGCTGTTTAAGTCGGATATACACCACTATGACTAGTTTTAACACCTTATGTATAGTGGTGGTTATCCTGGCGGATACAAAACATATCCTACCACCAGCCTTTGATTAGTTTTACAGGGTGTCCCATAAATGGTACGACAAAGTTAAAGGGAAGATAGCTTGAATGGTACTCTTCCAGACATGAAAAGATGACCTCTATAAAAGTGTCACGATTTTCGAAATACACACACACACACACACACATACACACTCACGCCTTTTATCCCCGAAGGGGTAGGCAGAGGCGCAACTAATGCACCCACTTTTAGCCATGCGCATTCCGTCCCATGATGTGATAGGGGGCGAGCCTATCACCATATCGGGCACAAATTCAAGACTCCGGGCTGATACTGAATAGAAAAATCCAATTTCACTTTGCTCGACCCGGGGATCGAACCCGAAACCTCAGCATTACAATTGTACCGTAATACAACCACGCCATCGAGGCAGTCATAATGAGGATTTTATACTTTTTTCGAAAAATCCAATTTTTTGACCTATCCAGTTTTGTTGTGGTACGCGCAAATAATCAGATATTTTCTTATTTTTTCTGCAGCAGACTCGGGAGTAGTTGGTCTACCATAACCCATAATCATTTTATTAAATATTATTCAAAAACCTTGAAAAAAATAATACTTTCCCTCATAATTTCTTTTAGGAAAATTATTTTACACAACTTTGGACTTCGGTAGGTAATGAAAAATTATTGTATTGGGCTCATCATCATCATTGCGTATGATGATGTTGAGCCCAATACATGTATTGGGCTGTTACTGCACATTGCATCAAACACTTCCTTGTTTAATAGAGTTTTCAAAAAGGTTACTCACAACTTTCATTCCAAAAATAAAGATATTAGCTGTTTTGGTGTCAAAGGCGCTTAAAACGCATTTTCAGATTTAAAATTAAAATAACACCATTTAACCCCCGACGGAAAATAGGGGTTTATTATGTTTAAGGTGTGTATCTGTGTATATGTATGTCTGTCTGTAGCATCGTAGCTCCGAAAGGAATGGACCGATTTTGATGCACATTTTTTTTGTTTGAAATTGACACGATCGAGGTGGTTCTTAGCTATAATTTGAAAGGTATCGTTACCATTTCATATATATTTCATAAAATTTCAGATAAAACTTGCCGAATATCGTCAGTATTCGTTCCATAACTGCATGGGGTATCAGAAAGTTCTTGCAGTAAAAAACACCTGCGATTGTGTACCATTCTATTTTCCTTTAAAAGGTAAATAAAGCGAGTAAAGACATTTAATCAAATTCTCCGAGAAAAGCAGCTCTGCTTATAAAACATTTACGTTTCAGAGTATCATCGTACGTGCAATTTTAACGACATGGATTGTTTGGAATACGTTTTAAGTAAATATTTCTCATTTGATACGATTTCTACCCAAATTTACTATTAAAATATGTTAAAATAAGCATCACGGAGTAAGGTTACTATATTTTGTCTCTAAATATATTGTGATGTTTATAAATTTTGCAAAAAATTACCCAAATCCCACTAATTCTAGCTGCAGTTACTTAACCTCCCCAAATGCACTCGTATAAAACTAAATTCGCGCAGTTATCGCCCAACTTTTTGACTGTTATATTAAAAGCTATCTAAGGTATTGCCTTGAGTAACATTAATACCTGCATAATTTGGTGTAATTTCTGTCAGTTAGTAATACCTAACATGTAAATCTTTCAGCACCGGTCCCCCAAAAGGATGGCGATAATATGTATTTCGATAAGTTTCAATGTCTACCTGAGTGTGAACATTACGAATATCCTTTAGAGGTGGCCGTTGGGAAGCTCGCAAACAATATAAAAAGCAGTGAACTACCTTTTTTGTGAGTTATGTATTACATACTGCAGTGATTTGTTCGTTTTAAACTTTCTATTTATATTTTGACCACAAATTTCCGTCTGAAGGCCAATCAATAATTGTTTTTTGGTATTTATTACATAATTTTACTGTATTGAAAAGTTCTGCGATCGTGTAATGAAAATAGCTCGCTAGATAGCGTCTACAATAAACCAATAACTTATGATTTGATTACAAAATAAGTAAATAAAGTCTTGTTTTTTTTTCCAGTAAAGACGTCAATTTAGAGAATCGTTCTCTATTGAATGTTTTCTTCAACGACTTGGTATCCACCAGATACAGACGTGATGTTTATTTGAATTGGCAAAATATTTTAGGTACGTACACTGATGATGTATTTATATTGCGATGTGAGTCATGATGATTCAATACCGATATATTTTGTATGGATACTTTTAGAACTGGGTAGGGGAGAGCAGGTAGGATTCGTACAGTTTTTACTTCAAGTCCCATAAAATAAAAACTAATAGTTATTTCAAAATAGTTTCAATGGTACTATATTACCTGTATATCTTAAAAAGTAGAATATTTCCGGATTACTTACCGAGTCAATCTCAACTGGTGGGCCTCAGTATGAACATGGACAAGACCAAGATCCTGTCGAATGTTCATGTTGTGCCTACCCCGATTACCGTTGGGAGCTCAACTCTCGAAGTTGTAGACGAATACGTCTATTTAGGTCAAGTAGTCCAACTAGGCAAGTCCAACTTTGAGAAAGAGGTCAACCGTCGAATGTAGCTCGGTTGGGCAGCATTCGGGAAAGTAAGCAAGGTGTTCTCGTCCAAAATACCTCAGAGCCTGAAGACAAAAGTCTCCAATCAATGTGTGTTACCAGAGGTTACCAGTGATGGCATACGGCACTGAGACGTGGCCTCTGACTATGGGCCGCCTAAGACGGCTCACGATCACTCAGCGAGCTTTGGAGAGGGCTATGCGAGGTGTTCCTCTACGCGATCGAATCAGAAATGAGGAGATCCGTAGAAGAACGCAAGTCACTGACATAGCCCAGCGGATTAGCAAGCTGAAATGGCAGTGGGCAGGGCACATAGTTCGAAAAACTGACGGCAGATGGGGCAAAAAAGTTCTCGAGTGGAGACCACGTACTGGAAAGCGCAGGGTCGGCCGTCCACCTGCAAGGTGGACAATAACAATATAATAATAAATACTACACAGTCAATATTATCTAAGCCTTGCTCGCTACCCAAAACTGTCAGTATGGTAATTATTCTTAAATTCTATATATTCAATAAAGTTATTAAAACACTTATTTCAAAATATGGGTGATTTCGAGCTCATGAAAAATATTGATAAAATGAAAGATATCACTTGTTACGAATTCATTTCACCCGAAGAGTGTCGGGATTTCTTTTTATGTAATAATTTTCATTTTAAATTGTTATCGCTAAATATAAGAAGCATAAATAAAAATTTCGACACTCTACAAATATACCTACTAAGAAGTAAAATAACATTTGACATCCTAGTTTTAACAGAATGTAGATTAAGCGAGAGCACGATAATTAATGAACTTCCAGGATACATACATTTCCATACTACTAATAATATCAATCAAAATGGCGGTGTAGTTGTCTTTGTTAAAAACACAATACAAGCTTCGACACGAGAACCATCTTTAACTGAGGCATGCGGTCTAATTATAGACATAGATAAGAAGATGACTTTATTTTGTATCTATAGATCACCCTCTTTTAGAAACACAACACCTTTTCTAACTTCACTTGATCAACACCTTATGACATACAAAGATAGACAGACAATTATCCTGGCAGGAGATATAAACATTGACATACTTTCACCAGAGTCCACAGATTACCTTTGTTTAAATGCCGAACATGGCTTACAACCTGCCATAAATAAACCAACTCGCCAAAATGCATGTCTCGACCACATCTTTTTAAAGTGTAATTTCCCTGTAACAGGTTTAGTCTGCGATTTCGACATTACGGACCACAAAATGACTATAATTGGCATAGAAACATTTAAAACTCGTTCTAAGCCCTCTAGGCAAAGAATGGTCATTGATTATGAAGGGGTCGCTCGCGACCTAGGCCTATTCAATTGGGACGCACTCTTTATTGAAACTGATGTGGACACTATGGCTGAAAATTACGTCTCAGTAATAAAAAATACCATTGAACATAACTCAAAGTTACAACGGATAAGTCGTACTAAATTTAACATGGAGCCATGGATGACTCCAGGCCTACTCAGATGCTCACGGTTTCGCGACAACCTTCATTTAAAAACTAAACAAGATCCCAACAACGAAACTCTTAAAGTAACATACACACGGTACCAAAACTTTTATAGAAATTTAGTAAGAAGTGTAAAACGAAATTACGAAACAACTCTACTACAGACAAATTCCACGAACACGAAACACCTTTGGCAATCTGTAAAAAATATATGCAACTTAAACACCAAAAATGAACCTGCAACTGAGTTACTCACAATATCTAATAATCCTACTGATTCACTGAATATTACAAATAGATATTTCTCAACAGTAGGGCAGGACCTGGCTTCCAATATCCTAACCCAGGTCGGCGAAACGGAGGAAAGGCTTGTTGCAGTATCTAATGTTCCAAACTCCCCAACTAACTCCTTCTTTCTTTCACCTACCGATATTGAAGAGGTAAGGGACATTATTAATAACCTGAAATTGAATAGTGCCCCGGGTTTAGATGGTATTGACTCCCGCCTCCTAAAGCTATGCTTCAAACATATTTCCGAGCCTCTAGTACATATCTTTAACTCAAGCATAAGCTCCGGCAAGTTTCCATCCATGTGGAAGGTGGCCTCGGTCACTCCAATTCACAAGGGCGGTGCCAAGGACATACCCAATAACTATCGGCCAATATCCCTACTTAGCATCCCATCTAAAATTCTTGAAAATATTGTTAATAAACGGCTTGTTCAATATATTGAGTCCAATAGCCTTTTATCTCCACGTCAGTATGGTTTCCGTAGGGGTAAATCAACTGAAAATGCCGTAACTTTACTAACAGACATTGTCAGTGCAAACCTCGATAAAGGCGACTGTTGTTTAGGCGTTTTTGTGGATCTAGCAAAAGCTTTTGACACAATTTCTACAAAAATACTTCTTCATAAACTGGAGAAATTCGGAGTTAGGGGTCTGACATTGGAATGGTTTAAGAGCTATCTCTCGGAACGTAAACAGCTGGTAAGGGTTGGGGCTCACCAAAGTGAAATACTTCCAATACAATATGGCGTTCCCCAAGGAAGTACACTGGGTCCAACCTTATTCATCATTTATATGAACGATATCCACAACATCAAAATACCAAATGCTGAGATAATTTGCTATGCTGACGATACGGCCATTTTGTTCACTGAAAAAGACTGGCCTTCCACTTTCCTCGCTGCGGAGCGAGGTATGGAAGCCATCAACAAGTGGATGCAATATCATCTATTGACCCTTAACAAACAAAAAACAAAATACCTCTGCTTTCACAAAACTGCTGCATCTCAACCACCACTTCCAGCCAAACTCCAAATCCATAACTGTAAAAGACTTGACCTAAACCAAAACTGCAATTGCGACACTATACAACAATCACACACAATAAAATACTTAGGGATGATTATAGATAAAAACTTAAATTTTAAAGACCACATTGAATACATGTCCAAAAGAATCAGGAAAACATCTGCAATATTAAAAAAACTTAATTATTCCGCTAGTCACAATATATTAAAAACTATTTACACGGCCATTTGCCAATCCATTATAACTTACTGTATCTCCGTATGGGGTAGCGCTCCAAAAACAACTCTTATAACTGCCGAAAGGGCCCAAAGATCTGTCCTTAAAATTATGCTTAGAAAACCATACAGGCACCCTACAAGAAATCTATATCAGGAAGCTCAAGTCCTAACTGTACGACAACTGTTTATTCTCAGAATGTGTATTAACACCCAAAAACGCCTTTCGTCCTATTATGATTACGAAACACTATTGAAAAAGAGAGTATTCAGATTACCACTTCCCAGACCAAGAACCCGTTTTGGACGTAGATTTGGGGAATTTCTCAGAGCACACACATACAACTGGGTACTTAAACACTGCGACCTGAAAAGCCTCTCAGTTTCTGAAACCAAATCAAAGGTGTCAAAATGGCTGCAGTCATTAGATTATATAGACACCGAAAACATATTAATTTAATGCCAGTGATTAATAATTAAGTAAGATTTAAATAACATAGTTAAAATTAACTTCATAATACAGGTTAATTAAGAAATAATATATAATTATAATTATACTTTATATAAAAATACATTTAATAAAATTAGAACTACTGTACCTAAGCACAAAGAACTACTGTAACTACATAATATAATTTTTAGTATTAGTTTGGAATTTATAATTTGTTGATTAACTTGATAAAAAATTATGTTAATGAATACATAAAACCACTAAAGTAAAACAAAATGTATAATATTAAGACTAAAACTAAGCGAGATTATAACTAAAACCATTCTGGTCTCCAAGATACAGGCTTTGCCTAGTTTGGGGCTCCCTGTCAAATACAGTTTAATGTTTTTTGTATAAGCAACAACAATTTTATGTCAACCATTGTTTAGAATATTATTGTTAATTCCATGTTGTGCCAAATAAAGATTTTTTATTATTTATTATTATTTATTACTATTACGGTACTCACATAATTTGGGGAATTAATTTATATCAACTTTTCTGCCGTATAAACACGTATTTTTATATGAGCCAAAGCTAAATTGTAACAGCTGTGTACAGTATATCCATGCGCATGTGATAGGTAGGTAATGCTTGAAATATAACTAAAGTATATTTGTTTATTTTACATTTTCATTATGTTTCCAGCGGCTTTCGGCGGTCTGCTCAGCTTGATGCTCGGCTTCACTTTGATATCTGGCTTCGATCTGATACTATTCCTCATACTCCGGGTGGTATTTGTTACTACTAAAAATAACACTAATAACAAAGTAAGGTCTGGTGAGTCCCAGAAGAAAGAGGCTTGGGTGGAAGTGTCTACGAACCATAAGTCGAATGACAGTATAAACAAATGGCACAAGCAGACATATTGATCGCAGTCTCATTATTGAACGAAAGTTCACGTTACAGCTTACACCCGTTGTTAGTGGAATAGTGTCGTCTGTTAAGAGATTCACACAATAAGTAAAGAGTACCGTTTTTCATTACTTCTATGTTCTATATCTATATTCAACTTGGTGATGCTCGCGACTCCGCCCGCGTGAAAAGTTTTTCCGGGAACCTAATGTCCTATTAGTGAAAGAATTTTCAAATACGGTTCAGTAGTTCCTGAGATTAGCGCGTTCAAACAAACAAACTCTTCAGCTTTATAATAATAATATTATAGTATAGATTAAATAAAAGCGGCGATAGCCTAGTTGGGAGTGGAACGGACTGCCGAAACGAATGTCCGTAGGTTCAAAACCCAAGGGCACGCATCTCTGACTTTTCTAAAAAGTTATGTGTGAATTATCGCTCGCTTTAATGGTGAAGGTAAGCATAGTGAGGAAACCTGCATAACTGAGAAGTTCTCTATAGGAATTTCGAAGGTATGTGAAGTCTGTCAACCCGCACTAGGCCAGCGCGGTGGACTAAGGCCTAAACCCTCTCAGTTGTAGAGGAGGCCCGTGCTCAGCAGTGGCCAGTATATAATAAAGGGCTGGTATGGTATGGTATGGTATGGTATAGATTATATATCAATGTAAAAGAACTTTTGAGAGCCATTAAATTTTCTAATAAAATTCTTGTTTTTTTATCCTCCTGTTACTTGTAAGATAAATTTAACGTAATAATATCATTTACGGCCAATATAATGAACGATCACGACTACACAGCCTAGTAAGAATCCACCAATCATACTAGGTCGGGAAAAGTTTTTTCGCATATATAGTATGTATAAACTTGTAATAAAATCTCTTTGGCTGTACTATTTGTATCTGGCTGGTTTTGACGACATTAAAAAAGTTACATGTCAAAAAATAAACAAATTAGTAAAATGTTGTTTTCAGCTATTTTTCATTTCTTTTTCTTTCTGTCAAAATGAGTGAATCTAATGAAGAAAATCGATATATTTTAAAATCTATACTAATATTATAAAGCTGAAGAGTTAGTTTGTTTGAACGCGCTAATCTCAGGAACTACTGGACCGATTTTGAATTTTTTTTCACTAATAGGAAGCTACATTACTCCTGAGTGCTATAGGCTTTTTATCCCGGAAAATCTTTTCCACGCGGGTGGAGCCGCGCGCAGTGCTTGTTTTATTATAAAAAAGGATAGAATGCACCGCAAACCGTGAAAAAAATTATGACGTTTATGGACCTAATGCAGTGTCAGTAAGAGTAGCACAAAGTTGGTTTAAGCGTTTTCAATCCGGTAATTTCGGTGTCAAAGATTCACCTCGCTCTGGTCGCCCTGCTACGGATAAAGGACGTCATTTTTGAAAAAGTGGAGCAATAACGCCATATCAGTAGTTATAATAGAGCTAAAGAACAGACAATTGACCACAAAATAGTTTTGACCCATTTGAAAAAAGCTCGATATTTGGGTGCCACACGAGCTGACTGAAAGAAACCTAATGAACCTAATGAAGACTGCCTTGGTGGCGTAGTTGTATTGCGGTACGATTGCAATGCTGAGGTCTCGGGTTCCATCGCCGGGCAAAGTGATATTGGGTTTTTCTATTCAGTATCAGTCTGGAATTTGTGCCCGATATGGCGATAAGCTCGCCCCCTATCACATCATGGGACGGAATATGTACGCCGAAAAGTGGGTGCACTAGTTGCGCCTCTGCCTACCCCTTCGGGGATAAAAGGCGTGAGTGTGTGTGAAAAGTGGATCACGTACGACAAGAACGTACG
This sequence comes from Sphinx pinastri, assembly GCA_947568825.1. NCBI lineage: Eukaryota > Metazoa > Arthropoda > Insecta > Lepidoptera > Sphingidae > Sphinx > Sphinx pinastri. The sequence goes on along the minus strand of OX387614.1, from coordinate 14,291,151 downwards.
AAAAAGGTCGTGGTTAAAGGTTGGTCAGGCTTCACAGACTGTGGCAAAACCTTTTTTTTTTTTTTTTGGTTTCGCGGAGAAAGTGCGTTACCACTACCGCCCGGCCTTCGTGGGGGGCGACCGAGCGGTTATGTTGGGTTCACCGTGCCTTACGACCCGGCGTTGAGCCGCCCGGAGAGATGGAAAACGTCGGGCGACCGCCGGGCCGAGTCCCTAACCTATGTACAACGCACGGCATACCAACTAAAACTCCGCGGTGGCCATCTTCGGCGCATTAGGGACGGCTGCGGGCTTCCTCTGACTAATGTCTAAGTTGTCGTCCGCAACCGCCCCTGCGCGGTGCCGCCTGGTGCGGCCCGTCTCCTGTTGTGGGGGGGGCTCAGAAGCCCCCGCGCACCGAAGGACGCTCTCAGCGTCAACGGCAGCGTGAGGCCTACCTTCCACGCTGCCGTCCATCACGGGGGTCGCTACAGTGTGCTAAAAGAAACACAAAACTAGAGACGGACGGCCCCCTGCCGCCCGCCCGCGACCCCCGGTGGCCCCTATTAGTCGCCTTTTACGACAGGCAGGGGATACCGTGGTGGAATTCTCCAAACGCCCCCAATCCACAGGGCGGGAGACGCCGGTCAGTCGTCCACCCGGCGCCTCCTTCGTCTCCTCTGGCGGCGGGAGGGATCCTCGCGCTCCCGATCCCTCTCGGCACTCTCCTTCTGCGAGAGGACCACCTCGCAGAAGTGGGCCACCGCACGCCAGGCCTCCCGACTGTCGACCATGGAAGCGACCACGGCCGGGAGCGAGAGGTCTCCTCCGACGACTGCTCTGAGAGCGCTGCGCTCCTCGTCCCAGGCTGGGCAAAACTCCAATGTATGTTGGGCCGTATCCAGCGGGCAGTTGTCACAATGGTGACACACGGCCGACACCTCTGAGACTGTGGCAAAACCTGGGTTAACTTACAATAAGGTGATGCTGTGTGTATGGTGGGATTGGAAGGGCATTGTTCATTATGAGCTTTTACCGCCACGCCGGGCAGAACCATCGAGTCGGATCTCTACTGCCAACAACTAATGAGATTAAAGCAAGAAGTTGAGAGAAAGCGGCCGGAATTTATCAATAGAAAGGACGTGGTCTTTAACCAATAACGCTAGACCACACACATCTTTAGCCACTCAGAAAAAATTAAGAGTTTCGCTGGGAGGTGTTAATGCATCCACCATATAGCCCTGGCCTTTCACCTTCAGATTTCCACCTGTTTCGGTCTCTTCAGAATTCTTTAGGCAGTGTCAGGTTAACATCACACACGGTTTGTACACACTTGTGTACAAACTTTTCGCCGATCGGGGATCGAACCAGAGACCTCAGCTTTGCAGTCGTACCGTAATACAACTACGCCACCGAGGCAGTTCAAACTTTTTAATTTACTATATTCTCCATTATGGGTCCTTGATAATAAACTATCTAATGCCTACTCCTTGAGAACATTATTATGAGCCCACACACGCTTTATCTGCTATAAGTTGTTAAAGAGTTGGGTATCCCGCCGACTAGTGTAGCTGTAGCATCAGATCAAGGTTAACATGTCTTAAAAATATTGCCGAAGGCACAGTACACCAAATTTTAAATCAATCGGCGTCGTGAAAGTTGGAAATGAGCTGAATATCTTCAAACGCCTGAACAGATCTCCATAAATTATAGCTAAGAACCATCTCGATCACATAAGCTTTTAAACAAAAAAACCGCGTCAAAATCGATCCATTCGTTTGAGAGCTACGATGCCACAGACAGACATACAGATACACAGATAAACAGCCTAAACTTATAACACCCCTCTTTTTCTGTCGGGGGTTAAAAATGACCCGTAAATAAGTAAAAACAAGTGGATTCAGTTTCTATTAACATTATTAATTTGGTGCAATGTAAATAAAGATCGTCGAGATATACTTAATACGATAGATAGACTTTGGTAATGATTCTTGATTAATTATTGTGATTCGATTAAATGTATGTTTTTACTGCAGAGTGACGCAAAATAATGGCTTAATTATATTTGATAACGAGGCGATGTCTAGATTTCGGCTGGTCATAGAAACAATTTATTCATACAATTCGCCTGATGATAAGCGATACGTTGTATTGGGCCAAAGCCCATAAACAACTGCATAACCATCCAAATTTTTAAGTTTCAATCCAGTGCGTGGCATTGGTTTTTCTTATAATGCCAATGCTTTAGCGTTATTTCAACCAGAACATATTATTTTTTTTTTTTTTTTTTGTCCCTGACTATTCTGCCAGTAGCCTGACGAGGGTCGGCTTTTCTGGCCACACCGGTCTTTAGGGTGAACGCTGGTGCGCTCGCAACCCTGAATTTAAGCAACCATGCTGAGGGCAACCCACTAACGGGTTACGAGCCTCGGCTCAGGACGGTCGCTGAGGGGAGAATATGAGACATTCAACGATTAGTGGGGGGGAAGGATTTTTTCCTAATCCTATCAGTTCGAGTTGTTTACATCGGCACCCGGGCCGGAACTGTCATGGGGGTCGGGAGGGCGACGGGGAACGCGGCGAGGTCCTCGACGGCGAGGACGGAGCTGCGGTCTTGTGGAGTGTATGAGTTTTAAAAACTCGTTTTTCTCACGTATTGCCAGAGTGATTTCGTCCTCTGGATCTGTCAGAACTGAACGCGGCCGTCTCCATTTGGCGCGGTCAAATGGAGTATAAATTGACGCTTTGCGGATGAGCGTGTTGGTATGTTTTTCCGCCCGATCGAAGTAGCGTTTGCTGATGTTGTGCATGAAATGCCTGATGGTCGGCATGTTGGTGTCCACGTGGAGGTTGCGGTTGCGAACGTACCACGGGGCACCAAGAGCGTATCTGAGAAATCTATTCTGCAACACCTGCATACGCTAAAGTCGAGCGGGCGGCACGTGAGCGAATACGGGTGACGCGTACGTCATTATGGGCCTAATGCACGCGGTATATATCCTAATCTTGTTGCGGATGGACATTTTACTTTGTTTGTTTATGAGCCAATGCAGTTGGCTCATCGCGAATGCGGCTCGCGCGCGTACCGCGTTTACGTGTGGCAAGAAGGTCAACTTCTGATCAAGGATCACTCCTAGATATTTGGCTTTGTCCTTCCAGGGTATGACCTGGTCGGACATGCGGACTGAGGTGCGAGCCGCTTGGGCCCTCGTTTTCCGAGTGAAAAGGATGGCCTGGCTCTTGGTGAGGTTGACGGTGATTCGCCATTTGCGAAACCACTCACCGAGCTGGTCGGCGGCGGTCTGCAAAATGCGCACCACTTGGTCAGGGTCTCTACGTGAAGCGTAGATTGCTGTGTCGTCAGCGAAGAGCGCCAGATGGGCGTTCTTCGGTTTCGGGATGTCGCTGGTGTACAGCGAGAAAAGGAAGGGGGAGAGGGCGGAGCCTTGCGGGACTCCGGCCGTGATGGAGTGTCGGGAAGAAAGAGTTCCCTCCACGCGATATTTGAATCCACGATTCGACAGGAATTCTCGAATGATGTGCACGAGATGAGTGGGCACGTTGAGAGTGTACAGCTTGAAGAGCAAGCCGTTGTGCCACACCCTGTCGAATGCTTTTTCAATATCGAAAAAGATAGCGCCGGTTGGCATGCCGACGCGGAATCTATCATGAACGTGCTCCGTGATGCGGAGCACCTGATTGACACAACTGTGCCTGGTGCGAAAACCGAACTGTTCAGGAGGGATCAAATTATTATTGTGGGCTACGATTTTGAGGCGGTCGAGGACGATCCGCTCGTATAATTTGCCCAGCGTGCTGAGCAGGCTGATAGGCCTGTATGAAGATGGTTCGAATGCGGGTTTTCCCGGCTTGTGGATGCCTATCACCACTGCCTCTTTCCAGACCTCTGGGAAGAGGCAGTTAGAAAACGCGGCGTTATAAATTGAAGTGAGGATTTTGACCAGATGCTCCGGGAGCATCTTGATCATGCGAGTGGGTATCCTATCGCCCCCGGGGGCCTTACGACGTTTGAGTGCCTTGATCAGATCGATGACTTCTTCGATTGTCACCGGTGCAAGGGGATCGGGCGGCGGCGGGTCGACGTCCGGGTCGACGTTGACGATATCGTTTGTCGGTCGCGAGTTAGAGATCGGTGGTGGCCGGACCGCGTTCCTACTTTCGACGAGTGAATTAACCGCAACAAGATGGTCGTGGTCTACTGGTATCGTTGAGAGAGAGCATTGAGACTCCAGACTGCAAGCCAGCAGTTCCGCTTTCTCGTCGTCATCAAACGCCGGCCGTTGATTCGGACGATTGAGCGGAGGCATGGAGGTCACATCGTTTCTCCTGAAGGAACGACACAGTTGCCAAAAGGCCTGATGTGTCGGGTCGAGTTCTGCTAGGCGAGATTCCCATCTCGAATCGACGACCTCTTTTATGCGACGTCTAACCTCACGTTGGAGGTAGCGCGCAAGATGTCGTCGTTCCGGGGTGGGGCTCGTCGCGCAGGCTCTGAGCGTGGAGTTACGCACCCTCACCACCCATCGCACGTCGTCGGGAAGTTGCCATTGACTGTGAACAGTCTCCGGCACCTTCTCGGAGCTTTCGCTCAGGACGTTTTGCAGGTGGTTGGTGAAGGAGCGTATCGCGTCGGTCGTTTCCTCAGGAGTCACGATGTTGGTCGGAATCGCGGAAAGATCTGTGGATGAGGTGTCCGCGAGTTTAGTGCCTAGTAGGCGCCAATTCGTTTTCACCTTCATCGGGACATTAGGACCTGTGTCTGTTGGACAGTTTTGGGGGACTAGATCTAGGATCACAGGTCTGTGGTCAGAGTCTAACTCTTGTAGCACTTGCATGGAACGCACGCGAAGGCTTACGTTCCTTACGAGCGCTATGTCGAGTATGTCGGGTCGGTGGTTGTCAACATGGCTATAGTGGGTAGGTTCAGAAGGAACCAGTATGCTCATATCTATTGTTTCAAGACAGCTCTCCAGGGCGGCACCTCTCCCAGTGGTCGAGTTGCAGCCCCAGAGAGTGTTCTTGGCGTTGAGGTCCCCCGCCAGAATGACGGAGTCCCCCATTTCCAATAGGGTCTTGAGCTCATCGGAGTGAAGCTCCTTAGAGGGCGATAGATAGGCCGATATGATGGTGATCGGCGGATGTCCTGTCATAGCTAGCCTGCAAACTGAAGTCTCAATGTTCCTCAAGCTATCTGGGGGGTCTAGTGGTATGCAGTGCAGGGACCTTTTGTAATATATGAGGGTGCCACCAAACGGGCCGCTGGTACGATCGTTGCGTACCAGGTTGAAATTGGGGATATTGGGACTGCGATGGGCGGGTTTGAGGAACGTTTCCTGGATGAGGAAAACGTCTAAATTATTTGTGCGGACAAAATCAGAGAGTTCGGCACGCTGGCCGCGAATACCATTGATGTTGAAAAACCCTACTCTGAGGGAGCGAGGTTTGGTCCGCTTAGGAGGATGCACCGCGCTGTTGTTCGCCATTTATGATGACGACGGAAGGCGCACGGCGTTGTTAATGGCCCAGTAAATTTTGTTTTGGGTCTGGTATATTTCCGCGAGGATTACGTGCTCCTCGTCCCCAGAGCGGGAGAGGAGAGCGGAGAGTTCGGCAATTTTGCCGTGGAGACGCATGATCTCCGGAGAACATAGGAGGGCGGAGACTGATTCCGCCGAGTTGTTCGACGCCGACGTCGTCGCCACCTGGCGGGTTGCAGGATGGGGTTTGAGTTTGGGTTTGGTTGGAGTTGGCTGGGCTGCCTCCGGGGACGGATGAGGGGGTTTTGGGGTTGTGGCCGGGGTGGCGGGAGTGACTCCGCCGTGGGCCTTAATACGGGGGTCCGGGCGTGCCGTGGGTGGGAACCACGGGTTTCGCACCGGAGCAGGTGCCAGCTTGAAAGCTGGTGGGGCGGCCTGAGGGGCTAGAGCTTTAGGAGCTCTGGATTGTTTTTTGGGGGCCCTAGGGCACCCGCGGTAGTTGGCGGGGTGGCCCGTCTGCCTACAGTTGGTGCACGAAGGGGGCTCCGTGCACTGAGTCCTATCTTTGGGACGGGGGCACTCTAGTGTGCCATGTTCGCCGAGGCACTTGACGCACCTGGCGGGGAGGCGACAGCCACGGGAATTGTGGCCGTATTTTTGGCAGTTGTGACACTGCCCTACCTGACCAGATTTGTGTGGGGTTTCGACGGTGAAGCCGCCTAGCCCCGAGATGTCTTTGATCTCAAACAGACGTTTGACATCGTCGGAGGAGTTGAGGATGGCGAGAACCATCTCGTATTGGATATGCTCCTTTGTTTCTTCCTCCTGTTACTCTTGACGGTCGTGAATCCGTCATCGTCGTGTTCCGACGCTGAGGATTCCGCCCGCGAGTTGCAGGGGGATGAAGAAGTCGAGGGCGAGATTGGTCGTTTGACCGCGGTGGTGACGGGGGTTAGGGCCGTCAAGTCAGGGTCCATGTCCATCTCGACGGACTCAACGGAGCCCCCCGAGGTCCCGGACGTCCCGGAGGAGGTCGAGGTCCCGGACGACTCCGAGGTGTCCGACGATTCGGACGGTTCCCTGGCTTCACGTGCCATAGCGATGATACAGTTTCGGACCTCTAGGTCCGATCGAAAAAGCTCCTTGATTGTCTCCATCAACTCTTTTTTTGAGTAGATGGGGACAGTCGAGGACGCGGTAGTAGGGGCGCAATTTGCGGTTTCGGCTAACCGCTCGGCACTAGGGTACATAGGCCCGGAGTCAGCCATTTTGGCGGCTGATACCGAGCCTATAGTTTTAGTTTTAGTTTTTGGGGACCGCGTGTGCGTTCACTATCCCCGGGTGTGTTCCGCCTGTCAAAGAACGCACAAGAAACCAGGCGGCTATCACACAGACGTCGGTCGCGGATCGCGGATCGCGGACGCGGTAAATGAATTTAATACTACGTCCCCGGGTGGGTGCGCCCGGGGGTGAGTGCGTGTGTGGCCCTCCTCGCCGGGTATAGGCGAGGGGGGGTGTGCTTAAATTAGGTGTGCCCTAAGCTAGTACTCCCTTTTGCCAGTCTTATTGTGCAAAGAGGGTTCCTAACAGTCCGTGTACCGTAAGCGGTATTGGTCCGAGGACCGCACGCTCAACCGATACACGGGATGGATTTGTGGGAAGGGTAAGGTAGGGAAGGCGATATGCGGTGGAAACTGTGGTGTGTCTCCACAGCCTCCAAACCCGCACCCGTGCGGCTTTGCTTTGCCCTGAAGGGGCGCAGCGCGTGGCCGGGTCACCGCTAGCTCGGCTTGTTCACACCGGTAGGTTAACCACCGAGCTAGCCCTGAAGGGGCAATAAATACTTTTAGACGAGAAGCTTGGGCGAAACCCTGTCCTGAGAAGGACGCGGTTTAGCCCGAAAAGCTTTCAGGTAGCAATAGGACAATAGTCCTATTGTTCCCTGTCGGCTTTGGCGTGTAGCGAGGTCGCTACGGTCCGACCGAGCAGGTACTCGGAGGGATTAAAGTGTCGGAGCTTACGCTACGACAACAATAGGTCCGTCCGAGACGGCTGCTCAAGACGGAATGAGAACATATTAGTTATTGGGAAATAGATATTGCGGTCGTACCTATTCACTTGGTACATATTCTACTCACAACGGTTGTAACCTCCAATAGGGAACGTGCACGTCGTAAGCTCTGCCATCTGGTGGCGCAACCTGACTCCTTTTCAGCACATCGATACTTGGCATTGACGTAAAATATTCATATTAAAAGGATGAAAGATAACATTTAATTTGTTAATAATGTATTGCTGTGTATCTGGATGCACCAAAATATAAAAATAAACAAATAAAATGGTGTGAAATTCTATTATATTCTAAAGAATAGTACCTAAGTACTTACATTCCTTGGTAAGGGGAAATCGACAAAAATAATAAAAGCTGTATAAAACATACGTAGTTATGAGTTCCAAAAGCATTTGGAAATGTCTCATTACGTAATTTATAACAATAAAGATGTTATGAACAAGGTATTCAATAGAAAAAAATCTGTAATCAAGGGAACAGAACCTCCTAATTTTGCTTAAAAAACTAGCTACAATGTAAAAAAAAGCATATACTGGACACTCTGGGTATAAATAATATTCGGCCGGAACACATATTTTATCATTTTTGTTATATTTAAAGAATATAATAAATAAATTATTGTTCTATAAATTTTCTTTTTTATCTGCATGTGGCTCTTGTGTCGATTTTGTGCTGCCCCCTATAGTTGTGCACGCTCCCTATAGGTACTCGTAATTTTTATAACATCCTCAAAATTATTCAATATTAAACTTTTTAGGATCCGCCGTTCCTACGTGTCCTTTCATACTGATTACTATTGATGAGAAAAGCGGCTTTTGATTAATTAATTTAACTCATTTTTTGAGCACTTATTCCGTTTGCGAGTAGATACATAATATATAGGATAATTTTAACATTTTGTTACTAAATGAAACCACATACTCATCTTCTTGAAAATAAAACTTTCTGTCAAGTTGTTTTAACCACAGGTCTAAAATAAAAAATACGCACACGCCATATTCGCACTAAACTACAAAATGATAAAAAAATCAGGAAAGTAAAATTGAGATTGTTGGTGAAAATATTCGTTTTTCATGACTCATTTTTGGTATCATGTTGGCAGAGGCAAAGACGAGTGTGTGGTTTCATTTATTAACGCAATGTCCAAATAAACCTGTAATAGAATAAAATGTTGGTATCTATAGTTGGAAAAGTCGCAGGCGCATTCATTTTATCTATTGCATCTTTAGTATATTATATTTTTAGTAGGTATATACTTATTCAGTTGCATCTGAAATTTTAAATGATTGCGACCTTTTTTAGCCGTAGTTGATGGTTCTTAGACTTATTTCGGTCTCACGAGACCTCTATTAACAATAATTTCAAGATCAGGACATCCTAAAGATTTAATCATCGCATGCATGCTCACGCCTTTTATCCCCGAAGGGGTAGGCAGAGGCGCAACTAGTGCACCCACTTTTCGCCAAGCGTATTCAGTCCCATGATGTGATAGGGGGCGAGCCTATCGCCATATCGGGCACAAATTCCAGACTCCGGGCTGATACTGAATAGAAAAATCCAATATCACTTTGCCCGACCCGGGGATCGAACCCGAGACCTCAGCCTTGCAGTCGTACCGTAGTACAACTACGCCACCGAGGCAGTCATCAATTTTTATCATCAATCATCAATCAGTAGAATTTAAACTTTAAGGGTAGCCTTTTTATTTTGTTACAATAGGAATTTGCTATTTTTAAAGAAAGGTATGGAAATTGTATGCGAAATGAATTCTTTCCTAACTAGACTGCTTTTTTTTTAAAAAAGCCTTTATTAAGTGATAAGAATAAAGGATTAAATATATATCCTATATTCACGGAACACTTACACATACTAACTACGTTACATAATATATTATACCTATATGTGTTTCATACCCTAATCACATTAGACTGGTATCTGGTTCCAAGATTTTCTAGAACATTTGAAGCAATTTTCGTAAAAAATATAAGGCAGCCCATATTTGCTATTGTGACTCTAGTAACTAAGATCTGGCTGATGCGCGAAATACTTATAGACTTATTTGACTGCCTCGGTGGCGTAGTTGTATTGCGTACGCGTTACGAGTACGATTTTCGCGCTGAGGTCCTGGGTTCGAATCCTGGGTCGGCCCAAAAACATTGTGACTGAGTTTTTCCATCTTAAAAAATTACTCAGTCGCAGCTCGGAGTCAGGAAGTTGGCGGTGTGATACCCCCCGTGCCTCGGAAAGCACGTAAATCGGTTGGTCCTGCGCCTGATATCTCTCCGGTCATGTCGGATTGCCGTCTCACCGGACTATGAGAGTGAAGGAACAGTGAGTGCACTTGTGTATTGCGCACACACTTGTGCACTATAATATCTCCTGCGCACCTGGCTGATCTCCGTTGAGAATGGCCGCCGTGGCCGAAATCGGCTAGGAAGAGATTATGATATTATTACTTATAGACGCTAATTATACTTTGTGTAGGTAGCTTTAATTACCTATAGATGGCGCTTGTTGTACTTTAGTCATGAAATAGGCTTAATTCCAAACAGTTATAATATAATCTTAGAACTCTTTGCTTAATACTAAAAACTTTCTTTGGTATTTGTTTTACTGAAATGTAAAGTAAAGAATTTTATTACGATTTGTTCATGGCTTTTATTTAATTTGTATATGTAACTTGTGTATGTGTAACTTATGTAAATTGTTCATTCGATTGACGTGAGTTCTATGTTGAAAATCTTGTGACCTACTCCGATTCATTCTAAGCAATAAAACAAAAATAAAACCTACAAAAAAAAATCGCGTTACGATGAATTGTGGCCTCGAAGCCCGCCTTTGTTATTACAAAGCTCAGCCCGGTTGTATGGGTGCACAGAGGTCAAATCGTCAAAGTTATTGGCACGAGGAAAATATTCATCACCATGTTTGTACATTAAAAATTAAAAAACACGCTTTATGGAAAATCTCACTAAAAATAGAAAATAAATTTTAATAAATTTTAATTAAGAATAGTGTAAATAAGAAAAAAAGTATTTTATTGCAAGAAAAGCGTGGGGTGCTTTTTAAGATATTATCAAAATGATAATCCTTCCACTCATATCTGTCAATAAAATATTTATAATTAATTCATTGTGTACTGGGTTTTTCATACATCAATGAATTAATTATAATAATTTTTTTAGTCGGATTTTCTATAAAAGCGTGTTTAGAGTTTAAAATATTCAATTGTCATCTTTCCTTGATAAGTATGCCAAATTTCGATTCAATCCGACACGAGGTTTTGAACGGGATCAAAATCATGTTCAAAGTTTCCGTTACTTACATACATACATATGACTGAAGCTAATAAAAGCGTGTTAATAATATAAAGCAACTCCAAGTTTGCTTTAAGTATTGATGTGCGGCACTGAATAGTAATTGTCGGCACCGCGGTACTTAGAACTGGCAAAAAATTAGTCCCAATAATTGTACCTAATGCTATGAGATTAAATTGTGTAGGTAACACTTATTACCGTGAATTCCAATGACACAGAATTTTTACTTCTTGAGCGGATGTTAATTAAAACACATTATAATTTGAAAATCTAGAAGATTTTCAAAAGACCTAAAGAAACCTTTTTAACAAATTTAAGTGTTTTGAATTAGCGAAACAGGCATGACAGAATTAGGCCGGAAGTACGATAGTAGTCAGCATCACAAGGCGGCCCGCCTTGGGCGGCACTTTCAACGGGCAAAATGCATAAAATAAAACCATTATAAATTTTAATTGAAAAGTTCAATTGAATGAGAATTGATTTTTTTTCTTTGTTTGAAGTATAGCAAATTACTTATATTTTAATTTTGTGAAGAATAAGAAAATGTTTGTAAGAACACAAATGCGTATAGGCGATTTAAAGTTTTGAATTCGTTCAGCTACTTATGTGGCTGACTGTACATAGGCAGGGAGGCGCGCATAACTTTTATTATATTAGAACAACAGTTGAAGTGGTAAAGCTGATGCATTCACGGGGCTTATTTCCATTCCGTTTATTGCTTTCACAATATAATTGTTGTTTTGTATGAGGACTATAAATGCTAACTAAATTATTATGTATACATTGTAAATATAATCAGTTGCAGTGTTATTTTATAAATTATTTTCACATACCTATCATTGCCAAAAATATTCGCATAGATTATTGCGGATACGAATGCGAATGCGAATATTCGTTGCACCATTACTCAGGAGTACCTATAGGCTGTCGAATAACAAATGCATTTTGAAAATCGGTCTATAATAGGCGGAGAAATCGGTACTCATAAAAAAAAATACATACAGTGGAACATAGAACCTCCTCCTTTTTTTGAAGTCTGTTAAAAATTGAAATCACGTGAAACTACAATGGTATTCAAAAAACAAAGAAATTATATATTAGCAATCGCAATCTGAAGACTAGAAAGTAAGACAAATGGGATAGTTTTATAGACTACACTTAAATGACAAATATGAAAATACTAGCTCTCTTTATTGTTGTTACTGGTTTAAATACGTCATCTTTTTCACATATATAATACTAGCATTGCGCGCGGCTCCACCCGCGTGGAAAAGTTTTCCGGGATAAAAAGTAGCCTATAGCACTCGGGAGTAATGTAGCTTCCTATTAGTGAAAGAATTTTCAAAATCGGTCCAGTAGTTCCTGAGATTAGCGCGTTCAAACAAACAAACTCTTCAGCTTTATACCTTTTGACTTTGATTGATTTTGACCTACTTTAAACGGTCAGATTTTATTCAAACTTTGTAGGTTTGTCGAGAACCGATAACAATTTACTAATTTGATAAGATTATGTCATTATTCAATTTGAAAAATGAGATTTTTGACAATTTATATATTTTTTATTTTTAGTGACATCTGTTGGACCATAGTAGAATTACAACTAAACGGGCTACTCTTATGCGTAAAAAAATCCTACTTGTCACAAGATGGCGCTTTCGTTTATTTAGTGACATCTGTTGGACAATAGTAGAAAAGAACTAAAAAATTTAAAATAAATAATAGTTTAAAACAACTAAAAAAACACGCTTTATAGAAAATCCAACTAAAAAATAGAAAATAAATTTGTAAAAAAAGCGTGGGGTGCATGGTGACAATAGTTATAAATATTTTATTGACAGATAATATGAGTAGAAGTATTATATATCATTTTGATAATATCTTAAAAAGCACCCCATGTTTTTTTTACAATAATTTTTTTTTTCTTATTTACACTATTCTTAATACAAATTTATTTTCTATTTTTTAGTTGGATTTTCTATAAAGCGTGTTTTTTAGTTGTTTTAAATTATTGTTTTTTCGTCTAATTTGTTAGGACATGGCGTAACTATACTTTTTAAAAATCATTGTGAAACTAAGCCACCTGATAAACAAGAGAACAACGGGTAAAAATATTGAAATCATAAAGCAAACATAACTGCTTCCTTGGATTAATTATATACCTAGATAGACACTGAAACGCGTTTCAAACGCGTCGAAAAAAATAGAGGCAAACTGTTCTCCACTAAATGAATTCGAGTGAATTAATTTTTATTGTTTTTCATGGATATAATTATCTCTCCGTTTTAATAAAAAACCATGTTATAACTGGTATCTTTATGCGCGCACACAAGGATACGCAGAACAGAATGAAGCAGCGATAGCGTATGACACAGCTGTCACGCATACTAGCTTAAGAAAAGATGGCCTGTTTGTTTTAGTTTCATTGCAGCGCGTCACTCTATCTAGGTATATAATTAATCAAAGACTGCTCCATACATAATATTATGTATTACACAATATGAATTATATGCTCATATTTTTTGATAAAAATACGGTTAACATTTTTTTAAATTGCATTACGTAATTTTTTTAGAAACACAAGATATTTAGATGCGCTAATAGTTTATAATTATTGTCTAAAGTGTTTATTATTGGACAACACTTTAGTGAAATTTAAGGGGATAGAGAATGTTTAGCAACGATTTAACCCATCAAAGCCTCTCGGGCTTTGAGAGGTTAAATATTTAGGTATATGTAAGGCAAGGTTTTGTTTTCTAGGCCCCGTTTTTTCAATTAAAGTTACTTTTCTTCAATTTTACTTTTGTTAGGTGAGGATCTGTCAAATATATTACATATATTTTTATTTTTTATTTTAATAATGGCTTTTGTGTTCACATTTTGCCAATGTCAAGTTTGGTTTGTCTATTTTATTATCTGTAGTATGTCGAAGTAAAGCAGTGGCTACCTTACCAAGACTTTATCGAGGAGTTTTGGCGGAAACAAAAAAACACTTGATTAGCACAATTATTTCAATTCACTTCATTTGAGCTCTTTAATAGAACTATATTGGATAATATACCACCATAATTATGTAATATAACACTAAATATCACCAAAATAATGAATTAAAACAAGAGCACCTCATGACACTTCCAAGTTCCCGCCAAAACTCCGTCAAATATATTCTTTTAACTAAAGTTATCACTATAGTCAAAAGTAAACTTTTGTTAATTTATTGCCAGTATAATAAAGCGGAGGAAAAAATATTTTCTATGGGGATATTTGATACCTATGTGTCAATTTTTAACTCAAAGGACTTGTATCCGAAGCTGTATAATGTGATTTAAAAAAAAAGTGTGTGTGTGTATGTTTATTTTTTTAAGGCAATTAATGACGAGACGATCATGCCGTTCGCCTGATGGTAAGCGATACGACCGCCCATAAACAGTAGTAACACCACACAGCACCATGAGTTACAAAGTACTGTGTGGCTTTCCACTGCGCTCGTCATCCTGAGACATTAGATGTTAAGTCTCATTATGTCCAGTAGTTACACTGGCTACAACTTCCTTCAAACCGAAACACAACAGTGCATGCATACTGCTGCTTGGCGGTAGAAATAGACATTGCGGTGGTATCCACCCAGACGGACTCTTACATATGAGAGACCTACCACCAGTGTACACGTATGAAGTGAAACGTTTCAATCAATTCATTTTTTTCACTATTCTTATAAAAAATATTGTATTTCATTAATACGGTCAAATTATTATTATTTATTTATTTAAATATTATTGTCTGCTAAATTGACAGTCATATTTTTGAATGATGCTTAATTTCAATAAATGAATATACATTTACTAATACTTACAACCAAAAGTGAAGTTAGCATAAAAATAAAAATTCTCTTAAATACAAGCCGAATAAGCCGTTACTCCAAATTAATTATAAGTGACCTTTGGACGCTATAACCAATGCGTCGTTATAACCGGTTTCTACTGTATTTAAATTTTAAAAAAGATGTTTTCACTGTATCTTATGTTACAAATAGGAAAACGAAAAAATTCTTGTCGGACTAGTGATACATACCAATGGGGTAACTCCTGAAACTGATTCGATTGTTCGATTGTTCCTGGATTCGAACTCGATTCGATCTCGATTCGAACTTGAAATGCGCACTCCCGACGTCGATCGACTAGCTGATCAAAAACGGCCGTTATCAACTCGTCGATCGAGTATTCGTTCACAGATTATAGCTGTATCCTGTAGATCACGTCATATTTATGTGGCTATGTTCTATGGAGAATTTCATTACAATAATTTATATTTAATTTATTTTATTTATAAAACGATGCTCCAGTTGTTGTTACATACATATTTATATAAATATAAGAAATTATTACGTTGTTTATTGAGTTTTTTGTAATAATTCAGCAACCAAAGATAAATTGAGTTGCCCAAATCTATTTAGTCTATGCTATGAACTATCAAAATATCTGACATTGTCAGCGTCACGTCACAACTTTATATAAGTCGTAGCGGGAAACTCAAAATACAGTTTTCGGTTAAGATTTAGAATCTTGTAACAGGAGTTTGAGGTCAAAACTGGCATTAATTGGATTATTTATTGTTTTCACTTATAACAAAACCATTTTCAAGCTTAGAAAATATATTTTTTTGGAAACTAATATCGAATTATTTTTATTTTTATATGATTAAAATAAGTAAAGTAATAATTTACTGGTCTCTCATATGTAAGAGTCCGTCTGGGTGGGTACCACCGCAATGTCTATTTCTACCGGCAAGCGGCAGTGTGCGTGCACTGTTGTGTTTCGGTTTGAAGGACATTGTAGCCAGCGTTACTACTGGACATAATGAGACTTAACATCTTATGTCTCAGGATGACGAGTGCAGTGGAATGCCACACAGTACTTTGTAACTCAAAGTGCTGGATAGTGTTGATATTGTTTATAGCCTGGAGTCTGGAATTTGTGCCCGATATGGCGATAGGCTCGCCACATCACATCATGTGACGGAATACGCACGATGAAAAGTGGGTGCATTAGTAGTAGCGCCTCTGCCTACCACTTCAGAGATAAAAGCAGTGAATATGTGTGTGTGTAAAGATAAAAATAAATTGATATCAGTTTCCAAAAAAAGTTACAGGCAAGTTTTAGGCTCAAAAATGGTTTTATTATAAGTGAAAATAAAAACAAAAAAATGTATTCTTTTCAGTATCAGCATTTAAATAAAGTTTGATCATAATATGATTTGTAAATCAGAATGATTATAATGGTTATGATATGAATATAATAAGAACTAGACTTCACCCAGTGGTCGAGATTAGACTGCATTTCATAAAAAATATGTAACAGGGCTTAATGAGATAAAAGGAAAAAGTAGATTTTTGTCTTAACATGTATATTATTATTTTACAACAAACTAAGAAACAACTAAATTTAAAAAAATCAAACAATAAGTCAGCTTCGCCTATTGTATCTACTCCTCCACAGACTTTGAACAAGACGTTGCCGCGCATTTTGCCTACGTCGTAGCTCATAATTTCGAGATGATGATGAGGCATGTATGATATTATCTGCAATGCCTGTCTCCATGTCTTCAGCAATAATAATAAGGGATGGGCAGTTATGCAAACTTCGAAACTCTACGCAATCCATATTAATTACCCGATTAGTAAAACGGCCCATCCTAAGCAAATTTCTTCTTCTTCGATTGTCAATACGGTTAGCTTCTTTAAGAACATTAAAAAATGATTGAAATCTAGCCATAATTGCACAGATATTTTTAAAAATTCTCACCAAAACAAAACAACTTCACTTGAACCGTACACGGCACCTATTTAGCAATCGTAGAATTTGACAGATAAAGTCGAATTGACAACTCGATTCACGATCGTACGAACGAGTGGAGAGTAAGCATTTCTCGATCCTAACGGATTTTTTTGATCCAAGTAAGTTCCAATTTGAAGCACGGCTCGATCGTGCGCTAGTGTAGATTTCGGGAGTACCAAAACGCTTGAAACCGAATCAAACTCGATTTGATTTACGATTCGAACGTGTCAGGAGTAACCCCACTGTTTTCTTGTAGGACATTGTTTCATTTGGGCAGAGAACACACTAACCTATTATGTAATATTTTTGTCCTACAGTTAGTAATGAGAAAAATGGTATTTTGGTATAAACAATTTCTGAGCGTAGGACCGGAATGACGTACCACGCATTTTGTAGGACAATGTGACTGTTAAATTATATAAATATTAATTAAGTAAAAAAAATAAAAATCAGCTGGTTAGTAATTATTTTTGATGACCTCGTTATCGATACATGTTGGAAGGAGGGGACTCTTTTATCAAACCATACATTTTGTAGGACAAATATTATTTCGAACAATTTAGATAATTATCATCAGATTTAACAAAAAAAACCCCAGTTAGTAATAGTTTTTTGAGAATCATCACATCAACATATTTGATCCCTGCTACCCCTATTACCTACCACAATCGAGTTTTGGTACAGGATAATGTTGGGCGTCTCATCAAAATGAAGCTACTCACGGAAAATTAACTTGATAGTAATCAAGTGCAAAAATGGACCAGGGATCCTGTACTATTTGTACCTGGATGCTCCAAAACATAAGAATAAACAAATCAAATGGTGTGATATTCTATTATATTCCCAAGAATAGTACCTAAGTACTTAATTTGCATGGTTAGGTAAAAATCGACAAAAATAATAAAAGCTGTATAAAACATACATACTTATGAGTTCCAAAAGCATTTAGAAATGTCTCATTACGTAGTTTATAAAAATAAAGATGTATGGAAGATAATACTCAATACAAACAAATCTGTAATTAAAGCATTATAACCTCCTAATTTAGGGGAGGCCTATGTTGAGCAGTGGACGTCATGTGGCTGATGATGATGATGATGATGATGAACCTCCTAATTTTGCTTCAATAACATCAATATAGCTAGTTACCTACCTATCTAAAAAAAAGCTCATTCTGGCCACGCTGGGTATCAATAATATTCAGCCGGAACCCATGTTTTATCATTTTAGACATAATAAAAGTAAATGATAGCTTTGAAGTTCCTTTTTTATCCACATGTGACCTTGTGTCGATTTTGTGCTGCCCCCTATAGTTCGTGCACGTTCCCTATAATGCGTTCGTGTTACATGGCCGGCTGAGACGGCCTGAACAACCTCCATTTGAATATTCCTACCAGTGATGTAACGAATGTCCAATTTCCAATATACGCGAATGCGAATTTTCGTTACACCACTAATACCTACACTACCAATAATAACGCGCAAAGCGGCCGCTGGACTTTGGACTCGGGACTCTCAGCAGCGGGATACGTCGCGCGCCGGCATTCACATTTCACTCGGGCTCGTGCGCGTTAATATTATGATTGCAATAATAATACTACAATCACAATTGAATTTTGATGTGCACAGTATTAATATGAGTACTTTAAATAGTAGGTACCTATATTTTCGGGCACGTCGAATGATGTTTCTTGTCTTCACCACCTCGCTTGGAATTGCCTTGAGGCTATAATTTAACTCAGTACACAACAATCGGAAGAAACAAGTGTGTGGACTGTTACGTAATTGTAAATTTAAAATGCAATGTAGTAGATAATTACTACACGAAACACATGACTTCAAACCAAATTCATTGACGTGGGTCATGAAGGATTGTTTACGCCACAACTTTCACGGCAGCATACTACGGGCTCTTGCGTGCTACTATACATATCCTACTAATATTATAAATATTGGAATGTAGACATACAATTTGTGAAACGAAACTCTTTGATCTGTGACTTCCGCGCCTCTCGTGATTTCTTTTTTATGCTGCACCAAAGAGCATTATAATACTACGGATATGCTGCACTATATTCTGACTTATATATTCGTTATTTTGTAACTGTTTTTTATTCTCAATATAACTAGCAATTATTACAAATCGTATTTTATTCATTACAACAGGTTATGGGCCCAGACTCATAAAGTAATAATAAAACAGTGATTCCGGTAATAATCAGTAAAGTTAGTTCGCGATTGATTTATTCCGTTACAAAGCAAATTTGGTAACAAAATGGCGACGTCTATGTCTCACCGTCTCACGTAGGTACATATAGACAAACTGTTGGGAAGAGAAAATTACAATACATGGAACTTTGCAGTGTAAACGTATTTGCAGCATGAATACTTGTGGGAATGTAGACCCGCAGAAAATAGCTCAACAATAAATCCGAAGACCGATCTTAAGGCAAAGTCGAAAATAATTTTGCTACTGGATCCTATAAACTATATCCATGTTCAAAATGCAACGACCGCTAAAGACCTCTTTAGCTATGGCAAAATTTACAAAATGCTTTTGAAGACTCAGGTTTGACTAGTACAACTTACAAGTAGTAGTTACAACTTTGGAGAATTGTGCAAGTATAGAAGAGTACGTGAACAAAATAGTCACCACCGCACACAAGTTACGAAATATTGGTTTTAGCGTAGACAACGAATGGCTAGGTACCCTAATGTTGGCGGGTTTACCGGAGAAATACAAACCTATACTCATGAGGCTTGAGAGCTTGGGTGTCAAGGTAACCACTGATTCTATCAAAACAAAGTTACTACAAGAAGTAAAAGATACTAACTTATCAGTTCTTCACACAAAGCACAATAAATATCAAGATAAAAATAAATATGTCCCCAAGACTTCCAAAAGTACCAAGTCGCCTGGTCCCCGTTGCTATAACTGTAATCAATATGACCATTTCAGTAAATTCTGTAAACAAGAAAAGAGGAAGAGCAATTATGGGAATGGTTTGCAGCTGTGTTTTCTACGACTCATGATAAAATAATCAAAACAAAATGGATTGTGGACTCGGGTGCATCGCTGCACATGACAAACGTCTCTGATGGAACATATAATATCCGGGCACCTCCGATACAAAGTATAACAGTAGCCAATGATGCATCAATCACTGTACAGTATATGGCTAGTGTTGACTTGGATCTCGTGGGTAAAGATGGTAACATAAACCATGTACAGGTGACAGACATTTTGTATGTTCCACAATTAAATACTAATTTGTTGTCTGTAAGTCAGCTGGTACATAATGGTTGTCAGGTTATATTTAACAAAACTGGCTGGGAAACATTTAGTAAACAAAAGAAATTAGTTGCTGCTGCCAAGCTTGTAAACAACATGTATAAATTGAATACATATAATGGTAATGCATTTGTTGCCAGCTCTGAAGAAAATAGTTTAAATATTTGGCATAGAAGAATGGGACATCTAAATTATAATGATGTTAAGAGATTGCCATACTGAGGATGTGAAATTAGTAGATAACAAAGACATAAATAAAAATTGCATTCCCTGTGTGAAAAGTAAGCAAACCAGATTCCCTTTCTGTAATGCTGGTTCAATTGATAATTGACTTGATAAAGGTCGCAGGAACACGCTGGATGCGGGCCGCTTTTGACAGGTCCACGACAGGTTTTGGAAATCTTTAGAGGAGGCCTATGTTCAGCAGTGGACGTCATGTGGCTGGTGATGATGGTGATGAATGCTGGTTCAAGGGCAACAAGGGCACTGCAAATTGTGCACTCAGATTTGTGTGGACCTATGGAAGTCCCTTCCATGAGTGGAGCCAGGTATTGTATACTTTTATCGATGATTTTTCAAGAAAGGTGAATTACTATTTTCTGAAAAATAAAACAAATATATTAGAAGTTTTTAAAGTACATATTATACAAAACTGAAATGGAAAATCAGTTGGGTTGTAAAATAAAAGTTCTCAGAACTGATAACGGGCTAGAATACATTAATAATGAAATGTCTAAATTTTTATCAGGCTATGGTATCAAGCATCAGACTAAAGCACCGTAACCGTACAAAATGAAGATGTAACTTTTATAGCGGTCTACGTAGATGATATAATTTTGCTAACAAGCTCTCTGGAAACTAAAAATTATATCAAGAGTAATTTATCTATAAAGATTGAGATAAAGGACTTGGGTGAACTGAAGTATTGTCTTGGTTTGCATGTACATAGAGATAGAAACAATAGAGTTTGATGTGTAGATCAGAAGAAGTATATAGAAGATATAACTGAGTGAATATGGAATGTCAAATTGTAAAACTGTTAGAACACCAATTGATCCCAGAACAAAGTCCAGCAACGATGATGAGAATGGAGATTCAATTGTGGATACACATCCATATCACTAACTTATTGGGTCTCTGTTATATTTATCACAGGGCACACGACCTGACATATCGTATGCTGTAGATTCACTCAGCAGATTTAATTCAAAACCAAAGATGCGGCATTGGATGGTGTTGAAAGGAATATTCCGATAATTGAAGTTTACAGAAAATTATACACTAACCTATAAGAAAGATGATAACGGTATACATGGTTATTGCGACGCAGACTAGTGTAGCGACGGAATCCATCGAAGATCATGTAGCGGCTATATTTTCATTCATCAAGGTGCCGCAATCACGTGGACCTCACGCCGTCAACCAACAGTAGCGCTGTCTACGACCGAGGCAGAATACATGTCTCTTTCAAGCTGCACTCAAGAGGCAATGTGGCTTAAACAGATGCAAGAAGAATTTTGGCCACAATTAGTCACTGAACCTGTAACTATATTGTGTGATAATCACAATGCTATTAAACTTGCAGGTATCAACTATCATTCCAGGACCAAGCACATAGACATTCAGCATCATTTTGTTCGTGATAAGGTGCGTTTGAAGAAGATTGTTATCAAGTATGTTCAAACAAGTGAGATAGTCGCTGATGCACTGACTAAAGGCACTCCGCAGCTGAAGCTTGATTATTGTTCTTCAAAAATGGGATTATGTCTGAGGGCGGATATTGGAATGTAGACATAAAATTGGTGAAACGAAACTCTTTTGATCTGTGACTTCCGCGCCTCTCGTGATTTCTTTTTTATGCTGCACTATATTCTGACTTATATATTCGTTCCTTTGTAACTGTTTCTTTTTCTCAATTTAACTAGCGATTATTACAAATGGTATTTTATTCATTCCAACAATAAACGCGAAGGTTTGTAAGAATGTATGGATGTATGTTTGTTACTCTTTCACGCAAAAACTACTGAACGGATTTCGATGAAATTTGGCACATGGGTAGATCATGTCCTGGATTAACACATAGACTAAAGCGGGAATTTTATCCCGGAAAACTTTATAACGCGGGTGGAGCCGCGGGCAAAAGCTAATCCATAATAATTGTGGTGCCTTTATTGTATTATATACATTTTTTATATTTTAATGTGAAGATATGAAGTATTTGATGTTTGAGTAAACAATTATTAAGTATGTTGTCTGTGTTTCTTTTCACCACATCATTAAGAACTTTTAGACTGTTTATTAAACTAAATTATATTAAAATGATGTGTTAATTACTTTCACTGATATTGAAAACAAGAAGTGTGAGTTATCTATATTCTGACTATGTTATTACAAGTAGGTACAGAGCAATTACAATTGTACTATTCTTAAGACAATAAATTGTTAGTTCAATGACTTTGAAATCTAACCTAAAACTTTGTACTTATGTGGGTAAGTAATATTTTCACGATTCACAAGTTGATAACCGATTATTAAATAAGATAGATGGAACTTCTTAAATAACCAGGAGAACAGGCGAGTAAAATTATAATTGAATATGTTTACTATATTTTAAGAGGTTACTCTCCGTTTTTATAATATAAGTATAAACTATATAAAGGCTATGGAATAATAATAATAAACAAAAATGACACCATGGCGCAAATGTAAAGAAATATAATACTGTCATTACCGAAAATAGCTGATCGCACGAAAGTTAACCAGCCGCCATAACTGCTAATTTTTGGGTAGTCAAATATTTGACAATTTGTTATAACAATAGTTAACTAACTAGGACTGAAAATACGTGGAAACGTTTAATTCGGTGGTTACCTTTAATTTGACCAATTCTTAGATTTAAAAAAACGGGGCTAAGACTACGACTGAGATCGACTGCGAGATTGAGCGAGAATGAGACATCGATACGGCACCCTTTTTATACACCCAACTGTCACTTCCACTATTAGTTTTAATAACTCGACTGGTTTTCATAACTGGTCAGTAGGTACGCTATAAAGACCCTTACAAAACGTTTTATCTTAACAATAATATAGTTAATTCTTTTCCTCTTAACAAAGTCTCCGGAGAGGATAAAATATCAAAAGAATGTTTACTCGCTTATACATACCTATCTTTCTGTAGGTTCAACCAATTTAAAGTTTGGCCATCATGCGGTGTCGAAGCCACTAACTATGGGGTGCTCGAAGAGCTCGGTGGTCGGTCCATACTTATGGAATTTAGGGTTCGACGACTTTTTTGCAATTCCTTTGCCTCCGAGTTGCTTATTAACTGGCTATGCCGACAACACGACGGTATTTTGCTCATTCAATCAAATAGTAGATCGAGTCTCGAGAATTTGGCTGAAACGTGTTTGCAACTAATTTCGCAATGGGGTGAACGCAACCGCTTTACATTTGCACCCCAAAAACGTATTAATCACTTGAAACGGAATTTTAAAGTCACCACCGCGAGCAAAGTTCAATAACGTTACAGTTAAAAGAAAAGAATCGGTTTGCTTCTTCGGATTCATTTTAGAGCGTAATTTCTCGTTTAATGTGCATATTGAAAACATCGGGGAAAAAGCTAATAGAAATTTCTACGCTTTAATAAGGATATCCACATCAACGTGGGGTCTATCATTCAGTACACTAAAGGTCATTTATGGAGCCACTAATATGGGGTGTATCTGTTATGGCTGATAGATATTATCGTACTATCGGCGCCGTACGAAGAAAATTGGTACAGAGCCAGCGCTTGGCGTTGATATTCTTGTGTAAGGCGTATAGAACAGTGAGCACAGAAACTTTACCTATCCTCGCGGGTGTACTCCCCGTCGATCTGGAGGTGCAGCGTCGCGCCGCGATGTATTACTTCACTAGAGACGATGTTGACAAAAGCTTTTTGCCATCGCGCGAACTTTAAAAAATTAACAGATTATTTAAGCCGATTTCAGATATTATATTAACAATCGTCTAGAGGAATGGCAGTGTTGGTGGGATATGTCTACGAAGGGGCGGCATTAGTATCAATTTTTCCTTCTGTTCGGGACCGTCTTACAAAATCTTGGCTCGAAATTGACGATTGTGTTTCGCAATTCCTTATAGGCCATGGTAATTTTAAGTGCAAATTATTCTCCTTTAGTTTGGTTGATTCGCCAGCGTGTCCACGTTCGCCTACTGACTGCAACTACGAACAACGAGACTGGACAGAATTTCCGTGCTTTCCAGCGTTTTTGCCGTACCTACTATTGGAATCAAGTCTAACAACTCAAATGGACCCTTTTAATTTTATTCGTGCTTTACATCTGGAGTTCCAGTTGTAAAAGTCTCAATAATTAAGATTAAAAATAACTTTTTTAATTGATTATTTTGTCTCCCGCTTTGTTATGGAGAGAAGTGGAATATATATATCTAACTACTCCGTATTCTTCTATTTGATTAACTTCGTTGCGGGTTAAGACTAATCTTGGAGTGCTCCCAGCGACTCGCTGAGCTTCGCCGATCAGTGTCATAAAATGTGTGCCACTGTCGATCCTGGCTTACAGGAATTGCAGTGGTGGGTGTGAGGGCGGGATAGTCACGTAGGTTTATTTCAGGACTATGTACTGAGAATATTTTTAGTTAACTTACATCCAGGCATCGATCCTTAAAGTGCTTTGTGGTTCCCGTACTGCACAAACTGTGAAGTGTCCCAGTCGTAATTAGCACGGAACCACCACCATACCAGCCCTATATTATATACTGCCCACTGCCGAGCACGGGCCTCCTCTACAACTGAGAGGGTTTAGGCCTTAGTTCACCACGCTGGCCGAGTGCGGGTTGGCAGACTTCACATACCTTCGAAATTCCTATAGAGAACTTCTCAGATATGCAGGTTTCCTCACGATGTTTTCCTTTACCGTTAAAGCGAGCAATAATTCACAAAGAATACACACATAACATTTTAGAAAATTCAGAGGCGCGGCCCTTGGGTTTTGAACCTGCGGACATTCGTCTCGGCAGTCCCTTCCACTCCCAACTAGGCTATCGACGCTATTAGCACGGAAACTTTACTCTAAATTGCACCTGAACTTGAAAATGTTCAATTCATAAAACTATTTCTCTTATACCTTTCTCATACCTTATTATGCTTAGCGACACAGCTGCACAGCTCGTTATTAATGAAAAATACACAAAATAAACCTTTCATTGATTTAATAATATTTATTTTAATTGAACAGTAAATAGCGTGAACGCAGCCAATCGTTGTCTGAGTTATTTTATCGACTCGACTTTATTACAGTACTAAACAAATAAAATGCATTCTATTAATGTGGTAGCGTAACAACATTTATAAGTAAACGCCTGTATCACTGCCATGCGATGGCATAATTGTATCTACTAATCGCTTCAAAGAAGTTTCTTATCAAATTAGATTATCCACTTAAAAACCTCTGGTATTGATATGTTTTATTCAGTGTCGTGATGGAATCCTTGATGAATGCAGACTAGTAGCTGATACTGACATCGTGTTTATCCGCAAAATGTTTTGTATAAACTAGTTTTTAATATCAATGTGTTAAAGTGCCTGTTGCAACGTAAGTATCCATTATACTCCTGTTTATCTATCATCATAGTTAATAAATTGTGTGTTATTTCTCTAGTTGTACCGAAGGTAAACACAGTAATTTAGAACGTCTATGTATGTACATACCTGCATTACCTGCCAATTTTATCGTGCTGTAAATCTATTTATAATTTCTTTTTATAGTTTCTGAGTAATTTTTATGCTTATATATACCTTTACACACGCTTGATATTCCAAGAGCTGGCGAGGAATTTTGGGAAGCTGCTTTAGGCACTTTCAAACACTGAAAAATTGTATTTTATGGATAGGCAAAACTCAAATCATGAGTCGGGAAGGGTAATTGCGGTTATTTCGCAACTGCGCAGTATATAGAATATGTAAAAAAAAACAATAAAATATGTTTTAGGCAACTTGGAATCATTTGTATTTTGTACTTTAGAATATAGTCCAGGTATAAACACTATTTTGTCGGTTTTAAAGTATAACCCGATCCACCTGAATGGCCAAAAATATATTTTCGGCATTCTGATTTTTTTATAGCTTGTTTAAATACTAAATGGATCATAACTAGTTGCTAAATTCCTCATTTCTTCTGCTAAAAAAAATTTTTTGTATAATTAGGGTCAGTACTGAAATAATAATGATAATGAAAAGCATTGTTACGCCAATGTTAGGCTAGATTTGGCAATAGGTTTTTGTGAAATGCCTTAATAAACCAACACAATTGTTTTAAAAATACATTTTAGATTTAATAAATAAGATGTATGTCCAACGAGTGACCCTAACACTCCGAGCATCGTGCCGATAGACAATACATAAATCTTTTAGTCCTGAACCGAAAAATACATTTACCTAAATCTATATAAATGATATTATATATACACGAATTGGAAATATCTGCATTCATTTCATATCTGTATCAAGTGTTAAAAATCTGTATAATATTGACCAGAGAGTAAAGATAAATACAAATAAAACTGTATTGGCAGCACTGTCTAGCACGCTGGATGCGCTCACGATAATGTGTTACATGCTACGTCCAGCGCCGCGCCGTGACGTAGGTACAGCATGCTGTACGTCAAGATGGAATGTGAATAAGGCCTTTTTAATATATCATCATCATCATCAGGCACACGACGTCCACTGCTGAACATAGGCATTAGGCCTCCCCTAAAGATTTCCAGACGGACCTGTCAAAAGCGGCCTGCATCCAGCGTGTTCCTGCGACCATTATCAAGTTGTCTGTCCACCTTACAGGTTGACAGACAGACATATAGTTGACATAAACTAAGCGATATGACAATTCATTAACACTTCACGAAATAGGATGTGTAAGGAAGAGAACAAAAAACCAGTTGCTACAAATGACCGATTCTTGAATGCTATCGATTTTTTATTCAAGGAGTCTATTATCGTATGTAAATTGAGTTAGATTATTATTAAATCTTACAGATTACAATCAGGAGTTTTTTTATTACAGTAGTTAGTTATTATTAGTAGTTTATTTTGATTTTCCGATACAATTTCAGGACTATCCTCATAATTTTAAATTGGTTATTAGTCATACACACACTCACGCTTTTTATCCTTGAAGGGGTAGGCAGAGGCGCAACTAGTGCACCCACTTTTCGCCGTGCGTCCCATGGTGTGATAGGCGGCGTATCTATCGTTATGTCGGGCACAGATTTTATACTCCGAACTGATACTGATTAGAAAAACCCAATATCACTTTGCCCAACCCGGGCATCGAACCCAAGACATTGCAGTCGTACCGTAATACAACTACGACACCGAGGCAGTCCGTGGTTATTAGTCATTACAAAGAAATAATTACTTTGTGTATTACTTTGATTTTGAGTCAAATAACAATATATTTGTTATTGTGCTACGGTTTAAATTATTAACTTGGGAGATCGTTTCCTTTCCTCGAGTAGCAGATGTGTAATTTTTTTAAAATATCTAACGCATTGTGCAATACTGTAAAATGTACTTTAAACATAATTTATTATCTTCTTTCAACATAATATTGTATAGAATTTAAGTTACTGTAAGCCGTCTATTCTTGTTTTGTTTATTTTAACATAAAACTAAATTTTACGTCAATGTTTTTCTTTTGACTCCCATAGGACAGGCTTTGCCTAGTTTGGGACTCATTGTAAAATAATGTCATCGTATAAAACGTTTCTATTATCACAATAAATTTATTTCTATTTCTAAATTATCAGCATTGTATTTATTTACATTCAAAGCTTCGTTTTTTTTTCAGTAATCGATTATGTTTGGTTTCCATGCGATTTAAAACTTCCCAACACTACGCTCATAAACTGAATTATACAACATTATAAAAGCGTCGTGTTTAGATTATATTCTTTATTTCAGTAGATTTTTAAAATATTAATTCAAATATGTTACATAATTAGTATGATACTCTTTGTTATAATGTATAGAGAACATGATGATATTAGGGAAGATGCAATATTTTTATATTTGCTTTCATTTAAATGAATTTCATATAGATCCGTGTATATATGCATATATATATAACAAAAACTGTAATTTATTTATTGAATTTATTGCTAAAAATTGCGGTTTGAAACGGACAGTTTATATTTTCCCGCGCAAACGGAGCTACGCCCCCGTGACGTCACACCAGTATCACTGGCCATATTTGTTCGCCGGTGGCATTCATAAATGCATAAGTTTGGACTTATAAGATGTTTTTTTGAATAAATACTTCAATGTTACTATGAACTAATAAAAAAAGGATAATATACCTACCAACACCCTGGTGTAGGCATATTAAGTACCTGTACTTAGTCATAAAAATGCATATTGCACACCCACCTGGAGATAGATTTTAATCACAATAATCTGTGCTATAGCTGCACAATCTTCGCATTGGCAGCACTGAACGAAGCCTTGCGTTTCATTTATAATGTTTGTCAGACGGTAACCTTCTTTACGTATTTTATGTTCCGGAGTAACTTGACTTCTAACTTTACACAATTCTCAGTAATTACTGCTATGTGTAGAAACTGTTGAATCTATACTAATATATAAAGCTGAAGAGTTTGTTTGTTTGTTTGTTTGAACGCGCTAATCTCAGGAACAACTGGACCGATTTTGAAAATTCTTTCACTAATAGGAAGCTACATTACTCTTACTTACTTACTTTTTATCCCGGATAAACTTGTTCACGCGGGCGGCGCCGCGCCGCGAGCATTGCTAGTAAAATATAAAATATAAAAGTTTCACTGTGATTCATTCATACCGTAGTAGTTTAGTCCCTTTCATTTCTGCACTTGAAACTCTGTACTTTCAACAATAAAAAATTACAAACATGTCAACATTAACTTTCGGTAGATTTCTGGAGTCTTCTTTTATGAACACAACTACCACTTATATTCAAAAACCAAGTCATTTTCGCAATCACTACTTTATAAAACAAAGTCGCTTCCCGCTCTCTGTCCCTATGTCCCTATGTATGCTTAGATCTTTAAAACTAAGCAACGGATTTTGATGAGGTTTTGAATTGTATGAGGAAAATTAATTAAAAGAAGAAGTATACTGTCTATATAGTCAAATGATGCAATATCTAAAAATCCGCTCAATTACCGAAAAGTTTTTTTTTATTGCATTGAATGACGAGACGAGCATGCCGTTCGCCTGATGGTAAACGATACGACCGCCCATAAACAGTAGCAACACCATCCAGCACCTTGAGTTACGAAGTACTGTGTGGCATTCCACTGCGCTCGTCATCCAGAGACATAAGATGTTAAGTCTCATTATGTCCAGTAGTTACACTGGCTACAATGTCCTTTAAACCGAAACACAGCAGTGCATGCACACTGCTGCTCGGCGGCAGAAATAGACATTGCGGTGGTACCTACCCAGACGGTCTCTTACATATGAGATACCTACCACCAGTAGTGTAGATTATTGGTACACTTTCGAACATTGGAACCACTACGTGAAATTGAAACATACTTTGTTTTATACTATGTCACTACATAGCGGATGGATAAAAGCTTGTCGCGAGATTTTATATTTATTATGTAAACAGGTTTTGTCCGCGGCTCCGCCCGCGTGATAATGTTTTTCCGTGACAAAAGTCCCGCGTTATATTTTCCAAGATAAAAAGCAGCCTATAGCAAGAATAATGTAGCTTCCTATCAGTGAAAGAATTTTCAAAATCGGTTCGATAGTCCCAGAGATTAGCTCGTACAAACCTACAAACAAACTCACAAACCTTTCCTCTTTATAATATTAGTATAGATTTTAAAATATTAAAATACACGCCATACTAGAGCTTCTAATCCCGCAGCCAATCTTCAATCCCACGGGATTCCGGTATAAATTTGCGGGATCCCGCATAGAAGGAAGATATAAGGAGAAATATAATGAAATAATCAACATAACTTCACTTTTATTTCAGTTTTACTATTAGCATATACCTAATAGTCAAGTTGCTCTTTAGAACCCCTCATAATAGCCGAAGTAAATGTGTCGCGTTACGGGATTAGCCTGTGTATATATGATTCCGAATAGGACGGCATAATTGTCTTGACTGGCAAGGGATAATTTTATCTTTTGTCAGTCGACAGGTACTCTAAACGCTACTTCACTTACCACCAGGTGCAGTGGAGCCATTTTGCTGTACCCGTATAAAGAATATAGAGACGGAATACAGAAAAAAAATATTGTCATACCAACAACAGAAACAAAAACCATTTCAACTGAATGTTTACAAAACTAATTTTTGATTACTAGGGTCAGCATTCAGTTGAAAATGCTTGCGAAGAAAACATAACATGTCCAATGTGTCGTTTCCAATACGCCAAATCAATCCCGCAATCCCGCGCCGATAATCCCGCAACACGCGGGACTGGAAAATGACGCGGGCTCCCGGAATACTGGGATCTCGTTATTGCGGGATTGGAAGCCCTACGTCGTACTAGTGGCAAGTATTTAATCTGGATATATCATTAGATAATTGATAAAGGGTATCAGAACTTTCTTATAGTCCGACTTACGCTTGTGATATTGAATTTTTGTTATTTTTATTTAGATGCATTTTAGCTGTTTTCCAAAAGAGATTTGAATATACGTACAGGTATTTATTGTACCTACATAGAATATAGATACGAGGCGCAAGCATAATATACTGAGCCCTAGACTGGTTTATAAATTTAGCTTTGTGCAAGTATAACAACTCAATATCTAATGTCTCAGTGTGACGATCGTAGTGCAATATTATTGTTGTTACTGTTTATCTGTGTAATGGCTTACCATCAGGCAAGCGACTAGCTCGTCTAGTTGTTCGGTTATATTATTAAATAAAAACAATACATTTTAATTAGAGCGAGAGCAAATAATACATATTATTGTTTTATTACTTACATAATGATATAATTTACTCATAAGTGACTTCGTATTTAAATGCAGATTCAAATATTTTAATACAAATGAACGATGCGACAAGATGTTTGACTAATAGTAAGAGCTACAACTAAATATAAGTACCTAACACTGGCTGGCTCGTGCCACTATCTTCATCTTGAAACCATAAACATTTCAACCATAAAAGTTATTAAACCGTAAATTAATATTTGGTTTTGGAGTTTTGGCGGGAACTTGAAGTGTCATGAGGTGCTCTTGTTTTAATTCATTATTTTGGTGATACTTAGTGTTATATTGCATAATTATGGTGGTATATTATCCAATTAAAAGATATTAAATATGATATAATAGGACTATCTGAAACTAGACGTACCGGGACAAAAATAGAAGAATACGAACACTTTATACTCTGCCACTCAGGCGACACACCCGGTATGTATGGGGTAGGCTTCTTGATAAAGAAACAACATAAAAATAATATAGAAAGCTTCATCGGCTTCACAGAAAGAGTTGCGCGACTTAACATTATGATCGAAGGGACCTTCATATCCATCATACAAGTATATGCACCAACCGAAAAAGCAGACGAAGAAGATATTGATAACTTTTACACAACAGTCCGCTTAGCAATAGAAACTGCTCATAAAGACTACATACTGATGGGAGACTACAACGCTAAGATAGGTATACCAAAACAGGAAGAAAACTTAGTCATGAAACCCAACGGATATGGTGAAAGGAACGAAAGAGGCCAAAAATTAATTAATTTTGCAATTGAAAACAGACTTATGATACTTAATACATTTTTCAAGAAAAAAAACAAAAAATAAATGGACTTGGCGATCCCCAGATGAAAAATATAAAAATGAAATTAACTTTGTACTTTCTAACCGCCCATACATGTTCCAAAACATAGAAGTGCTGAATATAAATTACCGCTCAGATCACAGACCAGTGCGAGCAACAATAACATTACTACAAAAACAGAAGAGCAGAGCTAAATATCATAATAAGCCTAACTTTTCTTTAAAAAAAGACGAAGCGATACAAAAATATAAGGAATGTCTGAAGTCTGAAGAATCACAAAGCTTACTTGACCTACCAGAGAACACCACTGTACAGCAATATTATGATAATATTATTAAAGCTATTAAAAGAAGCCTTCAAATTGCGGAGAACACAATACAAAACCCTGTTAAAACTCATAAAATACTGTCAGAACGCACATTACATCTACTAAAAAAGAGACGTGAACTGCAGAGAAGCAATAACAAAAATCGAGCCACAAAAAACCATATCTCGGCACTTTACAAGCTTACAAGTAAATACATAAAGAAAGATTACACAAATTATAGGTATAACATTATCAAAAAACACCTCGACGGAACAGGAAGTACTAAGAAAGCCTTCAAAGAATTAATACCAAACAAAACATGGATTGATGGGCTGAAAAAAGGTGGTACAACATCACACAACCGAAGTGAGGTTATTAATATAGCAACCGATTACTATAAAAGCCTATACAGTGCCAGAGAATACAACACCTGTAACTCAAGTATAAGCACCACAAGTACAAATGAAAGCAGTAGTGTAACTCAAATTGAGGTGTATGATGTCATACAAGCAATGAATAGACTAAAATTAGACAAAAGCCCAGGCTCTGACAACATTACAAACGAAACTTTAAAATTATCTATACCTTTGTTAGCTTTACCTTTCACAAAACTTTTTAATTGCATTCTGGAAACTCAAGAAACACCTACCCAATGGTCAGAATCCAACATTATCCTAATATATAAAAAAGGAGATCCAAACGACATAGGTAACTACAGACCAATAAGCCTGCTACCATGCATTTACAAGCTTTTTTCCTCAATTATTAACGAGAAAATAGGCACCGTAATAGAGGCAAGACAACCTATCGAACAAGCAGGATTTAGAAAGGGATACTCTACTATTGACCATATCCATACGCTAGAGCTTATAATAGAGAAATACCAAGAAATGCAGAGACAACTCTATCTTGCATTCATTGATTACCAGAAGGCCTTCGACACCATTTCACATGACAGCATATGGGAAACTCTACGGCGACAAAAAGTAGAAAAACAATACATACAAGTAATCAAAAACATCTATAAGAACAGTAAAAATAGAGTAAAACTGGAGACGGCTGGCCCCTGGTTTCCCGTAAAAAGAGGAGTAAAACAGGGCGACCCCCTGTCCCCTAAGTTATTCATAGCTACATTAGAATCTATTATAAACACACTAGACTGGAAGAAATATGGCATACGGATCAAAGACGACTACCTAAGCCACCTACGATTCGCAGACGATATTGTGCTAGTTTCAGAAACTAGTTCTCAACTACAAACTATGATAGAATCACTAAATGATGCTAGCAAGAAAGTAGGCTTAGAAATCAACCTCTCTTAAACTATGGTAATGACGAACACTAACATCAGGTTCCCAATATCAGTTGAAGGTGAACTCTTGAAGTACGCAGAAGTATACACATACCTCGGAAAACAAATAGGGTTCAACCATAAGTGCAACGAACTCGAAGTAAACCGTAGAATACAACTAACATGGAATAAATATTGGAGTTTAAAAGAGATATTCAAGAGCAATATACCAACCCATCTAAAAACTAAAGTCTTAAATTCTTGCCTACTGCCTTGCTTAACATACGGTTGTCAAACATGGAAATTCAGCAACAATATTAAAAACAGGATAGTCGTCTGCCAAAGGGCAATGGAGCGTAGTATGTTGAATTTAAAGAAAATACAGAAAATTAGACACTCAAAAATTAGACATAATACCAAAGCCACTGACGTACTAGTACACGCCTTAACATCAAAATGGAAATGGGCTGGACATGTAGCACGCCTTCAGGACCAAAGATGGACTAAAAGAGTGACAACATGGAAGGGACCACAAGGGAAACGAAAGAAGGGAAGACCTAATACTAGATGGGACGATGACATAAAGAAAATAGGAGGCACAAACTGGATAAAAATAGCCCAATGTAGAGAAGATTGGCTAACGCTGGAGGAGGCCTTTACCTGTGGAGGGGTTCCTGCAAGTAAAAATTGTTAAAAAATTAAAAAATTAGAAGTAACCTCTATTATGTAAACTTGTAGGAAATAAAAGGCTTTTTATTTTATTTATTATTATTATTATATTATCCAATATAGGTCTATTAAAGAGCTCAAATGAAGTGAATTGAAATAATCGTGCTAATCAAGTGTTTTTTTTGTTGCCGCCAAAACTCCTCGATAAAGTCTTGGTAAGGTAGCCACTGCTTTACTTCGACATACTACAGATAATAAAAAAAGACAACCCAAACTTGACATTGGCAAAATGTGAATACAAGTGCCATAACGAAAAAAAAAAAAAAATATTTGGTTTGTCAATGTGAAACGCAAAGGGACAAAGCAATTAGGTTATCACTGATGAAAAATGACAATTGTGTAGGCCTTAAATGTTTTATCCTTAGGTTTTATCTCTTAACGCTTAGGACTGCCTCGGTGGCGTAGTTGTATTACGCTACGACTGCTGAGTTCTCGGGTTCGATCCCCCCGTCGGGAAAAGCGATATTGGGGTTTTCTATTTAGTGTCAGCCTGGAGTCTGGAATTATGTGCCCGATACGGCGATAGGCTTGCCTCCTATCACATCATGGGACGGAATATGCACGGTGAATAGTGGGTGCACTAGCTGCGCCTCTGCCTAGCCCTTCAAGGATAAAAAGGCGTGCGTGGCTATGCTTCATGTTAGTGATAGAGGGTCAGAACTATATTATTTTAGATTACTATCGGTTTACGTTTACAAACTTGTTAAATGATACAATGAATTGCTATGCATTACCAATGAATTAAATGATAGAAATGTTGGCATCCTTTAGAAAATTTTCACCCTCTGTCACCGTTCGATACTAACGCCACGGTACACAGATATACAGTAGAATATCTTCATATAAACGGTCGGAACGCGAGTGATGCCTACGTGACTCGATATTAGTACACATTAAGTACACAAACAGTCGCGAGTGCGCCGCAGTGATGAACGAACCGTGTGATTGTTTTGTAAGCAGTAAGCGTGCATTTTGTGAATATTTCAATTAAATAAGAAGAAGTAATTACATAATATGGCAAAGAGCAATTATAGACTAAATTGTGCTGTTTTTGGTTGTTTGAATTCTTCAAAAACGCACCCAGAGATATATTTTTTTAAATTACCTGGATACTCCGAAAGGTAAGACTATAAATACGTTTTTATATACCCACTAGCACGTAATTTGATTCTTTTTTTAATAGGTAGGTATTTCGCTTTTTCCACCGAGTAAAATACCTGTATTAATAACTAAAGGAGTGGATAAGGTGAAAAAAGTGACGTACGAGTGACTTACCTACCCTCACGATAAAATGACTAGTAAGTAGTTTCATAGGCTAGGTTATCCTACTTACTTAATATGTACTTAGCTGCTTACACACACTCACGCCCTGTATCCCCGAAGGGGTAGGCAGAGGCTGGACTAGTTGCACCCACTTTTCGCCGTGTATATTCCGTCCCATGATGTGATAGGGGGCGAGCCTATCGCCATATCGGGCACAAATTCCAGACTCGAAAAATCCAATATCACTTTGCCCGACCCGGGAATCGAACCCGAGACCTCAGCAATCACCTTAGCTTCTTACATAATAATATATATTATTGAATTAGACAAAATATCATCATGAAATAATTATGCGAATATTCCTTGGAATGTCGGACTTATTTTTATTAAGGTTTTATTTTTAAAAGCTTTTATTTAACTTGCAATGTACCTATGTATGTTTGTTCGGGTGGAATCTTGCAAGTCAATTTTGAAGCACTTACCCTCAACCGATTGTGTTGAATAATATCTTATATACATATACATTTATTTATTTATATATATATATATATATATATATATATATATATATATATATATATATATATATATATTTAATAAGAATTTCATTTTTTAAATAATATATTTTACAATCTCAAAACTATAAAGAAACTCAAGAATCTTAGATTAAATTAAAATACTGTAGACGGGGAGCCCTATCGCGTGTTTACGTACCGCGCGGCTGTAGGTAATTATTTCAAGGAGAGGGCTGGAGTCATTATACTGCATAGATAATATTACCGTGCTAACGCTTAAGTTTACCTACTATATCTTTCCACCTACTTGGCGGCAGAAATAGTTTCTTGGTATATACATATTACACACCTAACAGATTGACCTAAGTAACGAGAGATAACTATTATCTAGTAAAAAAAGATTTTCTTTTTATATGTAAATAACACTATCGTCTTCATAAATAATGTAAATTCATGTACCATGTAATTGAGAGACAACGAATACGAAACATAACGATCAGTTGACGAATCTCTTTGATGTTTCTAATAGACAAAATCCTTCTAATTCATGAATGCGTTATATTTTAAAATAATACGTTTTTTTGCATTAGTAATGATGATTATGATATAACATAAAAGTGCTACGTAGTTTGTATGAAATTACTATAATTGCTTTGATATAATCAAATATAATTTAAAATCATGCTATATCAGTGACACAAAGGTTATAATTAAAATTTTATTACAGATTAGACTACATGCATGATAGATATATAATTATTTATATAAATATTTGTATCTGCTTATCTAAATTAAGCCTATCAATCAATTCCAATATGCGTCAATTGGATATCTTTAATCACGTATTTCAAATATGTTTTATGCCTAATATCATAGAGCTTAATATTATCCAAACGTGAGATCACGTTGGTAACTCGAATGTTATTTGTTTTATATTATGCTTTATTTTAAAATAGTTTGTTACAGCTGTAGTAAATTAATAAATTGGTTATAACAACGGATTTGCTATGGCGGTCATGCAATTAAGTGCTATTGTGGGGATTCTGTCAGTTCTGCACTGTGCCTTTTCTACGACTGCCATCGAGGATTTTAGTAAGTATTACATT
This sequence comes from Sphinx pinastri, assembly GCA_947568825.1. NCBI lineage: Eukaryota > Metazoa > Arthropoda > Insecta > Lepidoptera > Sphingidae > Sphinx > Sphinx pinastri. The sequence continues at coordinate 14,254,138 of OX387614.1, read as the reverse complement.
GATGTATTAAAAAACTAATACATCAATGAAGTATTATCAACAATTATAAAATAAAGAAGCAAATATTTAGTAGAAACTTCGGCTCCTCTGTCCTGTTCCTTCCATATTTGAACAGTGTATGGTGTTCGAAATGCTATCGAAAATGCGATTTGCTCGTCGATGGCTATTATCAGTATTGATACTTTCTGATAGACAATGTGATTTAGTGATCGATTTTCCGCACCATCAGAGATGTTCTCTGCGTACCTGTGTTTATTCAATAAGGTCCAAATGAATTTATTCCTAAAAATATTTTATTTTTTAGGCGTAGACAACGGTACTGCTTTGTTATCAATCAATAGAAATGGCCAAACTTTATTAATGAAAGAAGCATTAATGTCGAAGCTGGAGGAAGAACAATCGAGATGGCACTGGACCCCGTGGATACGCACCAGAATAGAAGTGTTTGATAACTTTCTACGTGAGATCGATTGTTTGGCCAGAGATTCTATAGATAGTTTCCCCGATGGAATATTTACAGGTGAGCAGCGGATAATATGTTTACATTTGATTTTAATCTGTTGTGTGTGTCACGTTGTCTTATCTACAAGAATCTTTAATGTGGGCTACCTGATGAATGCTCTGGCTTAGCATAAAGATAAACATTTTATGGACTATAATCTCCCCTAAGTAATGAAAACTTACTATATTAATCTAAGCCCCGAAATTCTATGTTTATAATAATTTACGTACCTAATTGTTACTTGTGAATTAGTATGATAATTCATTGAGAAAAAGTTACCATTCTCGACTAATATTAATATTTGAAACGAGAGCGACTATTTTTTCATTAAATTTTTTACTTGTATTTTATCATTCGCTGGACAACAATAAGCTTACAGCTCATTTCTATACAACAGCTAACAAAATGTTTTTGTTTAGTCATGGAACATAATTAGTTGTAATATTAATAACATTTTACTCTTCAAAAGCAATTTTCGGAGAAAGGTTCACTTATTGTCTTATAGTTAAAATTATATGTTAACTAAATATCGAGCCTCAAACGATGTTTATTTTGAGTATTGCAGAATAATTCGCTGCAGAGCTCAGAATCCAGCATGGTATTAAATATTCAAGTACCAATAATATACCGCTAGCTATTTCTGAATAGGCTTTGTGATGGTTTAAATAATAATGTTTTGATATTTTAAATGAACGCTATTGCAGATGAACAACTGCGGCAAGGCGCCTTCCTGTTTTACGTTCTATTTGGCATCTACTCATTTACATTACTGGCAATAGTTTGTAATGATTATTTTATTCCGTGTGTTGAGCTCATCTGCGAAGACTTGAAAATACCACAGGTTTGCATATAAAATACATATAATATATTTATTATTAATAAATATTTTATAATTTATCGCATTTGAATAATGAGACGAGAATGTTGCTCGTTTTATGGATAAGGATACCACCGCTTATAAACAATAGCAAAACCATAAAGAACTTTGAATTACAAAGTATTGCATGGCACTCCACTGCGCTCGTCACCTTAATACACAAGATATGAAGTAATGTCCAGTAATTACGCTGGCTAAAATGTTCATTAAACTGGAATACAACAGTGCATGCACAGTGCTCGTTGGCTGTACAGTCAGCAGCATAAGTAGATGAACAAATTTAAAATTTCAAATTGCCTACATACTTTTGTGTTCTTACTAATCTTTTTTTTCTCTTCGCAAAAATAAAATAAAAGGTATTTACTTTACTTCAAACGAAGAAAAAAATATTTCAGTTCAACTTAACGCGTATATAGGCGATTTGAAATTTTGATTTTGTACAGATATTTATGCTGCTGACTGTACATTGCGTATAGGAAATATTTAGAAGAGAAATGCTTGAACGTAATAGACCGATGAAAAATAGGTTATAAAGTTAGGATTACGGCCGTGTATAATTAATTTATTTTAATCGTTGTTTATATAAGTTAATTGCGTGACATTTTGTCGTGTCGATAAAAATCTTCATGGAGACGCGATAAGCATTCTGCTTCTCTTATTTTCTTACAATAGTCGACCTCAGTTCTCTTCTAAATGGTAAAGTCTCATTGTACTTAGTTTATCTGTAACATGAATGGAATGGTTCACCTAAGATACTACTGTCTCATAGAAACAAACATGAATATCTGTTTTGGTATTACGGAACGTAGAAAACACCTCTTTCCGCTAAATAATACGTTTTTTTAGAATGTAGCCGCAGCCACATTCATGTCGGTGGCGACCTCATGCCCCGAGTTTTTTGTGAACGTGATCTCAACGTTTCTGACCGAGTCTGACATGGGTATTGGAACTATCGTTGGCTCTGCTCTCTTCAATGCACTTGGTGTAGCCGCGATCGGAGGCCTTGCTGCTATAGTCGTAAGATAACAAATTTATTAGATATTGTACAAAACATTTTGTATGCATTACTGATCGACACTTTCATTTCAGCCTATAAAAATTGATAGGCGGCCAGTCACAAGGGATGTCATTATTTACATGATAAACGTTAGTGTGCTGGTAATATTTGTATGGGATGGCCAAATAGATTGGTACGAGTCAATGGTTTTGGGAATCCTGTATATCGTATACTTCATTGTTATGTTTAATAGTATGAAACTTTTCGCCTTATACGATAAACTTTATGTTGTATGTTGTAAAAGGACATCATTTGAAAGTAAGTATTAAAAAGAGGTACCTAAAAATAAAAGAGTCTAGGAAAATTGAAATATTGTATTGACAAAATAATTATTGACTTGCAGACGTGATCATCGATAACACACTATCTGTAGAAGAAGGGATAGATAACAAAGCATTTCCCAAGTCTGATGCCGTATCAAGTGACAATAACAATTCAGAAAAAGTGGCTGTTGTTGAGAAATCAGGTCAGTGTAGTAGTAAACAAATAGTTTATTAGATTATATTAATGTGAGTTAATAAACATTGTTCTTTTCAGATCAAGAAGATAAACCTAAAAAAAGTATTTGGATATTTCCGAGCCATAAGTCGGTTCTCTATAAAATATGGTGGCTGTACGTGTGGCCTTTAAAATGTATTCTCGGAAGTACAATTCCTTCGCCAATAACATACAGAAGATTTTATCCGTTTGCGTTTTTCATGTGTATTGTTTGGATTGGGATAAACTCCTATTTCGTCTCTTGGAGTATGACAGTTATTGGTACGTATATCTCTTTTTATATCGTGTAGTTTTCCTTGATTATGAAAAGGTTTTCCCGTCATTCATAACTTCGAGCATAATCTACTAATACATATCAATACTAAAGTATAATGGAAAAATCTTTGAAAGTTTGGATGTTGAGAGTAATTTTAAACGACGAATCAAATTTTGAAAGTTATGTCACTAATAGTAAATCAGTGCTAGTTTTATACCATAATCCAGACCCGTGCTCAGGATTGGGCAGTATATAATACAGAGCTGGTACTACTAGTCATTATGATATGAAATATTTATACACTACACAGCGACTTGGCTGTGCCCTTGGTATGGTCGATGTCCCTGAACGGTAGTGGTCGCTTATTATTCAATGTCCACATTCGTCGGCAATAACAAAACACACATTTATCACTTCCAATACTGTCAATTCGGAGGCGATAGCAGTAATCCAATCTACAAACAATTCCAATCTCTAATTACAGATTAATGCCATGGAAAAACTAATTAAAATAAGTAATCTGTACAAGCCTTAGAGCATTTAACAACTGACTTATTACTCAAAGGTACAAGCATGTCAAATTAATTTTATCGTGATAAGTCCATTCTCGCTTTCGGTCTCCAAGTACAGCGGTATGATCGTTTATGGGAAGCGACCATTAATCGAAAGGTGTGTTAGAATGTTGTGATTCGCGAATCAAAGTTAGATTCTGTTAATTGCATAATCGAGAGACTCATTCGCCCGAATCACATTATGAACAAATATCCTGGAAACAGATAGTACGACTAGAATACAGAGGATAGGGGTAAATTTATGTTCAATGATGTGATGGTAAGCTTATTCGGCGCATTAGACATAAATTAAAATTCCGATAATTCTATTACTTATACAACATATTGTTTTTGATTTTGTTGATACTGATATTTAAGTTTTTCTAGTGTTTCGAGCTGGAATATCATACCTAGAGTTTAGTCGGTTTCTTCGCCATCAGAACAAATAGCCGATAGAGTTGTAGTTGTCATAACATAAAAACGTTATTTTTCAGGACACACGTTCTTCATACCGGAGTCCGTGATGGGAATGACGTTTTTGGCTTTCGGAGGTTGTTTGCCTGAAGCTTGCTCGATATTCATTATGTCTAGAAGAGGTAAGGTTAATTCAATAATTTTAGTAATGCAGTTCATTTTAGCTTTCACATCGCTCATAATAATCGCACACCTGTAAAGACTTATGTTGATAAAATATACGTAATACGCGGTCAAAACTATCGCACCGCAGTGACAAACAATTTGAACACTAATTAAACCTGTTTTCACTTCGAATGTTATTATACTACCGTTGATTATGATATCAGTAAATGACTGATAATACATTGAGATTGATTTTTATCAAGATATTTTATCATTATTGTATGTGTAAGGTTGTAAGTACTTGTAGTTACTCAAGAATTTTAATATAGCTATTGCGAATTTGTAATAAGGGAGTTGCTGTATTATTTTTATGCTTTGCGACTTACTTTAATTAACCTATTGTAAATTATTGCTTTATAAAATCAAAGCGTTAAGGCGGGTTGCACACTTAGCAACGGCAATGCGAAATGCAAAGCGACAGGCGCGCGCTGCAACCAAATCAGTTCCTAAATATAACTGTTCTAAGCTGCATAGGCTTAAAGGCAGGATTCCGGGTCCTAGGATAATATTTTAGTTCTAGTTATATACAAAATTATCGATGTGTTTTCATAGAAAGGTGTCAGAGGGGGGCGAAGTTCCGCTATTTGATACATAGTTCACCCCCCTCCAATAGAGCAATTAGAAAGGGCACATAAAAAATATTCTAATATAGAAGATAAAATAAAAATTAATATCATTACTAAAACTAACACACAACAGAAGTATACAATATTATAACTAATATCTACCCTCTCCAGAAGAATGAGCTCATAAAAACAAACTTAATAGCTAGCGCGCCAGGTTACTTTTGTCAGGGAGACATAAAAGTTTTTGTCACTGTCGCACACAAAGGGAGACAGTGACTTTTTTTTAAATCGATGCGTCAATTGTTGGTATGCATTTCGAAGATACGGTCATTGTCAGAAAATTTATTTCACTCATGAGAAAAAAAGCGTAAAGAATACTAGTTACACCCCCTCTGGAGTGACAGGCTACTAAGTGGAAATTTCGACACTATGTTTTGTAAACTACGAGGACACGTAAAGAATTTTTATCGATACTTTTTTTATTTATTATCTTTCAACTTTTTATCATATAGTGCTGTGGGCTTAGAATGTGACACAAAGACGCAACTCGTAAGACGATATCGTTTAATTTTGATGTTTGTGATTGATCGAGAGACCAATACGTCAGTCTCGTGTTATTCTCTCAACCAATCCCAATAAGACGAAACGGAGACGTGACGTATTTTTTTGTCATATTCTAAGCCCACTTTTCTATTTCTTCTATAAGCATATCATTATCAATATCGTATTCATGCAATTCACGTCTTTCGGAGATATTGACGCCATCTTTAAAGATCAATTCAATTTTATAAATAAATAGTGGCCCGCCCTGGCTTCGCACAGGTAGCAAAGCATAATATTATATGCCTAGTCAATTTAATTTTCTGTCCTAAAAATATGTATGAATTATACACATAAACCTTCCTCTTGAATCATCCGTCCATTGGTGATAAACGCATGAAAATCCGTTCGTTAGATTTTGAGTTTATCGCGTTCAGACAAACAGATGCGGTGGGGGGACTTTGTTTTATAGTATATAGTGATGTAAGGACATATCCTTAAAAATAAAAAGATTAAAAGTAGCCCGTCCTTCCCTGGATCTCAAACTTGAAATATCTCCTTATTGATATAAATTAGATCTCGTAGACCATTGTTTACACGCTCCTGATTGTCTAGTAACGATAGCCTAGTTGGGAATGGAACGGTCTGCCGAGACAATGTCCGGAGGTTCAAAACCCAAGGCACACACCTCTGACTTTTCGAAGTTACGTGTGTATTGTTTATCAATTATCGTTCGCTATAACGGTGAAGGAAAACATCGTGAGGAAACCTACATACCTGAGAATTCTCCATAAGAATTTCGAGGGTATGTGAAGTCTGCCAACCCGCACTAGGCCAGCGTGGTGGACTAAGGCCTAAACCCTCTTAGTAGTAGAGGAGGCCCGTGCTCAGCAGTGGGCAGTATAGCATACAGGGCTGGTGTGTGTGTGTGTGTGTGTGTGTGTGATTGTCTAAATCAATTAATAATGTTACCAATATCCTGTTGAGAAATACTACAATAATAATTATCATCGTAACGTGAGCTCTGAATAGGTAATGAAATACTATCAGAATATAAATATCTGTTATCATTAGTACATGCATTGAATTTGTGCGATAAGAAGAGTTATTATTTATTAACGAGCTATTGTTATCGGCACCTTCGCGCTCGTGATCTTACGAGACACGAGCCAGCAGCCATCTTTGGTTTATATTCTTTTTTTAAACTATATGCTTACTTCAGTGCATAGTGCTTTGGAATATATATAAAAATTAATCGCCGAAATTTGTGTAAGCGCATAACTCTAGAACGACTGCACCAAATTGGGTAATTCTATTTGTTTGTGTTCGTTATTGCCAGCACAAGGTTTGTATAAGAATAAGAACTTTTTAAAAAATATAGTTTTATTTTAATCTCATAATATGAAAAGTGAGTGACTGAATGAGACGGAAGATTGTGAGAGATCTTCAATATATTGACAAAACATTGACTTTTGAAAGATTTGCGTTCAGTTTACATTCGACATTGGCGAAATCTCAGTATAATAACTAATTGCTTTAGTTATTATTCTGAGGGCGAAATCATTGCGTGTAACACTCAAAGATCCGTGTACGTGGACGCCACATTTAAACAAAAGGTATACAATTACCGCTTCTTTCGCAACAGCAAAACGGTGTTTCGTGTGTTTTCATGTGTGTTTAGAGGTTTTTCGTCGTGATATTTCTTGTTATCGATAAGAAAATCTCACCAGTGAGGCGTCAAAATATCGGTCAGGCATTAACTACGATAATTATGGTCGAATTCTGTAATTATAATTTTATTTCATTCATCATCCACAACTTGTAGAGTCCCACTGCTGGGTATTATAGGCCTTTCTCATAACATGTCACTTTTATTGGTCTCGACCTCGAGCCAATCGCATCAGGTTCGACCCGCGATCCTTATATTGTAAATGGAAGATTTGGTCTCATTTTTTGTTATTAAGGACGTAATGTGTAACATTTACGGTATTTTTTTATTTGACGGGTTAATCACTTCCGATACATCAAACGTGTCAATATATGGAGTTATTTATAAACCAACTGATTTGAATTTACCGGAAGTGCTACATATCCTTATCCGCGATAGGAAATAAATACGAAGTTCGTAGGGTCAGGTAGTAAGGAATAAAAATGCCAATTTTTTTCCTGCCATAGGCGCCATAGTACGATTGTTGCAATTTAGCAAACTTATGTTTGCATTGTGATAATAGTTGTTTGTGCATCAAATCCGTGCTGTTAATGTGAAAAGACTTAATAAATATGCATCACTGCTGTGAATTCCGATGCCTGTTGTATCCGAATTATGTTGTGAATATTTTTTTCAAAACAAAGACAGAGCTATTTCTGTTATGTATGTACGTACATATTTACATTAAGTCATACGTGAAAATGCTATAAACCATAAGACGCTATGCAGTGTGTGAAATAACACTTTACACGGTTCATTAAAATGCTATTTTCTTCTTAAATTTTATTTAAGATTCAAGATTTTTTTTTGTTTTTATATAGCTTGTGTAACTTTAGCGACAGGTATAGACACTAAATGCTTTCAAAAAAGATAAATCAGAGTTAAATATCTTTAATTTATTATTAGCCTGTTATTATGATAATAAAAATATCATATAAGACTTATATTAATATATATATTTTTAAATATGCCGCGATAGTTCTGTTTACATTAAACGTCAATAGCACTGACTCCAATTATTCATTTTACCTTTTAAATTGGTTCAGAAAATCATTTTGAGGTCAAAGTTATTGTAGTTTTAGTTTTACATTACGGTAGTGAGTAATTTTTACGTAAAAAAATAAGTGTGTAGCTTGTCTTAAATTAACTCTTTTAAGCAAGGATATTTCTACCTCTTAATAAGCTAAGGACTGCTCGATTAACGTTACAACAAAATTTCCGCGTTATACTTAGGTAGAAATTAATCGATTATGGAATTGAATAAGGGGAGTGTTATTACGTCAAAGGTAACAACAAATTTTCGATAATTTAGATTTTGTAAGGAATGAATTTTTACGTCAAGACACGCTAGAGATTGCTGTAAGAGCAGTACCTATGTCTTTATTATTATATCAAGGACACACCCTAGATTAGTAACTTAGTAGTGACGCTTTCGGTTTCATTATAACGATTCCAATCGTTATCTTCTGATCGTTGATCAATTACTTAGAATAAAGTTATTTGACAGATTTCTTATACCAATTCAAGACACGACTGGAACCTCTTAACAATGTGGGCCGTAGGTTACTAAAAAAAACAATATACCTATATCAAATAAATTGGAACGAAAAGATGCTGTCATTGTGATAGCTACTTTATAATTATAACACACACACAGGGTGTGTACCCTTTATCCCCAAAGGGGTACGCAGAGGCGCAACCAGTGCACCCACTTTTCGCCGTGTGTATTAATTACGTCCCATGATGTGATAGGGGGCGAGCCTATCGCCATATCGGGCACAAATTCCTGACTCCGAGCTGCTACTGAGTAGAAAAATCCAATATCACTTTGCCCGACCCGGGGATCGAACCCGAGACCTCAACACTGCGGTCGCACCGTAATACAGCTACGCTACCGAGGCAGTCGCATAATTATGGCAGTTATATAAAAAGTAGTTATGATATTATATCAACGCATGCTCACGCCTTTTATCCCCGAAGGGGTAGGCAGAGGCGCAACTAGTGCACCCACTTTTCGCCAAGCGTATTCCGTCCCATGATGTGATAGGGGGCGAGATCTTGATATTATATCAAGATGGGTATTATACTATCTAAATTACATTATAATAATAATAACGCCTTCTTTATTTCCTTAAGCAACAACATAGTTCTTCATATAAATATTAGCTATAGGTTAGTAAGGTAATTGGTTAATATGGTAATTAAAGTCCCTTTCGGGTAAAAGCCTCCTCTAATCTTTTTTACAGGATAGGCGGTTACTCGCTTTGCTCATCCAGTTAAATCCAGAAACTTCTTTTGTGCCATCAACTCAGCGTTCGCACGGTCCGCCCCTTGCTGTCTTTCCTATGGGTCCCACGTTGTGGCCCTTATCATCCAGTATCTAAATTACATTAGTAAGCCTTTAAAGTAATATAATCTATACCTAATGCCATAGAAATAATCTTTTATAAAATATTATAAAATAGCGAATAATTTTTGATAGCATTTGGGTTTTACCTAGATAAGAAAGTTATTTTTCTTTATATAGAATTGTTATAAAAAGTGTAGGTTGACAACGAATTTTAGGAATTGTTTGTCATGTTTTTTCCGAAATGTAGCTAAAGTATGCAATTTATTCATTACGAAATATGTAGAGTACATGTCTGAACACTCGAGTCCTGAGTCTTGGACCGTTTCCAATAGTAATCGTACATACTGCTTTATTGCGAACTGTAATCGATTTCGGTCGCGTGAATGACCTTTCCCGGAACAAAAGGCCTGCAGGAGCATTGCGTTTTTCGGCGTAATTATTTATTTTAACCTACCGCTAAAGAAGTATTTTCATCATCCTGGTCCTGACTTCGGTCCCCCGGCGCGAGGACGCTTGGGTTTACTAGGTACTTAAACGACAAAGACACTATTATTTTTCTACTTTTTAGAGATTTAATGTCGGGAGTTATTTAAATTATAATTTAATTTTGATTTCAAACTTTTTAAATTACTATTTTCTCCATCATGGGTCCTTGCTAATCTACTATCTAACACCTACTCGTAGACAGAGATGTTCAAGATACTTCATAAAAGTATCTGAAATACAAGTTACAAGATACTTGTAAATAAAGGATTTGAGATACCAGATACAAGATACTTTTGAAAATGGTATCTAAATACTAGATACAAAATACGTATCTTCTAAATACTTTTTTCAAATAAGATACCTTTTCAAATTATTTTTTTATAACCTTGAATGACGAGACGAGCGTGCCGTCCGCGTGATGGTAAGCGATACGACCACCCATAAACAGTAGCAACACCATCCAGCACCTTGAGTTACAAAGTACTGTGTGGCATTCCACTGCGCTCGTCATCCTGAGACATAAGATGTTAAGTCTCATTATGTCCTGTAGTTACACTGGCTACAATGTCCTTCAAACCGAAACACAACAGTGCATGCAAACTGCTGCTTGGCGGTAGAAATAGACATTGCGGTGGTGGTCTCTCATATGTAAGAGTCCGTCTGGGTTGTCCGTCATACAATGCCATAAAAAAAATCAAATGTTGAACGTTTTAGATTTAGGAGCTACTGTGTTTATTAAAAAATATTAGAAAAAAGTATTAAAATTAGGTTCTGCTGATTTAATAAAGTTCATTGAGATTTATCGGAATCAGGAGACACACTGAAAAATCAAAATTATAAGACTCAATGCCGTCATGTTTTCAAAAGAAGACAGAAACCAGTTGAATAGAATGTTTGGTTAACCAGTTATAGCATGTGCTTTTTACACAAACAAATCAAGAATGTTATGTGTTGATTATTTAAACCATGCAAGTCATATATTGCTTCAATTTAATTGTATACAACAGGCAAGAAACTTGCAACGTGTATATGGGCCTTAAATGAGCCGTTAATGTAAAAAATGCATAAATAATTAGTAAAAGTATCTTAGCAAAGTAAGTATTTATAAAATACTAAGATACTAAAAAATTGTATCTAAATACAAGATACAAAATAAAAATTGAAAAAGTATCTTATATACAAGATACTAAATACGTATTTTGTATCTTGTATCTGTATTTCAGATACTTGTATCTAGATAAATCACATCTCTGCTCGTAGAGACCATTCTTATGAGCCCACAAACGCTATATCTGCTATAAGTTGCTAAAAAGTTGGGTATCCCGTAGACTACTTGATGCTGTAGCATCAAATCAAGGTTAACATGTCTTAAAAACATTGCGGAAGTCACAGTACACCAAATTTTGAATCAATCGAAGTTGTGAAAGATAGAAATAAGCTGATAATCTTCAAACGCCTGAACAGCTCTTAATAAATTATAGCTAAGAACCATCTCGATCACATACGCTTTCTAGCCAGGGTGGTACAAGTGCGCCCCTCTCTCGGCGCCTATGATACTGCATAATATTACTGTGCTCCGCGAATGTGAATACTTGATGATTGTAAATACTGACTAGATATTTTCTTGTTCCAGGGGAAGGAGGCATAGGCGTCTCAAACGCGCTTGGAGCGAACTCCCTGGCGATCCTGTTTGCTCTGGGTCTGCCTTGGCTTATCAAGAGCGTGTCCTTGGAACTGCAGGGCGCGGAGAACTCAGCTGTTTTCATAAACTCTGCTGGAATCGATTTTGTCGTCGCCTCGCTTCTTGTGGCGGTTACCTGCCTATGGATTACCTTATTCATAGGCAAATTTACACTAAGACGAAGCGTCGGCGGTGTATTGATAATACTATATCTAATCTTCATAACTTTCGCCATTCTTGTGGAAATGGGCATAATTATGGACAGGGGAATAGAAGTATACACCGCGTGTTGACGTTAGTCTTTCCGTACCTTGTTATCAAGTGTGTAGTTCATTAAGGGAATGTGAAGATTGCATTACTGCGTTTTAATGCGGTGATAAGCGAAATGTTGATAAAGAATACAATATGTAGGCAAACAGAAGAGTTTACTTAGAAGGTCCGAAAGGAAATTTTTAGAGAATTAAGCGGTATGATATATCGTGAATATCATAATTCCGAAAGATAAACTGTCGCAAATATAACAAACAAATCTATACTATTATGTAAAGCTGAAGAGTTTGTTTGTTTTTTTGTTTGAACGCGCTAATCTCAGGAACTACATGACCGATTTTGAAAATTCTTTCACTAATAGGAAGCTACATTACGCCTGAGTGCTATAGGCTACTTTTTATCCCGGAAAAACTTTTACACGCGGGCGGAGCCGCGCGCAAATGCTAGTCTTGTATATAATGATATGACAATGACATTTGTCATGTCTGCATGCGCTTACGTTATGAATTGAAACAGCTGTTTTCGTCGGCATTTACTTAATTTTTTTTGATGTGGGTAGTAGTAGGACACATTAAAGTGAAAAGTGGACGCGCGAGTTGTATCGGGATAGGGAACGTGCACGAACTATACGGGGGTAGCACAAAATCGGCACAAGAGCCAGATGTGGATAAAAAAGGAACTTTTCAAAGCTATCATTTATTTTGATTATGTCAAAAATGATAAAATATGGGTTTTCCAGCTCAATATTATTGATACCTAGCGTGGCCAGAATAAATGTTTTTTTGATGGGAGCTAGATATTTTGATGTTATTGAAGCAAAATTAAGAGGTTATTTTCCCTTAATTACAGATTTGTTTGTATTGAATTTTATCTCCAAAATATCTTTATTTTCATAAATTACATAATGAGACATTTTAAAATGCTTTTGGAACTCATAATTATGTATGTTGTATACGGCTTTTATTATTTTTGTCGATTTTCACATAACCATTGAATGTAAGTACTTAGGTACTATTCTTGTGAACATAATAGAATTTCACACCATTTTATTTGTTTATTTTTATGTTTTGGAGCATCCAGATACACAGCAATACATTTGCGGTTGGGTCGCAGGTAGATAGTAGTAGACAGAGAGAGAGAAAGAGAAACTCGGGGTTTAGGTACGTGGTGCGAGCTTTATTTTGCACCTCCGCGTTACACTCGGTACGGTTTGCTGGTGGTATGCAAACGCGTCACTGACGGCACGGCGCTGATGCACGTGCGGCGGCAGCTCGCCGGGCAGATGGTAGGGCCACGTGGTCTGCGCAGCGGTGGTGAGGTGGTCGGGGCTATCAGCTGACGATGATGGTGGCAGTGAGCACGTGGCCGGGGTCAGCTCCCGACGACGATGATTCACAAGTGGCCGGGGTCAGCACCTGCGACGATGATGGTGGTGTGCACGTGGCGGAGTCAGCACTCCGCACCGTGGAGGGACGACGGTGAGCACGTGGCCGGGATCGGGAGTCAGCTCTCCCGACGCCAGCGGAGCACGGAGTCAGCACTCCATGCCAGAGCTTACGACGTGCACGTTCCCTATAGTAGTTGGTTTTCTATGCGCTCGCGCATCGTTGAGCTTACAATACTCGATTATACTTAGGTGACTCTATATGTAATTGAACGAACAGGAAGTCATTGTATTTTATTTATTTGTGTTTGTTTTTGTGTATTTGAATCGCCTCTAGCAATAAAAAAGAATAGAGAGGCATCGCAACCACCATTGGTGGATAAGATAGTTATTTAATAAAATATATGAATACTCGGCTCTTGGTATTAACTTTTAATGCACAGTGTTTTATAAATTGCGTTTGTAACTTAAGTAATATGGGTTGATCTTTTTATCCTGGTAATATGATCCTATGGGAAATAAAGGATATTTTTAATCTGATTCTTTAAGTAGATGGCGCTGGCGTCGTACTATGTTTTAGGGACTTTTTTTAGCGGGAAAGACTTCGGGCGAAGTCGTGAGTTACACCTAGTATTACATACATAGAACGCATTAGCTATAATTTTTAATACATGTATTATGAGTGGGATATTTCCTGATAAAATGAAATTAAGTAAAATTATACCTCTTTTTAAATCTGGTAGTACGGACGACCCCACTAATTATAGACCGATCTCTGTCCTACCTTCTATAAGTAAAATTTTTGAAAAACTTATACTTAAACAAATTCATTTTTTTTTGCTAAACATAATCTACTTCATGGTAAACAATTTGGATTCACTAGGGGTCGCTCCACCACAGATGCTGGTGTTGAGCTTATACATAATATATTTGCTGCTTGGGAGGATTCACAGGATGCTTTAGGAGTGTTCTGTGATCTATCGAAAGCTTTTGATTGTGTTCACCATGATATTCTTATCAGGAAATTGAGCCACTATGGGGTTAATGGCATTGCCCTTGATTTATTTAAATCATACTTAAGCAATAGGGTACAAAGTGTTGATGTCAATGGAAAACGATCTCCTGGCTCTATTGTTACCTTGGGAGTACCACAAGGCTCAATTCTTGGACCTTTTCTTTTTCTAATTTATATAAATGACTTACCTTATTTCATAAGGGACAATTGTGAAGTAGTGTTGTTTGCAGATGATACTTCCTTATTATTTAAAATAAGTCGACATCAAGCAATTCTTGACGATGTAAGCAATACTCTCTCAAAAATAGTGCATTGGTTCAGCGTTAACAATTTATTATTAAATAGTGAAAAAACTAAATGTATAAAATTCGTCACACCTAATGTCAAAAAAGTTAACGCTAACATTTTCATAAATAGTGACGAGTTGAGCCTTGTGGATACAACCAAATTCTTGGGTATCACATTGGACTCTAAACTTCAGTGGGGTCCTCATATATCTGTGCTAGCTAAAAAGCTGAGCGCCGCAGTTTTTGCAGTGAGCAGGATACGCCAATTAACTGACATTGAAACAGCAAAATTGGTCTATTTTGCTTACTTTCATAGTTTGATGAGTTATGGAATTTTGCTGTGGGGTGGTGCTGCTGACATTAATACTATATTTGTTCTTCAAAAACGAGCTATAAGATCTATCTACTCCCTAAGCTCTAGATGTTCTCTAAGAGAAAATTCAAAGAAACAAATATAATGACAGTAGCATCACAATTTATATTCGCTAATTTAATGTACGTACATAAGAATATAGAAAACTTTCCAAAAGTTTGCGATATCCATGGCTTAAATACTAGAAGCAAAAATAATCTAGTTAATCATAAAACAAGGCTCCAAAAAATCAGCAAATCTTTTAAGGGTTACTGTATACATTTTTATAACAAAGTTCCCACTGAAATTAAGTGTTTAAACATTGGTAAATTCCAAACAACTATTAAGCGAAAGTTATGTATTAAAGCTTATTACAAGATTTCAGAATACATAGAGGATAAAAAAGCCTGGGATTAAATTTTTTCATATGATTTTCTTTGGAATCATGTTTTTCGTTTCAATAAAGTTTCTTTGTTTCCATCTGTGAGCGGCTTGGGTATGACATACTCCTTAACTGTCTGTGCCTGCGGCGGCGTCGTATGCCGGGTCGGCCACTTCCCTGTAATATGGTTGAGGAGGCCGATGGCTGGCACATGCGTCATACTCGTGAACGAGTGCTGCTTGTGTGGACTGGTCTGCCCTTTTCGCTTACTATATCTAAGTATTAGGGGTATATCTTGAACTTAGATTAATAGCGACATCTTGAACATTTCAGATCAAATTATTACATGATTCCTGAGATAATTATGCACTAGTGTTGGAATTTAAAAATGTATTACCTATTTTGCGAGTATATAAATGAACTGCTCTAAACAAAATTTAACAAATACTGAATTGTATTTTTTTTTCTCTACATAATGCATTGTATTTTATACCTTGAACTGATTTTGAAAAGAGCAACACTAGAGTTTCTTGCCCGTTCTTCTCTAGTGAGAACTGCTTTCCGAACTGGTGGTAGAGTTAATATTGACGGAATCTAAATAATATATAACATTTTATGGGTTCGAATAAATTATTTCATTTCATTTCATTTCATTTCATTCTACTTAGCAAAGTAGCATTTTTAATATAATATTTACACAGTAGACAAAATATTTTAAGGTGCTGTGCATGTCTTTCAACTTATTTCATTAGTTACGAGTTTCGTTTTACTTATTTTTAAAATTTATTGGTGTTACAAGACTAGCTGCCCCGGCGAACTACTAAGGAAATGTAGCACTTCCGGTAAATTCAAATCAGTTGGATTATCAATAATTCCATATTATATTGAAAGTTTTATGAATGGAACTTTTTTATAAATCAATGATCCCGTCAAATTAAAAATTACCGGAAATGTTACACGTTACGTACTTAAGAGGTCGTCCGTTAATCACGTCATGTATTTAACAACTATAAACCCCCCCCACCGGTGATATGTGGTGAGGTTTTAGACTACCCCCCCTACGCAAATCACGTGTATTTTTAGGATTCCTTAACTCAAAAGGAACCCTTATAGGATCGCTTTTCGTCCGTCTGTCGGTCTCTCTGTCTGTATGTTAAGACCCTTTTTCTCAGGAACGCGTAGACATATCAAATTGAAATTTATATCTAATACTCAGGTCTACGGCTTTTTTCAGGTGTGAAAAAATCAAAATGTATGGCTGTTTATGTTGCATATTTTGCGATTTCGCAAGGGAATCAAATCCTATAGGGTACTTCCCGTTGACTTAGAATTATGAAATTTGTCAAGAAGCATAGTCTTACAGCACATGTAAAGGAATTTACTGAAACAAACTTTTTAAATTTGATTACAGACACTGTAATCAAATTTAAAAGTAAAGATTCTGTAATAAGTATTCCAAACCATTACTTAGTAATATAGATATGATACCATTTGTAACAACTATACAAATAAGTTTTGCAAATCTTTATATAAGTATTATATTTAATGGTTAATTATTAGAATACATACCAAGAATTTTGCTAACAGTACAAAACAATATTTCACGGTGCGTAATGAATTGAAAATTTAATCTAAAGTGACAATCGATGTATTGTAGGCGAGAATTAATTCAACTAATGTTAATTAGATTAGATCTGATTGTACTGAATACTGATGTCCTGTAGCTTGCGATTGTTGCTGAAAGCATTGCTTGGCGCGTATGCTTTAATTAAATAATGTTTGGCTGTTGCATACAAACACATTGTTTCGGATGTGAAACGCTTTTTAAAAAATAGGTTTTAGCTTAGCTAGCATAGCTGATATGTTTCCAGACTCATATTTTTTTTTATTGTTTTTTTTTATGTTAGATTAGTAATAGTTACCCCACATTGTCGCCTTGGAAAAATTCTGTTTAGGCTGTGTGTGAGATAATAAATAAATAAAAACATATTTTTGTGCAGATGTATAGTTTGTAAACTATGTTCTATGTTTTTTTTTATGGCATAGCATAACGAGACGAGCATGCCGTTCGCCTGATGGTAAGCGATACGATCACCCATAACCAGTAGCAACACCATCCAGCACCTTGAGTCACAAAGTACTGTGTGGCATTCTACTGCGCTCTTCATCCTGAGACATAAGATTTTAAGACTTATTATGTCCAGTACTTACTCTGGCTACAATGTCGTTCAAATCGAAACACTACAGTGCATGCACACCGCTGCTTGGCGGTAGAAATAGACATTGCGGTGATACCCACCCAGACGGACTCTTATATATGAGCGACCTACCACTAGTGAAAGTGGTTGTGTTGTATAAATTACATATAAGTTGCATATAAAAGGTACATTATTTATTCGTTAACATTTGGGTTGGTTGCTACATTTTCGACATTATATAGAAAAATAGAGGTCCTCATTCAAAGTTTGGGCAATCACTATTTTAGTTAATAAGGAAATAAAGAATTTTTGTGACGTCATTACATAGCTTTACTTCCATAAACATACTTTGGAACACGTAACTGTATTATTTCGATAGGATCACGAGCATTATAATCAATACGTATATGACGATGACAACGTCTGAATTGTCTAAAATTATATAGAATTTTTCCGTATAAAAACACAATATATAAAAATTATCTACCTCTGTTATAAAACGATATTTCTAGGTCTCGCTAATTCGTTATTATCTATCTTTTATTGCGATGATAATGTACAAGGTCAATAAAATAATGAATTGCTGATTTATTTGTGTTTTTAGCCTTCATAAAGGAGGCGACTCCCAACTCAACTTTTTTTATAGTACACTATAGTGTACGCTAATTTGAGATTTGCAGACCGATTTACGTGATTTTGTTTAGTACTATTTCGTGGAAAATGTGACATAATATATAATCGTTTATAATATAAGGTCTAGTGCATCTCTTAAGTCACGGGACATGATTTACTTACGGTGGATCAATAACGCAGTTACACGGTAATATTATGTAACTTTCCGTAAGCTTTGCCGACCACTTGTTGTTACTTGTATATTGATGTATTAAAAAACCCAATACATCAATGTTACCATAAGAGTATTTTAACGATGGATTGGGATTTGACATTCACACATAAGAAAAATAATTTAAGCATTAAGTTCGTGTAATTGGAATATTGGCACTAGTCTAACGGCCGTTTTCAATAAGCGACCTCCATCTTAATCTTCGATCTGGTCCTGAGAATAAACCAATCAAAATAAGTCATTTGTAAGCATGTCAAAAAAAAATGTTCTGATTGGTCCATTTTCAAGATGAATTGAAAAATGTGATTGGTATTGTTTTTTAGAAACGGCGGTAAATAACACTGAATATTTTGTTTATGAAGTTAAGAAGTTATCATCATCATCTGCCACATGATGTCCACAGCTGCACGTAGGCCGCCCCTAAAGATTACCAGACGGACCTATCAAAAGCGGCCGCTCTGTGCTTCCAGCGAGTTCCTGCTACCTTTATTAAGTCATCCGTCCAATTTGATTTTTACTGTTAATAAATTATTAGGGCTCTTAACGTCTGGTATTAGTTATTACTTACCACATGCTGGTCAACTCAGTTCTCTGCTTTATTTCATAGTGTTCATAAGATTTCTCAGATTCTAATATCCATTGGTTTTATTTGCTTTAATTCCTACCGCTCCAAGCAGCTTATTTTGTGACTTGATTTCGTAGCACAGCTTTTTTAAGCTTGTTTTGTACTGTTATGGAATATGAGCACAGTCTGATTAATTCATTCTATAACGGTAGTCTAGTTAGCTTATAACGATCGTAAAGTTCCAGTGATAAAGTGATACCGAAATTGTAAAAAATATGGAATTGAAAGTTAAATCCCTTTGGTGGGACTTAACGATCGTTAAAATATATGTCGAGATTGCGCTCCCGGCGATTTCCTTTCCTGTGCTATGTGAGTAAAGGTGTTATCTGACAAATTTAATTTCACGGTCTTTAATATTCAGAATACGGTTATATTCTATCCATTATTCGACCTAATATTTGTATGACGTTATGCGGTTTGCATGCAGACGGCGTATCACGTCATTACCACACGATGAAGTAATATTGGTAATATTGCGTGTATCTAAATATGATTTTATAATATGACCCCTAAGTAATATAAATATCAATGTTCTTTTATCTGCATTTGGATATATTGTTAATACACATCCTCGACTGCCTCGGTGGCGTAGTTGTATTGCGTACGCGTTACGAGTACAATTTGCGCGCTGAGGTCCTGGGTTCGAATCCTGGGTTGGGCCAAAAACATTGTGACTGGGTTTTTCCATCTTAAAAATTACTCAGTCGCAGCTCGGAGTCAGGAAGTTGGCGGTGTGATACCCCCGTGCCTCGGAAAGCACGTAAAGCCGTTGGTCCTGCGCCTGATCTCTCTCCGGTCATGTCGGATTGCCGTCTCACCGGACTATGAGAGTGAAGGAATAGTGAGTGCACTTGTGTATTTTTTTTTTTGGTAGGCGATCCTGCAGTCAACACCGGGGGAAACCTGCGAATGGGATACTGGAGTCCCCCGGCTTGACGACTGCAGGGGCCTGGAGGAGACGTGGGAGAGGAATATGGAAAGAAAGGTGGGGGACGGGAGGAAGGTTCCCGGGATGGGCGGAAAGAGAGGGTGCCAGGAAATGTTCGCGGGCCCTTTTAGGCCTCAATGTGTTTTACAACCAAGAGGTATACACACTGAACTGTGTGCCTCGGCCCGCGACTAATGTCCCCCCGCGCATGGGCGTGCATTGGGTGTGAAGACCCAGAGCGCAAGAATTGCCTCGGGGGGGCAAAAGTGCACTTGTGTATTCTGCACACACTTGTGCACTATAATATCTCCTGCGCACCTGGCTGATCTCCGTTGAGATTGGCCGCCGTGGCCGAAATCGGCTAGGAAGGGATTATAATACATAAAATGTTTTTAATTTGTTATTTGCAAGTAAGATAATATGATTTATTTGTAAATCAAATGATGGGAAATTAAAATATATATATAAAATGCACCATTATCATGAAGTGTTCAGCGTGAGGATAGATTGGGATATTATATGCCCAGTCTGAATGCTAGAACATAGCTACATTGCAGTAAGGTAAACTATGCATAGCTTACAACTGATAGTAGGCAGTAAGGCGATAATACCTACAGTCTTTTACTGCCTTCAAAAAAAAAGAAGTTTCATGTTCCACTGCATGTAGTTTTATATCATTATTTTAAACATCCTTTAGACGTGTATGATTTTAGTCGCACACCTTTTAAAAGTACTTGAATGAAATAATCTAGAGTGTTCTAAATAACTAATACATAATATTAAGATCACTGCTGCTAATGCTAATGGTAAATGTGCGTTGTGAACGCGGTTCGATGATGAACTGGTTGTAGATTACGAACAAATGCGTGTTGTGATAAATGCTGAGTCTAAACGTCGCGTCGTCGTTTGCGTGTGCAGGTGTATGTTCGCTTATAGCGTACAAGCCGAAAAAGGATATTTTGTCGAAGTTGTTTCTCGACTGTCTCGGTGGTGTAGTTGTATTACGGTACGACTGCAATGCTGAGGTCTCGGGTTCGATTCCCGGGTCGGGTAAAGTGATATAGGATTATTATATTCAGTATATGGCGATAGGCTCGCCCCCTATCACATCATGGGACGGAATACGCACGGTGAAAAGTAGGTGAACTAGTTGCGCCTCTGCCTAACCCTTCGGGGATAAAAGGCGTGAGTATGCGTAGTATGCGTCTTGTTTCTCCATCTATACATTTTATATTGCTTCTTTATTGTCTGTTTAGAGGTTGTCGATAGTAAGCCATCGGCTTTTCCATTGTTATCTCACCGCGCGATAACACTGAGCCTAAGGCGTAGTCGAAGGCTTTGCTGGCCACAATAAGGTTGGAAGAAATCGGAGTTGCAATAAAGGAAATGACTTTATTTTTAGAAGACTGAAAGCTGATGAAATATTTGGCGACTTTCGCAATAAGACTTTTAGATTTGGTCGGCAATGCAGCTTTTATAAATTTGCATATTTGTGCAGCTTTTTAAACTTTCTATCCAACTACAATTTGTATAAGCGTGACCAAAGGGCCGACAAGAACAAGCTGTTAATGTACTTTAACATCATATAAATGCTGCTATGTAGCACTTTTCTAGGCAATATAATTTTGAAATTGTATGATGTAAATGTTATGCAAAATCTAATATACGGCAGATGATGAGCTAGCTTTATTTTATAGAATCTACGTCGTAAAGCGTCGCGTTGCGTCAGGAGTCAGGACTTATGTGGGTTGCATGTTAAAAACTAAGCTAATTCAGTTTAGCTTAGCTAGCATAGCTGATATGTTTTCATACTCATATATTTTTATTGTTTTTTTTTTTATGTTACATTAGTAATAGTTACCCCACATTATCGCCTTGGAAAATTTCTGTTTAGGCTGTGTGTGAGATAATAAATAAATAAAAACATATTTTTGTGCAGATGTATAGTTTGTAAACTATATTCTATGTGTAGTTACCTCGTCTATACTATGCGAGTTAGTTAAACTATCTTAGCTTAGTTGTCGGTCAGCGACGTGCATTATGGCGCGAAGCTTACTCAACGTTATAACTGCTTGATGTGAGACTTTGGCACGTACTGGCAAGCGCAATGTGGGACGTCCTCCTACAAGGTGGACAGACGACCTCGTAAAGGTCGCAGGAACCCGCTGTATGCAGGCCGCTTCTGACAGGTTGGTCCGGAAATCTTTGGGGGAGGCCTATGTTCAGCAGTGGACTTCTAAAGGCTGAAGAAGAAGAAGAAGAGACTTTGGCATAGTCCACGGGAAGTAAATATTAAGTTACTCGTATTATATGTGTGTGTGTTAAAGAAAATATACAAATTTGTGAGCTAGTTTAATTCTTAAATAAAATACATTAATCTCATTCTACGTAATAATACACTCATTATCCATATGTAAAGTTTTAAATATTTTAACACATCAATTTTATTAATGGGTACCATAGATATTATTTTAAAATTACATTTCTAATTCTAAACAATTGTATTATGTTGTGCATTATAAATAAATCTACAATTACGAGTGTTTACACTACACACTCGAGATAATGTGTTCTAAAACTGCGACCACAGAATAATAAATAGTACCTACTATTCGTACTATGCCGTGAATTTATTAGGTATTGGTAATTCTGGAAAATGACTTACAAGCAGAAAATCTAAAAACTATGATCAGTATTCTAATTTCAGTTCTTAAGACAATATTATGACGTCGACAACAACAGTGTTTATACTACAATTTAACAACAATAAACAATCATGCAAGGAAGATATTTCAAACAGGTGGCTTCGTATCTATTTTCTGACATCTAGTTAGAGAAAAATGCAAGTAGGTAAGCGTTTAAAACCTGTTATAGAAATGTTAGATAAATTATGAAGATTTAAGTGTTTTTTTTTTAGGGGGCACTACGATAAATTTCTGAGTAATTTGATTATGATTTATTTAAGATACAATAATGTTCACACCAATTACACGTCGCTTTTTAGCCCATAATAGTTAGAGTTATTTAAAGTTGTCTTTAATGCTAGTCTGTTGTGAGCAATAAAGTGCTTCGTCTGACGTGGCTGCACTCCTCGTTTGTACCTTTAAAGGTTTACACAATGTTCTCGCGGGTGTTTGCCAAGCTTTCACCGCCAGTGACACCTGAAATATCACATTTGTTAGACCCCCGGTTCCTGAAACGCTGATCAACGAAAGTATTAATTAATAAGCTTTAAAATTTCTTGTTAGGTTTTGAATTAAGTTCTTCCTAGCTTATTGTATTTTTATTAGATTGTCAGCTAACAGAGTTGCCGTATTATTTTACAGAGTTACACCATGTTTTTTTTGAAACTGTTGTTATTAAGCTTTGCCTAATTATTGAACAAGAATTTGGACCAGAAACTGGGTGTTAATCACCTTAACAAAAATGGCTTAGCCAGTCCAGTAAAGGAATGGATTGCGTTCAACGGCTTCGGCTACGAACCAAGGACGTTTGGAACTAAGATTATGCGTGTACTCTTGTTCTCTCGTTTTAAAGAGGAAGGAAAATATTAAATTAGCAAATATTTATGGATTTCTACGGGTTGCGACTACCAATCCATATTTGGCCATTGTAGTGGATATCTCATATCCAAATTACCTATTCAGAAATCCTGGAATAATTTGTTATAAGAGTGATATGTTTTTTGTTCATTTAAATTAGGCGAAATCTATCTTAAACCTACAGATATAGGATTGTTACCGTCAGAAGATAGATAATGCATTACATACCAGTATACATACCAGTCAAGGCAACGATTTCATTTCCCCTGCAGTAGCGAATGAACTGGGACCGAATAGCCATCAGTACATCGTGGTTGGTGAAGCAGAACAGTATAGCCAAACTAAATCCCTACAAAAAACAAAAGTCAACGATATAATATTTAGGTATAACAGAGATTGTCCAAATATCAACAATGTAAATAGTACGAATTCTTATGCTAAAAATAATTGCGATAATATTCTAGTTTTCCTAGAACTAAGTTGGTGACTTGAAAATAAAATTAAATAAAATTACTTCTGATTTGATTTAAAATAGTAGTCCTATTCGTTCAAAATCAATCTTAAATGTGACCAGAAACTTAATTAATGGTACTTCTACATTTGAAATTATCTAGTAGATGTTCTGATCGATGTCAGCAATTTGTATGTGCATAACGCTAATCGCCGGCTCAATTTGTTAACTCGCCAGTTATTCCTGATCAATACATATTTTTTTCTTCTTGTTATCGCATTGAATGACGAGACGGGTATGCCGTTCGCCTGATGGTAAGCGATACAACCACCCATAAACAGTAGCAACACCATCCAGCACCTTGAGTTACAAAGTAATGTTTGGCATTCCACTGCGCTCGTCATCCTGAGACATAAGATGTTAAGTCTCATTATGTCCAGTAGTTACAGTGGCTACAATGTCCTTCAAACCGAAACACAACAGTGCATGCACACTGCTGCTTGGCGGTAGAAATAGATATTGCGGTGATACCCACACAGACGGACTCTTACATATATGAGAGACCTACCACCAGTTGAATACATAATATTAAATCACAATTTATCGGTAATATTGATTCCTCAGTAATTGATAATGATTGTCGATTAATATTATTTCTATCGCTAGCTTTTATATCTCAAAATCTTACTATAGTAAGAAACGCTTCTATTTAGCAAATTTATGTTATAATAATTGCATCAACACTAGTTAATGATTTATATTCTCGAAGGCTCCGCTTTAGGACAAAGGCGCGTCGCATTCACAATACACAGGCAGCGTAATAAAGTTACAGGGATTAATGAACACCCTACTAAATTATTCAAGCAGCATTATGTGAACGACATTTACAGAATAAAAATGGCACGCTACGATTAACTATTGCTCACTGTACCTTTTTATTACTCGTAACAATATAATTATATTATACACGGTTAATGCTTTATCAATATAAATTATGACACCATTGCGCTGTAGGTGATTTGATTAATTAATGAATGTAATTAAAAGAATAAGTATTTTTCGTTGATTGAATTATTTCATTTTCGTTCAGGCTTTCTGACAAATAAAATCGTTTTGTAAAATTGTTTTGTCGTTTTTAAGAAAAAATAATAAAGTCGATAATTGGAATTCCTGAAAATAGAAATCTAACCTATATGAAGTATGCCAACTCGCACTAAGGCCTAAATACTCTCAGTTGAAGAGGAGGCCCGTGCTCAGCAGTGGGTATTATACAATACAGGACTAGTCTGGTATGGTATGGTATTTCTAACTCACAATGTACTACGTGAAGCAGAACTTAGCGATATAAAATATCAACTAATAAGTTTCTTTTATATAAACTAGAACTTTTGGTTTCACAGGTCTCGAATAGATATATCTGGCAGAAAGTCGCTAGTAATGTGTCAGATTAATGAACAACCGGTCAAACAGGCCCTTAATATGACAAAGTTTTTGATTCCTCAAAGTACAGCCCTATTGTTTTTATATCAAATTAATCTTAGGCTCTATATTTCAATACTATAATGCATCAGTAAAAATAATAATTTAAGACAACATTAGGTATAACAACATAACCAGGAATATGGACGTCAAAAAAAAATGAACGCTAAAATATTTATTTGTAAACACCATTCGTGGGTGTTCATTATCCCGAGTCATATTAAGTATTATCATCATTTCATATTATCGATTGTAACTTAAGTGATAATTTTAAAGCGAAGCGGGAAGCAGCTCATGTATGAAAAAATCATTGCTGTGCTTTACATTCGCGATGCACTCTGTACATTCAAATTAGCTCTTTATGCAGCACGAGGGAGAGTGGGATGTGGGAGTGAGATGGAGAGGGCATATTTGAACCTTTTATACAGATGGTAATTTAAAACTATTTACAAAAAAAATGTATTTTGCAATTAAATTAAGAAGGTAGGTACCAAAATTATATTTGGTGTATTCACTAACTAAAAATTATTATAAATGCTTCTTCGTTGCAAAAGTAGTGAAATAGATTTAAACTCTTCCTGGAATCTTTAAATATTTGCAACATAATAATTAAATTTCGCGGTCAAACTAACAATGCAAAAAGTGTTTTAACGTTTCCTATATCATGTAGTGTAGCGCAGCGTTGTCATAGTAAAAAAAATGAAAACTTGGGTAAAGCCTCAGAAACTGTTATAACACATATTTTACGCAAACGCATTGTTTCAAAGGTTACGGTATAAAGGTGCGTTCAAAGGTATCCCATTCCCCTCTATGCCACATTTGCTGCCCCGGTCGCAAATAATATAATTAGAGGTAATTAAAATCTTCCTGAAATGTGGCATGTTATGGCTGGTGTGAATGCAGAGTATCGTGTTCCTTGCACAGCGCCGGATTGAATTACGTATGAACAGTCATTTATTATGCACGTTACGTTAAAGAAGTTAATGAAACAATTCGCTGTTGCAGGATTAATTCGGAATATTACCTACAAATATTAGAGTATCACCTGCATGCTGGTGACAACGGCGGAGACGACGTCGTAAATCTTCTCACCAATGGTGCCAGGAGTGGGGTGCAGGGGCATCATCATGTAGTGCAAACCGAACAGGGGAATCTGTACAAACGTATTGCCAATATGAAATAACAGCATAATTCTCCTTGAAGAATAATAATGAAGTCAACTCTTTTTGGACGCGTGAATAATTTTTACACTTGAGTAAAAAATTTAAGTCGTGAACTTAGCGCCAAATTGTTCAATAAACACACAAAATAGAACAGTTAATTGTTTATAACATCGTAGGAAATATTACCCTTGGACATTATTGATTGATTTTCTTCCTTATTCATGGTGTTGAAACAAGAGCTGATGTAAATAAATTGAATGCTTTATTATTAGCTACGTTTTACGAGTATGTGTGTGGGTGGGCGTGCGCGTATGTGTGTGTATGTGTGTGTGACCTCTTACCAGTATCAGTGTAGCTCGAGTGGCCTTTTTAGCGGCAACGGACGTGTCTCTATTGCATGTTGGACGTAGTTTAGTAAGAAGAACCCGAATGACGTTTACCAGAAAAACTGAAATAAAACAATGCTTTAAAATATAAAATTAAGGATAAAAAGTTTAACGACCTTATTCATAAACAGTTTTAGTTAGATACCATGTATTGATAAACTTCGTATGATGGCATTTTGTTCAATTAGAAAGTAATTAATTGTTCTTTAGCGAATAAAAACGTTCAGTGAATATAGCATGTCAAGCTATTATTGCAACACTAAACTTGCGATCGTCTCGCATGACCGATGCCTTTGTCTTTTACTTACATCCAAATTAGTAGTTTCAGCCGTTCCATCGTTGAATAAAGTAATTTAAAACAAAAAGAATTTACTGCAACTCAAACACGAATGACTACGTACTTACATAAAATAATTTTAGATAGTTTAAAGTTTATTTTATTGTATAAGCATTGAAATAAAAGTACTTAAACGGATATTCTCGCGATAATTTGTTTAATTATTACTCCTCTCGTTTCGCAGACTTAACAGCCTTCGTCACTGTATTAGTATGAATAAATATTTTACCCAAAGACGCGATCAAAGATGTCAATACCGGAGCAGTTATAATCCAGAATGTCTCGCTGTAGTCCATCCAGCATCTGAAAATAAAATTCTTTCTAAGACCCTATGCGTATAATGATTTCAAACGAGCTGACAATGCACTGCAATGTAGCGGCCGTAGCCAAGATCCTTTATTTATTTATTTATAACTTTATTGTACATCACAACATAATATTATAGTATTCCAACATAATAAAGGCAGAGAGGTGGTACAATTGGCGGTCTTATCGAGGCAATCCCTTACAGACAACCATGGGATGGAGATAAGAGAAGTAGCGAAAAGGGGTAAATCATGACGTACATGCTATTAATTAAGTAATAAATAAATAAAGTAATAATAATTCCTTTCTAAAAGCTTTAGGTACAAATTAGTGCGCTGAAAAACATACAGACAGTGCGCGTAAAAACACATCGTCTGTAGACTTTTAAAGTAACGTCGAATTGTAATTTTTTAGTTTTATATTGTAATTATGTATGTTGTTATAATTAGTAAATATTATTAAAAAATAGACAGTGTGTTTTTCTGAAAATATTCTTTACAGCTTGGTAGAAACTCACAGTCCATTCTTTATGTGAAAATCATTGATGTATTAAAAAACGAAAATACATAACGTAGTACCAAAATAAATATATTTAGTCATGAATTTAATTACTGGGGATCAAACCTGTTTGCAGTTGGAATCGTTTAAATCTTACTATCCTACTAATATTATAAACGCGAAAGTTTGTAAGAATGTATGGATGTATGTTTGTTACTCTTTCACGCAAAAACTACTGAACGGATTTCGATGAAATTTGGCACATGGGTAGATCATGTCCTGGATTGACACATAGGCTACTTTTTATCCTGGGAAAATATAAAGCGGGCCTTTTATCCCGGAAAAACTTTTTAACGTGGGCGGAGCCGCGGGCAACAGCTAGTAATTGTATAATTAAATTGCATACTATTTAAATTTGTAAGCATAGTTGGTGTGGAGCTACGTGGTCTAGTGTTCGACATAGGAAGATGAGTGATATAATTAAGTCGAAGCAGTAAATGCGGTTTATATTTGGTCGGAGTGTGTACGGAGTGGACCTCATATTTTAGTTAGTAATATAGGGGATTTTAATAGTATGTTATAGGCTCCTATGTCAGAAGGGCTAGGGTTTTGGTAAAAAAATATTTTAAGTGTACTATGGTGAATGTTTAGTCTGTAGAAATGTATTTAAGAGGACGTATGGAGCGACTTGGTTGTAATATTCGCCAAAGCTCCTTAAAATAAGAATAAAAAAAAATAAAAAAAAGCGTTTTTTTCCGTTCCCAATATCTGGTTTTATTGTTTCTTAAAAAGTATTAAGTGTTTTATGAATTCATTTCATATTATTTAGTCACAAATGTTTATTGTCATCTCCGCTTGCTTTCATTATTTTGAATTTGTTTACATTTCTGGAAGTGGCTGGCAATTACATTATAGACACATTATTTTTAACCTGTTCCTGTGATTTCATTAAATAATTACATATTATAGCAATTTCTGTCTGCAAAAATATATAGGTTAATATTTTATGATACCGAATTGATTATTATAAATTCATAAATGTAACAACAGACGTCACACTATCCAAAATTTTGAGATAAATGCACTAGCACCGTAGTTTATGTTAAACATTTCTTAAAAAGAAAAAAAAACAAGTAAATAAATTACATACAAGGCGACTAAATATTTATATGTTATGATGTTTTTGGAAGGATGCCATTATTTTATTTAACAGAATAGTATTAGTTTCCGTTGCCCTTGAAAATAGCACACGATATTATTTTTATATGATACCTATTTCGTGTTTACGAAGATAATGGAATGATAATTATATAATTGATTAGTTCATCGTCACCGCCAGCGAATTTCTTTCTATTCATTGATCAAATTGTCTCGTTGAAACTCGAGACTGTGTATTCAATTTGATGTAACACTGTTATCCGCCTTTTACCGGTTATTGCTCTGTTTACGGCATTTTCAGTTATTAATAATGTTTCCCTACAATAGAACAGACGGTTCACAACGAATAAAAGGCGGGATTAAAGTACATATCAAAATGTATTTAACCTATGAATACTAAGGTCTAACTCAAAGAGCATGATTTGATATTGCAGTCAGAGGATGCTTTCGAGGAGATTTGGCGCAACCCGAGATGTCAACCATTCAGATATCATCAAAGGGGGTGCAGGGAAGCGATTATATTCACGATTCGCCAGTGGTGCATCTAGTCTGTTTCAAATGCATGACAGCCACATAGAGCTTATATTCAATTCTAACCTGTATTGTCATTTCTATTTGTATTGCTTGAACCTGCTGAGGTGGAACTGAGGGCGTAACCAATGGTGACACCTCCGTTTAGACGAAACACGATAAGTTAAGTGTCTTCAAAAATTATTTTATTACGAAAACTAACTCCATAATTTATTAGGCAAATATCCTACCTGTAATTTAACGGGGTAAGTGTCTTACAGCCAAAAGCCCTATTTCGGCATTTATATTTCGCACATTTAGAACGAAAACGACACATTTAAAAAAAAAACGAAATTCGAGTTATCGTCATAAAATTACTTAGTAGCAAGTAGTAGTAAGCAATACGGGCTTATATTTTATTTACATATTGAAGAAAGGTCTACCTAATCTTGTGAGTCGTAAGGCTCATATAATTTAAATGCAAGATCCATCTCACAAAATGTACGAACGCAATAAGAACGAGATTGCAATCCGCAATAGGGTAGTTGGCTACTTTTTTAAAATACATTTATCGAAAATGAATGCCATTTAAAATCTAGCAAAAAAATTATTATCCAAATTAGCGCAATAATAAGCAAGTTATTAGATTTGAAATTTGGTAGAAGGGGTAGTTGTCGAATAAAAGTAATATCAGAATGTGACGTCACCGAGTGTCACCGGCCATAACGCTGCGTGCGTGCGCAAGAGATAGCGCGATATCTCCATCACGCGTCCAATTTTGCTCACAACATTTCAAATATAGATAACTAAATACATTATTTTTCAACCAAATTTGATGCTGATTACACAGAATTTCTTTTTCGTATTATTATCTGTTACATATGCACAAAATAGAACATAGGCCACTACCCTATTGGAATAAACATATCGATACCTCCCACGTAAGTTGTTGTATCCCCAAAATCACAATTTTACAGTAGAGCATTTTAAAGATTCAAATTGGACTAAAAACTTCATTTATCGTTGTATCTTTGTGAAATTTGGTATATGTGTGTAACTTATAATATTCTTGACTATGTTGAAACATAATTTAAAAAATTATGTATATTTTCTGAGATATCGTTCATACAACATTTTACTGTGGAGTACAGGCTACGCTAGATGTTGTATCTCATAATTACAACACTGTACCGCGGAGTTTAGGTGTCGTCAATTGTTGTATATAATATTTACAACAATATACGCTGAAAAATATAAGCCTCATTCCACTGTATGTGGTAATAATAATGTACATTGGTTAAAAAATATGTGTGTATTATGATATGTGAACAAATGTAGGTTAATAAATAAGAAAGAAATATTATAAAAGATAAATTTCTTTATTTTTTTAATAGATATAACACATACTAGAAATAAAACATAATTGAAAAAATAAAATAATGAAAATTTAGGTATACCTACATAACATACATTTAGGTAACAGATAATGTCTTCCATTACTAGGTAATAAAAAAACGAAAATAAAACAATCATAGTAAGGTTACTTAGAAACATAGTAAAAAAGACAAAAATCGAAACATAACTCACTCTCCACGATATTTTAAAACCATTACAAATTCTTATTAAAATCTACATAAAATAGAATAATAAAAAGTATTACAGAATTTAAAATAACAACAATAACCTACTTATTTCTAAGAGATTAACTTAATCAGGATAACAAGAAATTAGGTACCTAATCTTTTATAATTATTATTGTCATTGTAAGTATATTTGATTTTATTCGAAGTTAAAAAAAAACATTTTCACACTCACACATACTCACGCCTTTTACCCCCAAATAGGTAGGCAGATGCGCAACTAATGCACCCACTTTTCGCTGTGCGTATTCCGTCCCATGATGTGCGATGTGCGCATGATGCTCCCCTATGAGCGAGCCTATCGCCATATTGGGCACAAATACCAGACTCCGGGCTGATACTGATTGGAAAAACCCAATATTACTGCCCGACCCGGGGATTGAATCCGAAACCTCAGTATTGCGGCCGTACCTTAATAAAACTACGCCACCAAGGCAGTCGAATACAACAGAGCAGTCGAGAATTTTCAAATTCATAATTAAAACAGTTGAGTTACTTTTAATCAGATAAACCTAATTTTTGGTTTAATTTGAGCCTTAAATAAATCAATTAGCTTGTCCACTGCTAAACGTAAGCCTCCCTAAGTGAGCGCTAACCATGCCGGTCTTGAGCAAACAACTTAAATCAATAAAAAACTAATATTAGTTTTATGAGAATCTATAATAAAATGAAGATACATAATTACAAGATATTTAATTATGTTAAAAAAGAAAAGACTAATTTATGTAAAAGATTCTTAAAAAAATTAACATCATTATGAGAGCCAGCAACAAAAGATAGACTCTTTAAAAAGTCGTGATATGTGGCTGGAATGATTCCACTGTGACAGAGACTCATTAAGTCATCATATTTTGCCTTTGTTAAGTGAAGATGGTTGGAATAGAGAGGGCACAGCTCAGCCATACTATTTATTTGGCGTCTTCGGGTATTAATATTAATGGCAATCGTCATAGCATTAGTTTATGCCAAATCGGACTGCCTCGATGGCGCAGTTGTATTGCGTATGCGTTAAGAGTACGATTTGCGCGCTGAGGTCCTGGTTTTGAATTCCGGGTCGGGCCAAAATCATAGTGCCTGGGATTTTACATCTTAAAAATTACTCAGTTACAGCTCGGAGTCAGAAAGTTAGCGGTGTGATACCCTCGTACCTCGGAAAGCACGTAAAGACGTGGGCTCTGCGCCTGATCTCTCTCCGGTCATGTCGGATTGCCGTCTCACCGGACTATGAAAGTGAAGGAATAGCGAATGCACCTGTGTATTGCGCACACACTTGTGCACTATAATATCTCTTACTTAATTGGCTGATCTCTGTTGAGATTGGCCGCCGAGACCGAAATCGGCTAGGAAGGGATTATTATTATGCCAAATCGTACCGATATTAAATTGTAAAAGGATCTTTTGCACATACCCACACTTCTTTTATTTTGCCCTATTTAACGAATATACACATAAAACGAAAACATTATGCGATTGTGGTTCTGACCAGCACAATTATCAACAAGATTTGCTGTATCAGAATCTATTTCTATTCGAAGTTATTGTCAAAAACATCTCCATCTATTATATTTGCTAACTATTCATTGAAACTTATTGGTAATGAAGACTCTGAAACAGTAATTTTAAATAATTTAATTTCGGGAAATCCTTTTTTATCGAATGCTTAAAGAGTATAAGGACAAATCCACCAAATTTCACGTCTCAAGGACCAGCGGTTTAGGCTCTGCGTTCATAGATCGCTCGCTAAGTCAGTCAGGCAGAACAAATCATTTTATATATTACTTTTAAAACCCAATTTTAGAATAGATTTTTAACATACAACATTGAATTTGAGTAAAAAAAAAGTAATAGCAACGTATAAAATAGCATTTTACTATACAACACAGTTTAAAATAACCATTCCCGAAGTAGAATGTTTTATTTATAACATACAACAATATTTTAATTTTAATGTAAACGTAAAATGTTGTATGTATTATGTATAATATTTTTAATGAATGCTCAACGACGTATAATATTGTAACTAATCTATACAACATTTTAGATTGGTATCACCATCAAAAAGTAACATTAACCTAATAAGTGTCAATAAAATATTGCAAATAAAAACATATCTGTGATATTTCGGAGGCTTGAATCACGAAAACTATTTAGTTCTATTTCATCTAAAGAAACATTATTATTTTGAAAGGGTGTCTCGGAGTTACTATTTTGTGTACTCGTATTATTGACCAAAACACATAGTCTACGCCTTCTTGTTATACTTGTACGTTTCATTGTTATAATATATTTTAAGTAATTAAATTACGTGAGTTAATTTTGAGAGAACTTAACCGCTTCCTTCCTTCCGCGTGCGGCCGGTTGAAACTCCGGCGTTTTCTGTTGTATGTGACCAATACGAGACGCGAGCGCGTAATTCTCCCCGTCCCACACCCCACGTAAACCATTGCAAAGGTCTATACACTATTGTAGTCCGTTCTCGTTCGGAAGTTACAACAAAATACGTCTGGAAAATCCTTGAAAAAATCGTGTTTTCGTAATTTTTTCACTTTGAATGCATTAAATAATGGAAATTAGGATAGTTTTCAGTAAAAACGTTAAACGGCATTTTTGTGGCATACAACAACTTACGTGGGAGGTATCGATATGGTACAGCCAAAAAACAATTAAATTAGGAAAAAAAAATCGAATGTATTGAACACTTTTTGATTGTATGGGCCGATTCACCCGGTTCTACTTCACCCGTAGGCTTAGATTACATAGACATTATAAATATCTACGCAGTGCGTTTTTAATATAAACTCCGAGAAGATTTAAGCATCGATTACGCTACCTCTTTTAAGTGGCTAGTCGCTGGCAGTTGGCCGCGTGCGATTAGTATTTATTCAAATGTCATCTGTCATACCCGTTGATACGGCCGCATTTCGGAAATCGGAGGTCGTCGCAGCAAAACATGTTATTGCGCAATGCCCACAGCGGGGCCAGAAGCGCGCGACTTTCTTGTTCAAAACTAATTTTTTTTTTGACGGCCATTTTGAAAATGTGCTTGTTCGTTCGCTGTAGCTAGTGGCAACGGTCGCCAGCGACAGCGACAGCCGGCGTAGCCACTTAGTGGAAATAACCCAATTTGCAAGTCCTTTACCTAAGTAAGTCCTATTTTTCCCTATGCTGGGATAAAAAATAGACTATCAAGTATAATGTATTATTAATATGTTAATCCAGGACTATCTGTGTTTCAATTAACATGTTTTTTTTCCGCGGTTAAGTTTAGATACTTCTAGCAAGCATCCATACAATAACTCTTTCATTTTTTACATTTAATAAGTAGGAACTAGGATTGGGTCTAAATTAACGAGAAGAAATAGGATTAGCGTACAGAATTTTTTATCCTAAAAGCTCATGTTACTAAGTGAGATATCCAACTTTGAAACCTCATGCGAGTGATTACTTTGGCCCTAGTTCTGAGATCCACTAGAGCACATTTTCTTTGTTTTGCAAAGCTTCGTCATATTCTCTTATAGTAAAACTTGTGATCTATAATAGTATATACTACTAGACTTCTGCTAGCGGCTCGGCCCGCGTGATTTAGTTTTACCGGGATGAAAAGTAGCCTATAGCACTCAAGAGTAATGTAGCTTCCTATTAGTGAAAGATTTTCAAAATTGGTTCAGTAGTTTTTGTGTTTATCCATTACAAACAAACAAATAAACAATCAAATCTTTCCTCTTTATAATATTAGTATAGATATAGGCTTTGCATAATGTGTTAATATAATAACGTGGTCCCGAGAAATATGTGTCCCATGAATTAATACTATCTGGGTGTCGCTTATCATTAGGGGCAGTGGAGTCATTTTATTTCATTATTTTACACTTTGTACAAATGAAAAGTGCAGGCGGACTTAAAGCCTAAGGGCATTTTCTCCCAGTCGACCTTAAGGTGGTGCAGAGAGACGGAGGCAGGTGTAAATTATAAATAATGAAAAAAATAGATAAATATGAGAATAAATATACAATGATAATTATTTAACAAAATATATGTATATATACATATGGTACATATATAACTGTGTACATAAATAATTATTTAAAATATATACATAAACAATTACGTACATAAATAAATACGTATCTGCTACTTCGGCGAGGAGTAATTGCCGAACTCTCATTTTAAATGCCACCCGTGTTGTACCTGATACCGTGATGTACGACCTGATTTCGAGTGGGAGTGCGTTCCAGAGAAGGATGGATTGGATAGCGAAGGAAGAGTGAAGGAAATCAGAGCTATGGGGAGGACACTTAAGAAGGAGATTGCTAGACGAACGCAGGTTTCTATCATGTGTATCACAGCGGTAAATAAAGTTGGAAGACAGATAAGAAGGAGGGGTAGGAGAGGTAAGAATAGAAAAGACGGTAGTGAGCGCACGCATTTTGCCATGCCATAGCCGTATAAAAAGACAGTACTTACCGATCGGTGGCGTCGGGCGTGCTGTACCGTACAATAGCATAAATTACCACAATGACGAACGAAAGGCCCCAGCCGACGCCTTTGAAACAGAACAATGCCAGATCCTCCTTGACAAATACCTGAAATAGATTACACATAAATAGACTACTGACACTAGACATATTTTAATCAGGTGGGCAATTTGTTTAACAAGATACGGATTCAATGAGACTGGAAATTGGTCTACGTCTGTATTGGATGATTATGAAATCCACAGGGAAACGAAATTATGATATTATATATTTTTTTCCAAATCTATTAATTGAACGTCTTTGGAACCGGGTATACCTCTAGAGGCTGATTATGGAACGGTGACTATTAGAATGGATACGAATATCTATCACAAATACAATATATTCAAACTTTTTGACGTTTTAATTAATTATACTTTCATCATTGATGTATGGGTTTTTTAATACATCAATCACTTTCATTTATTAATTACAGTGATTTTAAAGGATTGAGGTATAAAAATGATGATTTTTGCCAAAGAGTATTCTTTTTGACGCTTAGGATTTTTCGTCAGTCGGAAACTTATTTATCTCACCATTCTATTAAGTTCATATTCCGGATCGTCTACCCCAAGGAAAATTATTATAAGCGACGAGAAAATGTGAACTGTGACTTATATTCACGAGTAAACTATATTTCCATTATTTGCTATGTCCCAGTGGATTGAATATGAACGTGATTATATTTTCATAGAGCGGCTTTGAACATTAACCAGTTTGTTTGCCGAATGTGATATTAAACGTTAGTTTCCTCGTGCAGGAAGTTTATGAACTTCCTGCACGAGGAAGAATACGCTTTGAATAAGATAGTGCATAATACCTATGCACTATCTAATTCAAAGTGTTAGATTATTTTTTCTTTTGAAAATTACAGTATTTGATTATCATCATTGTGACCTTTAGAGTCACGATAAAATTACTGGCGCTGTTTTAAAGATTACTCTTACTGTCGTATAATATGGTATAAGGTATTCCACTGGATATACAGGACTTGTTGTGACTTCAGAATACGGATTCTACGGAAAGCTTTTTATATTCATTCACAGTGGTAATAAATATGTACTACAACGTTTAAAAAGATCTTTACTATAATGGTAGGAAGATTAAAAATTATAAAACATAACAGAAAAGTACCGCACACTTGTCGCCCGGTAGCAAATCGTCTCGATATTAAGAATTCTATAACGGATTGAAACTATAGTACCTATACCATTGTAATAAGGATGCCCTCTCATAGAACTTACCATAGTTTGGCCATATTTATTCGAATGGTTCTATTTGAGTAAATTTATTCGGTAAAACCTAGAGCGCTTGCCACGTTCGATCCAGCGCCGCCCTAGGATACTCACAATGTGATATATCCGTTAAAAAATGTTCTGCTATGTTATATTTTACACTTTTACGTGTTGCGGCAAAGGAATTCGTCTATGAGAGTTAACTATGGATTGTTCGCATTGTAAAATGGATTGCTAGTGTGCTTTGTTGATTTTATTGGAAGAAAATTGACGTTATTAAACGTCGTTGCACCGAACGTGTTAGAGGTGCAACCCAAAATATTTAAAGTTTACACAACAACGGCTTTATTTCACATGTAAAGTGGGAATATGAAAAATACTGTAACTATTAACACCATTTTTTTTGTTTGTAGGAACAGTGACGGAACTCTACATTAACTACGTATCCAACCTGCACTTGTTCTGTGTTTAGTTCTTTCGAAGTAGTACATCGTAATAACAAAGAATACGGTTTTGAAATTTCGATTTTAATAAAGCACAATATTAAGAATTAATGCCGTACTGTCAAATTAACACCTTATTTTAGTATATCCTATTAGAAGGTGTTATATTTCGAGACGATTTATCAATGCAATCAGCTCTATATTATATACTGCCCACTGCTGAGCTCGGGCTTCCTCTACTACTGAGAGGGGCTAGGCCTTAGTCCACCACGCTGGCCTAATGCGGGTTGGCAGACTTCATATACCCTTGAAATTTATATGGAGAATTCTCAGGTATGTAGGTTCCTCACGATGTTTTCCTTCACCGTTAAAGCGAACGATAATTGATAAAGAATACACACGTAAGTTCGAAAGTAAGATGTGTGTCTTTGGGTTTTGAACCGGACATTGTCTCGGCAGACCGTTCCATTCCCAACTAGGCTGTCGTCCACTTTAATTATCAATATAATATGTGAATTATTTACTCACAATGACTAGAGAAAGGTGCAGGTGAAGTCCTTCGCAGAACATCCATATGTAGCTGGCTACCATGAAATAGTGGATAACGACATGCAGCATCTGGCACCATTCCTGTTAATAATGGAATTGGAGTGACACACAATTATACATTCATTTTTTTTATTGCATTGAATGACGAGACGAGCATGCCGTCCGCCTGATGGTAAGCGATACGACTACCCATAAACAGTAGCAACACCATCCAGCACTTTGAGTTACAAAGTACTGTGTGGCATCCCACTGCGCTCGTCATCCTGAGACATAAGATATTAAGTCTCATTATGTCCAGTAGTTACACTTTAAAAAATAAGCGAATTACTTATTAGATGCATACATAAAATACACTTGGAAAGTAGACATAATTTGATGCTAATTGATACAATGTTTTTTTATCAATTTTAAAATCGATAAATATATTTTAGATTGATTGTTATATTTTATCTAAGTAGAATAATAAACACAATGCAATACACTCATAAAATTTGCACCTGTAAAATGAGATAAAACTCCTGTGCGGGCAATCCATCTCTCTTTTCAGATGTACATGTAGAACAGATCTCATATGCTAGTCAATTTCATTTTAGAGCTAATTTTTAAATTAGCTACCAGCTGTTTTCAAAAATTCAATTACACACAAATTTAATATGTTTTGTGTATTTTTAAAAATAAGCGAGGATACACAAAGTAATGTTTTAATTTAAATGCAATGTTTTTATTGTTGTATTTTTCCAGGACAAAAAGTCTTTTCTATGGTCTGAAACTATCTCCATACCAAATTTCATCGAAATCCGTTCAGTAGTTTCGGAGATGTGCAGTAACAAACAAACAGAAAAAACAGACAGAAAAGAATTATAAAAATCGCTGATTTGTTTTCCATTACTCTTCTTTAGTCACCCCCTTTCTTTTTTTTATCATATTTATTTAAATGTACAGACACACCGGTTCTACTGCTTTATTATATGTACAGATAGATAGATTATTCCGTTTCAACTAATACTAAACTTTACAATGTAAATCATAATAACTGGTTTCAGTTGCTTTTATTATCATAATCCTACTAATATTATAAACGCGAAGGTTTGTAAGAATGTATGTTTGTTACTCTTTCACGCATAAACTACTGAACGAATTTCGATGAAATTTGGCACACGGATAGATCAAATCCTGGAATAACACATATGCTACTTTTTATCCCGGGAAAATAGAAAGAGGGACTTTTATCCCGGAAGAAAATTTTCACGCGGGCTGCGCCGCGAGCAAAGGCTAGTAATTGTATAAAACCACAAGTCAAATTATTTGAAGTGTATAGCGGACGTATCAATATGACGCCTAAACATATGACATACACATTCATGCACTTTATTTTTGAAGGGGTCAGCAGAGGCACAACTAGTGCGCCTACTTTTTGCTATGTGTATTCCGGCCTATGATATGGTAGGGAACACGCGTAACGCCATATCAGATATAAATTCCAGACTGCGGGCTGATACCGAGCAGAAATCACATTTTTTATGGCCAATGTTATCTAGTGTAAAAAATAAAATCCCTTCCTAGCCGTTTTCGGCCACGGCGGCCAATCTCAACGGAGATCAGCCAGGCTCGCAGGAGATATTATAGTGCACAAGTGTATGCGCAATACACAGGTGTACTCGCTATTCCTTTACTTTCATAGTCTGGTGAGAAGGCAATTTTTATTGCAGTTACGTCGTGGTAATTCTATAAGTGCGATATTAATATTTAATACCAAGTTGTTCTGCACCACGGAGACTTTCTCCACTACGCGCCGGTACCATATGATCCAAAGTATGTTATTCACGGCAAACGACGCGAAGAGATGTATGTGTATCTTGATCCTTGTACATTGTAGAGACCTTAGAAAAAAATTGCATTATATTAATGGAACATTAGAATAATAAGGTTTAAATATTAAAATATCTAATACACCGATAAATTGTGCGTATGTACTTTGTCATGTTCAGACTTTATCAGGACGTGAAAAATTCATTGCAATATTTTTTTTATTGTTATTTAGTGTATTGAGTTATATTTTCAGTACTCCATTATCTGTCTATGATATCTAGCGGACTGCAATTCTCAGCGTGCTTAGGTCATTTGCTAGTAGCGAGGGTTTTTTTTCGCGGGGATAACGATATCATCGATGCCGTCCAGTCCGTGGGGCAAGGCAGATGGTTATGTTGGGCTCACCGGTCTAACGGCCTCTAATGCAACTGCAACTGAGGGTAGATGCGACTGAAGCGTCATTTACACAAGACAAGTTTCTCGAATGTGAGCGACGAAAAATTGTAAGCCGCTTTGTTATTTTTCACGGGATGGTGACCTGGTGACGTACTGTTTAGGGTCTGGAAGGCCCCCTGGCCTCGAAGTCTGCGGTATACTGCCCAGCCCTACGGTAGCTGAGCTCCTGCATACGAGTCTTTTGATCGCTAGAGATAAAGATGATTAAGAGGATAAGAATAATAGAACTGAGCTAACGTTGAAACTGATACATAACAAATTGTAAATACGGTCTGTCTGGGTAGATCGTTTAAAGTTTTGGCAAGTGGTTGAACTTCAGTGACAAATGAT
Organism: Sphinx pinastri; assembly: GCA_947568825.1. Taxonomy (NCBI): domain Eukaryota; kingdom Metazoa; phylum Arthropoda; class Insecta; order Lepidoptera; family Sphingidae; genus Sphinx; species Sphinx pinastri. Next base: position 14,213,336 of record OX387614.1, on the reverse strand, counting down.
TTAGTGTTCAAGAGAGAACCCTATAAAATTGTGAATGTATGGCTATCCAACAGCCGAATATTAATTTTACTTTAGTATAAACTCACAATATATTCCGTTTTAGTTTCTTGGGGTATAGTAATTCAACGAACACTGGTCGTTATTGTGAGAAAATTCAGGATTCCAAGATTCATAGGGTAGCTACCATGGATAGTCAATTGATTTACATCTCTATTAACTTATAATACTACTCAAACGACTGTCGGGTTGCAAGAGTTTGAGATTGCAGTATCACATACGATAATGCATAATCGCCTATTTTAAGAAATTTCTTCAAGAAGATCTTGAATTTTCCCTAAAGACCACTTCATGACAACTAATAAACGTAACAACGTAAAACGTTATCCTCCTAGCCAGTTTCGGCCACGGCGGCCGATCTCAACGGAGATCAGCCAGGTACGCAGGAGATATTATAGTGCACAAGTGTGTGCCCAATACACAGGTGCACTCGCTATTCCTTCACTCTAATAGTCCGGTGAGACGGCAATCCGACATGACCGGAGAGAGATCAGGCGCAGGACCAACGGCTTTACTTGCTTTCCGAGGCACGATGAATCACACCGCCAACTTCCTGACTCCGAGCTGCGACTGAGTAATTTTTAAGATGGAAAAACCCAGTCACAATGTTTTTGGCTCGACCTGGGATTCCACCGAGGCAGTCAATGACAACTTTTCTTAAAATTATTTGACTACTATAATTATTTTCACGTCTTTGTGAAATTCATTCCGATTGTTTTACAGGAAAAAGATAAAATATAATTTGAACAATATACCAGATGGAATATGCACGAGCTGAAGATATTGATACGATCGATAACATTATGTTCATTAAATAAACAATTTCTTCGCGAAAATTCTTTTATATCTTTTCTCCCATTTAGAATGGAAATTTCATACTTTACCTTGTGTTAATTAAAAAAGTTTAATTAAGCCATACATACAAAATAAATGTATAAATATTATTCATTATTTAGGTCTTTAATGAGTTTTAAATAGAAATGGAATTACTTACCGAAAGTGGAAGAATATTGCCAGCGACATCAAAAGCGTGATCACGGAGAGTGTATAGCCCACCACATAGATGTTGGTTACTACACTCCTGAACTGTAACAAGAGTCAAGGTTTACATAATGATAAATCAGCCCCCTATTCTCTATGGCAGTGTTAAATCGTAAGTCGTAATGCAGCCGCGTGACGTTAACTTCGTGTAATTAGCGTTACATTGTATTCTGTATGAATGTCTATGTCACTGGGTATGCCAATCTCTTAGCGATAAACGCGATTAGTTACGTTACGCGCTTGTTACGAGCGGTGAAAATAACATGTGTCAATAAGATGGCAGTCGACGTAAGGAAACGTTTCATATTAAAGTTGGGCCTACTCATTAATCGTAAGTTTGTATAATATATACATCACTAGTTTTTAATTACCAGAAATAAATAATTTGTTATATTTAACAAATAGCTCGAAATTTATCACTTTGATCGGTAATTATCAATCATTTCCTGTAGGAACAGTCTTCAATAAAAGCAATAAATGTTAATATTTCGGATCTTATAACCAAATATTGAGGTAATTTTTTTTTGTCGAGGGGATAACGCTTTAAGGACCCGCGTCAGTCCGAGGAACCGAGGCGGGGATGACGGGGTTACCGGCATGCTTTGCACGCCGTAGCGGCGTACCGTAAAACTCCGCGGTAACTTTCGTCGACGCATTAAAGGCGGCTCCGGGGTACCATTACCTCAGAGCGCTACCGGAACAGCCTCTGCAAAATATTGTGTAAACAGTCCGTTGCTACATTGAACCCAACTGGCGTCCACAACAGCGGCGAGGTCTGCACACCAATCCATTGCATTTCAGGGTAATTTCTGACATACATACAGCCCGAGTGTATGTCCAATGACACCAATGGATCCCATTAGTCGCCTTTTACGACAGGTAGGTTTGACCGTGGCGGTATTCTTCCAGGCCCCCGTCCGCAGGGCTGGTATTGAGGTCATAGTGTTTTCATATTTTCAATTAATCACTTTTACCGTGACACATACATCTTTTAAGAGGCAGTGTATGTTGTATGATTTGAGGGTATGCAATGGTAGCGAGCGCGATGTGGCGCGTTATGACATTACTGGCGTGGCGACTGGCGCGTCTCACCTGTCGTCACTCAGTACGCGCCGCCGATAACGCAAGTGAAATACAAGTACTGGCGTGTCTGCACTCTGCTCCGACATCGAGAAAATATTCATCCACTTAACACATGTTTTATACACAATCGATACGAGTTTTTAGATACAATCAAAATAAATATTTCTTATAAATATAACAAGATTTTTTGAATTGCTTTACATTGTAAATCTACGCGCGCATTCCAGTTTCCTGGATGGTTTCTTCCACTTATCAATTCTATATTTATATTAATGGCAAACTATTTGGAGCTCATACTGTGTTTTAAAATGTAAAAAAAAATATGGTTATACGCCACCTACATGATTCCATTGTTGGTGTTTTTCGGATATAAAAGTTTTGCTTTAGGTACATTTCGTTTTTATAGACAATTTCCTGCCATTGAAAACATTACGGGTTTATTTCATTTACATGCTTATATGAAATAAACAGAGATATAGCAATAAACTTACGTCAAGGTCTTCTACGTCCACGCACATAGTGTAATTGGTCCAAGGAGTGACTCCCTGTGGGTGTGTAGCCCAAGTCCCATTCTCCGTGCATCTATAGATAATTTGGGAATAATTTATTAAATAGCTCTTATTGCGAACTATACATTCGCTTCAGGTACTACATTTTATTCATCTTGTTATTCTATTTTAAGCCTAAGTGTAAGGCCGAGTTTATGTTATATTATGTATTTGGTACGAGTTAATGAAAAAGTATTTAAGCAATTAAAGTATCTCATACGTTATTGTTTATTAGAATTTGTCTTCCATTAGCAATGTTTTAAATCCTTGCATAAAATTAGTTCCTTATAACATGATTACTAACAAATGAAATACTGTGGTAGATAAGTGCTTGCACCCGCCACTCACTGTCACTGTTTGTTTGATAAAAGGAATTGAATTAAACTGCCGAACTATGTATGGCTTTGCGTATATTATATCCGTTCTAATTTTGTACTGATCCGCTAAGCACTTTTATCATACCATTAAATTGTACAAGTACTAGTAACAATAACACCCTAAAACATTGATATACCTATATAGGATATAGGTGCCTAACCATTAAAAAAAAACCTAATTATCATATTTAATTTCTAAATGAATAAATAATCAATTGTATAAATAAAAAGGAATGAGTATCGATCACCCATGAACGTTAACTGTAACATAAAACTGACACTGTCTTTTGAATAGAAGATATTTTTAAATTACATAGCTGTAGCCTGCGTACTGGCACTTACTGTTGTAATGGTTTCTCGCGGGATTGAAGCCAGGCTCGCGTAAACAAATATGTTGAACTCGGACCGCGGAGTGGCTAATAAATTTACTTTTTAAACAAACTTCACGAGCTTTAAATTGATTATTTTGTTTTTTTTTCGTGATTCTCTTTATACATTTGATAAAGGTACATCAATATCATTATCTACGTTCTGAATATAAGATGATGTACTCGGATATTTTGTGTGTTAAGTGTTAGGAATTAGGATTTATCGGTGAACTAATATTTCAATCTGATATAATTGTTTTATTAATGTTGACACGTGATATAATACTTAAGAAGTATTTAAAGTTTCTTGAATCTATACTTATTTATACCATATTAATATTATAAAGCTGAAAAGTTTGTTTGTTTGAACGCGCTAATCTCAGGAACTACTGGACCGATTTTGAAAACACCGAGGCAACCCATAAAATTAAGTAAGTGTAAATGTAATGTAGACCTACCTTTTATAGGACAGGCGGCTAGAATCGAACCCAACGACGAAATCTGGGCAATTTTGATAAGCTGTTGTACCAGCAGGGGTTGCCTCCCAACAAGATAGGCCATCAAATGTCTTCGGGCAGGTGTTTCCATTATCTGTGAAATAATTATTTGCTTATTTTCTTTCAATGTGTTCCTTATATTACTACAATATATTTCATGGTATTCAGTATTCACAAATATAATGGAGATTCTAAATTGGTTTGTGAAGGAATTTAAGTAATTATTTTTTATTGCATCAGCGTTTCTTTTTGTTTCTATATCTTTAATATTCTTAGCATCGAAGAAAGATAAAATCCAAATAACCGGAGTAGCAGTTTAATATCGTAGAATTTTTATCTTCCTGCACAAGGAATTCAATTATGTTTCTGGCAGTTTTTGTGTTATTTTTAATTTATCAATACGGTATCATTATTAATAATTTTGTAGTGATGGTATATTTAAAAATTTCATGCTACTTTATTAGAAATAATAAATAAATTCCTTATAATTATGCAAGTAGCGTGCTCTTTACGTATTTTGTTACAATCCGAATGTTACCAGCTATCCATACATAATATTATTTGTGCAATTCATATTTTTAAGTTCTATTTATTATTATTAAAAGTAGCTGGCCCGGCGAACTTCGTATCGCTGCAGAATCAATGAATGTTGTGTTAACTTATAAGTTTTTTTATTAAGATTAAATGAATTATCAAAGTCAAGAAATGTATTAAAATCATATATGCATACACAGAGACAAAGAGAAGCCGAGACTATTGAGCGCGACATGACACGATAATGACATACCTCTTTCACTTCTTCCTCAATCATAGTTCTCTTTTTTTTTTTTTTTGGCACTGAATGACGAGACGAGCATGCCGTTCGCCTGATGGTAAGCGATACCACCGCCAATAAACAGTAGTAACACTATAAAGCACCTTGAGTTACAAAGTACTGGGTGGCATTCTACTGCGCTCGTCATCCTGAGACATAAGATGTTAAGTCTCATTATGTCCAGTAGTTACACTGGCTACAATGTCCTTCAAACCGAAACAAAACAGTGCATGCACACTGCTGCTTGGCGGTAGAAATAGACATTGCGGTGGTACCCACCCAGACGGACTCTTACATATGAGAGACCTACCACCAGTATCACCAGTATCTCATCATATATTTTTGCCGATTATGGGCATCCCCTCCATCCTTACCATCCACATTCGCTTGATAAATACCTGTCGTGACTTGTCTTTCAACCATACTCTCTACGTGCCCAAATTATCTCAGCATACTTCTTTTAATTAACCCCCGACTGAAAAAGAGGGGTTTTATAAGTTTAGGGTGTGTATCTGTGTATCTGTTACATCTGTGTTACTGTATATCTGTATGTCTGTCTGTGGCATCTAGCTCTGAAACGAATTGACCAATTTTGACGCGGTTTTTTTCTGTTTGAAAGCTTATGTGATCGAGATGGGTCTTAGCTATAATTTATGAAGATCTGTTCAGGCGTTTGAAGATTATCAGCTCATTTGCAACTTTCACGACGCCGATTGATTTAAAATTTGGTGTACTGTGCCTTCGGCAATATTTTTAAGACATGTTAACCTTGATCTGATGCTACAGCTACACTAGTCTGCGGGATACCCAACTCTTTAACAACTTATAGCAGATATAGCGTGTTTGGGCTCATAAGGATGGTCTCATCGAGTAGGTGTTAGATAGTTGATTATCAAGGCCCCATGATGGAGAATAAAGTAATTAAAATAGTTTGAAATAAAAATCAAAATCAAATTTAAATAACCCCCGACACAAAAAATCTCTAAAAGTTGTCGGGGTTTATTTAATTTTTTTTTAGTCATCACATCATCCTTCAATATATAATTTTCTCTTATCATACTATCTCATGCGATAAAAAATAGTGACTCCACATAATACACTCTGTAAGGAGTACATTTCCACCGCATTTACTTGACTTTCGTGCTTTTTCTACCAAACCAGCATTCACTTCCATGCATAAGCGTCGGCTTCTACTGTCTTTACCCTGATACAGGCTTTGGAGTTCTCATTACTGAGACTTCAATGCCCTCACCAGGCGGCCCTCAGTCCCATGCGATAATGACAACGATGCCCACAGCTTATTCCTCGGCACACGACCATAAGCCTTTTCCAAGTTTACGAATGCACAAAAGACTGTTTTGATTTGACCAAATGTTTCTCCGCCATGTACCTCATGGAAAAGACGTGATCTTGTTCTTCTGGATCGCGGCATTGTAAATAACATTGGTAAATCAAACACACAGTTCAAAATACTTTTCTGTGTATACGAAAATTGTCGTTTAAACGATACGTCTAATACCAACAAATTGAGAGTTGGAACTCATTTCTTTGAAATCATTTTTCGGTGACGAATTGCAGAAAAAATCGTACGAAGAGAATTAATAAAACTAAACGTAAACGTAAACTGAATAAAATCGGTGAAAACTAAAAAAAGATGCTAATTAATCGCGGAACAGCATGCAATGAAAGGAGGTAGCATGACATTATAATATACTCTAAGCGACCACCACTAGGACTGCGCAACTGAATCAGCTATCAAAGGACAAAATAAACAATGTCATGTTCATTTTATAAAATTACAAATAAAATGTATGAGAAAAATAATTTCTTCATAATTTCCTTGATCGTGAACTTTTTCCATATTTTTATAGTTATTTTGCTATCCGGAACGGATATAAATCCAAAAAATCAAAGAATATAATAATCGGTTCAACCGTCCTCGACTTAGTAATGATGTAACTAACACGAATTTCTTTTATATATATAGACTAGCTTTGACCCGCGGCTTCGCCCGCATTAAAGAGTTTTTCCTGTATAAAAGTCACTTTATATACAAACTATACATTTTTTAACAGTATCCGTGATAATTACAAATACCAGGCGACAATTAACTGATACAGATCGAGAGATCTTGCAATATGGTCGGTCAGCGACACTTTAGTACGAAACGCCTTTCCGTCCAGTATAAGTAGATCCCCGACTTTTGTCAGAAAGGCACTCGCAGTCACAATAGAACATATAAGTTATTTCTCTACTATATTATGCATATATTATACATATAAACTTTTCTATTGAATCACTCTATCTATAAAAAAAAACGCATCAAAATTCGTTGAGTAGTTTTAAAGATCTAAGCATACATAGGGACATAGTGACATAGGGACAGACAGCGGGAAGCGACTTTGTTTTATACTATGTTAAGATATCGATATAGATAAAAAAATAAATGAGAGGTGTCAAGGGACACCCGGATGGAACGAAGTTCCTTTCGATTAATTAGTGAAGGAATTGTAATAAAATTTTATTTATATAACAGAGTGTGTATATATATAAATATATAAATATTTTCCCATTTCCGTTCCAATACATAAGTTTCTAGAGAAAAAAACAAATAAATACGTGTGGCACTCGGAGACTACCGCGGTAAAGCTATTGCATAGCATTTTTATCACAAATTTTGATTGACTAAACACAAATTCGATCTTACGCTTACCACATAAAGTAGATTTTTAAACGCGAGCAAAGCACGTTTAGTCTTGTTATTGATAAATGTCAGTAACCAAAGTAGAATAAATAAACAAAATTTGAAAACAGAATGTTACGTTCGATTCTTTTGTACTCGTGCCGTGCCAACGCTGGGGAAATAGCTTCTACGCAATGTATTTAAGGCTCATTTTAGATTAGTAAGAAATGGTTTTAATGACTTTAATAAATAAAATAAATACAAATATACTCGTTTCAAGAATTATAGCTTCTACGCATTGTATTTAAGGTTCATATTAGTAAGATAATAGCAAAAAGTGTCGTGACAACTTTCCGTCCAGCCCACTTTCACAACGCGCAATAAGGAACTTCGTTCCAAAAGTGAGAATGACATGTGTTTCGTTAAACACTACAATCTTTGGTACACACATACATAAAAAAATGCACAAAGTATCTCTATAGTAAGTACTTACCAAAATAATCGCCCAGGATTCGGCTGTGGTTGTTATTGCCAGGAACGAAACATTCTTGTATCAAATTCCGATAGCTTTGAAATTTGGTATTCAGGAAAATTTGTTCTTCTGTACTATTAGACAGATCCATCTTGGGTGTGGGTCTTAGTTCCGATGCTTTAATTTTTAGCAAATCTTATTGATGTTCTTATTTTGACCCCACGGTTTGCCATTATCTACAATCAGATACACAAGTGGTTATTGACGGCCAGTAATTTTATCCGGTAAAAGTCAATCTATTTTAATCAAAGTCAATCTATTATATTTAAAACATAAAATGAGTTTTGGCGGGAACTTGGAAGTGTCATGAGGTGCTCTTGTTTTAATTCATTATTTTATTAGTGTTATATTGCATAATTATGGTGGTATATTATCCAATATAGTTCTATTAAAGAGCTCAAATGAAGTGAACTGAAATAATTGTGCTAATCAAGTGTTTTTTTTGTTGCCGCCAAAACTCCTCGATAAAGTCTTGGTAAGGTAGCCACTGCTTTACTTCGACATACTACAGATAATAAAATAGACAAACCAAACTTGACATTGGCAAAATGTGAACACAAATGCCATTATAAAAAAAAAAAAAAACATAAAATATTTTCAATATTGATATGGTCATATAAGAAGTTGTTAGGTTAGCTAATTACGTAATAATTTAAGACAAAAAGTCCCTTAAGTGGGGAATGAATAATTTAACCGAGTTGCAATTACATCGATCTCACAACTTTTTACGGTAGAAGAACTGAGTTGCGAGACTTGTTCTTTTTTACGTTTTGTTAAGTTTTTTTGTTGATGGCTAAGCTAATTTGAGCATACCGAGACGTCTTGTTACTAGAGATGAGACATTTTGAAAATAAAGTATTTGAAATGCAAAATACAAAATACCTGTTTCCATTTCGTATTTAAATACTTTTTTAAGAAAGCATTTTGTATTTTATTTGAAATACTTTTTAGGACATATTTTGTATTTGCAAAATACAAAATACTTTTTGATAAGTTTTATCAACGCCAATATCAATAAATTAATGCGATAAAAAATTTTTACGGAAACTGTTGAACATTTTACCCACTGCGTCCAACAAGCCACCTGGCTCGCTACACCTGAATCAGCGGATACATATTACATTCAACATAAATGCCCCCTCAAAATCAGGGATCTCCTAGCTCTAAAACGTAGTATACGAAAACGATGGCAGCAAACACGATATCTTGCAGATAAAACTCTCTTAAATTCTCTAACATCCAGGCTAAAACACTTATTAAGCGAAAACCAAAATCAGAGCGTCCAAACATATCTAAAAATCTAGATCCCACTGCTGCAACTGACTATTCCTTATGGAATGCGAAAAATGATTTAAAGCGTCCTACAACATCGCAACCTCCCATACCAAACAGTAAAAAGTGGCACAAATAATAATGATCAAAAATCCTGGTAAAAGCCCAGAAGACGTTAAATCATACAGACCTATTAGCCTACTGCCGATCCCATCCAAAATATTGGAGGTGTTGTTCTTGAGCAGAATAATGCCTACAATAAAAGACAAAAATATAATTCCCGAACACCAGTTTGGCTTCCGACAAAAACACGGTAGAACAAGTCCTCAGACTTGTTGATAATATAAACACAGCTTTTGAAAGGAAGCAATATTGTACAGTCGCCTTTTTATAGACATTTCACAAGCCTTCGACCGCGTTTGGCATGAAGGCCTCCTCTCCTTAAACAGGAGTTTAAGATTAAAAAAACCTTCCCATAAATTATTATACATTTATTACATCATATCTGGAAAAAAGACACTTTTTCGTAAAACAAGGAGAATAAGTAACGCCGTTATTTCAAATACAGGCAGGAGTACCACAGGGTAGTGTCATGGGGCCAACCCTATATCTCCTCTTTACTGCGGATCTCCCCTCTACAGAGGGGACACCGCTATAATTTCGTTGGATGAATCTTCAGATATAGCTGCCCAAAAATTACAAAACAGCCTTAATGAAATCTCGGCCTGGCTCAAAGATTGGTGAATAAGGGCAAACGAAAGCAAATCCGTACAAGTCACCTTCACCTTTCCTTTCACTTTCCAATATTCTTATAATACACACATTAAATTGTAATATGAACTAGTTACTTAACAGAAGAATGAAATAAAAAATACTAGTCGAGTGACAAATATTTCAAAAAATCAGGCACCGACTCCAAAGATTTATTCATTGTACATTAATATAATCACCCGAATGGCAGTGTATATAATATTGGTATTATTAAAATTTCCTTATAACTCATAAGCAAAGCACAAGTTATTTTTTTCCTTATAGTGGGTTTTGAAGTCGGTGCTATTTTTTGTTAAAAAGTTTTTATTATGTGATATATTTAGAGAAGAATGTTAAATCTTTAATTCTATACTAAGATCTTTTCACACCTGTTACTCCTGATTCAATGAATGAAAATTTGTAAATACGGCGATAAGTACCTACTAAAGCAGAAAATAATAAGCTGAAAATTTCCATATAAAACGCTTTACGTAGAAATACGTTTTACTCAGAAATTATTATTACAGGACTAGATTTTCTGTGAGATATTTCTTTTTTATGCAAGGTGAAGGCAATATTTATATGCAAGTTGTTGCTCGCGGCTTTGCCCGCATGCATAAACAACTTTTATTCTGAAAACTCAGACACGCGTGCGAAGCTGCGCGTGCAAGCTAGTACAAACAAAACGTTTTATACGTTTTTATTTTGTAATATGGGACTTTGTCACACTAGTTTTGTTTAGATTAAAGACTGGTGACGTCCTCTACCATTTCTTTTACTGATGCATTTATTTTGTCTTCCTTAAACCGATATTATTTGGTAAGGAGGCCGAATAAAAAATTGAATTATAATCAGTCAATCAGAATGTGAATCCATATTTTATATATTTACTGGCTCCATCAGGGTAATAGGGAGATGCCCTGGTTGTATAGACTCAGCATGAACTGCCAGCTTCCTGTTTTCATTCCAACGGTAAGTGAGATTTAAATTATAAACAGCTTCTTCCTATTCTTAATCCCTATGCCTTTCTATACGGTCGGTTTCGCCAGAATTGTTAGCGGCAATAGAGGTCGAGAAAGAGGGGGATATATTGTATTAGGCATTGGCCAACTCTGATCTACATATGGGTAATTGTATAGTTTTGATTATAAAAGGATAAAAATAATTTACGTTTAAAAGTACAACGCAAAAGTTATCTCAACAATAAAGAGATCCATATTTGGATATGTTATTCTTGGAAGGAATAAACGTTTTGGCGGTAATGACTGTGGGTAATGATAATTGACAACCACGACAGATAGGTACACTTACATGAACAATTGCTCACTCATTTTACTAATGGAAGGATACGAAACCTAGCAGAATTTATATACGAACCAACAGCTGTGATCTAGCAACACAGAGGAGTTGAAAATAGATTTTATATGGCTACCAATATACAAGAGTAGAAACTGTGCCACGCAAATTTAAAACAAAGAGACGCATCTTCGAAGACTTCCGATACATTTTTTAATCACCTAGCTACTTTTCTTAGTCTAGATTATTATGCTTTGCTCGGCCAATGCTTGCTGCTTTTGCTGTTTAAAATGTTAAATTCGAATTATTCGAACATATATATAGGTTGTCTGCCTGGCTGCACATAATGCGAGAAGGTCGACCAAAGTTATCGGATAGGAGGCTACCTCCCTTGTGATATTTCTAAGCAAAATTTGTCACAGTTCCACAACTGCTTCACCTGGCAACAAGCTAATCATCGCTAAAAAACCTAAAGAAAAATTTAGTAAAACCGCCTTAATCGAATAGTATTTAGACGAATAAATTATATGAGAAACAGACGCGTAACACAAACATTTTAAATAAACAGGCGGGATTCTTAAACGCACTTATCGCTCTATTTTATTTTATTACAAACCGTTCATACGATACGGCAGCCGTTGGTTTGAAGTGAAACAGCAGATATAATAGATGAGTATTTTATACCGATATCAATTAAATAAAGTGTTGAAATTTGAAATTTCTCAGCCGTTAATCTGTTAGTTCAGGGGAATTGAACGCTGCATGTTCTCGCCAAGTTATATGGAAACTTTGCTCCGACATTTTAGCAGGGTGCGTGGAGAGTAGCAAGCTTGCAGAATTAATTTAAAGAACTATCCCGTTTGACTCTTGTTTAGTGGTTTTGTATTTATAGCACAAAAACTAAGTTTGCAACGACACGTGTAGATATTTTTTTGTTTAGCATGTGGTTTTTGTTGGAAGCAAAACATTGTGGCAATATGAATATTTTTTTATTTACTTCATAATTTCATTTTAATCATGTTCGGTGTTTCTGAACATTGATAAACATCAATGGAGTACAGCTATGACTGCCTCGGTGGCGAAATTGTATTACGGTACGACTGCAATGCTGAGGTGTCGGGTCCGATCGCCGGGTCGGGCAAAGTGATATTGGATTTTTCTATTCAGTATCAGCCCGGAGTCTGGTATTTGTGCCCGATATGGCGATCGGCTCGCCCCCTATCACTTCATGGACAGAATACGCACGGCGAAAAGTGGGTGCACTAGTTGCGCCTCTGCCTACCCCTTTGGGGATAAAGGGAGTGAGTGTGTGTGTGTGTGAGAATACAGCTATTGTTAAACTTTATGACCAGCCAACTCTGTAATAAGTTTTTGAAGCTTTACTTCCTGAAACTAAAGGGGTAGATGAATGAAGGCGAAGCGGCCGGGTGACTAATTTCAGGTCGACAATTAACCTGGTAAGAGCTTTAATCTTTTTACGGATTACGATACTTGGCCTGACTATGAACTAGGAAACAATGTTGGTAGACGGTAACGCAATTCTATACAAATTTATTAGAATACTATTAGTTAAGTTTATTTATCGTTCTTTGTGTAAATGTTAGATAGCATTACTAAACGGAACTGCGAGATTATGTATCACAGTAGGTCGGCACCACTTTTACGTTCCCCAATAAAGTGTGCGGCTCGTAAACAAAAATGCTCATATACATATAAATGTCCTCTATTACTTTGTTGACGAGATCGGTCGGTTATCGGAGATGATACTTCTAATAATAATTTATGTTCGTAATCAAGCCACTCTGTTGGCTCAAGTTTATTTTTTACTAAAGTAAGTAGACAAAGTATTTTATTGCGAATATAACAAAAAAAAAAATACATTTATTTTTCATCAAAAATTATATTGTTTTCGGATATAATTAAATAATTTTAATGAAAGCGTTTCCATTATAATGACAAAATTATTTGGAAAGTAAGTAATTCACTTTAAGATATATTTTAGTATTGAAATATGAACAACTTACAATAATATTATCTAAATAAAAACTATGATCTATATAGAATAATCGTAGATTTGTATTATCGTGTAGATACTGATTTTTTAGGCAGTTGGTACACTACAGGTACTGACGTGATGGTGAATGGAACTACAAAGTGTAAATTCAAATAATTGTACTTAAATACCTAAATTCAAAATATAGATATATAAATAATTAAGTATGGACATACATATATACACACTCACTCCTTTTATCCCGAAAAGGGTAGGCAGAGGCGCAACTAGTGCACCCACTTTTCGCCATGCGTATTCCGTCACATGATGTGTGATAGGGGGCGAGCCAATCGCCAAATCGGGCACAAATTCCAGACTCCGGGCTGATACTGAATAGAAACACCCAATTTCACTTTGCCCGACCTGGGATTCGAACCCTAGACCTCAGCATCGCAGTCGTACTGTAATACAACTACGCCACGGAGGCAGTCTACGGCACGGAGTACAAGTATGGACAATAACGATAATTTTTGCATTACTGTTAAACAAGACCAAAGGTTTTTGTAGGAATAGGTAGTTAAGTGTCATATTTATTAGGGTGGACGACAAAAGACAATTCTTTTTGGCAGCCGCACTGTGTGTCTTTTTTTAATCTTTAAAATTGCATTCTTTGCGTAGGTAAATAATTGTTAATGTAATCGAAACAATTTCGTACCTAATCCATTCAAATGTAGCGAATTACCAGATTCCGTTATTTATAATTATGAGAGTAATGCGGTGCTCAAATTGGCTTGAACGTCGCCCTTCGGACACCCACAGCCAGGAGTAATGTGATTGCACCAATACATTAAAAGCAAACTCCTAATTAGTTGTAGGTATGTAATACCATGGTAATATTATACATACGTTTACCGTGGTAATACTGTGACTATTATGGAAGCGTTAATTCGATTTTACGTCTTCCGCAGTCACATTTGCCTTTGATACTATCACGACTACACATTGTCAGGACGATAGGTACCTAATTGTATTTTGTGAAGCTTCCTGCGGTATATTATAATGTAATGATGTACTCACAAAATGGAATAATAATAGTTTAAATAAATTGTTTTATCGCAAAAGCATTTACTTAGTTCTCGGCGTCGACGGGTTTCCGAAACAGGAAACTGGGGGAAATTGCGTCCACTTCGATAATTGGCAAGTGTCAATTTTCGGCCACCATTTTCAGACATGTGACCGGCAGTCATGAAAGTCATCGGATTCACCACATACCATTTAATTAGGAAACGACTGCAATATATTATGTTTAAAATATTATATAATTAATTGATATACATAGTTTTAGCATATAATTAAGTTTTTACATTTAAACTAATCGGAAAAAGTTATGTAGATTTTTTTAAATACCTAAATATGATATTCAATCCAATTGATGTAATTTATTTAAAGTGTCCCATGTTGGCTAAGGTGCTGTAAACTATAGAAGATCTGGAGTTTCATGATTTTATATTACCCTGTCATTGATTTATCTATACTAATATTATAAAGCTGAAGAGTTTGTTTGTTTGTTTGAACGCGCTAATTTCAGGAACTACTGGACCGATTTTGAAAAATCTTTCACTAATAGGAAGCTACATTACTCCTGAGTGCTAGAGACTTTTTATCCCGGAAAAACTTTTCCACGCGGGCGGAGCCGCGCGCAATGCTAGTAAAATATAAATCAATGCAGCCTGTAGAGTAAGGCTGGTGACCTGCTGAAAGGGCTAGTGTCTATATTTTGGGTGAGACAAAGGAAGGTCATTACTATTTCCCTTGTGGACTTCGGTAACTTATTTAGTTTTATTTCTTTGATCCGTATATAACCTTTACCTTGTTAAATCGGCGAGCCAAAATTGATGAAATAAGTATAATAAATGAATCGTTTGATACCGATGAATGAACACAATAATTTTTTCGGCGTCTGATTTTTGATACAAATATTTTTTACCCACGCTATGATTATTATAGAAAAGACACTGAGTAGAATAATGTTGCAAATATGTCTGTTGTGTTTCAGTTTCTCTAATTATCTGGTGGTAGGTCTCTCGTATGTAAGAGTCCGTCTCGGTGGGTACCACCGCAATGTCTATTTCTACCGCCAAGCAGCAGTGTGCATGCACTGTTGTGTTTCGGTTTGAAGGACATTGTAGCCAGTGTAACTACAGGACATAATGAGACTTAACATCTTATGTCTCAGGGTGACGAGCGCAGTGGAATGCCACACAGTACTTTGTAACTCAAGGTGCTGGATGGTGTTGCTACTGTTTATGGGTGATCGTATCGCTTACCATCAGGCGAACGACATGCTCGTCTCGTCATTCAAAGCAATAAAAAAATAAAAACAAAAAATGTCGTGTAGAATAAGAATAAAGCTTAATATATTTTTCAGTTATCAGATTATTAATACATATTGGCTTCTACGTCATATGAACAAATTATATTATATAGAGAATAGATTTTTCAATCGATACTTCTTCGGTGTGGTACTTTTATGTATGAATTATTGTTGTCTGCCAGTGAAAGTCCTGTCAAAATCAGTTTAGCTATTCGGCAGATTAGCCCGGCCCAATGGAAATAAAGTTAAATCCAAGTTTGTGGGGTCGCAAGTCGCAAACCCTGTCCCGCGGCCGCCATCTTGGAAAAAATGGTGCAGACTACAGAAGTTTTTTATGATTTATCTGGCAAACTATTGGACTCTTCATAAACGTCAGCGGTGTCTGCGTTTAGTTATAAAAATTTCGCATAAATATACACACACTCACGCCTTTTGTCCACGAAGTGGTAGGCAGAGGCGCAATTAGTGCACCTTTTCGCCATGCATATTCAGCCCCATGATGTGATAGGGGGCGAGCCTATCGCCATATCGGGCACAAATTCCAGACTCCGGGCTGATACTGAATTTAAAACCCAATATCACTTTGCCCGACCCGGGAATCGAACCCGAGACCTCAGCATAGCAGTCATACCGTAATACAACTACGCCACCGATGCAGTCGCATAAATATAATATTAGTAAATAGTAAAAAGTAAGATAAGGTCAGATAAAACTTGCTCTTTCTTGCGTTTCGCTAGCGTGAATGAGCCGAATGCGCCACGGCAGCAGCCGTTGATCATTAAAACTCCTTTGAGTATATTTTGAGGTAAGATTTTTTTGCAAAAGGAACTATGGCGCACCATAAAAGCTTAACTGATAGGTAATTAAAAAACTATTAAGAAATAAATGCATTATTTCACTCCGAAAATTAATACTAACCGACCATTACGTATTGTAAGACTTTGCATCTGTCCTCCGTGACTTAGCATGAACTTATATCAGAAAAAATATCTCTTAGTTATAATATCCTTACATTTACCAAGTCATGTTAATAAAAATTATGATTTACTAGTTTAATCTAAGAATTACCGATGTACTTACGGGCTTTTACGGTAACACATTATACATATTTTGTAATGTGTTATTTACCAAAATATCCACGGAAAATCTTAAAAACATTCCGTAACTTTCGGTTGTTTTCTTGATTACTTATTTTGTAGATTGTCATCAAACTCTAATACCCGATTTCTGAATCTCCCAGTTAAACTTTCAATAACTATTGATCCATTAAAGTTAAACGTAAGATAAACGTCGGTTGACTTTCACTGTGTTTCTGAACATATAATGAAGCATTCGATAACTATGAAGCCGACAACCATTTCCTTGTTTTGCTACTAGATGGCTCTTTTTTAGCAATCGAATTTAAAATGGATTTTATTACTAAAATTCGTAACTAATAATTATTTTATATATAAAAATAACTTATTTTAACATAGATCAACGCCTAAACATTATTTTAATTTTATTTTGTGGTAATTTGTTATTTGTCTCTGGCTGATGAATGACATCATAGCCGAATTAAAAAAAAAGTCACACAGTTCAACAAAATGTCTTATGTCATGCTAGCACCAGTTTGCTAATTTGTGTTTTATGTCGCTTTATTTAGAATTTGAGAGTTTATAACACTACTGAAACTGTTGTGATTGGCCGTATCAATTATGTTCCTCTATATTGTAAATCATATCTAACAAGTTGCCGTCGTAAAATAGTTATGGAACAGATAAAGGGCAAAAATTGGCCAGTTAAGTTAAAGTAAGTTTAAACTGAGTTTATCTTGCAGTGCGTGGTTCAGAAACGCAATTTCATGGGTTATCGAACCAATAGTGCTAACGGATAGATAAACTGCCGTCAATAGTACTTCAGAAATCGGGCATAAGTGATTTATATTGTAATGAAAAAAAATATTGTAGTAATCATTTATGGTAGCAATGGTAGTAATGTAATTATAATAACAAAAACGAATAAACTCCGTCGCGTCGGTCCGCTACGTTTTTATTGTTAATATAAATCAGACGTTTGATTTTGATTAATGACATGATGTTAGGAAAATCTATGAGAAATAGGTATAATTATGAATCTGGCTACAGAAAAATCTATTTTATTTATAAACATCAATTATGATCACATAATCATATTATTCTGTTAATAATAGTCAGACCAAAACATTGCTTTAAACAGCGTATTAAAATCGGACCTTTTAGTTTATTTAGGTCAAAACTGAGGAGGAATACGGAAGGGAACGTGGGGGGAAGGGAGTTAGGTTCCCAGGATGGGCGGAAAGAGAAGGTGCCAGGAAATGTTCGCGGGCCCTTTTAGGCCTCAATGTGATTAACATCCAAGAGGTATACACACTGACTGTGTGCCTCGGCCCGCGACTAATGTCCCCCCGCGCATGGGCGTGCATTGGGTGTGAAGACCCAGCGCACAAGAATTGCCACGGGGGGCGTACTGAGAGTGGTTAGGTCTTAGTCCACCACGCTGGCCTAGTGCGGATTGGCAGACTTCACATACCCTCGAAATTCTTGTCGAGAGTTCTCAGGTATGTAGGTTTCATCACGATGTTTTCCTTCACCGTTAAAGCGAACGATAATTGATAAACAATACACAAATAACTTCGAAAAGTCAGAGGTGTGTGCCTTGGGTTTTGAACCTCCGGACATTACACCGGACACTTGTAACTTAATTACCCGTATTTTTTTTTTATTTTTTTTATTTTTTTTATTCTATTTTTATTTAGGGACTTTTATCCAGAAGTGGAATGTCAGTCCCATCGTATCCTAATCGAAATAAGTTTTACAAAATAATCTTAATGATAAAAACAAAAAACGACTAACTCACTGGTGCATAAATATCTTGAACAACGCACTGGCTACTTCTGAAGTGGGTTCCGATAAAATATCTATAAACGTACCCATGTCATATTTATTTAAATTATATCTATGCATCAGCGACTCTCTTTCGTTTTCGTATTTGGTACATTCCATCAGGAGGTGATGGACGTCATCAAAAACTCCACAAGCCTCACAATTTGGTGAATCCACTTTTCCCATTAAAAACCCAAATTTTCTTGATGGATAGTGCCCAGAACGTAATCTATGGGCTAAAACAATGTAAGACCTGGTTAATAAGACCTGGTTACTCACAAACCATGGCATCCGAGGAGGCTGACATTGTAAGGTTTTATACCAAATTCCTTTTTCTTTACTTCTTTCATCAAAATATTCCTTATACAATTCGTAGCATATATTTTTACATTCGAACAATCTGTCTGTGAAATTTGGTTTAATTACTAGGTTCAAACCCTCTGTAGAGCCTAATTTGGCTAACATGTCAACCTTCTCGTTACCTCTTAAACCTATATGAGACGGAACCCACTGCAATTTCAGATCGATACCATTTAGCGAAAAGTTATGAATTTTATTCAAAATATCATAAGCTACCGAAACACCTCTGTGGCCAGAGGCGCATCGAGCTATATGTTGCAATGCACTTTTACTATCAGAAAAGATCACTATTGCCGGATTATTATTAATGTCAATGGTTTTTAAAGCTTCTGAAATTGCAATAAGTTCCTGCGTCATAATCGACACATTAGACTCTATTTTAAATACACCCGTTCTATTTAAGGTTATATCATAGTAAGCAGCTCCTTGCCCTACACTACTTTTAGATCCATCTGTATAAAAAATATGTCTTCCGTGGTATTTATTGTAAAACTCTTTAATAATATCAAATTTTAAGGATGTAATTTCATGATTTTTCTTTGCCCCTTTTAAACTTTCTAAATTACAATTAATAACCTCCTCAATTTTAATATATGTTACCCAAACATCTAAAGAAAATATTTCTAGTGGATTAGAACAATATACATCAAAATTTTTACACGTATCATAAACTGTGACAAGTAACGGTTCTTTTTTCGATTGCCAATATCTAATTTGTCTTAAACGATATAGATTTTCAAGGACCTGTATTGTTATACTGTTTTCCCAAGACATACTTTTTAAACAGAATTTATACCCCAAATATATTCTTCTAATATGTAATGGCGGAAGGTATGTTTCGCTCTCCATAATATGTATGGGAGTACTTTTTATAAATCCGCCGATAGTTCTTAAGGCCTGATTTTGCACTTTATCTAATTTATGTAGATGTACTTTAGCACTGGAGTCATACAAAAAACTGCCATAATCCATTCGGCTCCTTATTAAGGATATGTATAACGTACGAATATATTTGGGATGTAAACCCCAACCAGAGCCGGCAAGGACCTTTAACAAATTTAGGTATTTTAATGTTTTGCTAGTGACTTCCCTTATATGCCTATTCCATAATAAGGATCTGTCCAGCCACATACCAAGATACCGAATGTTTTCTACTTGGTTTAGTATGCAATCATTAACTTTTACTTTAATAATGTTTCGTCTTCGTCCCCTGCTAAACAAACATATCATCGATTTATTACTGGAAAGTTCAAGGCCCATTTCTCTGAGATAAGTAACCATAATATTCAATGAATTTTGCAACATATTTTCACAATACGTCAAATTACGATCACTGATATAAAAAACAAAATCGTCAGCATATTGCGATACCCTTAACGTTTGTTCTAGCTGTTTGCATACTTTGTGGGTAACTAAGTTAAATAATAATGGTGACATTGGATCACCTTGGGCCAGTCCTTTAGTTGCCCATCTAGAATAAACATTCTTATCGTTTAATCGAATAATTAAACGCCTATAACTTAAAAATGACCAAGCATATCTACATAAATTAGGTCCAACATTAATGTCATCGAGTGTACTAATCACTTTTTCAGCCAAAACATTATTATAGGCATTTTCAATATCCAGAAAACAAGCAACTGTAGGTATGTTATTAGATAAACCTATCTGGATGTAAGTGATAAGCCTAGCTAGGCAATCAAGACAGGATTGACCTCTTCTAAAACCAGACGTATTTGGTGAAAAAATATTATTTTTCTCTGTGTACCATTCAAGCCTTCTAACCACCATATTATGAAGAATTTTGCACAAACATGAGATAAGTGATATTGGCCTTAATTTTTGTTCAGACTCTACACTATTAGTTATCTTCGGTATCGGCACGACCAGTATTGTACGCCACTGAGTAGGTATGTAGCTAGACGTATAAATTTCATTATAAATTTTAAGAAGAGTAGTCTTGCCTTCAAAGGGAAGATGATAAATCATTGAATATGTAATACCATCGTTTCCTGGAGCCGTATCTCTTTTTTTTAAACAATGTAACAATTCTTGCACGGTAAAAGGCAATTCTAGAAAAGTATTCTGTGATATAATATTTGGTTGTTGATTATGTACGAAATCCGGAGTTAAAGAATCTAACAATTGTTTTAATTTAACGTCTGATGTACACATTTTAGATTGGCGGTACCCTTTGAACCAACGCATTTTACGCCACATATCAGAAACAGATGTACTTCCATCAATACTATTGCAAAATTTTTGCCAGCTAAGTGATTTAGCCTTTTTAATTAATATACATGCTGCTGCAATTTTCTCTTCAAGCTTGTTATAGTTATCTGGTGTAGGGTTCCTCCGAAAAATTTTCAGTGCTAATCGACGTTCTCCTACAGCCTTTGATAACAAAGGGGTCCAGTATACTTTAGGTTTAAATTTAGATAAAGGTTTATCACATAATTTTATAAAAGGAATATTATTGTCTGCGCTTACCGAAATAAATTCTGTAAAAGCATTGTACTTCTCCTGAATATCTTGATCAAGCAAGCTATCATTAAAAATTCTAGGAAAATTATTAGGTTCAGATAATATTTCTCGAAAATCTTTGCTATATTTATCCCAATTAGCTTTCTTAAAATTACGTTTTCTAACAATTTCCCATTTATCCCCAACATCTAGAGTTAATTTTACAATGAGATGGTCACTTCCTAGGTTTTCATTAAAAACTTGCCAACTAAATTGGATAGCTAGGTCAGCAGAAGCAAATGTAATGTCAGGAGATGATTTTTGGGTATTACTATTAACTAACTTTACTCTAGTCGCATCGCCATTGTTAAGACATATTAAATTATTATCCAGCGATGAGTCCAATATTTGGGTGCCTCTCTGATCTATCTTATATGACCAATTAGTGTGATGGCCATTAAAGTCACCTGCAATTAGGGTCTTTTTTGAAGCTAATGAGAAAAGAGCATCCCAGTCGCTTAAACGTGTGGAAACAGACGATGGACAATAAATTGATATAATATTTTCTAACCTATTACAATTCAAAATTTTAACATGAACTGCTTCTATGCCATGGTTTGATAAGTTAATGGGATTTAAATATGACTGTAGGGAATTATGGATCATAATCGCGACACCTCCATAAGAGTCAACTCGGTCTTGTCTGTATATTTTATACCCACTTATACTTACAATTATATTTCTATCTAACCAGGTCTCACTTAAAATAGCAACGTGAATTTTTTCTTGGCATAGCAATGCTTCAAAACTACATAATTTGGGTCTTAGGCTTTGACAATTCCACTGCAAAATATTGATACCAAAAGGCATATTAGTGCCTTCTGCTATGAACACTCAAAAGAATGTCGAAACATTCTCTTGAGAAAGTGCCCATCTGCAACAATATTTATAACAACTGATCTTATTTCTTCAAATAAAAACTTAAGCACACTTAAAATTTTGTCCTCTAATAATTCGTTAGAAAATACGATATCCATCAACTTTTCAAATATAACCCGCCACTGAAATTTTCTTTTCTTATCCCCTGCTTCTTCATTCTCATTTCTTTCGTCAATTTTTACACTATTTTCGCTTTCCATGCTTTTCCCACTATTATCTCCAACAATATTTTCATGTTCCATATTTTCGCGTTGTCTTCTTATGATTCGTTTCTTTTTGGTTACCTCTTGATTTGCAGATGGTGTATGTATAGCGTTTTCATTTTTTTCTTCCACGTTCTTATTTACAACTAAGTTATCTAATGTTGAGGAAGTTGTTGCTTTACTATATGATTTCTCTACCGAATCTTGATATACTTGTGATCGTAAAGGTGGAAATTCGCGTTGATATACCGTTCTTCCCTCATATTTCTTTAAGTACATTTCTAATGCCTTTTTATATGTAAGATTCTCCTCACTCATTATAATCCGTATCCTTTTTTCTTTTATAAAACATGGACACGATTTATTTAAAGCCATGTGCGGGCCTTTACAATTAACACATGTAAAATTTTCTGTTTCACAATTTTCATGTGGTTTTCCACACTTTGGACAAATGCATTTATTAGTTGGACAAAATCTTTTAATGTGACCAAATTGCCAACAACCTGAGCACTGCGTGACTGGGAAAACATAGCGTTCAACAGTAAATCTACATCCGTAAGCACTTACAAACTCAGGACAAGTAGGATTTTTAAAGCATAATCGTACAGTTTCGCTATCAATCCAGTTACCTTCAATATCCATGCGTTTTAATCTTTTAATAGAGATTATGTTTACTATACTGCTCAGTGACTGCATTATCTCGTTTTCGTTCATTTCTAAGTCAACACCTTTAATAATGCCGTAGGATAAATTACCTAGATCCGTAAATTGAGCTCGTATTCCTAGCTCCATAAGTTTTGGACATATGATAAGTTTTTCAGCTTGCGATTTATCATCAAATTGCACAAATATTTTGTAAGGACTTTTGTATCTAATATTTATAACATTTTTAATGTCTAGATTTCTTAAAAATTTTGCGAATGCCATCCGTTTAGGTAATATCTGCAAAGATGTTAGTGATACTTCATATATAATATTATCCCTCCTATTTCCTTGGCTGTCAGTGTTGAGCAAAATATTATTAGAGTACACTTCAGTCAAATCACTGGTCGACTCGCTTCTAATAAGTACCTTTTTTTTTGGTTTTCTCCTCGTAACAGTAATAAATCCATCTTCACTACTATCTTCACTTTTTTCTCTTGGCCTCTTATCTATTGACTTCTCAGTTTTTTGTTCTGTATTGGGTGATAAACAATTTCTATTCATAATTTGATGCAACTCTCGCTCACACTCTTTAACAATCTCCGCATCAACTTCATCCGACTCCATATTATCGCTTCTCTCATCCATAATTATCGAGCGTAATAAACGGGCTCGCCCGATAACGCGCCGCGTGGCGATGCGTCAACGCTGTTCTAATACTACGTGTTCTTAAGTATAGGTATAAACGTGCGCTCGAGATAACGCACAGCGCGCGACTGTACCCGTATTTAAAAGGTTGCGTTTCCATTGACATCGCCATTACTTTACCGAAGTCATTAACAGCCTTCAGCGATGTCCAGTACCTAATTACACCCTTTAATATATATGCCCATGTTCACATATTATATACGAAAAACGGCAGCTTTGCGTTTGCCACAAAACGCTGCTCAAAACTTTTTAAAGTAAGTATTTTAGAGAAGTAAATAATATTAACTATTAAGTTAGGTATACGTTTGAGTGAAGCTATAGTAATAGGTAACCTGTCTAATTCTATATAATTTGAGAATGAGGGAGACTTAGGTTACGGAGTGCCCCTCGTTTCTGGTGAGGAATTGCGCGACGGCGTAATTACCTCATAAGATGAGCTGACTGGACAGCATCTAGACTTTTTCTGGATTAATCATTGCGACAACATTCATATTGCCATTTTCTTTATTTATAGCGCTTAGTCGACAACTTTATCTGCGTAGACTGAGATCTATGTGAACTTGAAAAATTTAGAGTAAATTGCCTAAATGTCAATATGTAGATAATCTTTTTCGAAATTTTATGAAACAAGCCTTATGTATGTCGGCGAGGTGCCAGGGTTTTCGTGTTCGGAATCCATCGTAATGAAAATACAAACTGAATATTGCTTAGTTACCTTCCCAGTTGACTTTTGGAACAGAAGTCAATCGAATTTTGAACTGACTTGATTCTTTTATAATCCAATAGACATTCAAAGTGAATATAAATGTTATAATAACTGCAACCTCCTTTGAAATTACTGTACAATAAATCGTGGGTTATAGCTGAATATTCAAAATTGATATTATAATGAATTTTTCATAACTCCAGATGATAATATTTTACATAAATAACATTTAACTCCGTTATTTTACATAATTTGCCAACAGATGAAGCTATTAACAAGTTGTGAATATTTTACTTATAGATTAAAATAACAAGATAGAAATCAATTAGAATTATTAACAATTCTAATTGATTTTATTTTAGACGTTTAAGTTATATAAATCATTAAATAATGAATTAAATAAATATCCAACGTTTTCCAAACACTCAAATAGTCAATACAGTTTCTAACTTATTCTGAAATTTGATAAATAACAGCATTGTGGTTGTAAATACCTATTTAAATATCAAATTTAAATATTCCAGACTTTTTCATAATAATATAATCACTAAATATTAATTTGCGCCCACATGTATATTCTGCTTCCAATTATACAAATTTTGAAATACATGAAAATCCGATCAGTGGTTTCGGAGATGTGCGCTAACAAACAAGCATAAAAACAGACAGACTGAAAAGGATTCTTAAAATAACTAATTTGTGTTCAAAAATCTTCTTTAGTCACTTCCTTCTTTTTTATTACTTTTCTTTTTAATGTACAGAAATACCGGTACGTTTTATTATTACGTTGTATTATATTATGTATACGAGTAGTGTATAGATATTAATAAATAAAGACGTGAGGTTCAATTTTGACATTCAATTTTCGATCACGCGGGTCTCAAACAAGATTTATGTGGGATACTGCACTATTATACTTGATTATACTCCAGTGTACAATCGGGTTTACAGTGTTTACACGTTATAGTGCATCGTGAATTAATGAACCGTTTCGCGGACATCAGTTGATTAGATTGTAATAGGGGGCTTTTGTCTTCAGTGTAACTATCTTGCAAGTAAGTAATATTGTGTTTGGCAAAATGTATAGTGTGGCTCGACAATTTCAATTATTTTATGGACAATTATTATTATTATTGGCGCTTTACAATTATTATTGTTTCTGTTCCTTTAAAATTAAACATATTGTGTTTACTTTGTCTTCTTTAATTTTTATATAACACTAGGTGTTGCTCATGTCGCCCGCGTGGAAAGCCTTTCCCGCTACACAAGTCCCTAAAACAGAATCCGACGCCAGCGCCATCTACATAAAGAATCAGATTAAAATAAATGGATGGAAAATAGTGATATTTTCCATAGGAGCAAATTACCGAGATAAGGAGTAGTCTATGTGTTAAGCCAGGTCACCCGTTTGCCAAATTTCATCCAAATCCGTTTAATTGTTTCTGCGTTACTTCTAACAAAAAAACATTCAAACATCCAAATATATAAACACATCCAAATCTTTTCACAAACTTTCGCGTTTATAATATTTGTAAGATTTACTTAAACATAATTCGTCTGCTCACAATAATTATGATTTCAAGATGTAATCTGTAGAAAATGTTGAGAGTAGCATGTATTATTAATTGCGTTAAGGACATGTCCAAAACGGGCCTGAAATTTTAACCAAGACAGTTTATATATCGCACCTTTAGGACGAAAACGACACAATTAGAAAAAATCGAAAATTGAGTTATCGCCATTAAATTACTTAAAACTAAATTTTCAATACAACAATAGTTCAAACACCGCCATATTCAAGCGGGAAAAGGACAAAACTATTACATCGTCCCTTTTTTATTACATGAAAATGTACCAGTTTTAAGTCATTTTACGACGATAATAAAAATTTTGTTTTTTTTTGGATTGCGTCGTTTTCATCCGAAAGGTGCGATATATTTGGATAGAACTCCTAAAAACTAGCCTTTTACAATAAATCGTTTATTTTTAAAGACCTCCGATTTTGAGATGTAGTTATGTAATTGTATTTTGCCTTAAAACTACATTCAATATGAACGTTTTTAAAAAAGTTAGTTATGTATGGAGGGCTCTAAAAATATTTCTTTGAAAGATCCAAGTGCCATTAATATCCCTAAAGTTTGAGCCAAGTTAGTTTTTCTAGTTAGTTAGTCTGGAATTTGTGCCCGATATGGCGATAGGCTCGCCCCCTATCACATCATGGGACGGAATACGCACGGCGAAAAGTGGATGCACTAGTTGCACCTTTGCTTACCCCTTCGGGGATAACGGGCGTGAGTGTGTGTGTGTATTATACATTAATTTTATTTTTCTATTAGCCTTCTCAATATTAGCTTTAATTATGCCGAATTACACACTCGTCCAGGCACGTAATGTGCTAAAAAGGGCTACAGAGTTTTTTCTTCACCTATCTATACTAATATTATAAAGCTGAAGAGTTTGTTTGTTTGTTTGAGGATTGTTTTCGCGTGCCTTGATTATAAAGTTGCTGCTAAATAAACATTATAATAGTTAGTTAATAAGAATCATTATTTTTATTTCATCCTTAATTTTGTTTTTTGTTAATGAAACTTGTAGATAAGTGACACCTAATTTGGATAAGTTGTATACACTTCTATTTGGATTATGACTAGTCATTAGATCCACTGTATTGTAATTTAGATTTTTATTGTCATCTGTTTAGTGTATCTTTATAAATAAATAAATGAGCTTATTAGGACAAACCACGGGTTACTAAAACAGAAAAAAACTTAATATCGCTTTATCCGACCCGGGACTCGAACCCGAGCAACAAAGCGGTGTTCCTACGGTGGACGCAATCGGTATTCAGTAATTATCAGTATCCCGATATTTCAACGTTGCATGAAATATCGGACACAAAACCAATACCGGGTAAATGGCAACTTTTAAATTGAAAACTGGACACATATTTCCTCAACCTGGGAATAGAATTCCAAATTACGTTGCACCTATTTAAGTTGAACAATTTAAAATTGAAATTGTGAGAACGGTCGATTAATTTGGTTTCCCGGACGCCGTTTCCTAACCATTGATTTTTTTATTATTTGAACAATTACGTGACAGAGCGGGGTCCAGGGCAAGCAATCTGTACTAATATTATAAAGCTGAAGAGTGTGTTTGTTTGTTTGAACGCGCTAATCTCAGGAACTACTGGACCGATTTTGAAAATTCTTTCACTAATAGGAAGTTACATTACTCCTGAGTGCTATAGGCTACTTTTTATCCCGGAAAACTTTTCCACGCGGGTGGTGCCGCGCGCAATGCTATATAATATAATATTATAATAATATAATATTATAAAGAGGAAAGATTTGATTGTTTCTTTGCATTGAATAGGCTCCAAAACTACTGGACCGATTAGAAAAATTCTTTCACCAATATAAAGCTACATTATCAGCGAGCAACATAGGCTACTTTTTATCCCGGGGAAATATAAAGCGGGACTTTTATCCCGGAAAAACTCATTCACACGGGCGGAGCCGCGAGCAGAAGTCAAGTTAATAATATATAGATAGGAAAAATTTAAAATTAAGTTGTTCGATATTTCATGAGACATAGTACAAGTTATTTGATAGAGTGGACATTGGGTAGGAAGCTGAGCGTATTTGGCTCCTAAACCAAACCATTTCTGCTACACGCGTATAACAACGAAACATAGGTTGTGACACGTATTTTTTTTATTTTTCGCGATTATTGATTATTTGTTTATTTTAAAGTATTTTGACGGTCCGTTCAAAGATTGAACATCATCGTTATGCACCGGTTAGCTTTAATAATGCAAACCTCCCTCCGCACTCCTCCAACGGAATCCCGCGGGCGGGTAGTGACTGGCAAGGAGTAAAACAATATTTCAAGTTCTTGTCAGAGTTTTGTTGTTATTTTATTATGTTTATTTCAATTACAAAGACTTCGTTTTTATAATTGAAATAAATTATATTATCTATGTCAAAGATATGTTTGAGCTCTTACTGAAAATGCTTAATGTTCGTAGAAACTAGAAAATCATTTAAAAAGGATCAATTATTGTGATGCGCTTTTTTGTATTCTTTTTTCGAGATAAAAACTACTTGATTACTGATCTCGATATGTCTCAGCCTTAGATCTCATTTAATAATATTTACCAAATTAAGTCCATTCGGACTCCAAACTTTAATACTTATCAGATTAATATGTAGTTTCTAAAATAAAGGGAACTACGTTTATATGGAGACTCGGGCTTTGGGTAGTGTCATAATGTTATCGCAGTATTCCGTTGAGTAGAGATGTACCTAAATAATAGATTCAACTTAAGATACATACTTATTACAAAAGTAAAACAATAGGTGTATTCTACAATTATAGCAGTTTTTTTTTATTGCATTGAATGACGAGACGGGCATGCCGTTCGCCTGATGGTAAGCGATACGACCACCCATAAACAGTACCAACACCATCCAGCACCTTGAGTTACAAAGTACTGTGTGGCATTCCACTGCGCTCGTCATCCTGAGACATAAACTGTTAAGTCTCATTATGTCCAGTAGTTACACTACCTAAAATGTCCTTCAAACCGAAACACAACAGTGCATGCACACTGCTGCTTGGCGGTAGAAATAGTCATTGCGATGGTACCCACCCAGACGGACTCTTACATATGAGAGACCTACCACCAGTGTATTGCAATAATTTAGTCATTAAATTAATAAAGAAGTACACATACTCCTTATTTAATTACTTTCCGCAAATTATTGGTCTTATTTTCCACTCCATGCCAGTTTCTTGTAAGGTCTCTCATTGTGAATAACTTATGGTATCAATTATTCATACTGTGTACCATTGTACATAACATACTGATCTCCGCACAAATTGTCTGTACCTGTTGATCTTTTGGAAATCGCTTGGCAAAGATTTTTAAGATTTGCTAATTTTGCAGTTATTTAAAATATTTTTTAACTGTAACACCTAGGGTTCAAATATGTTTATATATTAAGCGCAACTTTTAAAAAGCAAGTTATATAGTACTATTTGAAATGTGGCTAAATATATTAAATATAATAGTAACATGCGAAAACTTGTAAATGGTAATTAGACAACTATAATACTGTTTATTTATCATTAGAAAAGATACTGTTTGTTTTCCGAATAAAATAAAATAAAATAAAAATTGAATCGTCTAAGACTTATACAAAAATTCTAACAATTTTAAATGTTATGCCCAATAAACAATAGTATTGTAAAAAATACACAATATTATTATTTAGTATGTAAAAAAAAACTATTAATATATTAATTATATCTTACCAAACCGCAATATTTTTTAAGAATTCCTGATCTTCTAAACCGCAGCACTGTAGCGAAACCAATTTAATAATTAGCAATTATTTTAAATTATAAATCCTGTAGTAACGTTACAGGAAGACTGTATGCAGTGTTAGTCGCGGGGCGCCGTGGGCGGGCGGCAACTTTTCGCTAGGGCGGCGGGAAGCGGACTGAGATCTCTGTAGCGAGTGGGTCGTTTATTTATTTATACCCCAACTGAAAACGTGGCATTATAATAGTCCGTACATATGACCGTTTAGTTTAACAACGTTTAATAAAATGTAATATTTGTTGAAATAGGGAATGGACCCGGAAAGAGGTTTCGCGGTTGTTATGGCTGAACCTTGCGTTTGTTAAACAGAATCCTAACGCCCAATATAATGCATTGCAACGTTGCGCCGTTTTCTTGTGTGGTGATAGTATTGTCCGATAGGTGCCGATTTAAGTAAAAAGCGGCTTGGTCAAAACCGAACATTTAGGTACAGTATTAACTTTTATCGTTACTTTGGTATGTTGAAGAAGGGTCAAATATTATATATAGCAAAGCATTTTATGATATACATACATATATTTATGATTCAAGGTCAAAATTCCACGTTGATCTTACAGACGAACGTAATTGTTTATTTTGCTACTCGTATACTAGGTCCGGACATATGCGTGCATATACGCGTATATTAGATTTGTAGATAGGCGTTGTTCGCGGTTTTCGGCGAGTGCGTCCCCGCTCGTACGATATAGCGATGCTCTGTACAGTCAAATACATACTTTAAATCGCCTTTACACTTTCTCTTTACCAAAATAACATATACGTAAAGTAAATAGTACTTTAACTCACATACGGAAAAATATATTCAAATTTTGAATTTATTTAGCTACTTATGTGACTCACTGTACCTATGGCGAATGTCTCCAAAGTCAAAATATGTTGTTACTGCTCACATGCATATTGCATACGTAAGGTTGCCATAGTAAGGTAGGTGCAACACGAACTTGTTACTGAACAATGATGCAATGGAAATTATCCATGTTTGGTTTACAACAGCGATGGTTTATAAAGAAGTTGACCTAACAATTTTGTTATTATTGAAGATAAATACGCGCATACTCACGCCTTTTATCCCCGAAGGGGTAGGCAGAGGCGCAACTAGTGCACCCACTTTTCGCCGTGCGTATTCCGTCCCATGATGTGATAGGGGGCGAGCCTATCGCCATATCGAGCACAAATTCCAGACTCCGGGCTGATACTGAATAGAAAAATACAATATCACTTTGCCCGACCCGGGGATCGAACCCGACACCTCAGCATTGCAGTCGTACCGTAATACAACTACGCCACCGAGGCAGTGAAAATAAATAATAAGTAGATATTGTGGCAGCGTAATTACGTGTTTGATTTCCAGATCGGATAATATGTATTTGTTTTGGATTTCAACTGAAAAAAACACAGTATCTGCGTCGCCCAAGATTGGGAGTTGCGACCGATATGATTACAATCTTGTTCACTATCACATCGTGGGACAGCTACAACGACTAGTAAAATGTGGACGTATTAGTTTCCCTTCGGGTATTAAGGCTTACGTTACTACGTATTATAATAATATTATCCATACAAAATACAGTAAAACCCGTTTAACACGTTCACTGCGCTACCAGTTAAATTTGACTGGTACGTGACTTACAGTGGGTGCGCGGACTCGATTCCGCGGTATTACCCCTGGTGCGCGGGGTTTTTTTTATTAAATCTTGATGGTAGGAAGGAGTGAATTATATATAACGATTTTATACTTCAAGTACTATCTATTTACGTGTTTTAAAGTAGACCAGACATATTTGCCTGGTGCGCACTGAACGGTAAAAATTGTCGTTCTGTGCGATACAAGTCACAAGTGGCTGGTACGAGACAGAGAGCCAGGGCGGTACATGCATATACAAGTTATCGATATTAATAATTATGAATTAAAGATTATATGCGTAAACATAATAAAAAGCCTATAAGCATACTAGATCTGTGTACATAAAAAATAAAATGAAAAATAAATAAATAAATAGAATCATTAATACAAAAATTTATAAAAAAGAACTTAAATGATAATACCAAAACAGAATTAAAGGAAAAATACATATTTTTCAGAAAAAAATAATTTTATTTTTTACTTTAGTAATATAAAAATCGAACTATTTGTTTTATTAAAAAAATATATATCTACGTTTTACGTCGATATTTTTGTTTTAATCATTGCCCCATTACTAATTGCTTTCGATTTGCTATTTATGCCGGTGCTGTACCGGGTATAAATGACTGGTATTTTCAAAAGCTTGTATTTCCAAAAATATATATAATATCCTTGGGCGACGGTACGTTGTTATATCTTCATTCATATATTAACCTCTAACACCCTTAAAAAAGGATTTCTTATTTCCACTGCAAAAATATAACCATTTAAATGAAGGTATCTGTACCAGTCCTTTAAGACTGGTAGCGCCCCAACTGTAAGTCAAGGTACCAGTCAGAATTAACTTGTATTGCGCCGAAAGACAGTTAGGCAAAAACGGCTGCGCAGTGAACGTGTTAAGACAGTTTTGAAGGGACCCAGCCAAAAAGCGTCTTAAGCGGCAAAACGCTAAATACGACTAACCGTATTATCTTAACTTTTTGTAGGTATTGAATTATATATTTCGCCGTAGTATTATTGCCTATATATTATTTTTATACGTGAAGAAAAAATGTGTACCCCTTTTAAGGACACATATTACTGTGATATGCGGAATTATTAATTCCACAAGTGGTCGATGAAACAAAGGCCAGGTATCCTAGTTCGAGATTGTGCATTATCATATTATGATACAGGGAGCGAACTTACGTTTTGAATAAATTTAGATTTCGCTTTACCAACTAACTTTTCCGATCCATCAAAATTTGAACACGTCGAGAGCCACCATAGCAAGTTTCTCATTTAAAGACATAGGATTAATCTGGCAAATAAACCAAAGACTGCGTTAAAATGTTCATAATTTTGTGATAACACACGTGTATGTTACGCGTGCACGTGTAAGTGGCGTATTAAATAGGATGTCGAATCTTATTAAGTAGCAGGAACTGGCGTATTATGCGGGAAATCGTATTAAACGGGTTTTAATGTAGTTTAACTTTACTATAGTCTCTTTATGTAGTTTGGCGCAGACAAACAGTAGGTATAGTAATTATACTGTTGAATGTCTTTGGGCGCAGATAAATAAAAAAAAATTTGGGATAATATCCGATTTTTGTGGGACTTATGCTGGTAGGTGGTGGAATTTTATTCAAGGAAACATATTTAACGCCGACGAAACCGCGAGTAAAAGCGAAAAAAGCAATATTATAAAACAAAGTCCCCCAGCCGCGTCTGTCTGTCTGAACGCGATAAACTCAAAAACTACGTAACGGGTTTTGATGAAATTTGGTATGGAGATAGTTTGGGACCCAGGGAAGGTTTTAGGTTACATTTTATCCCGGAAAGATACAAAGCGTGACTTTTATCCCGGAAAAACTTATTTTCTCGGTTGATACCGCCAGCTATTTGTTATGGAGATAGTTCGAGGCCCTGGGAAGGACATAGGCTAATTTTCGTCCCGGAACAATATAAACCGGGACTTTTATCCCGGAAATTAGGTTTCTGCGAGTGGAACCACGAGCAAATAAGTATGGAGATACTTTCAAAACCAAGGAAAGGACATAGGCTACTTTTACTTTTTGTCCCGGGAAAATATAAACCGGGACTTATTTCCCGGAAAATGAAGCGCGCTAAAACAGATATTACGGCAGAAAAAAATGAACGCATATTGTGTTCTGCTACCGAGGCGAAGCTGCGGTGGGTCGCTAGTTATTTAATAAAATAAACAGGTAGATGTGCTTTAGAACGCGCAATCTGAAGACTCGAAATTTTTTCAATTGTGACGTTTGTATACACTAAGCGTAATTGTGGAATACTATCTCTCTTTTTTAACCGACTTCCTAAAAAGGAGGAAGTTCTCAATTCGTGTGTTTGTATGTTTGTTTATTCATACTGGTTTTAATACGTCATGTCTTTCAGAAGATGCAGTGAAATGTAGGAGAATCCGTATGTGTGCGTGCGGAACCGTTTTTTGCGTTTCGCACGCAGAACAATCTTTATTCCGTGGTTTTGAATATTAACAATATATGATAACCCATTTCAATTTTTTTTATTCTTTTGTAGTTGTGTCTGTTATATCTCCAAATTTCGCACAAAAATAATAATTACTTGGCATAATTATTTTTGTATTTGTTGTTATTTACCTTAAAGTGTCATTTGCTTCGATTCTGCATACATATTTTAGTCTTCATCATCATCATGATCAGCCACATGACGTCCACTGCTGAACATAGGCCTCCCCTAAAGATTTCTAGATGGACCTGTCAAACGCGGTCTGCATCCAGCGTGTTCCTGCGACCTGTATCACGTCGTCTGTCCAGTGGCGTAACTATATCATCTGAGGCCCGTTGGCAAATTCATTGGATGGGGCCCCAGTAAAAATTGTCCCGTTCACGGGCATAGCTATAGCTTGACCAAAAAAACCTCCTTTCAACAAGTACGTAACCTCCAATTGAGAACTTTTTTGACTCGATCAGCCGTCAGTTCTTCGAACTATGTGCCCTACCCACTGCCACTTCAGCTTGCTAATCCGCTGGGCTATGTCAGTGACTTTCGTTCTTCTACGGATCTCCTCATTTTTGATTCGGTCGCGTAGAAAAATACCTAGCATAGCCCTCTCCATAGCTCGCTGAGTCGCCGTGAGCATTCTTAGGCGACCCATAGTCAGAGGCCACGTCTCAGTGCCGTATGTCATCTCTGGTAACACAGACTGATTGAAGACTTTTGTCTTCCGGCACTGAGGTATTTTGGACGAGAATTTAAATTGAATTGGTATTCTAGTCTTAGTGGCATTATATTCACGTTTAAGTAAAAAGTATCGATTATACTGTTGATTGTCTTTGAAAAGTATCAATAAAAGATTAAAATCTACTTTTTTATTGGCAAAAAGCTTTGAGTATTTACCAACTCAAAGCATTTTGGCAATAAAAAAGTAGATTTTAATCATACTCAAAGCCAAAATGTGTTTATCTGGCGTAACAGGCATACCAAAAAATATACTAACTTTTTAAAATAAGAATAGATTTATAATAATTGCCTACTTTATAAGTATACAAGTATTCTCAGAATTTAAAATAATTTTGGAACGAAGTTCCTTATCGCGCGTTGTGAAAGGGGGCTGGACGGAAAAAACAAATGAAAAGTTGTCACGACACTTTTTGCTATTATCTTACTAATATGAACCTTAAATACAATGCGTAGAAGCTATAATTCTTGAAACGAGTATATTTTTATTTATTTTATTTATTAAAGTCATTAAAACCATTTCTTACTAATCTAATATGAACCTTAACTACATTGCGTAGAAGCTATTTCCCCAGCGTTGGCACGGCACGAGTACAAAAGAATCGAACGTAACATTCTTTTTTCAAATTTTGTTGATTTATTCTACTTTGGTTACTGACATTTATCAATAACAAGACTAAACGTGCTTTGCTCGCGTTTAAAAATCTACTTTATGTGGTAAGCGTAAGATCGAATTTGTGTTGAGTCAATCAAAATTTGTGATAAAAATGCTATGCAATAGCTTTACCGCGGCAGTCTCCGAGTGCCACACGTATTTATTTGTTTTTTTCTCTAGCAACTTATGTATTGGAACGGAAATAGGAAAATATTTATATATTTATATATATACACACTCTGTTATATAAATAAAATTTTATTACAATTCCTTCACTAATTAATCAAACACCCGGATGGAACGAAGTTCTCGTTCCATCCGGGTGTCCCTTGACACCTCTCAAGTTTTTTGTTCCTGATTTTTGTAAATATAAATCTGTTAATTAAAGTTCTCTATCTTAGCTACAATTAACGCGAACAATATTAAAACTTTACAAGGACAAACACGAAA
Source organism: Sphinx pinastri (assembly GCA_947568825.1). NCBI lineage: Eukaryota > Metazoa > Arthropoda > Insecta > Lepidoptera > Sphingidae > Sphinx > Sphinx pinastri. The sequence continues at coordinate 14,177,387 of OX387614.1, read as the reverse complement.
TATTTTATGTATATTACATATTTTTTAGCAATGATTGCTTCGGTAAACGCGTAATTGTTATATGGGTGTTAAATTTGTATATATATCATCTTTACAGTGGGATATTATATTTTCATTTGTAGACTATGATCTCTTCACAGGTTTTATTTAATATTTTTATCGAAGAAATATTTGATCTATAAATTCGGGTTAAAGCGCAGTCAGGAATTATAATGCTGAGGTCTCGGGTTCGATCTCTGGGTCGGGCAAAGTGATATTGGATTTTTCTATTCAGTATCAGCCCGGAGTCTGGAATTTGTGCCCGATATGGCGATAGGCTCGCCCCCTATCACATCATGGGACGGAATACGCACGGTGTAAAGTGGGTGTATTATTTGCACCTTTGCCTACCGCTTCGGGGATAAAAGGCGTGAGTGTATGATATGTATGTATATCGCTGGCAAACAAAAATGTAGGTATGTCACAGACATATATTCTAACCTTTGATTGGTAAATACTCAAAGATTCTAACTTATCTTTATACGTCTGTGAGGTAAGTACCTGAGACAAGAAGCTTATACCCAAATAAGCTTCTTGACCTGAGATAACTATTGAATAATATTTAAAAAAAAAATGACTGAGACTGGCAACAATCGGTTAATTTAAAAATATTGTATGTCACATTGACAATCAACAAGCTGACATTTAGGACCAAAATTGAACACCGGTAACTAGACCGCTATTTTATTTCTATAAACAAGCTTTTTATAAAACAATATGTCTGCATCACTTGACTCCGCTTTGGATCCGATGGAAGAGATCCGCTTTCGTAAAAAACATGGCCAAATATGGATGGAGATTCAGAAAGATACTCATTTTACATTCGATGAAATAGAACGTAAGTATTCCTATTAATATCTTTTGACAGGTCGGTCTGGAAATTTTTAGGGGCCTATGTTCAGTAGTGGAATTCATGTGGCTTATAATGATGATATTTCTGTTTAATAATGGATATGATCAAATACATTTGAGACTATGGTAAGCTTTACGCAGTTAAAATAATGCTGATCGCTAGTGATAAACCACATTGACTGGAACACAGCATGAATTAGCAGAATTGGCGGAATAAAGTCATTATTCTAACATAATATAAATCTCTCGTAAGCGTGTGTATTTGTACCACTGTTGTTTTTGTTTCCGCCACTAAGCAGCACTGTAGAAGTACCTACTGTTGTGCTTTGATTTGAAGTAGTTTTTATCAAGTTTTACAATGTCCATAACTTTTTTTTATTTTTTTTTATTGCATTGAATGACGAAACGAGCATGCCGTTCGCCTGATGGTAAGCGATACGAACATCCATACAGTAGCAACACCATCCAGCACCTTGAGTTACAAAGTAATGTGTGGCATTCCACTGTGCTCGTCATTCTGAGACATAAAATGTTAAGTCTCATTATGTCCAGTAGTTACACTGGCTACAATGTTCTTAAAACCGAAACACAACAGTGCATGCACACTGCTGCTTGATGGTAGAAATAGACATTGCGGTGGTACCCACCCAGAAGGACTCTTACATATGAGACCTACCACCAGTAAAAACACAACATTGTGAAACTTAACATCTAATATCTCAGGGCGATGAGCATAGTAGTCAGGCAGGTGTTTTCCCTTCAAAGTTGTAAGTTCGTGTTGTTTCGTCCGTGGTCAAGTAAAGTTAATCGTCTCATTACACTGGATGACTGCCCAGCGCCTTCGCCTCGCTGTGAATTCGCTTGCAATTCATACCCTAAAAACAATCCGGCGTAAGTGTTAGGTATGGCTACTATTTCTGGGCAGTTGTGACGGCTGGCATCAGATGAGCAACTTGTTTCGTTATTCATTTAGATGTTTAATAATATTTGTTGTAAGTAAAACATTATTGCAATGAAACAATTTAAACGAAACACCTTCTAAATATAATTAAAGTCTTTAGCATGTCGGACTATGGTTAACGTAGAGTATTTACTCTACGTTATTACCGTAGCAGTTACTACAGACTAAAAATATAACGCATGCTCACGCCTTTTATCCCCGAAGGGGTAGGCAGAGGCGCAACTAGTGCACCCACTTTTCGCCAAGCGTATTCCGTCCCATGATGTGATAGGGGGCGAGCCTATCGCCATACCGGGCACAAATTCCAGACTCCGGACTGATACTGAATAGAAAAATCCAATATCACTTTGCCCGACCTGGGGATCGAACCCGAGACCTCAGCCTTGCAGTCGTACCGTAATACAACTACGCCACCGAGGCAGTGATATATTTTTACTACAGACTAAAAATATATCATTTGAAATTGTACTAAATCATAAATCATGGCACGCATCTATCTATTGCTTTTGCCATTTATTCGCAATGTAATTCAGTTTAAATATGCGTATCTTGTAAATCATTTATTTTTTAATCTTCGAGGTTAGGTATCGGATGTTTTAACCATACCTACAATATTATATAATTTTAGTATGGGCTTAGTTTTGTACGTGATACTTTTAAAGTAGATATAATAACCGCACTCATTAGTTTGTACTTTGTACTTATGTACAACAAAGTACAAACTAATGAAACTGTGTCCCACTCAGAAGCATCATTACTCGCTTCCCCGAAAAAGGATACTTACATCCATTATCTAGCTACTACGTAACATTAAAATGGAATAAGTTTTCATTTGTTTCTTTGAATTGCTAATCTTTGGAACTACGGCTCCTATTCTGAAAATTCTTTTATTGACAATGGAAATAATTGTTTTTGTTTTGTAATCATTAGTTTCCCTTAAGGCCAATCTGTTTGTGACCCTAATGTTAAAAGGACCTTAAATGAGCATTTGCTTCCGATTGCATTGATTGCAGTATTGACTCAGTCAATCAATTTGACTGTCTCGGTGGCGTAGTTGTATTGCGTACGCAGTACGAGCACTGCTCTGAGGTCCTGGGTGCGATTCCCGGTTCAGGAAAAATGATATTGGATTTTTCTCAGTATCAGCCCGTAGTCTGAAATTAGTGCCACATCACATCATGGGACGGAACACCAAAGGCAAAAAGTGGGTGCCCTGATGCACCTGTACTTATCTCGTCGGGGAAAAAGGCGTGTGTATGCAATATTGATGAAGGTTAGGAATATGAAAATAAAACAAGAGATTTATCATTATTTATTTATTTTTCGCCTTATCATTTCAGGCGTGATACATTGATATCATAGACAATGGAAAATGTTTGGTGCAAAACAATTAAAGCACGTTACTTAGGTATTTTATTGCCGACTATTCTGCTTCCAAGTCACTGAACCTATAATAATATCTCCATTACTAAAAAGGAAAAAAGGCGTGGGTGCTATGTATGTATAAAGATAAAAAATCTCCTTAGTTGTCAGTAGTAGCATCTGTTTTGTACGGGTAAGATCAATTTCAAATCAAGATCAATCAGTTAATGGTTACATCGTAGCTGGTGCAACACAAAGCCACACATGCTATCGGATAATGGCGGACTATGTGCTGTTGACGCCCCGCATTATATTACTAGAAATAGCTTTTGCCCGCGGCTTCGCCCGCATTTAAGAGTTTTTCCTGTATAAAAATTACTTTATATAAAAACTATACATTTTTTAACAGTAGCCGTTATAATTTCCAGTAATAGGCGAATTCCATAAATGAGATTGACTATAGCAAATGGCAGATCGTAAAATGTTGCGTGACGAACCGTTTTTTGTTTCCACGGAGAAAAAGCAAATACCACTGCGGTGCCCAGCCTCAGGAGGAATTTCTGAGTAAATGCCACTCGTCACATAAAATATAAGCCGACCAAATTTTAAAGTCACGTCCCATCTATGCTCACAAATAAATAAATGGTAATCAAATAAGTACTATCTACATTGACTGTTTCATACGATAACTGTTAAATAAAATTTACTAGAATCTTGTGATAAAGGCCCCAAGATAAATATCTAAATTTTTAGGCTTAAGCGCGGCCGCGACATGACTCTGTGTTGTAGAGTGAACATTGTAGAGCGTGCAAGGCGGCTTGACCCAACGCTGAGAGTTTGTTCGTTCATACTTTACTTATAGCTCTATAGAATAAGATTATGTGTGTTTTTATTAATAGCTCGTATACATTTCCTACATGACTTATCCACCGTTTAAAAAAATACAAATACAGGTTAAAATTTGGTAGACGTTTTATATAACGGTTCTTCAATACTTTAAACTTCATTAATAATAATCATGAGAAAATATGTTGAAATACTTTAATAAAAACATTAATTTAGGGCCCATTTCACCGCTTACTGATAAATCCACTCGTCACATAAAAAAAAGAGAAAATTACGAGAGTTTTTGTTTAATGAATTATGGAAATATTTTTTCTAAGCACTGGAATGTTATTAAGTAACATTTATTGTAATTTGTTACCTAACTACTTTAAAATTGAAATACTAACGCCATGTCTGTTTTCATTCTAAATGTGATCCTTTTATTTATAATAGTTTCTTTAAATTAAGTGTTGCCACTCAAAGTTTATGAGTTGTAAACATTATATTATTCAGTTTTTTTTATGTATGTGACTATTTGTTGTCCGAAATAAAATAAAATAAAATAAATGTATCAGCTGACCAAATAAAAAAGTCACGCTCTAATCTAGGCTCACAAATAAATGGTAATTAAATGAATACTATCTACATTACATTACCTGTTTGATACTAAGGTTTAATACAATAACTGTTAAATAAAATTAACTTGGAACCTGTAAAACAAGTCCTAAATATCTATTTGTTTTATTCAAAACGGCCAGTTACTTATACGCTAACATTTAGTATAACCAAAGAGTTCTAAGATTATTATATTATAGAGCGGACATTAGGAAAATTTTCATACAAAATTTTTGAACTCATTTACTGTGAAATAGCAAAACACCTATACAAAACACATTAGAACATACGTTGACATGATCGTATTGCGCATATTTCCTTCCAAAATATTGCTTTCTTTACAAAATTTGCGCATACCGAGACGTCTTCTCACATGGATGTGTCAGATAAGACAGCGGACTTATTACCAATTGGTAATAACTTTTGGACGAAAAATTTGGGCCTGATGTCCGATCTATAACTAACTATACTAGTCAATGTCTTTGAGTATAACAAAGTACAAAACCTTTTTTGTAGTATTGGTCGGCTAGCTGGCATTGCACCTGAAGTTAAGTGACCGCCACCGCCCATAAACACCCACATTTCTAGAAGAATCATGGATTCTCTGCCGGTCATAAAGGAAAGGAAAAGGGAATAATTACCCTGCTTTCTACAAATGGCTTTAGTGGAGCAGATATAATCCAGCAGAATAATCCTGAATACCCTTTTAAACTTTTAACGGATTGTAATATTTCATACAATAATTATTTTAGTTGCGCAACCAAAAATTTATTACTTACATTCTGATTTACGGTTGACGCACACTTATCGCTTCGGCAACAGATCGACTCAAAACAAAATATTGATATAGTTATGTGTCTCTCGCGGCTTCGCCCGCGTGAAAGACCATCCCCGCCACAAAATAACCTAAATCACTGTAGCGTTCCATATCGCCGTTTGTACGACGTCAGCACCATCAGTTTGAATATCAAAAAACACTCAAATATTTCCTACGGGAAAAACTTACTGGGATAAAAGGTATATTGGTAATCCAATACAGGCTCTATACGTGTGCAAATTTTCATCCAAATCCATTCAGCGGTTTCTGCATTTATTTCTAAAAACTTAAAACATTTTCACAAACATTCGCATTTATAATATTAGTAATATGTATTTTGCCTCTAAAAACTATTTTGAGGCTAAGTAGCAAGCAATATATTGTACACTGTCCGATAATCATTGAATTAATATATTAGCACGGCGATCTAAACTTCATATAGCCAAAGAAAGAAAGTCTACTGCATGCCATAAAGCTTTACTTTTTATCAATACTCTATTTTGCCGCCTGGGCCGATTTAGTATTATGGCGACAAGTCTGCATGGTTCTTTAATCCGCTTAAAAAATTAATATATCAATTTTATATACAAAATAATCATTTTCCGATATGCAAATAAACTGATACGCATCATTTGGTTCTGTTTATATCGAGTAACATTTTATGATATTTAGAGTTTCAAAATAATCGTGTCACAACGTGTTATATGGTTATATTTCTCACAACCTGTGGTATTGCTATATTTGAATTGAACTTTACACTCCATTTAGATTGGTTAGTTTTAATATAAATGATTTTTATAGGTTATAATATATATCTATATCTTCTGTACATATAAATAAAATTGGAGTGTCTGTTTGTAATATTGAAATAACAGTTTTTTACTACATGTATATGAATATATATACGGTACATGCACCAAAATTTTTTTTTTACAATTTTTGTCTGTCTGTCTGTCTGTTTGTTCCGGCTAATCTCTGAAATGGCTGGACCGATTTTGACGGGACTTTTATTGGCAGGTAGCTGAGTTAATAATATTATATAAAAGCGAAAGGTCACTCACTCACTCACTCATCACGAAATGTCATAAACTACAAGTGCTAGGAGTCTCAAATTTTGCATGGGGGTACCTTTTAGGATGCAGATGCTTACTAAAATGTTATTTTTTCGCGAAATTTAACCCCTAAGGGAGTAAAAAGGGGTGGCAAACGCCCGCCGTGTTTGTACGCGATAAATTCAAAATCTATCTAACGGCTTTCGGTGAAATTTGGTAAGGGGACAGTTCGAGACCCTGGGAAGCTTTTAGGCTACTTTGTATCCCGGGAAAATAGCGGGACTTTTATCCAGGAACAACTCTATCGTGCGGGCGACGCCGCGGTCAAAAGCTAGTATGACTATATTTTTCCATGGCCAAAACAAATTTTGCATATGTAAATTATAAGGCTCTTATCACACTGGCGAATAGTGAGCGAATGCAAAATGAGACGAAGGCGTAGCGAGTTCAGGACGAGCCAAACATAATCGCAAAGTTAAATCGGACCATAACTTGCTGCAGCCCAGTTCCTCTTTGGCCTTTACCTGAAAATAAAAAGCCTCTTAAAATCGGTTCGCTTGTTACGTAGATTTGTCCGGACAAAAACAAAGACATAAAAATAATTTGTTAGAAATATAAACAAAACTCCACAAGAGATTCGGAGAAAGCTTTATTTGAAAGCACAGACATACCTCATTATATTTCATTTAACTGCATAAAGTTACTGCAGTGCAATTTCTAGAATATATTACCACAATAATTGTATACAAAATTTACGTAATACGACTTGCATATGAGTAGGTTAAAGCTCGAGTAGCATATTAGCGCATGCTAATAATGGAATTCCACAAAGTGAAAAATATTTATATATTTATTTATTTATGTAAATAGGAACATCAACAGTACATATATTCAACAGTTTCAGTAATACACTTTAATCACTAATACATGAACCAATTAGAGATGTACACAACATTACTTAAGAAAATTATATATTTAGCTTAACCGCATCTAACACAGGTATACAGAAAAATATCATAAATTGCGATTAAAAGGAATTTCTACATTTGGTTTTGAAATTATTTGCAACGTATACTCCGAATACTTCGTTAGGTCTGTATACATTGTGTTTTAGAGGTTGGTAATTGATGCATGCGGGCTCTCAATTACCGTAATGGTGGGTGAGAATGTAGTTCAAACAAACTGCAGGTTATAGGTAATGAATTACTAGCGGTTTAAATTAAGATATCATGCGCTTCTAGTAAGAACTATTTTATAATATTACTAGTATTGCTCGCTCCTCCGCCCGCGTGGTATATTTTCCGGGATAAAAATATTTTCCCGGGATAAAAAGTAGGCTATAGCACTCAGGAGTAATGTAGCTTCCTATCAATGAAAGAATTTTCAAAAACGGTTCAGAAGTTCCTGATATTAGCGCGTTCTACCAAACAAACAAACTCTTCAGCTTTATAATATGAGTATAGATTTGTTTAACTACCGCAGAACTGTTTAGAACATTGTTATAGACCATTTTTATAATGTTTAATTAACACACACACACATGCTTTCTATCCCCGAAGGGATAGGCAGAGGCGCAACTAGTGCAACCAATTTTCGCCTTTATTCCCTCCCATGATGTGAGAGGGGCGAGCCTATCGCCATATCGGGCACAAATTTCAAACTCCGGGTTGATACTGAATAGAAAAATCCAATACCACTTTGCCCGGCCCGGAGATCAAACCCGATACCTCAGCATTGCAGCCGTACCGTAATACAACTACGCCACCGAGGCAGTGAAAATAAATAATAAGTAGATATTGTGGCAGCGTAATTACGTGTTTGATTTCCAGATCGGATAATATGTTTTTGTTTTGGATTTCAACTGAAAAAAAACACAGTATCTGCGTCGCCCAAGATTGGGAGTTGCGACCGATATGATTACAATCTTGTTCACTATCACATCGTGGGACAGCTACAACGTTTAGTAAAATGTGGACGTATTATACGTTGATACTGAACATGAAAACTCAATATCACTTTGTCCGACCCGAGGATCGAACCCGAGACCTCAACATTGCAGTCGTACCAACCGTAATGCAACTACGCCACCGAGGCATAATTAATTATATATAAATATATAAATTACGCGTCACGTTGTTTGTCCGCGATGGACTCCTAAACTACTTAACCGATTTTAATCAAATTTACACACCGTGTGCAATTTGATCTAACTTGAAAGATAGGATAGCTTACATCTCAATTTATAGTTTCAATATTATTTTATTGCAAATTATTTGTTTATTTTTCGACAGTCCAATTATCTGTTAGCTCCAAACGAATCTAACAGATGGCGGTATCTGTTGACTGGATTGAGTAAGTATTCAATAGATGGCGCTGTGTTAAAAATACCAACGTTTGACATAAGATACAATTTTATGGAATAACCTTAGCCACAGCAACGCGTGTCTGCTATATAACATAAAATTAGTAAAGTAAAAATCCTATTAAAACCATTTTCGACTCCTACGCGGACGAAGTCGCGGATAAAAGCTAGTATGCAATCAATGCAATCAGCCCTGTATTATATACTGCCCACTGCTCAGCACGGGACTCCGCTACTACTGAGAGGGGTTAGGCCTTAGTCCACCACGCTGGCCTAGTGCGGGTTGGCAGATTTCACATACCCTCGAGATTCTTATGGAGAATTTTCAGGTATGTAGGTTTCCTCACGATGTTTTCCTTCACCGTTAAAGCGAACGATAATTGATAAACAATACACACGTAAGTTCGAAAAGTCAAAGGTGTGTGCCTTGGGTTTTGAACCTCCGGACATTGTCGCGGCAGACCGTTCCATTCCCAACTAGGCTATCGTCCACTGATATAGCTTATAAAAGCTAGTATATAACCTAGAATTTACACATTAGGCAGCTTGAGTACTCATTAAACATTACCTTTTAAGATCATAGTAACTGACGCTAACCACGATAATTGTTAAGTAAATTGACTATGTAAATACATTATTAAACATTATTGTTACAGAAATAATGGTTATATTCTTTAAAATTCAAAAACGAGACGAGAAACCTGCAGCCTCTGATTTGATATCGAGGTAATTGAAAGACCGTGCACCTACTATATTATGATGTGATACCCCTATCACAGCCTATTGCAATATCAATTTACCAGTTTCGTAGTTTATTTAAGTTATGTATTTTGTATGAAAATATAGTGCGCTAACATAGTTTTATGGTACTGATCAAATTAATATTTATTATTAAGTAATCGTATTTAATAGATATATAGGGCCGTAGTAGGAGATACGCACTATACTTACCTACCTACACGAGGGTTTAAGTACCGTAACGGTATTACTAAAAAATAATAGTTTAATAAAACTAAATACACGCTTTATATAAAATCCACCTAAAAAATAGAAAACAAATTTAATAAATTTGAATTAAAAATAGTGTAAGAAGAAAAAGTAAAAAAAAAAAGAATTTTGTTGTAAAAAAAGCGCGGGGTGCTTTTTAAGATATTATCAAAATGATAATCCTTCTACTCTTCTCTCTTCTATCTGTCAATAAAATATTTATAACTATTAACACCATGCACTCCACGATTTTTTTTACAATAGAATTCATTTTTTTCTTATTTATACTGTTCTTGATTCGAATTTATTTTCTATGTTTTTGTTGTATTTTCTATAAAGCGTGTTTTTTAGTTTTATTAAACTATTATTTATTTTTCATTTTTAAGTTTAAAATATTGAATTGTCATCAGTCCTTGATAAGTATGCCAAATTTCGATTTAATTCGACGTTTAGAAGGGGTCAAAATCATGTTCAAAGTTTCCGTTACATACATACTAACATACGTATGAAGCTAATAAAAGCGTGTTAAAAAACATAATATGCCTTTATTGTTCACATTGAGATGGAATAGGACCCAATGGAAATAACCTCAATAAACAGCTGAAGTCGTACATATAAACTATCAGACTTATTTGAAAGAAAGAAAGAAAGAAAGAAACATATTTATTTGTATCAAGCAAGATTACAAAATTATTCCATAACAAACTTAAAATAAATTTGCTCGTTACAAAAACGACCCCAACTCAGCATAAGCTGGTAAAAACCAGCGCTGATCTTCCGTTGGGCCGTTTTGTGATGTCACGGGCGCCAAAGGCATTTGCAGATCTATCGCCATCCTACATTGGTATACTCACGTGCATTGCATAGTTGAAGACAGCTTACTAATAATTTATTAGGTATTTCATATATTATTCACGTACACAAACAGTTAGCACTAAACTTGTAACTACATACATTAGTTATGTCGAAAGCTCCTTGTAGTTGACAAGGTACTTGGAGCATGCACACGGCATTTACACCGCGTCAATTTAGGTCTATTACGGCCTCAGTAAATACCATCATTGCATTTTGAATGATCTTCGCGTGGTGTGGTTGAACGTAAACTCGTCTAATCAATTATTTTCAAAGGTGCAGTCTGTTGCAATGCATGATTGTAATTTCCCGTTCAGTCCACTGTATTATTTACCAGGCACCATTCGGAGTCGTCACATTGACGTTTCAAAGACGTGCAACACAGAAACATGAAACAACTTAATGATTTAGTAAAACGTTATTACGAAAATAACTTACTTTGTTATTTAATACAAGGCCTAATGCGGTAGCCGTTTACTAGTTATTATGGCCTTTCATGTCTCTGGATAAGTTATCACTGTCACAACGATATATACATAATATACATACATACATACACACCCACACCGTTTATCCCCGAAGGCGTAGGCAGATGCGCAACTAGTGCACCCATTTTTCGCCTTGCGTATTCCGTCCCATGATGCGATGGGAGGTGAGCCTATCGCCATATCGGGCACAAGTTCCACACTCCGGGCTGATCATCATCATTGGCCTTTTACATCTATTGTAGATGATTTAAACAGCGTCAACTGTTGGAGGTTGTTCTGAGACACTTTCTTTGATGGATGTAGAGACCAATACGAGAAAGGCAAATCCGGCCACACGAGTAGAAAAACCCAATATCCCTTTGCCCGAACTGGGGATCGAACCAAAGACCTTAGAACTACAGTCGTACTGTTATACAACTACGCCACAGAGACACAATGATAGTTAAGGATATTTATAAATAATAAAATGATAGGTCACTATGGCAATATTGCGGACTTAGTTTTGAAGTGGAATTGCGGGTTTCTAGGGCTCACTTCAGAGATGTGCTACACACTGGACTCGGCTTGACAGACTCGTACATGATGGAACGGGTGATGGTGGCCCTGGACCGAGGCACCTCCCCCTACGTCACGATGGCCACCTTCGCCAAGGCTCTGTCGCTGTACTTACGAGGGGATCTTGAAGAGCGCATCACTTATGCTTTTACAGTAAGTAGACTATGCATAAAATCAACATCTAATACCTACAGTCCTTATGGTGTCCCTTAAGTTAAGATCCAAATAGAAAGGTAAAATTCGTTCAGTATTTACAGTATATCTGGCGAATACGTATTATTTATGTAACTTAGTTTGGTCGACAGCTTAGTTGGGAATGGAACAGTCTGACGAGAGGGATTTCCGCAGGTTCAAAACCAATGGCACAACCCTCTGACTTTTCGAAGTTACCTATGTGTGTATTCTTTATCGATTATCGTTCACTTTAACGGTGAAGGAAAACATCGTGAGAAAACCTTACATTCCTGAGGATTCCCCCAAAAAATATAATTTCGAAGGTATGCGAAGTCTGCGAACCCTCACTAGGCCAGCGTGGTGGACTAAAGCCTTTACTCTCTCAGTAGTAGACAAGACCCGTGCTCAGCAGTGTGCAGTATATACAACAGGGTTGGTATGGTGTTAGTATGCACTTTAACAGAGTGTTTACAACTATTCCAACTAAGGGCGGTATTAATAAATCAATCTCAAATTTGAGTTACATCTCAAGTAGTCATAATGTATTGATTATTATATATGTAACTCAAATTTGAGATTGATTTATTAATACTGCCCTAAGTTACGAGACAAAGACGAATGAATAGTGTTCCCCTCGAAATAAAACAACATATAAAATTTCAAATGAGGTCTCGGGTCCAATTTTTATTCAGTTTTCGACCGTATTTGTATTTTAATTCGTTTTATTTAATTCTCTACATATGTTTTTTTTTCTAAAATTACCGTTATTTACAATGCCGCGATTTATAAGAACAAGAAGATCAAGTCTTTTCTATAAGGTACAAGGCGGAGAAACATATGGCCAAATCAAAAAAGTCTTTTGTGCCTTCGTAAACTTGGAAAAGGCCTGTTGTATCGTCATACTCAGCCATTTTCAATTTAATGTGTGCTGCATCGGGATTCCGTTACTGGGTCCATATCTGTCTATCACGAACCGCTGCCAGAGGGCGCAATTAACCTCGAACTCCGCGAGGAATCGGCTACCATCGGCCAAGCCAAAGGACGGCTACTAATGCGATGCGCTCGCGGTAGGCGACAGTTTTTTTGGAGAAAACCATTCGATTTCGATCGTGCGACAAGAAACCGTTGGTGAATCCTCTGCTATGGACTAGAGCATTTAACATTACATTATAGTGTCTTAGACGCTCTTCAATTGTTTGCAAGAGTGTTGCTGTTGAAGCGACGCGATCTGCAAGAGCTGGTGAAGCCGAAAAGCATCGGTAAGTGGTAGTCGATAAGTTCCCAGTACCGGATCTCGCCGTTTCTCTGCAGCACACATTTTGTTTGAAAATCTGTTGGGTATCCCCCCTCGGCAGCTGAAAACTTCAGCTGAACATCTTGTCCAGACTTCGTATTGGTACACCTATGATCGTGTGCCTAGGAATAAGCTGTGGTCAACATTGTTATTAATTTATGGGACTGACGGCCGCCTGTTGACTAAAGTATGCTGAGATAATTTGGGCACGTGCAAATGATGGTTGAAAGACGAGTTATGAAAGGTATTTATTTATCGAGCAAATGTGGATGGTACGGATGGAGGGGATGCCTATAATCGGCCAAATGTAAGATTCGAACTGTGGATGTGGAAGAGGTGAAAGAGATATGTTATTATCGTGGAATGTCGTGGTCAATAGTTTCTGCATCTCTCTGTCTCGGTGTATGAATATATGACTTTTTAATTTAGATTTTTGTACATAATATTTTAAGCTTAATTCATTTTGATAATTCATTTAATGTTAATAAAAATCTAATAAGTTAATACAACATTCATTGATTCTAAAGTGATACGAAGTTCGCGGGGTCAGCTTGCTTTATTATAAAAAAGGAAAAAATGCACAGCTAACTGCGAAAAAATACTGTGACGTTAATGCAGACAAAATGCAGTGTCAGTAAGAGTAGCACAAAGTGGGTTTAAGCGTTTTCAATCCGGAAATTTAAATGTCAAAGATGCACCTCGCTCTGGTCAACCTGTAACGGATAAAGTTGTCGCCATTTTTGAAAAAGTAGAGCAAGATCGACATATCAGTAGTTACGACATAGCTGAAGAACTGAAAATTGACCACAAATCAGTTTTAACGCATTTGAAAAAAGCTGGGTACACAAATTTCTCGATATTTAGGTGCTACACGAGCTCACTGAAAGAAACGTAATGAACCGTGTACTCATTTGCGATTCTTTATTGAGACGTAATGAAACCGAATCGTTTTTGAAGAGATTGATAACTGGTGATGAAAAGCGGATCACGTTCGAAAAAGGTTGCGGTGAAAGGTCGGTCAGCCTTCACAGACTGTGGCAAAACCTGGATAAACTCGCAATAAGGTAATGCTGTGTGTATGGTGGGGTTGGAAGGGCATTGTTCATTGAGCTTTTGCCGCCGGGCAGAACCATCGATTCGGGTCTCTACTGCCAGCAACTAATGAGATTAAAGCAAGAAGTTCAGAGAAAGCGGCCGGAATTGATCAATAGAAAGGGTGTGGTCTTTCATCACGATAAAACTAGACACACATTAATTTGTATTGTTGAGTGGCTAACAGCCACTCAACAAAAATTAACAGAGTTTGGCTGGGAGGTGTTAATGCATCCACCATATAGATAGCCCTGACGTTGCACCTTCAGATTTTCACTTGTTTCGGTCTCTCCAGAATTCTTTAGGCAGTGTCAAGTTAACATCTAGAGGGGACTGCCAAAACTACTTATTGCATTTTTTAATCAGAAGGCCCAAAATTTCTACAGCAACGGGATTATGGCACTACTTACAAGATGGCAGAAAGTTATCGAACAAAATGACATATATATACTGTAATTAAATGTAAATAAACTTTGAAAAAAGAAGTCTTGAGTTTTTATATAAACTGCGAAGAAACTTTTTCCGAACCTATATATATTACTAACATTGCGCGCGGCTCCGCCCGCGTGGAAAAGTTTTTCCGGGATAAAAAGTAGCCTATAGCACTCAGGAGTAATGTAGCTTCTTATTAGTGAAAGAATTTTCAAAATCGGTCCAGTAGTTCCTGCGATTAGCGCGTTCAAACAAACAAACAAACAAACTCTTCAGCTTTATATATTAGTATAGATTGTAGGTTATCCACAAACAATGATTATGCAGTATTATTTTGCATTAATATAAATTACAAATATGTCGACGAGGATTTCACAGGGGCCAATAAAACGTAGCGAATACTTCGCAATAATCATAACTGACCTTTATTTCTTCAACTCATGATTTGTTTGTCACTCATCACTTTGTCAGGACTGGCATACTAACCACTAAGTTACAATTGCGACTATCGATATCTAGTTGAACACTGAACGACGACCAAACTAAGACTGAGCTCTTCAATTATTTTTTTTGTCCTGACTATTCTGCCCGTAGCCTGACGAGGGTCGGCTTTTCTGGCCACACCGGTCTTTAGAGTGAACGCTGACGCGCTCGCAACCCTGAATTTAAGCGACCATGCTGAGGGCAACCCACTAACGGGTTACGAACCTCGGCTCAGGACGGTCGCTGAGGGGAGAATGAGACATTCAACGATTAGTGGGGGGGAAGGTTTTTTTTACCTAATCCTATTGGTTCGAGCTGTTTACATCGGCACCCGGGCCGGAACTGTCATGGGGGTCGGGAGGGCGACGGGGAACGCGGCGAGGACGGAACTGCGGTCTTGTGGAGTGTAAGAGTTTTAAAAACTCGTTCTTTTCGCGAATTGCCAGAGTGATGTCGTCCTCTGGATCGGTTAGTACTGAGCGCGGCCGTCTCCATTTGGCGCGGTCAAATGGAGTGTAGATCGACGCTTTGCGGATTAGCGTGTTCGGATGTTTTTCCGCCCGATCGAAGTAGCATTTGCTGATGTTATGCATGAAATGCCTGATGGTCGGCATGTTGGTGTCCACGTGGAGGTTGCGATTGCGAACGTACTACGGGGCACCAAGAGCGTATCTGAGAAATTTGTTCTGCAACACCTGCATACGCTTAAGTCGAGCGGGCGGCATATGAGCGAATACGGGTGACGCGTACGTCATTATGGGCCTAATGCATGCGGTATATATCCTAATCTTGTTGCGGATGGACATTTTGCTTTTTTTGTTTGTGAGCCAATGCAATTGGCTCATCGCGAATGCGGCTCGCGCGCGTACCGCGTTGACGTGTGGAGCTCTTCAAATAGCGAGGGCCTTATTTATACCCACAACTGTCACCCCCATTAATAATTTGACATCTCGACTTGTTTTGCAAAATTATTACTTCAAAACTACCCGACGCTCCGACAAATATATTATTGTTGAAAAATAGTATTGTGATTTCTGTGTTCATTACAAGAACTGAAACACGACGGTCATTGTTGAGCCACGTTTAACGTCATATTTTTAATTTTACTTCAAATTTTCGTTCGATTAGCTATTCTAATAAGCTATGTAGGTACCTATTCTGTATATTTTTATTCTCAGCTATGCGAGCTAAGCTAAACTAACTTAGCTTAGTTCTTGGTCTGCAACCTGCTTGAGAATGCTTGAATTCTCCATCTCAGTACGGCATAGATATCGTAACCAACCGACACACCTCACCACCAAACTATTGAAATACGTCTTCTTAGGAATATTTTATAAGTTTTCTACGAACTCTTTGGATTTTATTAATGAAACCTAAAGAAATTATAACTAACAAGCTTTTTGTTTGTGGATCCGCCCGCGTAATCCTCTTATTTGACCCTTTAGAGTTTAGAGCACGAATTACCAAAAATTGCTTCTTAGCTAACTTACGTCCGTTACGGTACCTTTGTTCAAAATTGCATGATTATTTCCAGCGATTTCTGTTGTGCGTCGATTAATCTGCCAGTTATCTTGTTATATAATTATTTTATAATATTATTTATTATAATAATCAGTCGATTCTAAAAAAAGATAGAAATTGAATATCTACTTTAAACAAATTAGTATTTACAACACTACTGTACTTACGTTATTACGTTACGTGGCATGAAATCAATACATTGCGGAATTATTTATGAAGTAGAAAGTAGCTCCTTCCAGTTTCCTCCTCATACCTTAAACGCACTAATGGCTTGCTAAGTCTTATGCTCAGTCACGGTAATTTAAAACTATGAAATGAGCTGTTGAAATGAACTGTGAAATGAAAGAGTTACTAATTATTTAATTTTACTCTCACTTGGCAACTTAGTACTTCGGTACCGAATTAGTGTAAAGACACAGGATTTTGTTAAAGCTTTTGATGTATATATATCTATAGATTAAAATCTTTATTTGACACAGTACTTCACTTTGTGTGTGAACATATGTCACAAAATGAGCTTTAATATTTTTTGTATGTTTGTCAGTGTTATGATTTACTTGGAGAGGGCCATTTGAGAAGGGAGACGATGTATCAGCTCATGAAGAAGAGCGTTGCCAAAGCGTCCAGAGACGATGATGTGGAGGAGGCAGTGAAGGTGAGTAATCTTATTATGTGCCTGCCCCGGTAGGGCGCAAGGGAGAGCAGCTGCGCCTTCTTAAACTTTGTATACACACACAATTTATACCTTGTTTTGGGACGAAAAAACTAAAGAAACACACTCTACTGCATTAATCCCTGAAGTTGTAGGTAAGCAGAAGCACAACCAGGGTACCCACCTTTCGCTATGTATGTTCCGTTTGACTGTGTGATAGGAGACGAATCTAACGCTATCTCGGACACAAATGTCAGTCTCCGGGCTTATACCGATGCTCCTATGGGAAATATTGTTTGTTTTAATCTGTTTTTTAAATAGATGGCGCTGACGTCGTACTTAGTTTTAGGGATTTTTGTAGCGGGAAAAGCTTTTCATGCAGGCGAAGCCGCGAGCTACACCTAGTTACCTATATTTGAAGACTAGCTACTCAGTTAGTAAGACGTGGTGAAATAGACGCTTACTTACTACTAAATTGTAAAATTGATAAACGTCTGCTTGTCCATATAATCTTTCTTTAATGCAATCACTCGATAATTATTGATCACGTATTGCTTGTGTATAATGAGAAAGCAATAACCGTGTTGCCATTCACACGAATAAACGCAACATTCGCTATCATAATCTCGTATTATTATGGAGTTTAGATTATTACTTACGAATATATAATATACATATATGTTTTTACTTTCATTATTTTTGGGAAACAATTTATTATTAGGTAGGTATGTATTGTATGAGACTGAACCGCAGAAATAGTAGTTTGTGACTTTAAATATGAATTTTCCATGTCAAATAAACAATATTTTCATTTCATGTCTTTTAATCTATTCTGTTTGATGTTCAAACCATATATTCCGTAATGGGAACAAGAATTCAATACAAGCTACTAGTGCACTCAAGTTATGAATGAAGCAATTTGCATTTCGTAGCATTGTGGCTCGCAGCGAAATTGTGTTAAAAGTTTGATAGGGAATATATTGTTACACTACTATGTTTTTTTTTTTTTTTTTTTTTTTTTTATTGCATTGAATGACGAGACGAGCATGCCGTTCGCCTGATGGTAAGCGATACGACCACCCATAAACAGTAGCAACTCCATCCAGCACCTTGACTGACAAAGTACTGAGTGGCATTCCACTGCGCTCGTCATCCTGAGACATAAGATGTTAAGTCTCATTATGTCCAGTAGTTATACTGGCTACAATGTCCTTCAAACCGAAACACAACAGTGCATGCACACTGTTGCTTGGCGGTAGAAATAGACATTGCGGTGGTACCCACCCAGACGGCCTCTTACATAATGAGAGACCTACCACCAGTAAATAAAATGTGTAATTGTTTTAGCACCTACTTATTACAGTAGTTGTGATGGTCCAGCTATGACATCCCAATTTAGGCAACGTTTCTATTCTGTTAATATTATAGTGAATTGTTTAGCGTAACGAACTGTAACGGATATGTTGTAATATCTTAAATAAATATAAATTATAATTTATCAAATCGTGAACACTTTTTAAAAATATTGACGCATGCTCACGCCTTTTATCCCCGAAGGGGTAGGCAGAGGCGCAACTAGTGCACACACTTTTCGCCAAGCGTATTCCGTCCCATGATGTGATACGGGGCGAGCCTATCGCCATATCGGGCACAAATTCCAGACTCCGGGCTGATACTGAATAGAAAAATCAAATATCACTTTGACCGACCCGGGAATCGAACCCGAGACCTCAGCCTTGCAGTCGTACCGTAATACAACTACGCCACCGAGGCAGTCAGTAAAAATATTGACATTGTCAGAAATACAAGAAATGAACTAGAATATCCCAGTAAGCTGCGAACCTTGTCCTCAAGTCACAGTCATCCACTCAGCAGGTTACAGTACATTGGTTTAATTCGGACGCGAAGTGAAAGCATGCCACACAGTTTGGTGATCTGTTACATTCCCTATGACGAGTTAGATTCTCAGAAGCCCTAACAATCCGCTTCTCATCCAAATGTTTAAAGCTGGCAGTTCTTCATTCTAGAATTGTGTGTGAATTGGCGGTGGCCTACAGCTGATGACCTATTTTCCGGTTTGCCCAAGTACCCTAAAGAATTACTAAGGTATTGTCCGAGATTAAAATGGCGCGATGTAGTTCTAATTTTTGCGATTAAATACATCTGTCGGTAGGATAAGTAACCTTTCGCATGAATGCGGGCCAAGCGCTTGAATTTCTTCGCGGCGCTGAAAACATTTCTGTCGTCTATGACTTTACTAGATGGCGCTGGCAACCATTTTCTTGTCTCAATAAAAATAAAAAGGAAATAATTTTAAATGTTAATAGTAGATTAATCATATATGGATTATATGGTACAAGGTGCTGCAATGTACCTATGCATTTCAATGACAAACCACATTAAAGCAGCACGAAAGGTCAACTGGTTTTGATATACCTAATTATTTTTGTGGTTATTAATAAAGCCACAGAGTTAAAATGTTATACATAGACTAGAAGATAAAACCAGCATTCTTATACAATCCTATACTATTGATTATACTGCTTACCTACGTGTAGAAACTGGGGACAAATAAATATTTTTTTGACTCATGTTTTCTCGCAGTTTCGCTTGCGCGAGTTTTTCCCTGAATAAGTCTCAAAGGAATTGTGCTATTTTTAACTGACTTAAAAAAGGAGGTTCTGTATTCGACCCGTATGTATGTAAGTTTGTATGGCCGCGATTTTCTCAAAAACTACTGATCCGATTTGGATGGGGTTTTATGGATATGATAGTAGCTTATGTCTGCCTCTAGGTCGTAAATTGTGTTTAGGAGAAATACGTTATTCCGTTACTAGATTAAAGAGTGCGTAAAAGAAGGATAAAAACAAGGATAATTTAACTCACTTTCGCCTTTTTATTATTCATCATCATCTTCAGCTTTTGGAAGTCCACTGCTGAACATAAGCCTCCCCTAAAGGTGCTCAGACTAACTTGTTAGAAGCGGCCTGCATTCTACGAATATTTTTATCATCAGACGATTTATTTAATTTCACATCACTTATCTTCTCATCAGTAAAATCTTCACAAATACTGTCAAAATTACAACACCCAGCCTAAGGCCGGGTTGTTTCATCCGTGTTTCATAAAGTTAAGGCTCTTATCAAACTGGTGAATTGAAAGTGAATTCAATCGAAAAAAACGCAGTTATCATAGGGTTTATAAATACCAAACATCTGCCTGTAGGTATGTAGCCGTGTTTTTCTAGTTTTAACATTGTATTGCTGAGTTATAAAAATAATAATGCTATCATGATTCGGATCGGCAGTGACCGCATTTTGTAATTAGTCACAAGGCCCTCTTTGCCTCAGAGGCCACGTTAAGCCGGTCCTCTCCATCCAGTTTGCGAATCTGCAGTCGTTAAGCCGCCGCGCCGCCCTGAACGTTGTTTAAACTAGTTGTATTCGGGGCCAGATGAATAAATGCATCCATCCATCTATCTTCTATATTGTCGCGTATATTCATAATTCGAATGGCATTGATGGGTTAGAAATGGAAGGCGGTTTTATATAACACAATATTTTACCCGACTACGGCGAAGCAAGGAAGGGTACCTAATGATTATTTTACGATCCCCTAAGAATTATCTGCTGCATGGCTGACAGAAATTCTCTTAGGCAATAAAAAATGACAGCTAGAAACCTTCCTTTGCCAATACGCAATTTTGCTTTTTTATAAGTATCGATAATGTGTCTGAGCATAACAAGTTTAGGTACACATATAACCTTATGGGTAATGGCACGGAGTTAAGGTATTGTTCTGTGGGTATTGGTATTACTTGCGAGTAATTACGACTTAAGTCTTGTCCTACAAAAATAAAGACATTCCCTAAAAAGCGTAGGTGCTCGAGTAAGAATGTTTACACTTGTTTCACGTCAGTACTGACCTCGGAACTATTTGTTAACTTGTTAATTTTTTATTAACATTAAATGAATTAAACTCAACATATTATGTGCAAAAATCAAAATCATATTCATACACAGAGACAGAGAGATGCAGAGACGACTAAGCCCGACATGCCCCGATAACGACATATCGACTTATTCACTTCTTCCAGATTCATAGTTCTCATCATACATTTGGCCGATTATGGGCATCCCCTCCATCCGTACCATCCACATTCGTTCGATAAATATCTTTCGTAACTCGTCTTTCAACCATCCTCTGCATGTGCCTAAATTATCTCAGCATACTTCTTTGCATTTTAGTCCCCAGGCGGCCCTCAGTCCCATACATTAATGACAACGTACACCACAGCTTATTCCTCGGGACACGATCATAGGCCTTTTCCAAGTTTACGAAGGCACAAAAGACTTTTTTGATTTGGCCTAATGTTTCTCCGACATGTAAAAGATTTGATCTTTTTGGTCTTCTAAACCGCGGCATTGTATATAACAGAAATTTGAGATAAAATCGTATATATAGAATTAATTAAAACTAATTCAAATACAAATACAGTCGAAAACTGAAAAAACATTGTGAATACTCAAAAAAGATGCTAATTAATCGAGTAACGGCTAAGCGCATCGGTACGTAATGAAAGGAGGTAATATGACGTAATAATATAGGTACTCTTTGCGACCGCCACAAGGACTGCGCGCTACTGGAGCAGCTGTCAAAGGATAAAAAACATAACGCCATGTTCATTTTTTAAAATTACAAATAAAATGTATGGGAAAATGAATTCTCTTCATAATTTCCTTGCTCGTGAACTTTTTCCATATTTACAGTTATTGTGCTATTCGGAAGGGAAACAAATAAAAAAAATCAAAGAACATTATAATCGGTTCGCCCGTTCTCGAGTTATAAATGGTGTAACTAACACAACTCTCTTTTATATATATACTAGTTTTTGCCCGTGGCTCCGCCCGCGTGAAGGAGTTTTCCCGGGATAAAAAGTAGCCTATGTGTTAATCCAGGACATAATCTACCCGTGTGCCAAATTTCATCGAAACTTGTCAGTAGTTTTTGCGTGAAAAGTTATTAAATTACTAATATCGCTATTAAAAAACAGGGGATGATGAAAGAAGGTAGAAAATTTAGGGTTGTACTACGTATTTTTTAATGCCACATCATAATCTTCGTGAAAAGAAAAGAACTCAGTATAACTTTTATAGAGCAGATTATGATAATATAATGATAAAGCTAAAAAGTGTTGATTGGAATAATAATTTAGATATATATGATAATGTAGATGAGATGGTTACAGCATTTTACAAAATTTTTAATTCGATAATTGAGACACATGTACCTAAACGTTCTCCACATAAATACCTATATCCCCCGTGGTTTACTAAACAATTAATAGACCGATTAAAAGAAAAAGAAAAAGTGCGCCAGAAATATAAATTATACGGCAATCCTCGCGATAAATCAGAATATAAGTTACTTCGTAGTAGGTGCCTGAAAATAAATAATAAATGCTTTAAAGAGTATGAATCTACAATCGAATCACTTATTCCAAAGAATACAAAAACCTTTTGGAAATATATCAAAGACAAGCAGATGGGTAACTCTACAATCCCCAACAAAATGCAACTAGACGACAAAATAGTAACTTCTGGGCCAGATATTGCCAATTTGTTTGCCACATATTTTTCTTCTGTATACAGTATTGATACACCAAATTATACACCACAACATTATTGTACTTGCCCAACCAGTTCACTGTCTAAACTACAGTTTACAGAAAAAGACGTCCATAAGAAAATTAAAAAGTTGTGCGATCAAAAAGGGCCTGGACCTGACAATATACCACCTTTGTTTATTAAACGTTGTGGAGCTGCGTTGTCATTACCCTTAGCTAAAATTTTTAACAGATCTCTTACCGAAGGAACTTTTCCTCGCGAATGGAAGGTAGCTAGAATAGTACCTGTTCACAAGAAAAATGACGTAGATGATGTCAAAAATTATCGACCTATCTCAATTTTATCTTGCATACCAAAGTTGTTCGAGTCCCTCTTACATCCAATAGTCTCTCAACATGTTGACATCGCAATTTCTGACTTTCAACATGGTTTCAGGCAGGGCCGCTCAGTTGATACAAATCTGGTATCTTACGTTACTTACCTTTCCCAGTGTATTGATAGGGGCCAACAAATTGACGCCATCTACACCGACTTCTCCAGTGCTTTTGATACTGTCAATCATACTATTTTACTCCGCAAACTGGAAATTGCTGGTATTAACGGTGACTTACATAGATGGTTTGCATCATATTTACAGAACAGGTCGCAATTAGTTAGAGTAAATGGTTTTGAGTCCAAAGTATTCTGTGCGACATCGGGCGTCCCGCAAGGTTCCCATCTTGGTCCGCTCCTGTTCTTGGTATTTATTAACGATATAACAGCTACCGTTCAACATAGCAAAATATCCATGTTTGCTGACGATTTAAAACTATTCAGAGTCATTAATACAGATGAGGACTCAGTACTTTTACAAAACGATATTGACAGTATCAATGATTGGTGTATGAATAATGGCATGCGCTTGAATGTAAAAAAATGTTCTCACATCAAGTATAGCAGAAAAAAAGCTGATTTACCTTCTAAATACATTCTCGGGACTGAAGTCCTAACGGAAGTTACTGAAGTTCGTGATCTAGGTGTAGTTCTGGATAGTAAACTACATTTCACGTGCCACATAGACGTGATTGTCAAAAAGGCGGCTCGCATGCTCGGCTTCATTAAACGTAACTCTCGAGGATTCAAGTCGCCTCGCACCAAAATTATTTTATATAATTCTTTGGTTCGGAGCCATTTAGAATTCGGAAGTGTTGTCTGGAACCCCTTATATACCAAGTATTCGCAACGAATTGAAAATCTACAGCGATCCTTTTCTCGTCATCTCGCCTTCGCATCACCCAGAATCTCACACAGGTGTCCTTACGAACAACGTATGACCCATTTTGAAATGGACAGTTTGTACAGTCGTCGAAAGCTTCTCGATATGTTATTCCTGTACAAGTTGATGAATAATAAAATTAAATGTAGTCAACTTCTTGAAAACATCAGTATATCTGTTCCATACAACAAACCCAGACGCCCAATTACTAGTATCTTTAAAACGCCCCCTTACAGAACAAATGTAGGCCTAAATGCTCCAATAACTAGAATGTGTGCTCTCTATAATAAAGTGGGCAGTAAAGTCGATATAGATATATTTAATGATTCTTTTAAAGTATTTAGAGGTAAGATGCTGGATTATCTCAATAATTAATTTGAACGTAATTAGATCTGGACCATACTCGCTAACTCTGTGGCCTTTCCTGTTGCCTATTTTTTACGTTTAGTGTTGTAACCAAATTATTTATAATACATACAATAATTACTCAATAATGTCAAAATTTAAGTACTTCATATTATCCTCTATCTTGTCAATATTATGTTTTAATTTTTTAATTTAAGTATGTTGTCTGTGGTGAATGCTGTGTACACCTATGAGTAGCACACATATCAGATGTTGTACCTTATTGTTTTACTGTTTTATAATGTTATAATATGTAGTGCTGTTGGTGTACCTTATAACAATAAATAAATAAATAATTTTTTTTTTTTTTGGATGGACCACCTTTATCACTTAGCGGGATGGAAAATAGATAACAAACTATTCTCAGACCTACCAAGTGTGAATATAAGATTTCATCAAAATCGGTTCAGCCGTTTCGGAGGAGTATTGTAACAAACACTGTGACACGAAATTTTTATATATATAGATAGATGATCCACGGATTAATTTACTCTAGAGTATTGTTATGACTAGCAACTTCTATTGCACATAAATTGAAACATTATAATGGTAACTGCGTATATAAACGTATATGCGTATTAAGATGAAACGAATCTCTCAAGACTCAAGGTGATAAGCGCGGAGCCAAAGTAAAGTTATTGTATAGTGTGGCGGAGCAGTGCCGTGCAGGGTTTTTGATTCGGAGTTTTTGCAGTGTTATTACTATCTTGCGGCTAACTGGACCCTACTATTACGCAAAACATACAATAAAAAATCTATATTATGATCTTGAACTTTGTCGTGACCACTGATCAGTAGATATTGTAGTTACTTGATATAGTATTATTAATACAATCAATTAATCCGTATTTATCAGATAATTGCACGTGCTTCCTTTGTGATGTTAGGTAACATCGATAATTGTAAACTAATTGTTATGTTAGTTCAAGGATTGGCACAACCAATGGAATCAAGTCGCAGTGAAATTTTAGATACATTGGTGAGATATTCTATGAGGTAAGGTGGAATTGGGTGCCGATTTGCTCAAGTATCGAGCGGTTATAACGGTAGACGGTAGTCACTAGAACATGCCAATTACCTACGTTACTATTAACGACCAAACTATATACTGGCCATGTCCATTTGCTAGTTTGAGCTTGGGGTCCTTTTGTCGCAACATTTCATGGTGTAAAATCGCCGCGAGCGACGAGTGTTCTCCTGCCCCAGACGGCCAGACGCTCGGCCCTTGTTTCTTGTTGTTCACAAAGCGGAGCTGCGATATTATTGTAAGAATTTTAAACATGCATGTGGGGTATATCCTTTTTATTAATTTCATTGAGGGTGTCTGAATCTTTGTTCTTCCCAGGGCTTCAAACTATCTCTATAATAATTTGCTCGCGGTTTCAACTAAGAATTTTTTTTTCGGGACAAAAATCCCGGTTTATATTTTCCCGGAATAAGAAGTAGCCTAGGTCCTCCTCTGGATCTCAAACTATCTCCATAGGTACTTATTTTCTTGCGGTTCTACTCACAGAAAACGATTTTTCGGGATAAAAGTCCCGATTTATATTTTCCCGGAATAAGAAGTAGCCTAGGTCCTCCTCTGGATCTCAAACTATCTCCATAGGTACTTATTTTCTTGCGGTTCTACTCACAGAAAACGATTCTTCGGGATAAAAGTCCCGTTTTATATTTTCCCGGGATAAAAAGTATCCTGTGCCGAGGAATAAGCTGTGGTCAACGTTGTCAGTAACGTATGGGACTAAGGGCCGCCTGGTGAGGGCATTGAAGTCTCTGTAATGAGAACTCCAAAGCCTGTATCACGGTAACGGGAGCAGAATAGAGATTCGCAATACTGTGCTGTTACCGACGCTTATGTATGGAAGTGAATGCTGGGTTGGTAGAAGAAGCACGAAAAACGAGTAAATGCGGTGGAAATGCACTCCTTACAGAGTATAATATGTAGAGTCACTATTTCTTATCGCATGGGAAAGTATGAAGTTACAAATTGAAGGATAATGTGATGACTAAAATTAAAAGAAGTATACTAAGATAATTTTGGCACTTAGAGTGGGTGGTTGGAAGACGAGTTAACAAAGGTATTTATCAAGCGAATGTGAATGGTAAGGATGGAGGGGATTCCCATAATCGGTGAAAATGTTTGATGAGAACTATGAATTACATTACATTCCAACCTCAACGCCGTCCACTACCATCTTGAGATGGCAAAACAGGCCTTACTCTTTTTGACCGAGACGCAGATAATATCTTCTCCAGCAGACTCCGCATACCTCTCCTACCCGGGTTACAAATTGGAATACTCCTTTGTGCCACGGGCTGGGGTTTGCGTGTTTGTTGAGGAAAATATCTGCTATCAACGCCTCCCTCATTTTGAAGGAAAGGACCTGTCCATTATTTGGTTGCGTGTTAGCTGTGTAGACCGTCCTCGCTTCTACGCATGCCTCTACAGGTCCCATAGCGGTATTATTTTGAATCTGACCGACTCATGGAGTACCTTCAAAGGGCTACAGATTCCATTCAAGAGCAGATCCCATCCGCAGAATTCGTGATACTCGGTAATTTTAATGCCCACCATGCCGAATGGCTCGGGTCACCAACCACCGTTTATGCAGGGAGATCTGCTCATGAATTCGCCTTGGCATATGGTCTGAAACAACTGGTTGCCGCGCCGACGCGAATCCCGGATGTGGGAGACCATACACCTTCCCTGTTGGACCTTCTGCTGACCTCACATCCGGACAGTTATCGGCTCGGGGCCTCTGGGATCATTTGACCACTGTCTGATAAGGAGTACGGTGCCACTCATGTGCCCGATTCGGCCGCAATTTGCAGGCTGTCGCCGTGTGTGGCACTATAGGTCAGCAGACTGGGATGGGATGCGATCATTCTTTGCGTCCTACCCTTGGGGGCGGGTTTGCTTCACGCCGGATGATCCTGACGCCACTGCTGACTCTGTTGCCGATGTGGTGCTTCAAGGAATGGAACTTTTTTATTCCTTCCTCTGTTGTGCCCGTTGGTGGCAGATCCCAGGCCTGGTTTAGTCGCTCCTGCAAAGTGGCAAATCGCCGTAAGTAGGCATGATATAAGACTTGGGCAGATGCGGTGGCAGCTCAGGATGTAAATTCCAGCGTTAGAAAAAAGGAGTATAACTTTGCCTCGAGGTCCTACAAAAGAGTTATTGCCAGGGCGAAATCGGATCAAATTGGCAGAATTGGCGAGAGACTGGTTCGTCTTCCGTCGGGAACATGTGCATTCTGGTCACTCGCCAAAGCTGCCATGGGAAATTTTTGTAGCCCTTCTTTCCCGCCTCTTCGTAGAGGGGATGCATCGTTGGCCCATGTCGCAAAAGAGAAGGCCGATCTTTTGGGCTCACTCTTTGCGTCTAACTCAACTCTGGATGACGGGGGATGCGAGCCGCCGACTATCCCGCGGTGCAACAGCACTATGCCGGAAATACGGTTTTCGCAACGGCTTGTGCGTAGAGCGCTTTTCTCCCTCGATATCCATAAATCGAGTGGGCCAGATAGTATCCCCCCTATTGTTTTGAAGGTGTGTGCTCCTGAATTGGCTCCAGTCTTAACGCGTCTTCTTCGGCACTCTTACTCCTCAGGCGTAGTCCCGATTTCTTGGAAGACAGCTTTAGTGCATCCAATTCCTAAAAAGGGCGACCGCTCAGATCCGTCCAACTACAGGCCCATGGCCATTATCTCCTTGGTCTCGAAAACAATGGAATCCATTGTCAACTGCCAGCTCCTTAGGTACCTAGAGGACCATCAGCTATTAAGCGACAGCCAATACGGTTTCCGTAGGGGTCGCTCGGCCGGTGATCTTCTTGTGTACCTAACGCATAGATGGGCGAAGGCGATCGATAGTAGGGGGGAGGCGCTGGCCGTTAGTTTGGATTTAGCGAAGGCCTTTGATCGAGTTTGGCACAAAGCGCTTTTTGCGAAGCTTCCCTCCTATGGGCTTCCCGAGAAATTGTGCAAATGGGTAGCCAGCTTTCTAGCGGACCGGAGCATCAAAGTCGCTGTCGACGGTGCATGCTCGGATCTCAAGTCCGTGATAGAGGTCGCAATACCGGACCACTTTTTCAATACCGGTATTTCCGGTACTGACCTCAGATGAATCCCGGTATACCGGTATTTTCGGTATTTCCGGGATTGGAAGAAATTTTAGGTACTATACATTTTAATTAGTAATTAAATAGCGACAAGCTTGTTTAAAACGTATTCAGGAAAGAACGCATGGTTAGACTGGTTCCCGGTAACCCTTGCCGAGGTTTATACGCTGAAATTGTGCAGTCCATGGCCTTATACGGTTGTCCCGTCTGGGTCGACTCCCTAACTGCTCGATGCGATGCTCTTCTGCGTAAGACGTAGTGTTTGGTAGCGCAGCGACTCATCAGTGATTATCGCACAGTCTCCCACGAGGCGGTCTGTGTCTTTGCCGGTACTCTGCCATGAGAATTGGATGCCAAACATCTCTCGTTAGTATTCTTCTGCCGTGAAGAAGCATTCCGTCTCGAGCGGAGACTGGCTGCGAGGGAGGTTTCAGCCCAATTGGTTTCCATCGGCAGTAACTGCGTGGAGGAGTGGCATATCAGGATGGAGAGTACGAGTACAGGCTTAAGGACTGTCGCGACAGTCCGAGTTGCAATCTGTCTTCTTAAGCTGGCTTGACGGGCGTCACGGTACATCGACATTTCGACACAGATGCTGACGGGCCACGGCGGCTCGATCCTGTGGTGGGTCAGAAAGGAAGAGTCCGCCGTATGCTATCATTGTGGTAGTGGTCGCGAGGTCCAACACACTTTCGAGGAGTGCCCAGCATGGGATCTATAACGCAGCGCTCTTAGAACAAATGCTGCCGGCCGTGGTGTTTGCCATGGTCGGCCGCTGGAAGTCATGCCGAGCGATAGCATTCTTCATTTTTTTTGTTTTCGCAAAGAAAGTGACTTATTACTACCGCCCCGCCTTCAAGGAGGGCGACTGAGCGGCTATGTTGGGTTCACCGGGCCTTATGACCTGACGTTGAGCCGCCCGGAGAGATGGAACCATCGGGCGACCGCCAGACCGAGTCCCTAACCTATATACAACTCACGGCATACCAACCAAAACTCCGTGGTGGCCATCTTCAGCGCATTAGGGAAGGCTGCGGGCTTCCTCTGACGGAAGTGTCTAAGTTGTCATCCGCAACCGCCCCTACGCGGTGCCGCCTAGTGCGGCTGCCACGCTGCCGTCCATCACAGGGATCGCAACAATGTGCTAAAAAACACAAAACTAAAGACGGACAGCCTTCTGCCGCCCGCCTGCGACCCCCGGTGGCCTCTATCAGTCGCCTTTTACGATAGGCAGGGGATACCGTGGTGGAATTCTCCAAATGTCCCCAACCCACAATCCAATCTCTGCGAGTGCGTTATCTCACAGAAGGAAGCGATGTGCACAGCTTGGCGTATTCAACGCTGCCGCACGCGTATTGGCAGGAACTATCACGCCCAGCTAAGCATGGCAGTTTCTATGTGGCTTCTCTCATACATGGGCATAGTAATTGGCACGGCAAGACAACGCGACGTGAATGCTACGTCCAGCTCCGCTCCCTGTGTGGTGAAGCATTTAGAAAAGGCTATGAGACGATGACAAGGAGTGAACTGTGGTCAGCTTAACTCATTTTTGAGATAACCGGTAACCTGAATCGAAGACTGGATTCTGGATAATGGATTGTTATTTTGGGACAAAGGACAAGAAAATAAACCAAAATTAAGGTGTTTAAAAGGGACCAAAGTATGACAGAGTGCAATGTTATGATAGGTTACGGGAAGTAAGAGATTTATGGTATAATATGAAAGTGACATTGATTGACAAGTGAGTGCAGGTTAATGGGGCATTACACACCTTTATGGACAGTCGGAAGGTGACCAAAAATGTACTAGTGACAGATAGATTTATTGTCGATTCTTGTATGTGGGAGAAGAAGCATAAAAGTTAAAGTTCTGCAAATAAGAGTGTTAAGAGGCATGTGTGTGTGATGGAGTGCGGAATAGGTACTGTAGTGTCTGTATGCAGTCAAAGGGGATGTAATGACTAAAATAAAAAACAAGTGTGTTGTCGTGTTTTGGTAAGTTGGAGAGAATGGATGATGGAAGGCTGACGAATTAGATAGTACTTATGTAATGCGAGTATGGATAGTACCCTAAAGTGGCAAGAATACATGAGGAGATTCATAAATATAGATGAAAACAAAGAAATCTGCCAGAATCGTGCAAAGTAGCAATCCTTAGTCTCTGCCTAACGCATTCAGAGGCAATATTATGTATGTATATATGTATTCATAGTTTAATTTAACAAATTCCGAAAATACCGAAAATCCCGGTTGTTGTAAAATCAATACCGGTATTTAAAAGTCCTTTTTTTGGTCCGGTATCCCGGTATTTTCGGGATCCGGGATCCCGGTTTGCGACCCCTAATAAAAATAGCTCCAATTTATGCATTGCTAATCAACTTTCTTAAGGGCACTTCTAAGTCGTCGAATGAAATTACTCGTATGATTGAGGACTATTTAGTTCGTTCCATAAAATGATGAACCCTAAACCAAGATATATTAAAATGGGACCATTGCGAGACTCTTATTTACTAAATAAAGAAGGAATCAAGGAAATAGACTCACAATTTTCAAAGAAATCAGTGTACATACATTAAAAAAATATACAAACACACGAATTGAGAACCTCCTCCTTTTTTGGAAGTCGGTTAAAAATATCATCATCATCATCATCATCATCAGCCCGTTGCAGTCCACTGCTGAACATAGGCCTCTACCAAGGTACGCCACAGAGCCCGGTCTGCTGCTTTATGCATCCAGTCGCTGCCGGCCCTCTTGTGCAAGTCGTCCCGCCATCTCGCCATAGGGTCCCACGCTACGTTTGCCAAGACAAATATAGTTGATTGTTATTTTAAATATTCCAGACTAATACTATGTATGAATTAATTTAGTGTTAGTTAATTGTAGTGGTTGAATTAATACCTACGATGTTGTTCCGTCCGCCACGTGCGTAGATTGAAACTGATTGAAGCGCCATTACGTAACTGAATTATGCTCGTGCCTCATGCTTCGTATGCAAAGGTCGGTTTTCCGTTATAATCTATATTGGCGCTGCCATAAATTAGTAACTTCATACGTGGCGCAATTTCCTCCATGTCTCAACCCCTATCCGCCTCACTGATGTTCATTCACCATTTAATTACCTTTTCCATCGTAGCTGCTAATACGTTTTACAGGTACATTCTCTCGTCATTTTCTACACTAAGCATCATAATATTCCACTTTAGGAGACTTATGATGTTCATTTTAATTACTATGCCGGAGTTATCTCTTCTATGCAGGATGCTGGATTATTAGATTTTTATATGACTCATTCCCCTGCAGGAATATTTGCACTTTAATTGGAATCACTTACTGGTTCTTCAATGCTTTTGTGTTATATTGGATTGGCATTAATAATACAGCTATATTCAAAATTACAGGAATTATAAAGACGCCTCAAGCGGGTGTGGGTTACCTACACTTACACAGTAAAAGAGATAAACTTATTTTTCATCGAAACGCGGCATTATTTATTAAATGTTCAGGGGTTTTGAGGGAATTAACTGGAAATTTTAATATGAAATATACCTGGAAATTCACCTTTATGTCAAATATTATGCAGTATTTCGCCTTTTGTATTTAATTTTGCTTTTGCACAGTAAAAGAGATAAACTTATTTTTCTTCGAAACATGGCATTGTTTATTTAATGTTCAGGGGTTTTGAAGGAATTAACTGAAAATTGAAATATGAAATATACCTGGAAATTCACCTTTATTTCAAATACTATGTTGTATTTCGCCTTTCGTATTTAATTTTGCTTTTACACAGAAAAGAGATAAACTTATTTTTCTTCGAAACGCGGCATTATTTATTAATTGTTCAGGGGTTTTGAGGGAATTAACTGAAAATTGAAATATGAAATATATCTAGAAATTCACCTTTATTCCAAATACTATGTTGTATTTCGCCTTTCGTATTTAATTTTGCTTTTACACAGAAAAGAGATAAACTTATTTTTCTTCGAAACGCGGCATTATTTATTAAATGTTCAGGGGTTTTGAGGGAATTAACTGGAAATTTAAATATAAATTTTATACCTGGAAATTCACCTTTATGTCAAATATTATATAGTATTTCGCCTTTTGTATTTAATTTTGGTTTTACACAGTAAAAGAGATAAACTTATTTTTCTTCGACACGCGGCAATATTTATTTAATGTTCAGGGGTTTTGAGGGAATTAACTGGAAATTTAAATATGAAATACACCTGGAAATTCACCTTTATTTAAAATTTTATGTAGTTTTTCGCCTTTTGTATTTAATTTTGCGTTTACACAGTAAAAGAGATAAACTTATTTTTTTTCGAAACGCGGCATTATTTATTTAATGTTCAGGGGTTTTGAGGGAATTAACTGGAAATTCACCTTTATTTCAAATATTATGTAGTATTTCGCCTTTTGTATTTAATTTTGAAAATAAACTCGGGTCCGTCCATATTTACGAAACTATTACGATAAAAAAAAAACATGATAAAAAAACTTGTCATGTAGGCTTACAATAATCACTTATGACAAGACATGACAAGGTAGAGAATAACAAAGCAAAGATACATATACCAATAGGTATTCCTTTGGCTTCCGCTTTCTACCAATCTGTCGTTGAAGGCGAAATGCATTTTTTTATTAATATTATTATATCTGCAGAGGTCTCTTAGCAATTATGCCATGACATAATAGTTTCATGATTTAATATAATATTGTGTTAATATATTGGCATATCCATTTATTTCTCGCCCACAAACCTCTGCCAAATTCCGAAATAATCTAGTATGAAAATAATCTCGTCGCTTCTATAGGTTACGCGATAACTGGATACTCGTAACGACGGCGCATACTATTACATTTTATATATGCAAATTCATTTTCCTAATTGTTTGTAGGTACGAGAACTTTCGAGATCGGAGAGCTCGCATTCTATCTTGGGTAACTTAAATAAGTAAAAGTAATTCGTCGGCATTAGCATACTAAGTTTTGTATTCTATGTAAGATTACTGGCATTTTGATAATTTTTGCATTTATGTACAAATTACAGCTACGGTGACCGCACTGCATTTCACAGCGGTGCGACAGCAAATTACACTTGTATATAAACAGGCCTTTTGTTTTGCTTTGTTAACAGGAATTGGTCGATATAATGTTGAAGCGGATGGATGCCGATTTAGATGGTGTAATTAATTTCAACGATTTCCATGAATCAGTTGTAAAGACTCCTTCCTTACTGGAGAGTTTGGGATATTGCCTGCCTGAGAGACCTGCCGTGTATTCATTCCTCGCCACCTGGTGCCCAACGTGGGGGAAAATGTGACCCAAAACTCAGATCTAGTCTACCTACTGAAATTAGAAAGTTTGCAAGCTCTAATATCCAATAATTAAACATTATCATAACATATTGCATATATCTTTGTAATGTAGTTACCTGCTTTGATTTTAATCTGTTGTAGTAAAATTTAGTGGAGAGAGTGGATATGTCGAGACACGTATTCGCATACGAATGCTTGCCTGTAGTCTAAACAGTTCAAAAGTAGCGAGTGTCGCTTAATTGCTACGAGTTTTTATCATAATGTAAACAAACACAGGAGAGAAGCTCATGGAGAGTTCTCGCATACGACAATCGCTTACGATTTTCCGCCGATCGCATTTTATATATCCAGCTGCTTTTTACTGATATTGATGTTCTAAGTGACATTAATAACTATGTGTGTCATGGTTATTTATTAGTTTTATCTGATTGTATAAAAATATTTTTGCTTTTACATGAGAAAACTTACGATGTGCACGTTCCCTATAGGCTATAGCAATAGCTAAAAAGTCAAATCTTAAAACTTGCCTACATACTTTCAGGCTTAAGACCGACCTACACACCAATTTTGAAATATTTAAAATAGTGTAAGCTAATGTGTTTGATCTCTTATTAGCACAGCTCGCTATAATTTCTACCTGTGATTTAATATCATTCGCCAGTAGTTAGTTATCAAAAATAGACAGTTTTTAGAATCACGAAAGCCTATTCGCTTATAGCTAGTTATCAAAATAGACAGTTTTCAGAATCATGAAAGTCTATTCGCTAATAGCTAATTATCAAAATAGACAGATTTCAGAATCATGAAAGCCTATTCGCCAATAGTAGTAAGGGATTCACCGATACTGGAGCAGGTTCGACGGCCGGTCCGCGGCGCTCCGGCGGCTGGTCGCCGACGTTTTCGATTGCTCCAGATTCGGCCCGCGGCGCCCGCGAATTAATCCGCGGATTACTTTAATACCTACCGCGGATTAATTTGATACCTACCGCGGATTAATTAGATACCTACCGCGGATTAACTTGATACCTACCGCGGATTAACTTGATACCTACCGCGGATTAATTTGATATCGACCGCGGATTATTTTGATAACACCCGCGAATAAAATTTATATCGTCCGCGGAATCCATTTCATATCACCCGCGAGGTAGGTATGAACCACGAATTTGTTCATGGTCTACGGTTCCCTTAAGCTTGTAAATTTTCCCTGTTCGTTGTGCTTTTAACTTTCTACTTTCTATCGGCGATCCTTTTTTTATTTGAAGGATGCAAAGGTCTTTGTCGCGTATTTCTATTAACTCGTGTTTCTACACAAAAGCCGTTTAAAATTACTTAATAGTTACCCTTTACGCATTACGAGCATTGTTTATGATAGATAAAGCAACATTTTCCCTGTTTCGTTGTGTTATTGACTTTCTACTTTCTATCGGCGACCCTTTTTTATTTGAAGGATGCAAAGGTCTTTGTCTCGTATTTCTATTAACTCGTGTTTCTACTTAAAAGCCGTTTAAAATTACTTAATAGTCGCCCTTTACGCATTACGGGCATTGTTTATTATAGATAAAGCAATCGTTACAATACACCATACCTTTCTCAAATTCTAGGTAAAACCCTTTGGGTCTTCTCATTGTCATAATAATTACGGTTCCCATTATTCACATTACCTGATATTACGTATTCAACGGAACATTTAAGGTGAAAGTCGAAACATGTTGGATCTTGTCTGCAAGGAAACAATACTCCCTCTCCATATAAAAGACCGACTCAAAATCACATGGTATCGTATTCCACTCTGTGCTCTGCTCGAAGTGTGATCTCCAGTTGTTTGTAACAGTGAAGTGATAGTAAAATTGTGAAATAGTTAAATAGTGAAAGTGATATAAAAATGAATGTAAGTACCTTTATATACTTTGATCTAAAAGTGTTGTAACCAGATGTTTCATTAATTGTTTATGCCATGTGTTGTCCACCAGGTTAATACATTTTAGCTATCTTTGATGTCTTATTAATTTATCATTATTACTAATGTGTACATGTATACTTCGCATACCTATAAGTATTTATCATACAGTACTTACTTAACCGATAGTTAAAACAGTTTTATTTTATTTTGTTACAGTTTTCTGAAAATACTTTCAAAAATTATTATTATGCTGAAGAAATCGACGAACCTAGTGATGAAGAAGGTACACTCGCCTTTAAAGTAAAAAAAGCGATAGCAGCCAATAAAAGATCGGTGGAAAGCAACAACATTGATGAGTTCTTTGAAAAACCCAAAAAAAAGAAGACAACTACAAAAAAGTCATCCAGTGTTGGTCGATCGACGAGCGGTGGTATTTCATACATCCGATCAAACAGCGATGACAGTAGTTCTGCATCACATCTCATAAAAGTTGAGGTGTATGATGTGAATAAAATAAAAAACATCGCACCGACGGAACATTGGAAACACGCTGATGTGCGAGTTAAATATTACGCGGAAAACGACAGTGATAAGAACTTGCAAAGTATCAAGGACACTATATACAATATCACTAAACAGTTGGCTAGTAAGGACGATTGTGTGAAATATTTTATAGATACCGACAAATGATAAAAGTGCCAGTGCGTTACAATGTTTTATAACTGTCAAACTATTATTTTAATAACTATACTTAAGTATCTATCTGTTTTATTTTAATTTACATTGTATTGTATTTAAACTTTGTACTCTTTTAAGTTACATACTTAATAGATTAATTTGTTTTTGATTTTAGAACTCTTGTGTTATTGCTAAGTATTAATGTAAATAGTTATAAGTCTTTTTAGTGTCTTTTCATGCTCATGCTTACGATTGTAAAGTTATTGGGAACATTCATAAATTGTTTGGAAGAATTATAACTATTGTATGGGGTTATTAATCTTCAATAAAGAAACATCATTCATTCATTTTCATATTTCATTTATTCACCTCAAAACATGATTTAAATAAACCATTTAAAAACACATCATTGCATATTGTATTATCACTAAATAATACTTGAAAATCTTTGAGACTCTTACCATAGTATTTATAATACAGATACATTAAACAGTACTCTCCACAAACTATAGTAAAGTCATTTTGAATTCGACTTGTATTGTAATTCCACATTCTAGAATTTCTCGCTAAAAACATTCGGTGGTATCCTTGAGGTGGTCGACCGTATGAATCAAAGTACTGTCCAAAACCATTCTTATCTATGTGTATGGCGACCCAGTGAGAACCTGGTTTGTTATCGGGGTCTAAGTTGCTAACTACGTATGTAGGAGTTACCACATATATTGGCAGACGATTGGCTGCATATACATTATATTCAATACATGGATCAATTTTCTTTAAGTAGTTCTGTATTTCTATTGTATTCATTTTTATTCACCGTATTGCTGCAGAATCTTATCAGGTCGAATGATAAAATGGTAATGTCATATATAAGGTTAACAAGACACTATTATGGCACTTATCAGGCAAGTTGACTCTTGGTGTGGGGTTGCATGGATTATAGTATACAAAGAACTTAAAGTTTTGTAAATTCATTTTATTGGTAACTTAAATCTAACAAACAGATCTCTATTAAAATTATTCACGCTTAATCTAATCTTAAATAGTTAATTTTGTGTTCTTAACTACTATAATCTACTGAAATATTGCGGTTTTTATCTATTTCAATAACATTATCAAACTCCGCATAAACAACGCAATTAATAGTTTGTGATAAAGCTGTTTCAAAACGCACTTCTAATCTCACACTACCATGCTTTACAAGATTCCAATGACTTGCAGAGTTTGCTGATAAATCAGGTGTCAAATCAAACGCTAACATACAATACCCTTCAGCGTATTGTTCTCGGGATATCCCATTACCTTCATTGAGAAAGTGTATACCTGTTCCCGAAAACAATGTATGATATACTGAAGTAAAAATTTTGTTCTCAAATGAGGGTTGTAAAGCCTTTGATGGTATTTGTTGGCCGTCTATATATAAACTAAATGTATTAATGTCATAATTTTGAAAGTTAAATGGGTTCTTGGTGAGGTTTCCATTGAAAGCAGCGTTATTTACAAATCCCACTATACACCTTTTAGGTAATTGCCCTAAGAAAATGTTATCTAGAGTTTTTCCTGGAACACCTGATGGTATTGTTAAAACTTTAACTTCAGCTCGAGTAATGGGGTATTTAGCTGTGGTAGAAGCTAAGACCTTTTGATGAGCAAGTAAAACACTGGGATTGATTCGTGCTCTACGAATAATCAAAGATGCATCCGTAATAGATACCTTTAATTTAAGGTCACCTGTAGAGGCCATGAGATTGAAATTTTCCCTAGAACGAACTAACTTAACACATATATCAACACCATTGATTAAAAATTTTTCTTGATTAAATAAATCACCATGTAAGTGACCAATCATTTCCATTTCTTTACTTTCACTGGCTAATTCTTGCCTCTTAGTAAATCCTTTATTAGTATCATCGGCGGAATCCATTTTTCCAGCTGTATCTTCATACCATAAACCACAGGTGAGGTGAGACTTTTTTGCTGCAGGAGCATAGTTCAATAAGTTTTCTATATACGCACGATAAGCATATGTGTTATTGGGTGGTGATACAAGTTTTTGATTTAAGTAGACATCAAGTTGGCTGAAAAGTGTGTGCAACCAATTATTCACCGGAGCAACGACTGTAGATGCGGTTAGTTTGGTGTTATCTTGATTTACTATTTTCGCTTTCAAGTGAAGTAACGTATGAGATAAATCTATGTAGTCATCTCCTGCTCCAGGAATTTGAAATTCTATAGGACCATCATCGGCAAGCAGTTCGTACCAGTCTGTTATCTACGGCAGACGTGTCATTTTATTCGCCGAGTGCTACCTATGTCCGAACACTATTGTGAATAGCTGCGGGATACTACCCGTACTCAAGAATTGTGCATTCTAGCGGCGCAAGTGATAATGTGCCTTATTCAGTATGGAGGAAGATATAATTCAGGATGAAGATGTGATTAACAATATTTTAATCGAAAAAAATAACAATATTGAGACAACGGTTTCTCCACATGTGAGTATCATACCATATGAGGAAATGACGTCTGTTGAAGTTAGCTCTGAACCTGTTCGCAATAAAAGACCTCGAGAAATAGATGAAGAAGAAAGGTGGGTAACTGTTGGAAGAAATGGAAAGAGAACAGGACAAAAAGTTGATTTATACATTAATAGCTCCGAAAAATTACCTAAGCAGTTTGCGCTTGCGAAATTGTTAAAATCAAACAATATAGGCAATATCTGTCGCGTAAAATACGTAAATCCTTATAAGGTTTTTATACAATGTGAGAACAATGACAGTGCCGAGGAATTAATTAACTGCAAGTCTTTACGAGATTTAGGATGGAGGTGTCAAAGACCATTAGAAGTTTCTATTTCTTATGGTGTTATAAAGGATGTGGAATTAGATTTGTCGGAAAAAGAAATGACAGAAATTATTTCAAGTGATTATGAACTGATAGCGGTGAAACGTTTGAAACGCAGAAATAAAGATGGTTCCGGATGGGAGGAAAGCGAGGCAGTACGTTTGGGCTTCAAAGGCACCTCTTTGCCAGCATGGGTATATATATATGGTATGAAAATCAATGTAAATCCATACGTGTTTCCAGTTACTCAGTGTTCGAGGTGCTGGAAATATGGGCATTCTTTGCGTGTTTGCCCTAAAAAAAAGAGTACCTGCCCCAAATGTGGAAAGGGCCACACCAATTGTGAAACAATCTCTTATAAATGTGTCAACTGCAATGGGAATCATTTATCATTAGATAGGTCTTGTCCGGTGTTCAAGAAAGAGAAGCGGCTTAGAGAACTTATGGCAGATTTCAACTGCTCGTATAGGAAAGCCTTACAAATATATGTGCCACAAGAACCGCTGGAACCTTATACAGAACGGTCAGCTTCTGATTTTCCCCCAATTTCAGGCGAGAAATCAGAATTGGTGTTTGAGCATGTAGCTACACAAAATAAGACCTCTTATGCAGGCGTGACTAAGGAGACACAGTGTCATAACGACTCTTTTTCAGTACCACAATCTATCCAAAATTCTGCGATGAATGTCCCTCATACTTCGCGTGAACGACTTCGCAAAAAGAAAAAAAATAAGAGAAATAGTAATCTAAACGATGCATTAAATTTGAGTGAATCATCTGACGCGGAAGCAGTCATGAGAGATATAGAAAATGAGTCAGAAAATGAGATTCTTCAACAAGCAGAGAGAAAAGAGAGAAGAGAGAAGCGTAGAACTACTTTGAATTTCAGACAGTTGCTCTCGAAACTGTATTCAGTATTTTCTAATTCACAGGAAGACTTAAAAGAAAAAATAACTCTAGGAGTGTCGTTATTTATTGAGTGGTTATTATCAACTGTGGGTCAATACATTTGGGATCTGCCTTTTAAAAGTATGTTCGGTTCATAATGGGTTTCAACTGTAAAATTAACAGTCTCCAGTGGAATTCACAGAGTATAAAAACCAAGCAAGTAGAATTTGACCAGCTGCTTAATAGCGAAAAAATTCACATAGCTACTGTATGCGAGACATGGCTTAATAATGAAATTAATTTTAAAATTAGTGGATATAATGTCTTCCGCCAGGATCGACAAGATTCTTATGGTGGTGTCGCTATAATTACACATAAATCTATGAAAAGTCAGTTAGTGCCGCTACGACTTTCTAATAGCGGAATTGAAGTTATTTGTGTAAGAATTTTTAACTGTAAATATATTGACCATGTAATATCAATATATTGTCCTCCAAACATACGAACTTCACTGAGTGATTGGAATGAACTTTTTACTTTTAAAACCAGTAAAACATTGATTCTTGGTGATTTTAACGGACATTATCCAACTTGGTCTTATAAGAGTGATATGAGAGGTTACAATATATATGATTCCATGATAGACAACAATTTTGTGTCGTTAAATGATGGTCAACCTACACGTATAAAATTTGTAAACGGATCTGTTCAGAAGTCCTCGCCTGACATCTCTGTAGCATCTTCAGATATAGCACTGCATTTCAATTGGAAGGTTACTAATGAATCATTAGGCAGCGACCACTTGATGATCAAGCTGAACATTTCATTTAATATTCATAATCCTAAGGTAATTCACAAAAGAAATTATAAAAAAGCTAATTGGGGCGAATATCGTAAATACATTGAAAATAAATTAACAGATTTTAAAATAATTGAGAATGATTTGCAATTAAGTTATGATTTGTTTCTAAGTACAATTATTGAATCCGCGGACGCCCACATTCCTTATTATAAAATTTGTCAAGAACCCTCTCAGCGATTTATACCCAAACCATACTGGAACACCAACTTATCTAAAGTTGTTGCAGAAAGGCGACTAGCTCTTAAATTGTTCAGGAAAAACCCCACGCCTGATAATTTGGATACCTTACAAAGTAAAATAAAAAATTCGCAACTATTAATAAGAAAAGCTAAAAGTGAATCTATGACTAAGTTCTGTACATCGATTGATATGACTACTAGTGTTAATGACATGTGGCGTAAGATGAAGTGGTTGAAAGGCTATGGGATGCAAAATAGATATGTAGACCAAACTTTGGCTAGCAAACTTTTACATAGTTTATCCCCAGACTTTGCTTGTCCAATCTTGCCAATGTTTTCATCATATAACATAATAATTGAATCTCCTTTTACTTTATGTGAACTGAAAAGATGTATTAAACCTAAGGATACATCACCGGGTATTGACAATATATCTTTTTCAATGATTAATCATTTACCAGATAATGCATATGATATATTACTTAAAATATATAACTTATTTTACAATCTTAGTTTTGTACCTACTCAGTGGCGAGAAATTCGCATTGTACCTATCCCAAAGCCAGGTCGTGATACCTCTTCCATAACATCTTTACGCCCAATATCTTTGATGTCTTGCTTGTGTAAAATTTTACATGCCATGTTGGCAAACAGGCTGGAGTGGTTTATTGAAAGGGGAAATTTATTTCACGAAGAGAACACGGGGTTTAGAAAGACTAGGTCTTGCCTTGATAATCTTAGTAATTTGATAACTAGAATACAATTAGGATTTTTAAAAAACCAAATTACACTTGGTTGTTTTGTAGATATAGAAAATGCATATAATAATATAGATATTTCAATTTTATTAAAAAACTTAGATCAATTAGGCGTTGGTTCAAAGATGTGTAATTACTTGTGGTCATTTTTAAAAGAAAGGTTGTTAAGTATACAGGTAGATAACGATATACTGGCTAGAACTACATGCCGTGGTATTGCCCAAGGTGATCCTATTTCCCCGCTGTTATTCAATATTGCTACGATCCACATATGTAAACATCTATCGAATATAGTGATTTCTCAGTATGCTGATGATTATGTCCTATACGTAACAAGTAAAAATGTTAACGATGCATCTAAAGAACTGCAGTCAGCGCTAGAGAGATTAAATATTATGTTTATGAATTTAGGCTTAGAAATATCCACGTCTAAAACTAAAGTCTGTATTTTTAAGAAAGGTGTAAACAGACAACCAATAACGCTCAGTTTGAATAATTCTCTCCTAGAGGTAGTCAGTGCTGTGAAGTATTTGGGAATGTGGCTGGATCGTTCTTTAAAGTGGAATAAACATATCACTGAAATATTGTATCAGATTTCCAGATATTTAAATGTATTTAAAGTTTTATCGGGCTCTACTTGGGGTATACATCCTAAGCATCTAAGAACACTATACATTGCTATTATAAGGAGCAGACTTGATTATGGAAGTTTTTTTTACAATAGTAGTTGCCAAAAATATATAAATAAATTAGATAGAAGACAAAACCAAGCACTAAGAATAATCGGAGGTTTTGTAAAAACAACTCCAGTACATGCAATGGAGAGTGAACTATGTCTACCACCATTGCATGTACGAAGAAATTATTTAGGTGGAAAATTTTTATTAAAATGCAAATCAAAACAAAATAATATTACGACTAAATTACTTAATGAATTATTACAGTTTAAAGATGATAGATACTGGCCAAATAAAAGAAAACCAATGCTGATGCATATATATGAAACTCTAGAGGATATAAGTGTTCACTCCAGTCCACAAATAGAAATGTTTGCAATGAATACTTGGATTAGTAATATCGATTTAAGTAATATAGTTAACGTCAGTATTCCTAATATTACAAAAGCGAAACGATATTACAATAACTATAACTTGAAAGTAACTTGTCTAGATTTTCTTAACCGAATATATGGGAATTTCTATAAAATATTTACTGATGGATCTAAAGATGGAAATGGTACAGGTTCGGCATTCTTTGATCCGCAACTTAATCTCGGTGTAAAATTCAAAATTGATAGTAATGTAATAAGCATTATGGAAGCGGAGCTTAGCGCTATCTGTGAGGCCCTTTCTTACGCTGAATCATTAAAAGAGGACAGTATCGTCATATTCACGGATTCCAGAAGCGCGCTCCAACACTTGGCTCGGTGCACCTCGGGCATCCGAGGCACACCGATAGCCTACACTACATTGAACAGTATTTGTAAATTGTCATCCACCTCTAGATCCATCAGATTGCAGTGGATTCCGTCACACTGCGGTATAGAATATAATGATTTAGTAGATAACCTGGCTAAACAAGCTATTACTGACGGGATCCAATATAATATATTACCGTATTATTCAAATTACATGTATTTAATAAAAAAGCGTTGTTATGAGTTATGGAAAGAGTATTTTGATTCTCGCTCTAGAGAAAAGGGCATTTGGTATAAAACGATCCAGCCACATCCCTATAAAATTCCATGGATTAATCATCTGAACCTATCGAGAAAAGCAGCAGTAGTAATAATGAGGCTCCGTACTGGTCACATACCATCACGAAAATTTTTATACCTTATGAAAAAAGTCGATTCACCAAACTGTGGACAATGCGATGTACCCGAGGACATATTACATATATTGATGGAATGCGTCCGAAACTCAGCCTTTCGCAGAGATATGTGCAATCACATACTAAAAGAGTACTCTGATTGTAATATTATTCTAGCTGACCCTCTTTCAGAAGATGCAAAATTGTTA
The DNA here is from genome assembly GCA_947568825.1 of Sphinx pinastri. Taxonomy (NCBI): domain Eukaryota; kingdom Metazoa; phylum Arthropoda; class Insecta; order Lepidoptera; family Sphingidae; genus Sphinx; species Sphinx pinastri. Next base: position 14,133,112 of record OX387614.1, on the reverse strand, counting down.
GTCAAACTATACAACTTATGTTTCACCTCATATCAGTCTAATGAGAATAATTAAGTAATTTTTGATTGTTAATTTAGTAAAATTGTATAGAAGTTAAATATTGTAAATTTTTATCTACCAGAGCGACATAATCAAATTCTGATTTAGCTCTGAAATAAATAGAAAAAAAAAAAAAAAAAAAAAATCATCGGCAAGAGACGAAATTGGTTTATAATGGATCCAAATTCCACTTTCAATGCTAGTTTGAGTTGATGGCAATGCAAACAAATCCAATTCGGACTTAATACATTCACAGGAATGACTGTGTAAAAAAGACATTGTGATTAATTGTTAGAAAATATATCTTTGATTTGTTTTGGAGTAATTTTTGATTTTTTTAGAGCTTTCACTTTCGCGGTCAACGACGGACTGACTCCGGGTAGACGTTTTCGTTTTGTTATATATCCAGATCCAGACATATTGATTTTATCTATTTTTTCATCGGCCTTGCGTTTCAAGTTGGAACCAACTTCTTTAAGACGTGCTTTTATTGAATCTTCCATTGGTCGCGCACTAACCATATCTGTCAATAGGCCAACACCAGCACTCAATGCCTCTTTACCAACAGCTCGAACACCACTAGATAGTAATGGTAAAACTGACCGAAACAATCCCCCAAGAAAACTACCAATTCCATGTCCTTTTTGATAAGGCGCCCCTTTGTATACCACCCCTATACCTGAACCAGCCTGATGAGAATAATAGCGTTGATAGGGACATATCATGTTGGAGCGTTCAAAATGCATTATAATTTTTTAAAATGTAGTTTAACACACACCGTTCCAAACTGAAATGGTATCTTTTGTCCGGTGCTTGACCTTATATCTATTTCGATGGTATCGAATTCTCTTCGCATTACCGATAAGTAATGTGGAGGTGAAAATACATGCATTTTATTGGCACCATAGATGTATTTTGAAGGATCTAATGGTATTACTCTTAGAAGAGGTGTCATTACATCACCTACAATTTGAGGTTCAACTATATCACAGTAAACGAATAGTTGAGAAGGCAACCCTAAATGTAAATTAGCTGGACATTTAGCTAAATTCTTTTCAACAAGGTTTCTGTTTGGTTCAAATCCCAACTGTAAGCCTAGTTTAGGAGATAATGTTACAGATTTTATTGATTCGTCTAACACAGAAACAGAAACAAATTTGGATATATTGTCGTAGCGGAATTTGATTTTTTCTCTGATATTATTTAATGCTGATAAAATATGATTAATATTATCATAGTTAGTGGCAGGTATGTGAGTCTTATAATAAACTGTAGATAGTTTGTCTTCATTGGGCATTTTCATGATTTTTGTTATGTAAATAACATTCTCATGATCTTGAACAGTAAACATGGTGCATGGATATTGGAATTCAACGATTCCTACACACCATTCTCCTTCCAATATTATGGGTTTGGGTAATTTTGTTGAAAAAATTGATGTTTTGTTCTCAGGAAAATATTCCATTGAACTATTGCTAAGTAAAGTTAAATAAAAATCTTTAATCATATTTTTTTTAAACTGGAAGCTAAAATCCAACTATTAAATTTGTTTGGATAACCTTTCCACTTAACTAACACTTGCTGTCTGCTGCCAGAGTAACGAGAGCGAATTATTTTATCAATCTTGTGTTCAATGGTGGGGTCATAAATTACCTTTTGTAATTCTCGTTCATAAAAGGTTCCTACTATCTCTTCACCATCTAAATCTTTAATAGTATAAACGGGCCACGGAGTACGTTCTATTATAGAAGAAATCACAAATATTTCATCGCTCCAATTAGATTCATAACCTTTTTGGAATACATGTTTATATTTGGTTATTCTCACATGGTCACCGACATGAAACATAGGTAGTATAGTTTTTGATGATTTTTCAGATTTTTCATATAAATTACTCCAAACTGTCATTATATTATTAGAATTAACATCTGAAGGACACATTTTAATACTAGAATGAAAACTGTGATTGTAAGAGTGTATCAAATTCTGCAAAATATCAATATATTTATGTGTATTCTTGTGTGTAAAATAGCGCCACATCTTCATTTTTAGCGTTCTTTGAAATCTTTCTACAATGCTTGCTTTGATGTCTGGATTATTTGTTGTATAGTAATTTATGTTTTTTGTTTTAAAATATCTTTGAACATCTTTCGATACAAATTCAGTGCCTTTATCAGATTGAATGTGAGTGGGTGTAGTATTAGCTTCATTAAATATACTGTCGAAACATTTTTTTATGGTTTCTGAATTTTTCTTTTTCAAGGGTCTAGCATATGCATATTTACTAAAAACATCAATAACACAAAGAATGTAGTTGAAACCTTTATTATCTTTAGAATAAGTCCGCATGTCGCTTAAGTCAGCTTGCCAAAGTTCATTGAGATTAGAGAGAACGTATTTGTTCCGAGGGAATTTTCTATGTACTGGTTTGTGGAGTGTATACGTAGATTGGGATTGCAACCAGTTTTCAACTTCTTCCTTTTTCATTTTACCTTTCATAGCTTTTGATAATTTGTCGATATTGCTATATCCAGCTGGGTGTGATACATCATAATAAATTTGATCTAATTCTAATAAGGGGTCCATTTTTCCCAATCAATCTTTTTCTTAATTTTATTTGCGTGTTTATCTTCGCTCGTTGGCGTCAAATATACCTCTGTGTTTTGTGGCGGTTGTTCTTCGATGGCGTTTTGAAGTCGAGCTATGTACTCACGTCTTTTTGGATTGCCAATATATGTTAAAGGTACTTTTAAATCCTTTAACGCTTTAGCAAATTTTTCCCAACCAGGTGGGTCGTTGTTTTTTAATGGTCGCAGTGTATCGCGTACTAAATCGATAATGTTACTGTTAGGAATCACTTCATTATCTACAATCACTGTGCCAGCATCATTCCAATAAATTTTGTTTTTATTTAGTGACACCGAATTCAATAACAACTCACCTTTTTTTACATATGTTTTTGGTATTAAATTTAAAATTTGTTTTGTTGAGTAGGAAGGTTTTTTTTCGAGTGTAAAACTTTCTTGTTGCTTCTCTTCATCACTCAGTGTCTGACTGGCAACTACATCTTTATTCTTGATATCATTATTTATATTAAGAAATTTCCAGCTTTCAGATGTGGGTTTATTGTTGTCGTCATTTGAAGTTATTATAGGGAGTTCGATGGGACGACGATCTTCTTCCATAAAGTGGAGATATCTTTGTAAAATTTGTAAGTATAATTTACACTTTTTTCGATCATCCATATTACTGTTGAGTATTTTTTCCATTTCACTATCTAAACGAGAGGTAGGATTTTCATTTCTTTTTTGATTTAACTTATCTATTAAGCTTGGATCAACTAACAGCATTTTTTTGGCGTGTTCCATTTTTAAACTAGTCCACTTATCAATCCGCTCAAAATAGAACCCAATATAATCGGAAGAAATGCACCACCTTTTTGAACTATTATATTCTTTCTTATTTTATTTGTACTCTTACGTACCAATTTTCGTAGTAAATTTTTGTACTTTTTTAGTTTACTCTTTGATTTTTCTTCAAGTTTTATATTTCCTTGTAAAACGTTATGAATACATTCACAAATAAAATTAATTTCGTTTTCGTTACAGACTTTTAAAAGAGCTTGTTGATGTTTTGGTTTAAGTTTATAAAGAGCATTTAATAAGTGTTCATGCGTCTTTAAGCGTCGATCCATCATTTGTAAATGACGGGTATTGGTTGGTTCTTGGCATATTTAAACTCTTTTGTGGGAATGTACACTGTAGAATGACCATCAGATGGAAATATTTTTGATTTAATTCGACACATGTCAAAAGTGTCTTGTTTTAGATCTATCATCAAATAGCCATGTGCTTCTTTTGTAGCATCTCTGTAAGCATCTTCTATGAATTTGCTATTTTCTGGCGATACTTGTCGCGCTAAGTAACGTATTTGAGTTTTATCACGTGGGTTTTTAAAATAAATTATGTAGTTTGAATTCAAAGAAATGTCTCTTTGTCCTTTACCTTGATGAAATAAATTTTGAGTGATGTAAAATACACTCAAGTTCCTATGATGACTACCTTTGGTAAATATGTCAACAATGCGACCATCAGATTCCCTCATGAGATCATCGATAATAATAAGGTTAGCTTCCTTTCCATCAAACATATTCAAATCTGGTATACCCTGATAATAGTTTACATTTGGTAAATTATATAAGGGCTGCATTTCATCAAAACACCAAGTAATTTGATGAAAATTGGTGTTGCACACCTCATTAATATGATTAATAAAGTTTGTTACAAAATTAGACTTTCCACATCCACTTGGACCTGCAACTATGGCAGTAAAAGGATGATAAAAATGAAACATTTTTTAAATGCACGTGTGAACTCGAAAAGGTTTCGGAATGAATAAAACAAGAAGTTACGATTGAGTGTATTATATTTGATTTTGTTTTACGTACAAAGATTACATATACAAATAATTTGAAAAATGATCATTTACATACATCATACAATTCATAGCTGTTTAGAAAAATATTACAGTAATAAAGTGATTATAAAATAAAGTTAAATCAGGTATAACAAATAACTAACTACATACATTCAAATTTACATCTAATTTTTCATGATATTATACAAAACATAGTAAAACAATTAAAAAAAAAATAGTACATAATACGGCAGAACTTTAAGTTACTTAAAACCACAATTAAAACACACATTAATATACATATTTTCGTTGTACAGAAATCGTAGATAAAATCAAATGTCCTTTATTTTATAATGACCCCATGCAAGAGTATCAGTTGAATTTTCTATTAAATAACGTTTTGTGTCATTGTGTGATAAAGATATCTTATTAATTTTTTGTGTATATATAGCATGTTTAATTGATTTAAATCTTATCATTTCACTGTATTGCGTTTTTTTTTCATATAAACATGATTTATAATCAGTAAGACTAAATTTTTTTGTTACACTTTTGTTAATCCCTTTTGCTTTACATATACATTTATTCTGCACATCCATTGCATACATTTTAGAGCGAAGACCTACAAATTCTTTAAGAATTTTACCGTTATTTTCGTCTTTAAAAAAACCTAACCGTTTTTTATTCAATAATGGTAAACCATATTGATTATTTGGTGGATAGTCGGACGTATCAAAGTAGTTGACTAAATCAAGTTTTATGTCAGCATAATAATTTTGCGTAAATATTTGATATATTAAACTATCGGTATCAGTATATAGTAATTTAATATTATCTTGATATTTCATTTTCATATAATCGTAATGGAAATCGTATAGTAATGTTTTAGATATATCTAAAATACAAAAACCGAGGTAAATTGGTTTATTATATAAAACTTTAGTTTTATTTAATTGTATTGCTACTAAACTATCTGAAAATATAGATAAACTATGGAATTCTGGTCTTGCTATCAAAGATTGAGCACCTTGAGTTTTGCCACGATTTAACCAATGATTGATTAATTTGACATTAACTCGTTTTCTTACATTTTCCATTGTTTTACCAAAAACAGAATTATTCATAAGTTTAAAAAAATCTTTCTCAAAATCTGAAGTAGCTAGTGAACGCATATGAGTGTTCAAGTCTATATAACTTTTCAACCATGCGGATTGTTCAAATTTTAAAATTCTATGTACTTTAGTCAATCGGAGGCCATTTTTTAAACATTGTTTGAGGTTTCTATAATGAATGACGTAATTTTTTTTATCTTTTAAATTTGGGATCAGTTTCCTGTCTTTGCTGTTTCCTAAACATACGTTTTCGGGACAAAATGGAAAATCTGAATGAAAATCATGTAAAGTTTTTGAATATTCTAAATCTACTTCTAACATAAAACCATGTTCGGCATCATCGGCTATATTAAAATCTGTATTTATATCGATCCATTCAAATTTGCCTGTCGGGAGACATTGGGACATAGCCCAACCATAAAGGTTATTTGCGTCTAAGTACATCAAAAATGAAGATGGTTTATCTGAATCGTATTCCGACATAAACATGTTATTTGCCACTGCATGTCTATTACTGCATTGTGATATACCACCCCGAATATTATTCGCTATAAACGTAACCTTATCGATATCTGTTAAAAGTTCCAAATTTATTTTGGTAAAATTTAACATAGCATCCCAACTTAAACCAGGTGCTGTATAATAGTGGGCAGGATCTAAGCCGTATGTTTTAAGACACACATCCCTAAAGTTTTCAAATATATCTGCTAACAACAATACATCTGTTTTTAAATACAGGTCTGAATATTCACCCATGTTTTTACAATTAAAATGATTCCACACGTCTTGAGCATGATGGTATTCACTTTCTGTAATGTGACTATCATTTAAAGAACTATAAAATTGATCGCGAGTGGGAAGAGAAGTTATTTTTAAACAATCAAATGTCGTCATGTATTCGTATGGATAAACACCTTTTCTTATTAAACGTTTAAAATCTTCTTCACATGGATATTTTAATTTGAGTTCACGAAATTGTTCAGGTAATAAGTTCTGAGCTAATTTGTTAAGGCCACTTGACATAAATTTAAAAGAATCAAGAAATCGTAATTTTATAACTCTGTTATTGATTTGTAAAACTTTAGAAAAAGAAATATATTTTTCCTTATTCTCAGGAATAAGTTCAATGTCACCTTTCTCGAAATCAAGACCATGCACTATGAAATGAGCGTCATAATTACTTAAATTATGTAAAAACACTGGCACAAAATTAGGAGCTTTGTATTTTTGAGAGCATACTCTATGAGCTACACCTTCATATGCACCAGTATGCCAATTATAAGATATTGTGCTATCCTCGTTTAATTTAGTAACACAAATGTAACACGACTCACTTTGACTGATATTTATTTTATTTTCTTCAGTTAACGGTAATGGTGATTTGATAAAAGAATTTTTGTTACAAATATTTTCTAAATCTGCGTAAATGAATTGCATAAATTTTTGCGCACAATCTTGCCCTGTATAAGACCTATACACTGAAAGATTATCATCGTAAGAACATTTAACATAATACCCAAAACTATACGTTTCATGTTTTTGGATATTAACAGTTGATGATTGATTTGGATTGTTAGAACAATTCTCTATTGGTTTTAAAAATGCTTCAAAGTCAGCATACACAACGAATGGAACTCTTAATTTACGTTCATAGTTGTTAAATGAAATTTGGTTTGATGGTATTAATTCATTAAACCAGTTTCTTTTTCTATCGTTTTCTGATGGTAAATTTGTGCACACATTGAAACAATCATTTTCTTGGTGTCGTTTTAAATTATCAAATGATGTGAAATTTAATAAACAGCCATCACAAATATGAACTGCATGTTCAGAAGTCGATAACTGTTTAGATAATAATCTCGAGAGGTTTTTAATAAAACAGTAATGACCTTTAGAACCTTGAGATATATACAATAAGTTTAAGTGAGTAGTTTTACGGTGCTTCGTAAAGTGTAATGGACCCACAACTTTATTTGATTTGCTTATTGAATCATATTGTAATCCAAAAACATTAATACTGAGACTATTCAATTTTTCAAATTTATGGATGTCATTAATTTTTATAGGAAACGATAGGTTATCAAATTTTAGTTTGTTTTTGTGTATTATATAAGATGATACCCTATTGGAACTATGAGTAGCTGGAAATAATCCTGACAAAACTGCCCAACGAAAACATTCGTGATCGTTATTTTGAACATTGATTACAGCTTTCTTATGTTTTATATCTAACGGTAGGTCTATGTATGAAGATCCACGCAATGGGTTAAATTTGTTAACATTCATATCCAAGTGATTTATTTTATCTAAACTCCATCCACTACCCTTTTTTTTGGAAATTTGTCATTTTGTTTGTTATTTCGGTAATTATAGATGAGAAAGTAATATCTTTGTCATCACCTTGACAAACAAGATAGTTTGAAATTTGAAAATCAAAAATATTGTGTAGATTTTTTGTTTCTTGTGTGAAATCCGCATTGAGAATAAAATTAACTTTTACAACAGAATATTCTAAGATAGATCGTTCTAGTAATGTATAAATTATGTTTTTAATATTTTGTAAAAATAATTCAGGTGATTCAAGCTGTGTATCAGAAACTAAATTAGATTTCACTCGATATGTAATAATTCTATTACCGAAAGCACTATCAATGAATTGAACATTAGGTAGATTGTTATCTCTTCTAATTAAATTATTTTTATGTTTATTGCTCTTATAGTGACTGGTCATATATTTTTTTGACACATGTATGTGACACTCAGGACATTCAATTTTATCATTATGCTGTTCTGTACTTACATTTAAAATGTTATCCAGCGACGATGTAGATGTCGAAGGAGCTCCAAGACGAATATTTTTCCTTTTCTTTAAAGGAACCTCTTCAAACAATTCAGTTGGCGCTAATCTTTTCCTGTTGCCTTCTCCATTCTGCATAGATCTGATGGATAAGAAAACAGTTAAAACAATGTCATCTCACGAAATCAATATGCTACTATGTTTCTATTATTTAAATAGATACTAACATTTTTTGTTATTTACACTGCAAACAATATGCTTTCATTGATAATACACCATCAATATCATCCTCATCGGAATGAGTTTGTTTTGAGGTTTTATGTCCACTACATGGTGTATAATAAGGAGAAATATCAGGATCTCCCAACATTGATTCTGGTAAAACATTTAATATATACCAAAATCGTATGAAACGATGATATTTATGTAAAATTATCTTTTTATCGAAACTCGCAATCTCACTCTGAGATAAACTAGAAATATCAAGTGATTGGTACATTTTGGTTGCACTCCAAAGTTAAAAATATAAACGGAAGAAACAAGTTGAATGATCGTGCAAGATGTCCGAACCATTATAAATACTTGAAATGTATCCCCTCTTCATGGATTCCCAAAACATGTTGCAACTAGTCTTAACATAATAGAAAATATTTTACTCACGTTTCAACTTGTGTTTGTTCCATTTTATCACAGAGCTCGTACAGTTCTTTATCGTATTGCGATGACATCAGATCCATTGATTCGATGTTTTCGAGAAGTGCGACGAGTTTCATGTTGTATAAATCACAGGTTGTATCCATTGTGACGAATGTCTTATTTTGCGCAGTTTCAAAAGTGATTTCGGTGTCATATACTACCCAAAACCATGTGATTATACTTGAAGCTATCCACTTTTTTCCAAACAATTTATGAATGTTCCCAATAACTTTACAATCGTAAGCATGAGCATGAAAAGACACTAAAAAGACTTATAACTATTTACATTAATACTTAGCAATAACACAAGAGTTCTAAAATCAAAAACAAATTAATCTATTAAGTATGTAACTTAAAAGAGTACAAAGTTTAAATACAATACAATGTAAATTAAAATAAAACAGATAGATACTTAAGTATAGTTATTAAAATAATAGTTTGACAGTTATAAAACATTGTAACGCACTGGCACTTTTATCACTTGTCGGTATCTATAAAATATTTCACACAATCGTCCTTACTAGCCAACTGTTTAGTGATATTGTATATAGTGTCCTTGATACTTTGCAAGTTCTTATCACTGTCGTTTTCCGCGTAATATTTAACTCGCACATCAGCGTGTTTCCAATGTTCCGTCGGTGCGATGTTTTTTATTTTATTCACATCATACACCTCAACTTTTATGAGATGTGATGCAGAACTACTGTCATCGCTGTTTGATCGGATGTATGAAATACCACCGCTCGTCGATCGACCAACACTGGATGACTTTTTTGTAGTTGTCTTCTTTTTTTTGGGTTTTTCAAAGAACTCATCAATGTTGTTGCTTTCCACCGATCTTTTATTGGCTGCTATCGCTTTTTTTACTTTAAAGGCGAGTGTACCTTCTTCATCACTAGGTTCGTCGATTTCTTCAGCATAATAATAATTTTTGAAAGTATTTTCAGAAAACTGTAACAAAATAAAATAAAACTGTTTTAACTATCGGTTAAGTAAGTACTGTATGATAAATACTTATAGGTATGCGAAGTATACATGTACACATTAGTAATAATGATAAATTAATAAGACATCAAAGATAGCTAAAATGTATTAACCTGGTGGACAACACATGGCATAAACAATTAATGAAACATCTGGTTACAACACTTTTAGATCAAAGTATATAAAGGTACTTACATTCATTTTTATATCACTTTCACTATTTAACTATTTCACAATTTTACTATCACTTCACTGTTACAAACAACTGGAGATCACACTTCGAGCAGAGCACAGAGTGGAATACGATACCATGTGATTTTGAGTCGGTCTTTTATATGGAGAGGGAGTATTATTTCCTTGCAGACAAGATCCAACATGTTTCGACTTTCACCTTAAATGTTCCGTTGAATACGTAATATCAGGTAATGTGAATAATGGGAACCGTAATTATTATGACAATGAGAAGACCCAAAGGGTTTTACCTAGAATTTGAGAAAGGTATGGTGTATTGTAACGATTGCTTTATCTATAATAAACAATGCCCGTAATGCGTAAAGGGCGACTATTAAGTAATTTTAAACGGCTTTTAAGTAGAAACACGAGTTAATAGAAATACGAGACAAAGACCTTTGCATCCTTCAAATAAAAAAGGGTCGCCGATAGAAAGTAGAAAGTCAATAACACAACGAAACAGGGAAAATGTTGCTTTATCTATCATAAACAATGCTCGTAATGCGTAAAGGGTAACTATTAAGTAATTTTAAACGGCTTTTGTGTAGAAACACGAGTTAATAGAAATACGCGACAAAGACCTTTGCATCCTTCAAATAAAAAAAGGATCGCCGATAGAAAGTAGAAAGTTAAAAGCACAACGAACAGGGAAAATTTACAAGCTTAAGGGAACCGTAGACCATGAACAAATTCGTGGTTCATACCTACCTCGCGGGTGATATGAAATGGATTCCGCGGACGATATAAATTTTATTCGCGGGTGTTATCAAAATAATCCGCGGTCGATATCAAATTAATCCGCGGTAGGTATCAAGTTAATCCGCGGTAGGTATCAAGTTAATCCGCGGTAGGTATCAAATTAATCCGCGGTAGGTATCAAATTAATCCGCGGTAGGTATTAAAGTAATCCGCGGATTAATTCGCGGGCGCCGCGGGCCGAATCTGGAGCAATCGAAAACGTCGGCGACCAGCCGCCGGAGCGCCGCGGACCGGCCGTCGAACCTGCTCCAGTATCGGTGAATCCCTTACTACTGCCAATAGCTAGTTAAGACAAATAAACAGTTTTCAGAATCACGAAAGCCGCTATTTAGCTATGGATACAATAGCGGTTATTAATATCTAATTATAATACGCAACGACCACCACCTGTATTCGTTTATGTTGATGCGAGCGTCGAAGAAAACGTTCTTTATTGATTTTGTACGAGACTCGCCATTCAAATGGCGAAATTGGTACGATTTGTTTACACACGCGGTGACCAAGGAGAGTTTCTGGGGCGATACTTGCTTTCGAGAGGCGACAGTCGCACCGTTTGTTTAAACTGGGCGATAGATTATTGCATAGCAAGACACTACTGCCCGTATGCGAAAACACTCCTTGTGTAACATCGGCTTTAGTCGATGCACTCTTTTACCCTGAAATGTGACTCGTGTAGCATTATACCAAGCTGAACACGGGCACACGTGACTTCATTTTATATTTCAATCAAAAGTGAATACATGAATGTTACATGTTCTAGTCTACAATTTGTATTCCAAAACTGATTACGACTTCTAGATTCTCTATCATCAATAAGCAATTTTAGCTGTAATATTTAGCACGATTACAAAATAAACACTCATATTTCTTGTAAAACTATAAAATTATAGGTTAACCTATAGGTGTTTATAATAATTATAAAAGCCCGGTATGTTGGTTTGTTGAGTATTAAAAGGCATAGGTAATAGATAGCTTGAAAGAACTGTTTCAAATATATATGTGTGTTCCTATAGGCACAGAATACTGGATGGTACTACGTTCTATAGGCGACATAAATAACGAAGGAAGAGTCTTATTATAAAATAAAATCTCTACACGATGCAGTCACAAGGAATGAATTAACGAGCTCATAAAGTATGCAGCAAATGCCGGCAGAGGATTTTATGAATCTTATTTATTATCGTATCTTATCATAGTAATATTAAAATGCGAAAGTTTGTGAAAGTACAAGGTGGATTTTTGAGATGGCACAGCAAGTGCATGCAGTACGTTAACCGCTATAGCTACAAGAAAACGTTCTTAGGAGACTGTCATTTTATCATTTTTGCAGTCAATAAGATCTGCACTCACATATATTTTGAAAAATATGTACAGTCGGCAGGAAAATAGTCAATATGTCGTATAATAAATGTTTCATTTGAAAAATAACAGTCGATTGCTTTATATACGTAAAATTAAACCGCCTTCGAAAAAACAAAAAAAAATTAAAAACCTTAAAATAACTTCACATTCAATACTTATTCCGTGACAATTACATTTTATTCATTTATTTATTGTTATAAGGTACACCAACAGCACTACATATTATAACATTATAATACAGTAAAACAATAAGGTACAACATCTGATATGTGTGCTACTCATAGGTGGACACATCATTCACCACATACAAAATTACTTAAATTAAAAAATTAAAACATAATATTGAAAAGATAGAGAATAAAATGAAGTACCTAAATTAACATTATTGAGTAATTACTGTATGCATTATAAATAATTTCAATTGCTAGCTAAGCTAGATAAATACTAAAATGTTATCGTATAACATTACTTATTTATTGGTTACCAATTTTGGAGTCGGTACTTAATTAAAATAGCTAGCTAAGCCAGATATAAATACATGAATAAATATGAGAAAACAATGTTTAATTTTAATAAGACACCGACATCAAAATTGGTAACCAGTATATAAGTAATGTTATCGTATATTTATTCAAGTATTTATCTAGCTCATCTAGCAATTGAAATTATTCACGGAATATAGGTAATGTTAAATTATTTTTCGGTATTTAGTGCTTTTTTAGTTGTTTTTGAACTGTGTTTTTGAAGGCGGTTTAATTGTTTTATAAACGGTTTTTATTTTTTGCTTATTTGTGTTAATCGGAAATATACCGCCTCGATGGCGTAGTTGTATTGCGCACGCGGTACGACTATCGCGCTGAGGTGTTACGCCTCTGCCTATCCCTGAAAAGGGGAAAAGGCGTGGTATTATGTATATATATGTATGTGTGTGTGTAAAGAATAGACCGAACAAAACCCAACGCAAAAATACCACTTAAAAAGTCAGAGGGAAGCAAAATTCGCAATTTCGTATCCTTGGACAACATACTTACTTTTTCAAGTTCGTTTGGTTTAAAAACAAACTGCTTAACCGATTTTGATAAAAAATCTATGGGATCAATCTGGAAGTATATTCTTTGTAATGAAAAAATAATTTTCCAACTCGGTTAATACATGACGGAGTTCTGAGGTAAAAATCATAAAAAAGAAATACACGTCGAATTGAGTAGCTCCTCCTTTTTTATAGCGGTTAAAAACAAGCGTGTGTAAAAAACATCTCACCAAATAACCTACTAATATTATAAACGTGAAAGTTTGTAAGTATGGATGTATGGATGTCTGGATGTCTGGATGTCTGGATGTATGGATGTTTGTTACTCTTTCACGCAAAAACTACTGAACGGATTTCGATGAAATTTGGCTCACGGGTAGATCATGTCCCGGATTAACACATAGGCTACTTTTTATCCCGGGAAAATATAAAGCGGGACTTTTATCTCGGGAAAACTCATTCGCGCAGGCGGAGCCGCGGGCAAAAGCTCGTTAACAATAATTCAATATTAATTTTGCCAATATAAAGTTAAATGCATTTCAGAGCTTTGTAGATACTGTTAGTAAAGGTGAAGGAGGAAGTTTCATTATTTATACATAATTATCATACTTTCACGTCCTCTTTTAAGATCCCCAAAATTTAAGCACAAAGTTACATTGTTACATTACGCAGACAAAAATGTGCGGTATAAATATATCAGTGGCGAAAGTGGTGCAAATGCTTCTAAATGTATAATAATTAAAAATTAAATGAGCAATCTCGTTTTCGATGAATAATAGGGTAGTCGACAACTTCTTTTTTAATACGTTTATCTAAAATGTATGCCATGCAAAATCTAACGGAAAAAGAATTTTCAAAATTGGCGTAAAAAAACGCTTTGAAATTTGGTAGAAGGGGTAATTGTCAAATAACAGAAATAATAATAATATCAGACTGTGACGTCACCGAGTGTCACCAGCCGTAACGCTGCGTGTGTGCAAAAGAGATAGCGTCATATCCCCACCGCTACTTTTGCTCACGACAATATTTCAAAGATGAATAATTGCTTTATTTTGCAACCCATTTTGATGCTGATTTCACAGAAGAATTTCCTTTTCATATTATTTTCTGTTACATATAAAATAATGTACAAAATAGAATATTATATGAAACTACCCTATAGGTAATTGTATTTTGCTAATTAAATAAACGCAAATTCATTGCAGAGCAAATATTAATTTGCAATGAACAAATGAGAAAGCAATTCTATACCTACTTCATTAAATCTTCGCAGGCTGATAAAGCGTCTTGGCAAAACAATATGTAGGTCAATGTACTATATTTTAGTTTCCAGATCGTATAAACTTTTAGCGGGAAAATGGGCCCTGACCAAGGACGGTTCAGCGCTAAGTAGATGAAGGATATTTCCCTTGGGAGCGCACGCACAATTTTCCCTAATGATGCAAAGCATGGTAACATCCACTTAATGTTATATATATCAAATTTATTTTGTTAGTGGTATTTAGTGCAGACGTCATTCGGTTCCATATTGGCCTTCATAGTATCGGTCAATCAGCTTTGATTTATCTTATGGATTTAGTTTATCATAAATATTACAACAACGGCGATAGAAGATGTATTTATTAAACGACTTCAAAAATGGAGGTTTTCAATTTGTAGATTATTTTTTAACCGACTTAATAGGAAGAGGTTACTCAATTAGTGATATATTTTAATGTTAGTTAAGCGAAAATCCTTTACCCTGTGGCCCAAGTCACATATATTATGAGTGGAGTGAATAGAAATAGACAGCTAAATAGGACAACAATGGTTATGTAGAGTGATTTACATAGATATACTCATTTCACCAATACCTAACTGATAAATAAACTTAAAAATATAGGGAATGAACTAGCTTCATAAAACAGTTCGTTCTGTTTATCTGTATAATGTACTTCCTGGAAAGTAATCCTAATTAATTGGAATCATCGATTGAACTAAGAGTAATCCAGTTATAATATTGGGTACTTACGTTAATTAGCAATCTTGAGGCGGAACACACCCACCACCCACGCTTTTAGAAATATACTTCCATTTTGTGAATGAACCAAAAATAATACCGGAGCTGTTTGAGTGTTAATAGTACATTGAATCGTAGAGCGTAGGCAATAATGAATAACCTTTAGAACATTTTCTAATGGAAAATCTTAGTTCTTTACAGTAGGCGATCATATTAAAGAATCTGTGAGTCCCGTTGTCCAAGCGTAGGTGGTTGTGGAATTTTTTTAAGTATTCCTCTTCCTTGCTTGGCGTACCTAATGGTTATAATGTGAACGCACTTTAAAAAGACCTGCGCAGACACAACTCGTATGAGCATATACAGTGCAACAACCGCACGTTAAAACGGTGCGCAGAGGCATTTTGTATGGACACATATAGGACAACAATGTTAAGATTTAAAGCAGGCAGCCGAAATGTACATAAAATAATAACATTTTATTACCGATAACACAGATTGAAATTCCCGTCAGATTTTTTATGGAAAATTCTTATACCTTAAAAATCTCAGGTACGTCATAAAACATTCAGAACACTATTTACATACTTAATAGTAATAAAATCATATAAAAACGATATTGAAATTAAATGAAATGTAACCATAATAACACAAGGTTTCAACACAATTATACATGCTAACAGTGAAGAAATACCAGCTCTTATTCCCGCGACCCGTGCTTAACACAAAAGGATGAATGTTAGTATAAAACTAGTTACCATTTGTGCAGTATACCGCTTAGTAAAACTACAATCGTTGCTTTCATACTCACTCGTACAGCAACCGTAAAAAGCCTTGTAAAGTTATAAAAGCTTGTTGCACGAACACCGAAAAAACTCTAACATTTCAGCAACGGAGCGATCAAGTTACTCAGATTATGTAAGATGACTTTGATAAGTACTTTCTGTTGACTTTTATCGAGGCGAAAACTTTAACGCTTAAGATTTTCATTTTTAAATAACATTAAGAGTGCATTAAAGTTGCGAACATTTTACGAAATAGAAAACTGGACTTCGCCAAAGATTTTATCGCGAATATTAAATGTAATAAATAGGTTTAGGAATAAGGTGCTTTAATTATTCGATAATAAAGTGTTAATTACCAGTACCAGTAGTTTCGCAATATTATAGTAAATAATCGACATAAAGTTATTGATGTTAACTAATGTTTATTTCTGTATCGGAGCTTGGAGGAGTTTATTATACATACATACATATATAGCATCACACCTTTTTCCTTTTTTTCAGGGGTAGACAGAGGTGTATCACACCCACATTTCGCCAGCTATATTAAGTCCCATGTAATAGAGGATGGGCCTATTGCCATTTACCGGGCACATTTCTAGACTCTGGACTCATACTGAGTAGATAAACCCAAAATCACTTTGCCCGACCCGGGAATCAAACCTGAGACCTCAACACTGCAGTCAATGGTGGATGCAGAGGGGGGGGGGGTCCTTTGGGGTCATGACCCCTTCTTTGGCTGGATCTTGGTGACTACTGATAATTATTTTGTCTAGTATATGGCCCCCCTGAGTTGAAAGCTGGATCCGCCCTTGACTGCAATCGTACCGTAAATCGTAATACTACTATACAACTACGCCACCGAGGCAGTCTATTATATAGCTATTTAAACCACGAAATAAAGAATAGTTGGATTTTTCTATTCAGTATCAGCCCGGAGTCTGGAATTTGTGCCCGGTATGGCGATAGGCTCGCCCCCTATCACATCATGGGACGGAATACGCTTGGCGAAAAGTGGGTGCACTAGTTGCGCCTCTGCCTACCCCTTCGGGGATAAAAGGCGTGAGCAATAAAGAATAGTACTACTTATAATTTGGAGTTTGAAACCATTTGGTCTTAGTGTAAAATGGACCTAAATGCATTGCAGAATAAACACTAACTTTAGTTATAGGCATCGCGGCGGCTGAGTACATCAATCCGACCCTGGTATTTTAATTTACAGCAATGACACAAAATAATTGAAATTTTCTGTTCACGGGACCATTGTATCTTCTATCAAGTGTTAACTGAATGTATGATCGATGGATAACGTAATAATCTGCGTCGCAAGATTGGCGCGGCGTTAACTTCGTTGCAGCGAGGCCCTTAGAAATGAGTTCCAGGATAATTCAGTTATGAATGCGGGCTGATTCACATTTTTTTTCTTTGCGATGTCTTGTCATGTCATCCTCTATTACTTAGGCTATAAAGGCGTGTGCATCGTGGATAAAATGGTTTAATTTCTTCTATATGCATATGTATTTTTTATGGCACTTGAATGACATTAGCATGACGCTCGAGTCTCTACTGATTGTAAGCGATACGTCCACCCAAAACAGTAACAATACCATAAGTACAGAACTGAAAGTCAATGTACTATTTGGATATCGTCAGGGATAGTGCAAAGACGCGTAACTAACATTGGTAAATATACATATAACATTGAAATTGATACTTTAAACTGCACTAAATTTACTATTGATAATGCTATACTTTTTGTCTTTCACTTACGCGGTATTTACCAATGTTAGTTACGCGGTATTGCACTATCCCCGACGATATACGGATATAAAGGTAGAGTTCTGCCTTACACTGTCTTTTTTGTTCGTCTAATTATAATTATAATTGTCACCTCTTTAGATAGTATTTCGAGCTGATGCTCTAAAGTACCTTTATGATTACGATGGTTATCAGGAAGAAGGTAAGGTCTTTGTTTTAGACGATGAATGACGAGTAGGCAAAGTACTAGTCTTGGTCGCATGGCAAGCTCTAGGACTCCTCACACGGTTCTACATGCCAATATTACCCTGAACTTTAATTACGAAGTACCGGTTTCAAACTGAAAATAAAAGTTTGTCGAACTAACGAACCACATACACCGTCCTCTGGCGAAAAATGAGCACCTAACATACTAAAAACTACCGTTTGGAATTGTACAGTCTCTAAAGGGACGAATTATACAAAACGACGGGGACGCATGCACACTGACGTAACCGAATTTGTACCGCTGAATTTCCATTCGTAAACCAGATATCTGAGTTCTCTGCTTAGCAAAACGGAGCTTATTGAGCCCAACTTTGTAACAGCATTACGTGTGCACTGTATGAATCCATTTCGTCGGTTGAATTTGATATTATTAATTTTATAATAGTAATGCGTAACCGTTTTTAGCTGAGTATCGGTAAAGGTGCTACAGGCTTAGAGCATTTAACCTACAAGTCACCTAACTTTGGTACCACCATATATATTGTTACCAGGTTCCACTTAATATAGGTCCATTATGTCTCCTATCTTTCCCAAACGTCTTGACGTCAGACTGCCCGGTCACTGAGTGGATTAAAAAAGGTACGAAGCTGATTTGGACTACCCACATAAATTTTATCATACAAACGCCACAGCAAGCTGGTGACAGCTTGTTTTTATTTTTCTCAGAGATAATAGTAGTAACTCGTCGAGTTGGTTCATTAATACGAAGTACGTATATATTAAAGACAAATATGTATACAGTGTGGCGCTACCACTGTAAAGTTGTAAAGCCGATAAAGCTTTGGCATCGATTCTCAAGTCGGGCAAACAAAACTTTTGTGAGAATTAAATATTAATAATTAATTGTTTAAACGCCTAATTTGATTGTTTTTTTTTTATGTCTGATGTTGCAATATTATAATTAATTTTATTCGTCCGTTTCCGTTATGCCAGCAAGTTTAATTGATTCTTCAGCATTTAAACCATTTTATAATCTGGATTAAAGAATTACTTCACGCGGAAATTACTGTACAGCTTTGTTTGTTATACATTTAATGTAAATTTCTCTGAAGCATCTAATAGTTTATTGAAATCATTTTTATTAATATGCGAAAATCAAAACTCAAATTTGATGGTAAGGCGCTACATTATTCCTATTGATTTATTGGTGGATAACGCCAACTTAGTGGACGATCTAGCTGGGAATGGAACGGTCTGCCGAGCCAATGTCCGGAGGTTCAAAACCCAAGGCACACACCTCTGACTTTTCGTAGTTACGTGTGTATTATTTGTCAATTATCGTACACTTTAACGGCGAAGGAAAACATCGTGAGGAAACCTGCATACCTGAGAAGTTCTTTGAATTTAGAAGGTATGTGAAGTCCGCCAACCCGCACTAGGCCAGCGTGGTAGACTAAGGCCTAAAACCTTCTCAGTAGTAGAGGAGGCCCGTGCTCAGCAGTATATAATACAGGGCTGATTGCATTGCATTGCAACGCCAACTTAATTTAGGTGAAATCGACTTTTGTTACACTATTTCAGTTAACAGTCAAACTATGCGTAAAATTTGTACGTAGGATCATAATTTTTACTATATTTTTAGCTCGTAAATTTAGTACCCAAATCTCAGTAATTTTAAAAACAAATTCCCGTACCTCGCGATAATTTGGTTAGTATCGATAACAGTTAACGTTAGCCCACAATTCCAAGCGGCACCTTTTTATTTTATTTATTTATTTATTATTAAAGTACATACATATATGAGTGTAACAAATAGTGGCTTAGTCTAATAGTTTATTGTGCTAGTAGAGACAATATATTCGTGCGGCTGGTGCTTAAAAAAGGAAAACCTGAGCTATAAGCACCAGCAACCTTCCATTGTCACTATAACTAGTACATGTTAAAGAAAACAGAGCAAGTGAAATACGCTGTGAAATATTTATATATATGTAAATGTACTTGGATTACAGAATTTACAAATAAAAATAAAAATAAAAATAAAATAATTTTCCACTCGGTTTTGTGATAGGGTAGTATGTATAATGTACCCAAATGGATGTCTGAGCAAATATATGTGTGTATGTTTATGTGTGCGTGTATGTGTGTTTGTGTGATGTGTGTGCGAGAGGTATTAATTAGATGGGGGATTAAAAATATTAGATTGCAGTGCGAATGAGAGACTCTGTTTCTTCATATGTGAGGCTTAGAAGATACCTAGTAACAATCCTTTTACAGTCATATTTTGTTTTTTTGCTATAGGCTAGGCGGTTTTCTAACTTATTATATAGATGTGCGCCTAAGAAATAATAAAATCTTTGTCCAAAAGAAGTTTTACACATCACAGTGTGGGGAATTTTATATTTACGTTTGGATTTGGTTGAGGGAGGAAAGAGAACTTGGAAACCTGGCAAGCTTAATTTTATTTGTCCTTTATATTTTATTAGATAATTAAACAAACAAACTCTTCAGCTTTATAATATTAGTATAGATAAGTGAAAAATGTGTTTTCCCTATATAGATAAATAGCTTTTGCTCGCGTCTCCGCCTTCGTGATTTTTTTTCCGGGATATAAGTCCCGCTTTATATTGTCCCGGGTTAAAAGAAGCCTACGAGTTAATCCAGGATATGATCTATCCGTGTGCCAAATTTCATCAAAATCCGTTCAGTAGTTTCGGAGATGTGCAGTAACAAACAAACAGAAAAACAGACGGACAGACAGAAAAGAATTATTACAATCGCTGATATGTTTTCCATTACTCTTCTTTAGTCGCCCCATTCTCTTTTATCACATTTCTTTAAATGTACAGACACACCGGTTCTACTGCTTTATTATATCGCACCTTTAGAACGAAAACGACACAATTAAAAAAAAACGAAAATTGAGTTCTCTTCATAAAATGACGATGAACGAAGTTCTCAATACAACAATAGTTCAAACACAGTCATATTCAAGCGAGGAAAGGACCAAACTGTTATATCGGGCCTTTTTTATTATATTATTATAAAAAAGGGACCAGTTTTAAGACATTTTATGACAATAACTCAATTTTTGATTGTTTTGAACTGTGTCGTTTTCGTTCTAAAGGTGCGTTATGTATAGATAAAGAATATAATCTCGACTCTTATATAATAAACGACGCTTTTACAATGTTGTATTTTGTAGTGTTGGGAATGTTTTAAATCGCTTGGTAACCAAACGAAAACGATTACTTAAAAAAATCCAAACTTTGGATGCAAATAAAAACACTGCTGTAAATTTAAAAATTATGTTGTAAGTACATTTTACAAACAGATATGAACAATTAGTTAGATATTTTTAAAAAATAACACATTTAATACTCGAAGAAAGAAAACGAAGATCTCCAAAGTAAATAAAATTTAAACCGTAGCACTATATTTTTTAATATTTTTTTTCAGTACACACTCGTAGTTATTTCTTTGTAATGACTAATAACCAATTTAAAAGTTATGAAAGTATAATCGTGAAATTTTATCAGAAAATCAAAATGAACGACTAACAATAATTAACTGTTGTAATAAAAAAAAGCTCCTGATTGTAATGTGTGAGATTTAATAATGCAATGCAATGCAATCAGCCCTGTATTATTATAATATTGATCTAAACTTTCAGCGCGAATGGGCGGCTCGTTCGGTACGAACGGCTCGCAAATAACCGCCGTGAAGTAATTAAACCTTTGCTATTCGGTTTCGAATTTGGTGCAGTGAACAGATTGCCGAACGTCCGAAAAATAAAAGAATTAGAATCGAAATGTGTATGGTTAGTGTGCTTGGATTTTTAGGTAGGTATGTGATATGTAAATAACTATAGGCACGGTCGAGACTCGAAGTTAATAATGTCGTAGCATTTGCGGTATTCGAAGGGAATTTAATCGTTTATGAATATAGCGTAGTGTGACGTCATATTTCTCTCAAAGATTTCACATTCCAAAAGTGTAGTATTATCTTACGCCCTCGCGGCGATCTTTGAACAATATCGTTATTGTGTTTATTTAATAAATTCAATATTTTACTTTTAGTATAGTTTGACTATGGGATATAAATATAATGAAGGTGCTAGCGGCCCACCCTGTCGTCGCACAGGTGGCAAAAAATAATATTATATACCTTCAGGCTTCATTTCTTTTTCTGTCTTTCCAAATATTTATGAAGTATACACATAAACCCTCCTCTTGAATCCCTCCGTCCATTGGTGAAAAACGTATGGAAATCCATTCGGTAGTTTTAGAGTTTATCGCGTTCAAGAGACAAACAGATGCGATGGAAGGGCTTTGTTTTATACTAATTAGTGTTTTTTTTATTTTATTCTTATGTAAGTGATGTAAGGAGATATCCTTAAAAATAAAAAGATAAAAAGTACCCTGTCCTGCCATTGATCTCAAACTATCTCCATACTTATTCTCTCGCGGTTCCACACACAAGAAAATATTTTCCGGGATAAAAGTCCCGGTTTATAATGTTCTGAGATAATAGGTAGCCTAGGTCCTTCTCAAGGTCTAAACTGTCTCCTACCAAATTTCATCAAAATCGGTTCAGTGGTTTGACCGTGACGGCTTCACTCGCGAGAAAAAAAATCCGGGTTAAAAGTCCCGGTTTGAAATTTCCGGGATATAAAGTAGCCTATGTTACTCAGGGATACTGTAGTATTCTAATGGTGAAAGTTTTTTTTTAAATCGATCCAGTAGTTTCTGAGTTTATTTGTAACAAACATCCAAAAATACAAATCTTTCCTCTTTTTATAATATTAGTAGAGATAGTAATATAGTATAGATTAAAAATAAAAATTCAAACACACGAATTTAGAGCCTCCTCCTTTTTTGGAAGTCGGTTAAAAAACGTTTCGAAGTCCTTTTTTAATAAATTTTTGTGGGCTTTGCTAATGTAATATAATGTTATCCTTTCTGATAACGGTCATATAAGATTATTATAAGATGGAATTCCGTAGCCCCAAAAGTAATACACCAAGTAATAGAGCCAATAGCGTAAATGGATCGCTGCAGTGGAGTCCAGTCGACTGGAGCGGTCTGACGCCACTCACCACCGCTTCTGTGTACTTCGCAGTAAGCACTCTCTATAACTTTACGATTGCACTGCTCACTTCCTCTTTTTATTTGCTGTGTTATATAAACGACTAAGTCAACGCTATTCATTTTAAAGTTTGCATTGGGTAATGCGTATTTGTTTTAAACTTTCTGATTGATCTATTTTTGTAAACCGTACATGTTATGACGCTAATTGGCGTTTTTCTAGTTATCAGTTATAAGGTATTGTCCGCAGTTTCGCCCACATGAAAAGCCTCTCTCGATACAAAAGACCTTGGCTGATTCTCTGATTTCGATCCAATTTGGGTAAATGTAGAGAAAATGTTGGATTTGGAAAATTTTGGTGGTAAATGAAAATATAGACATATAACGTAACGTAATCCTCCTAGCCAGTTTCGGCCACGGCGGCCAATCTCAACGGAGATCAGCCAGGTAGGTACGCAGGAGATATTATAGTGGACAAGTGTGTGCGCAATACACAAGTTCACTCGCTATTCCATCACTCTCATAGTCCGGTGAGACGGCAATCCGACATGACCGGGGAGAGAGGTCAGGCGCAGGACCAACGGCTTTACGTGCTTTCCGAGGCACGGGGGTATCACACCGCCAACTTGCTGACTCCGAGCTGCGACTGAGTAATATTTAAGATGGAAAAACCCAATCACAATGTTTTTGGTTCGACCCGGGATTTGAACCCAGGACCTCAGCGCGCAAATCGTACTTGTAACACGTACGCAATACAACTACGCCACCGAGGCAGACAACGACATATTATTAACATCATATATACACTTCTTTCAATTGCACCGAAATATAACGGAGATTTAGGACTGAAATTTTTATTTGTGACGGTAATGATTTTTTGGTTAATGGTTATGATTATATGTCACAGTCATATTGTCATTTCTACGCATACTTCTCAATAATAATAATCATTTAAATATTCAATGTACAACCTATTAAAATATTTTTCTAATAATTAGTTACAATCTTAAATATGTGCTTTATAAGCAATTATATTAAAAAAATATATAATATATTTGTTACACATCCTACACATACTTTTTATGCACTTCTTCTGTATATGAATTTTAATTATGCCAGACCTCCCATTCCACCTTGCGAGCTATGTGTTTAAATTTGGGTACAAAGTTTTTTCTTGACGCAATTATATATGTGTAGATTAAGTTCTATCTATATAAGTAATTATCTTTAGTTTTAATCAGTTTGTATTTATATTGGAACGAAGTTCCTTATTGCGCGTTGTGAAAGGGGGCTGGACGGAAAGTTGTCACGACACTTTTTGCTATTATCTTACTAATATGAACCTTAAATACAATGCGTAGAAGCTTTAATTCTTGAAACGAGTATATTTTTATTTATTTTATTTATTAAAGTCATTAAAACCATTTCTTACTAATCTAATATGAACCTTAAATACATTGCGTAGAAGCTATTTCCCCAGCGTTGGCACGGCACGAGTACAAAAGAATCGAACGTAACATTCTTTTTTCAAATTTTGTTGATTTATTCTACTTTGGTTACTGACATTTATCAATAACAAGACTAAACGTGCTTTGCTCGCGTTTAAAAATCTACTTTATGTGGTAAGCGTAAGATCGAATTTGTGTTTAGTCAATCAAAATTTGTGATAAAAATGCTATGCAATAGCTTTACCGCGGCAATCTCCGAGTGCCACACGTATTTATTTGTTTTTTTCTCTAGAAACTTATGTATTGGAACGGAAATAGGAAAATATTTATATATTTATATATATACACACTCTGTTATATAAATAAAATTTTATTACAATTCCTTCACTAATTAATCGAAAGGAACTTCGTTCCATCCGGGTGTCCCTTGACACCTCTCATTCTTTAATTTCTATGAAATCACAAAACACGGAGACCTTATATTTCGCAAAAAACACATATTATGAGATAATTAATCAATTAATTAGATAGTACCTGGGCGACCGAGCCTTGCTCGGGTGATTTTTTAATACCTACTATACATGGTATTTATTACTTTAAAGTAGGTCCTAATAATATTTTCCATTTTAAGAAAATATTCACGAATGAAGTCAAATGTGTCGATACCTACAGTAAACATTACTAATTTTAAAAAAATCGGTTCTTCAGCGGTTCAGATTTTAAATTAAATCTCAGGTTTCATAATTTTTCCATCTTTAATTACATCACGAGCAGATACATGGTTCAGTTCACATGCGTTGTGTCACTTAGTTATGAATTGATAAAAGACGAATATCCTATATTTATTATCATGGTTTAAGATAATTATATCCGGATCAAATTTGGTCTTAATAATATGTTCCGCGGTTAAGTTTCTTCCCCTTTTAGCTGCCCTAAGTTAGTGGTTAATAAACATGAATATCCCATATTTATATTCAAGCTACATCGATATCAATTTTCACCATAATCGGTTCAATAGATTATTTTCGCCCCCTTCTTTAAGACGCCAGCGCAATATATTAAAAAATTCAAATATTTTCTACAGGAGCAAATTACCGGGATAAAAATATGCAATGCAACCAGCCCTGTATTATATACTGCCCACTGCTGAGCATGGGCCCCATCTACTACTAAGAGGGGTTAGGCCTTAGTCCACCACGCTGGCCTAGTGCGGGTTGGCAGACTTTACATACCCTCTAAATTATTATGTAGAATTCTTTGGTATGTAGGTTTCCTCACGATGTTTTCCTTCACCGTTAAAGCGAATGATAAATTGATAAATAATACACAGGTAACTTCGAAAAAGTCAGAGTTGTGTGCCTTGGGTTTCGAACCTCAGGACATTGTCTCGGCAGACCGCTCCATTCCCAACTAGGCTATCGTCCACTATAAAAAATATATTATAATATACTAATTCAGGACATGGTCTATTAGTATGCCAAATTTCATCCATGTCTGTTCAGTGGTTTCTGCGTTTACATCTAACAAACATCTTCATTTATAATATTAGTACCTAAGAAGTAAGATAACCGTACGAATAATATACATTGATTTACGTAAAATCTATAGAAGTAATTGAGCGTGTTGAAGACACACGTATAGGAATGGAAATAATATATCGTAATAAAGAGATATGTATTTATATATTATATATACAGGGTTATTTTGACATTGCGTTAATAAATGAAATCACATACTGGTATTTGTCTCTGCTAACATTATCCCAAAAATCATTCATTTTAATCTAATATTTTCACCAAAAATCTCAATTTTACTTTCCTGATTTTTTTATCATTTTGTAGTTTAGTGCGAATATGGCGTGTTCGTGAGTGTTTTTCTGACTGAAAGTGTTATGTTGCCGCTGCGACAAATCCTCTTATAGTAGTAGTAGTGGCATTGGGTCGTGTAAACTATACTATAGCTATATAAAGTTAGGTAATGATACAATTTTTAGTTATTTTCAATTAATTCTATTAACAATAATGAATTTATAGTTTTATACAAGTATATTTAATTTTAAATTATGTTATTAATAGCAATAGATATATATTTTTTTTATACTTAGTTATTAGAATAGCCGACACCCTGACAGGGTATTTAGGGCTTTATTGTAAATAAATAAATAAACTTAAAGTTACTTTTTATTGATGTTTATTTTGTTGGAAACTTAAACTTTTTATTT
The DNA here is from genome assembly GCA_947568825.1 of Sphinx pinastri. Taxonomy (NCBI): domain Eukaryota; kingdom Metazoa; phylum Arthropoda; class Insecta; order Lepidoptera; family Sphingidae; genus Sphinx; species Sphinx pinastri. The sequence goes on along the minus strand of OX387614.1, from coordinate 14,106,190 downwards.
TATATCTATGGTTAAAATATCTCGATGTAAAGTGTTATTTTCAAGGAGATAAGTATGTGGTTTCATTGAGTAAAGCAATGTCAAAATGACCCTGTATACCATATTACTTAACTGCCTTTTTATGACAATTTTGTAAAACTTTTCCACGTAAGTGTTACAAATTCGGCTTAAAGACAGTTGAAAATAGTCAACATTTAGTAACATGTTATATTTCAAATCTATTAATACGTACATTAAATGCAGAAAGTGTTAAGTAGCAAGATGAATTGCCTCCTTAGTTAAATGGCAGCACTACGCTTGAATCAAGTAAAAGGTTTTCTAAGCTTTCTAATGTAATTTGTACGGGATTAAATTTCCTAGAAGAACGTCAGTCGGGGCGTCAAGACTAAGGCAATGCATTTCTTTAGTATAATATTATGTAAAAACCTGTGAAATACGGATATTAGAATAACGGTTGTTAGCGTATGACTACGAGGATTATAATAATCCAGTTAAAGTGTAATAGAAGGCTAACCCGACGTGTTTTAGTAGCTTCAATGGTCATAATAATGTTAATATTGTTAACAAAGAAAGAACGCGTGAGTAATGTTTTAAGTTAGCTTTGTTTTTGTGATAAGCTGTGGAAGGTAAACATAAGTAAGTATTATTTAATGTTGTGGACAACACTCCCATTTCTACGTACCTTTTTGCACACTATGTCGTAATAGCTAAAAAGGTACGTTAATATGGGTAAATTATTATTTACTTGTAGTTACTTATTTGGGAGAACCTAAATTTATTAATATTTTCAGGTAACAACAATGTAGTATAATACTACATTCACAAAATTGTATTTTACATATTTATTGTTCGTATAAGACTGCCTCGGTGGCGTAGTTGTATTTCGGTACGACTACACTACTGCTGGGGTCTCGGGTTCGATCCCCGGGTCAGGCAAAGTGGATTTTCTTATCAATATCATCCTAGAGTCTGGAATTTGTGCCCGATATGGCGATAGGCTCATCTCCTATCCGCTCACATCATGGTACAGAATACGCATCGCGAAAAGTGGGTGCACTAGTTGCAGAAGGGGTAGCCAAAGGGTAACCCATCGGGGCTAAAAGGCGTGAGTTTGTGTGTTGTTCATATAAGATTTTTACACAGATTTTTGTAACTAAAATGTGGGTATTTTGTTTCGATATTTGTCCTTAAGGTAAAATTAATCCCGTGATCTAAATTTCTAACATTTTTGTATAACCTTGCAGGCCTTCTATTGATGATTATAGGCACGTTTTTGAATCATGCCGTTAGAACCTACTAACATATATAATAATTGTAAAATTATCTGCTCCACCAACTCTACCAACAAAAGTTTACGTCCGGCACAAGATTTTTTAATATATAGACATTCTAGTAATTCATCGGGTGGCACGATCCGTCACATTGCATATAAGAACCTATGACCACCTATGCCAAGTATGAGAGCGTTAAATCAGTGTTTTTGTGATGTCGAAACGCGGCAGCGCACGCCTCTTCCCAAGATACGCGGTGTAGATTGCTTGCATCGCTGTAGGAGAGGGGCACTCTTCGCGTAGGAATAAGTTTAGCAGGTGTTTTACAGAAAAATAACAGTTCTAAAAACCTCGCAATCTCTGTAGTGTGCATTGGGGTAATCACGGGGTAATCTCGTTATTTCAATATTAATTCTCAACCCTACAACATTTTCTTATACGCACAAAACAGCCTGAAGTGCTATTTTTTAATGCAATTGTTTGTCACTGTACTAATTGTTTTATTTACAGTTTAGCAGCAATCTTGAAACAACGGGATTAACCCGTGATATGGTTTAATATTACTCCAACGCACTATGTACTACATTATTTAATTTATTAAGTTTTGTTTCTTAGGGACTGTTATTTTATATGAGCTAGTCCCTGTGTATAAGAAGAGAAAGAATGCAGAAGGCGGGCGCAGCGGCAGACTGGATATTTAATCGGCGCACCACACACCGTTTATTTGATAGAGTAAAGGTGAGGCTGCACTAAGCTGCGCTGCAGTAAGTATATCCCGAAGTAGTAGTATTCGCTCCCTTGGCACATATCCAGGACACAATATGTGAAAGCACCTACTATGGGGGCGAAAATAATCCATTCAAGAGTAAGGTGGGGCTTTGGAATCAATTGAACAAAACGTACAAACGATAATCAACCTTAACACTTACACTTACAACAAATTTTCCATTGCCACATCCAACGTCAACAACACCAAACTCAGCACAAGCTGAAATGAAACCTAACATACTACAGTAAAGTTGTTAATCAAACGGAATGGCGTTTTTAAAAGTGATAAAGAAGCGTATCGCTACAGTTTTCTTTATGAGGGGTCAAGTTCGCTAAAGATCAATTTGTTTTATTAAGCGGCAACCGTGGCAATGATGCCGTGTGTTTTTGAGTTGCACTCGTAGTTCGGGTCAAGTTTAAACTTTGACTCATGAAGATGGCGTTTGCTCTCTAAGACCGTAGGCTTCCCACGCAGATTTTTTACCGCTGTCTTTTATTGGTTACGATCTATAAGTAATCGATATGACTGCAGTTTTAGAAACATTAATCAAATAGTCCAATGAATCCAAGTCTAAATATCTGAGGATGCTTCATTAAGGATTTTTATTTGGGCCCATATCTTGAACAAAATGTAAAGCGAGATTTTAAATGCAAGATTGAGTCAATTATTTTATTTTCTTTTCCGACAATTTTATCTAACCCTCGAGGCTTACAAAAATATATTTAATAGCTTTTGCGCGCGGCTCCGCCCGCGTGGAAAAGTTTTTCCGGGATAAAAAGTAGCCTATAGCACTCGGGAGTAATGTAGCTTCCTATTAGTGAAAGAATTTTCAAAATCGGTCCAGTAGTTCCTGAGATTAGCGCGTTCAAACAACAAACAAACTCTTCAGCTTTATAAAATTAGTATAGATTTCCCTTCCGTTCCTAATTACATTTTGAGTTTTCTAAGAACTGGTACTTGGAATATATTTTTGTTCAACTTAACAAAATTATCCACAACACCAACACTTTGTAACACTATACGTGCACGTATTCTTCGAATACTACTGCTTCTATGTATCTACCGCTACGTTATTTGTCGCATGTACGATTTAATATAATTTTACCATATCATGCTTCGGTGCCACCCATTTTATAATGTATTCGCCAAAGATATCGTTTCAAAATCATTCTATTAATGTTCATTTTAAGTTAGCCGTTACAGTTTCAGCTGCTTAATATGATATTTTATTGCTGTGCATTTATTTCAAAGATATATTTTTATTTGTTATCTCGTTCAAAATTTAGCAATCCTACTCAGTAGCGAGGAAATTGTGTGTCGTTGTCAAAATATAATTTGCGGTGTCATTGAGGAAAAGGCATAAGAAAGTGAGGTGATATTAGAGAGGTTGGTGCGGGTGGAGTGGTGAGGGCGCGCGCGGGGCGCGGCGGCGGCGACGTTGGCGAGGGCCAGAGGGCGGCGCTCACTATCTCTTCGGTTGGCATCGCGGGCGCTCGCCTCCGAACCGCCAAGTTTCGCGAATCGTCGCGCTCCGCGCGCCATGTAGTTACGCTTAACAATCACATAAAAAGCGTCAAACTGTTTTCAACTATTTCAAAAGTTATTAAAAAGAAGTCCGGTGCCGCGACCGAAGCTCAAGCCGGGACTTCGGGTAAGTGGTAGGTTTGATATGTAGTTGCGATGCCGCGTCACTCGTAGACAGAGCGTAAACGAAGGGCGCGTAAAAGTTTGAGTAAGGCGCGGTGTGTGGCGGGCGCGGCGCCGCAACAGGTAGGGCGATATCGAGCGAGAGATACGCTCACTTTTACTTTTCGGTTAAGCGGCCGTAATCCGGGCCCATTCTACAACCGCCATTTTAACTCGCCGCCACCACCAGCGACATCAGAAAAAAAATGTGTTCGCCTAAATACCACTAATTGCACCTGCCAGAAATAAAATATTACAGTTCATCTATACGGTCTATTTCTACTGTTCTTAATTTACATTGTGTGCTGTGTCTATTCTAAATATAGTTGTAATGCATATACTTAATAGTATGTTCCATATTAAAATTAGAAAATAATAAATACATATAATATTTCCACGCTAAACCTAAAAAACACACATTTTATTTCTCACGTACAAAAGCTTCCAACGGCAGCCAACTTGTGGCGTAGGTTAGGGAAATTGCTCAATGTTGCAAATATATTTAAATTAATTTTAGATTATAAAAGTATTTGAATTAACAACCAAACGCAACTTTATAATTCATATTGTATAGCAAAGAAACCACAATCTAAACGGTGCGTTTCATTTAATTTGCATTAGGCTAAAGCGAAATTTCAAAACATGAGTGCAATATAAAGCCACATTATACACTTTGGTGAAGTTAACAAAACACAATCAAACTGAAGCTCGGTTATAATTTGCAGAAACGTTTTGAGACGAGTTCTTTGTTTGAGCGCGGCGGCCGTCGGCGAGCTGGTCGACGACTCCGCGAACACCATCCGCGTCTGATTCATTTAGAAAAATCAATTAAAAATAAAGGTTATGCTGCACGATACGGTGACCACGCTCACCCCTCAGTGAACACCTGCTCAATTTTAATAATTTCTGAGTGCAGTCTGCCCGAGGGTTGTAAAAAGTTCAGACAGTGTTCCACGCTGAGCTGACAACAGGTTGAAAGTTTCACACACGATGCATGCGCTCTCAGTATCCTTTCTAAGGCGTGAAATTAACACCACACGACACTGCTTTATTATGCCCAACCTCAACTACTACACTTAACTTCTCCGTGTGAGTAAACAGCCAAATACATACATGCTGGCTGCCTATTAAATTATTCGCGCGCCGAGCTGGCCGTAAGCCCGTAACTGAACCGTTTTGTAAAGCGACAGTTCACGTTCACAAGGACGTGTCATAATGTTTGGGTATTCAGTATATGGTCCTATTTAAAATAGAAACTTTAGGGGCCGTATCCAAGACGCGTTCCCACAATCGTCACCGCCTATAGAAAAAAAAATGTATGGTAATGACGTATCCGTGCGAAAGACTTATAGATTAGATACGTCATTCCCATACATTTTTAAAATTTCTCGCCTGCAGAAAAGCATCTCGGCTACGGGTCTAGGTAGGATGAATTATATGAAGTTGGAGCCAGATAATTAGAGAATATTGATTATATCGGCTTTTATTTTGTTTTAAGAAAGAAATTTACATTATTGTGTCACAGTGATGAAATTAAATATCGTTTCATTATAATAGGTTCTATTATAATGATTTATCATTCACAGATTTCAAGTCAATTTAATTTGACAGTTATCATATTAAACAGCTAATGTAGATAGCACTCTTTTTTAACCGACTTCCAAAAAAGGTGGAGGTTCTCAATTCGGGTGTTTGTATTTTTTTTATGTCAATTTATTTGGGAGCATAGATGTTTTATATTTGGTCAGCTTATACATCTATGTGCCGCGTAGTATGTATCAGTAAGTGGTGAAATCGGCTCTAAATGTTTTTAATTATCGTAAGGAATAAAATTATATCATTCTACATACAATAAAATTGTAGATTTTCCTTATTTATACATTAAATATTTCTGATAATGAACCTGGAAGACGCGCGGAAGAGGAGATAAGCGTTTGTTTGTCTGTTTGCTCAAATAATAGCGTATCACGCAAAAAATAATCAATAGACTCAAAATGTAATAACTGAAAAAAAAATGTACACGGGGAGACGAACCACACGCGTCGTGCATTTTTTTGTTAAGGGGAGGTGTATCGGGAGGGATATAATAGGCTCAGATAGATCTGAGCCCACGCAGAAGAAGAAGTCGGCACAGCTAGTTGTTTAAATAACACACACATACACACGCCTTTTATCCCCGAAGTGATAGGCAGAGGCACAACTACTGCACCCACTTTTCGCCGTATGTATTCCGTCCCATAATGTGATAGGGGGCGAGCCTATCGCCGTATCGGGCACAAATTCCAGACTCCTGGTTGATACTGAATAGAAAAAGCTTTTATCACTTTGCCCGACCCGGGGATCGAACCCGAGACCTCAGCATTGCAGTCGTACCGTAATACAACTACGCCACCAAGGCAATAGCCGATAAATAGGCCGATAATGCTATTTGTCCACACTTATAATTGAAAACTATATAACATACACTAACTTATGTGTATAATATAATGATGTACACTATATACATATATGTATATATATATTTACTGGTGGTAGGTCTCTCATTATGTAAGAGGCCGTCTGGGTGGGTACCACCGCAATGTCTATTTCTACCGCCAAGCAACAGTGTGCATGCACTATTGTGTTTCGGTTTGAAGGACATTGTAGCCAGTATAACTACTGGACATAATGAGACTTAACATCTTATGTCTCAGGATGACGAGCGCAGTAGAATGCCACTCAGTATTTTGTCAGTCAAGGTGCTGGATGGTGTTGCTACTGTTTATGGGTGGTCGTATCGCTTACCATCAGGCGAACGGTATGCTCGTCTCGTCATTCAAAGCAATAAAAAAAAATATACCTAGATATTTATTTTAATCAATGAGTACGGGTTGGCTATTAAAACAGAACAACACTATCACATTAAGACTTACTCGAATAAAATAAAAAGAAACGAGCGTAGGACAACTCATCTTAGTGGTGCAGATATTCCGAAGTGATCACCTTCAATTCAACCGTGAACATTAATCGCACATTTAGAACGAAAACGACACTATTCAAAACAATCGTAAATTGAGTTATCGTCATAAAATGACTTGAAACGAAGTTCTCATTACAACAATAGTTCAAATACAGCCATATTCAAGCAGGAGCAGAACAAAACTATTATATCAGTCCCTTTTATTATATTTTTATAAAAAAGGACCAGTTTTAAGACATTTTATAAAGATAACTGAATTTTCGTTTTTTTTTATTGTGTCGTTTTCGTTCTAAAGGTGCGATTTGTAAATGTGGTGCAGTATCTAGACTCTAAAGCATTGAGTGCAATGAGCGCAATTAACGCATTGAGTGGAAACGGTGGTTCAGAACGATCCATGACACTTTGCAATGGCAAGAGCTTGTGTTTCGAGCTCCGAGGTTAACTGTCGAGTACAAAGAACCGATACAACACATTAATCAGATCGGGAGCACATTCCCTCCGATTATTTTGCGGACGGCCACTAATTGGTCATTCCACCTTCTGAACTCTAAAGAGTTATAGCTAACATCGCGATTGATATTTCGTTGGATACAAGCATTAATGATAGGTATATTACAGCTTAGAGGTCCTGAGAAGGCTCCTGAGATGTTCTTTCATCTTTTTCTCCTTTTTTCAACTAAGTAGGCACTAAGTTTTTATTAAAACACAGATTTCTGATATCATATTAAAGCTTTTTCATATAAGAACCACAGTAGCAGTAAAGGAATAACTATGAAATAAACATTGGTTTGGGTCTATTTTCACGTATAAGGTATTTATTTCACGGAGTACGCGGGGTTTGAAGAATATAAAACTCGAAGCGTTCTATTATGTAGGTAGCATAAGCTGAATTAAAAACAATACAAGACAAGTACAGTGAGCATGCTGATGAAAATCTATTTAAGTTTAAGTCGAAACAATGATACTCACATGGTCATATTTACTTTAACTAAATATGACTGAACATAGTTACAAGTTTGGAAGGCACTCATGTTTGCCCAACCATGTCTCAGCGAGATCAAGATAGAAGGGATCATAGTAATTAAGTGAATAGCTTAACAACTTGGAAGAACGACTAGCTTCAAACAAGTAAACCCAATACACACGCATGAAATCTCGATCATACGCGTAACATACCTGATTCCCAGTGGACCTATGTATGTTTGAGATGCGAACGAAAACCTATATTTGTTTCGGAAGGTAACATTTAATCCCGAAACTACCGAGCGTGATATTTTCCGGTTGCCTTGTGCCAAACGTTACTCATTATGTGATTTGACTTCGCCAAAGTGTACCTTGTAGAATTACGCTACGCCGTAGCTCGTACTTTGACGAACTGTGCTACGATAAAATAGCGATTAACCGTCGACGTCGAAAAGCAATTTCTTTAACGCGCATAAATAAAAACATTCGTGTGCCGACCACCGGTTGTAAATCTATCGTAAAATATGTAAAGAGGTTTCAAAATTGGCAACGAGAATAAAACATAAGTTTCGGAAACTACCGAGTATGGTATCTGGTAGAATTAAATTATTGTTATGTATGGAAATGGTTTACTCGAGTTTTTTAAGAGATTGCGTTTATTCTGAGCTAATCCTCTTGGTCATCCACATGTTTATAGGAGACCGCAATCTCCGACAGAAACTGTAAAACTCTTCCAATGCGAAAAACGTAATACTTTTAAAGTTGCAAGACGTGTAAAATCTACGTTATATTAAATATCAGCTAAACTATTAGCATGTATGACTTTCCAAGGGGCCTGTTAACTTTTACAGTCACCGTGTGCCTTGTGATACCAGAGTGATGGGTTACACCAAAAGCTGGCAGCATGTTTAAACAACAGTAGGTAAAAACTTGCGGATGATAAATATGATGATGCCTTCCTATTAGATACTCTCCTACCTACCTACATAAGTACAATAATGTTTGCCAGTGAGACTAAATAAATGTATACCAATTTTATAAAGCTGAAGGTTTGTGTAAGTGAACGCGCTAATCCCCGGCTCCACACTACATAGCCAATCGGAAACAGAGCGGTTTCAGTTTCAGATGTCACTGGATTAAAATTACGTTATATAGGTTTTTTTGAACCCGAATCGGTTTTTCATGTAGGCGTAGTTAGTTATCCAATGGCAGCTCAGTTTTTTGTATCGTATTATTATTATGCAACCCTTGCCGATACCGAAAGCATTTTTATTTCAATTAAGAAATAAACATTTATGCAGCTTCATGGACTATAAAGAGCTTTTAAATAAATTCTATGAAATACATTAATTGCGTAGAATTTATTCAATAACTCTTTTTCTAGCATTTGGAACAGTATAAGAATATATCGTCGCTTCAAAATATAACAGTCATGCATGCACCATTTCAAACAATCTTTAGTAGTTTTAAATATAAATTCTTTAAATTCGGCATAGAAAATTTATTTTACTGGCATACATTTATTTTAACACTTATAGAAAGAAAGGTAAACTGTATTGTGCCTTGAAAAGAAAATCTTTATTGGGTATTTATTGCAAAATACATATAAAAAGGTTTTCATCGCGAATTGTGAATATCAAACGTATGGTAATGAATAAGACAAGAGAATGAGGATTTTTTATTCACGTTTTCTGTTACCTCATGATTATGATATGCTGATGTTAATGTTGAAAGCTATATTCAAAATAGTCAAGAAGTAGCCGCTAAACAACGTATGACTACAGTTACGCTTTACATTTTTTTCGAATCCTCATCACTTCATACACCAAAGCAATAATTAATCACCAAGAAACAATATTGGAGTAGAACAATGATTTTTCGCAATCAATTTATTCCACTAAAAATATCGTTTCGCATTATTTTACGCGATGATAAAATATTTTCCCGTTCATTCAGGAAGCATATCGAAAGTCATAAATCCAACACTATTCGATACATAAAAAGTTTGATATTTAATTAATAGTATATCATTTTACTTACTTTTTATGACCGACATAAAATTGTAGTCAAATAACTCGACTGTTAAATATTTCAGAAATATTCGTTTAGTATCCTTAATACCACAAAGTAATTTATAGAGCAGTACTTTGGAATAGAGTTAAAAGAAAACAAAAGGTTTTGATTCAACTGAACAGCTTCTCTTTAATATAACTAAATGTACAGTAAGTTATCGCGCGAAACGGGCGAAGTAAACAAGAAAATAAAAGCTGCTGATCATTATTTATTTCCTTTTCTCGCACCGACGTTTCTATTAGCAAAGGTAAACTTCAAACAATACCGGAAATATTTATCGGTATTACCCATAGTTTAAAATTTAAGCTTAACAACCATTGATGTAAAATCAATGTTAACAACACTTCAAAATTTTTAGGTTATTCAATGCGGTGTAAAATAATATTTCACTTTGAAAAATTTAATGTATGTCGGAAGTATATATTTTTTGTGTTATAAAGCTAAGGATTAGATCGAAATCAGTGCAATGCCACCCAGTGCTTTTTAATTCAAAGTTCGTCGTGTAAGGCTTCCCAAATTAGTCGATAAAAATAAACCTAATGTACAAGTAACCATTTATATACTGTGAAAACCTTGTCCGTCTGGAAATCTTTAGAGTGGCCTATGTACAGCAGTGGACATCATGTGGCCGATGTTGATGATTATGATGATGAAAGCCTTATCCACTGTGACGGAACCGCTAAACTTTCATACGAAAAGCGTTTTCTGTCCATACCTTATCGAAATTACTACACTAAATTGCTACGTTACTATAGACATAAAACGTTATGACGTTCTTAAAACGACTTTGTATCCATCAACTAGAACATAAAGTGTTATACCAAATCGGATGAATAGCTGCAATGTTTATGTAGAATGATTTACTCAGGATCCTGGTAGGACATTTTGTATCTGCCTGGATAGTGACCAATGCACCGTACACATGGTGATTAAACCCACTACCAACTACTACTACTACAACCAAAACCTCAGTCCGCTCCATGACCATGAAGGCTGCAAAACATCGGGAAAAATGTAAATTAAAAAACCGCTATAAACTCGGTAAAATAGTTTTATTTAAATGTGATAAAACCCGTTATAGTGGCTCACGTAAGCGATCAGACTCATCAGCCTGTGTATAGTCTGTTCAAACAGGCCCGTATAACTGTATCGACTGGCATGGGGGAATCATCTATCGACAGTCGACATTATATTTAAACCCCACCCTATTAGTAATTATCACTAATTTCTTTCCTATTCGCTTTTGGATCCCTCATCACCCTATTTTATTGAAACTAATTCTTTCTCCAGTCGGTTCCTAATTTATTGAGGATAGAGACATTAAATTATTTTGATGTTTGTGTCTCTCTATCGACTTCAGACTTCTGCCTGATGAAGTGCTGCATTCAAGGAACCCTTCAGCGCATTGGCAACCTGGTCTATAGGGGCTTGTTTAAGGTGCAGTTGTTTTAGGATGGATATGTTAGTTCGGTCTGCAGTCCACAGTATTCTCAACATCTTTCTCCAGCACCATATTTCAAACGCATAAACTATCCTCATTCTATAATAATAATAAAACATTTATTGCACACAATACACCAAGAATACAATTTGACAGAGGAAAAAAAAAGAACAAGAAAACATAAAAAGGAGCATTAAAGCAACTTAAAATACAAATACATAATAAATAAAATATGACAAGCACTTTTATAAACTATCAATAACAATATTAGAACATCAACACTGAACGCTGCACACATCTGCCATAGCTACAAGATACTCCGATCCGCTTCCCCCGATACTAAATGGCGCTGAGCACAGCGAGACGGAGCACCGCCACTACAGATGCGCGCAACGTGCATTATACGACAAAAAATGAAAAGAAAAAAGACGCCATTCTTATGCCAACCCAATATTACTTTCTCTTTATCACGCTTAAAAATAAAGTACCTATTTGAATACACAGTTCTATGAATAATCAAATTAGCGTATTGTTTAGAATTGATTATGGTTTCTAAAACATACCTTTGTAAAATTTAATCGTTTTGAAGAGTTAGTACCTACGTAAACAAAACGTACTCTTTATTCGTTCTCAGCGTCTAATGAAAAGCATTGATGTTTTATTTTATGTAACACGAAAAAGCAATTTTCTATTAGGTCGGACTTAAAACGATTCGGCTAATTGCGAGAAACAAAAGCACGGTGAAAGAACTTGCGCTTTTTTATAAACTCTGAAATGGTTTGTGTGAAAGGACCACTTTTTATTTTTATACACTCACACTCAGTTTAGTTTCAAATTAATTATTATAAAATGTATCCGGGGGTAGCGTCCATGATGGGCAATCTATGTTATACCACGTTATTTATTTTGTTACCAAAAGATATCAACACAGCTGCGACGACACGCCCACGTCTTGAGCCTAAATATTTCTAAATACTACACTGAGCCCACGAAATGAGATGAGGGTATGAAGACGTATACCAATAAAAACGGGTATAGCACTATTTAGTTATTACGTTAGATAACGAACCGACTCAAGGGTACTTGAGGCAAATATGTATTTAATATACATTTTATAAACCATCGCTGGGTGCCACTCAACTCTTATATAATTTCATATCGTTGTGTAATATAGAATTGTCTAGACTCTAGACAGTTTCTGGAGATCGACAGCGTAGAACGTTGAACAATTCCATTGGAAATTAATTAACAGTTTCATGAGTGAACTACGTGAGGATGGAATAACGTTGACACAGTTTGGCGGCGGCCAACGTACACGGAACTTTGAGTATTTACAACACCGAACGCAAACGGGACAGTGTAAAGAATTTCGTTCAATAAATATAAACACGAATAATAAAACAATAAAGCCTTTAATGGGTGCAGGTGTGCACAATGACCTGAGTTGGTTTCAATTTTATTGTGGTCTGAACAATTAATTTAAAATCTTTTTGTTTAAATAGCTTTTGCAGCTACGGTCATATTAAGTTCCGTTCCCGGAATTAATCCTATAGCGGAGTCTATGTAGTACGATAGCACTATATTCTTCAGGGATATTGTAACTTCTTATTAGCAGAAGATTTTTAGAAGTTTGGTTGATGAGTAGACACCGCCGCAATGTCTATTTTTGCCACCAAGCAGCAGTGTTAGGTAGATCAGCAGTGTTGTGCACTGTTGTGTTCCAGTTTGAAGAACATTTATTCCAAGAGCTGGCGAGGTGTTTTGGGAAGGTATTTAGGCACTTTCAAACATTGATTCAATACATTATATTGATTAAATACATTCAGGTGGGACGTGAGTATGCGTATGCGTAGGTGAGTCGGGTTATACTTTAAAACCGGCAAAATAGTCGGGCGTGTTTATACCTGGACTGGATGATTTTTTTACACAATATTCTATATACTGTGCAGTTGCAAAATATCCGCAATTACCCTGCCCGACGCACAATTTGAGATTCTTCTATTCATAAAAAAAAAAAATTCAATGTTTGCAAGTGTCTAAAGTACCTTCCCAAAATACCTCGCCAGCTCTTGGAATAATGGTAGTTAGTGTAATTCCTGAGCATTATTAGAGTTAACATATCATGTCTTAGGGTGACGAGCGCAGAAGAGTGCCACGTAATACACTGTAATTTAAAATTGTAGATGATGTTGCCGTTTATGGGCGATCGTATCGCTTACTATCAGGTGAACGACATACTCTTCTCGTCAAACAGTTGCAATAGAAAAGACCCAATACGGTAATTTTAGTGATAAAACTAAACTTCTAAATTGATCCCTTTTTTTTAAATAATCGCTGTCTTATTTAAACGCGCTAAACTTGTATATATCTATATACATACATATACATATATATATGTGTAATTGGCTTCTCGGAAACGGCTCGTCTGATTTGGATGAAATTTCGGATTGGGATAGTATGAGCTCTAAAAATGAAATTGGGGTATTCAGTTTTTTTATCAACCCCAAACTTGTGGGGTTAGAAGGAGAGAGAAACTAAACCGCTAAACCAATTGTAATAAAATTTGGTATGGGGATATTTTGAATGTTGAAAACAAATATGGGATATTCATCTTTTTATTAACTCCTATTTAATAGAGATTAAAGGAGGGAGAAATTAAACCGCTGAACCGCTTGCACCTAATGAAATTTGGAATGGAGATATCTTGAATGTTAAAAACAAATATGGAATATTTAATTTTTTATTAACTCCTATTTAAGGGCGCATTTACAAAATTCCGTAGTTTTGAGGTACCATTTATTGAATCAGGAGTTACGCTTATGAGGAGATCTTGGTATATAAATAAAGATTAAACATTCCTCTTTGCTTATAGCATATGGAAATTGTATGCTTCCATACAACATTATCACGTAAATACGTTTATTCTGGAGCAATAATCGCTGAAAATGACGAAAAATAGGGTCGGAATCGGAACCATTATACCTTAAACTAATGAATATTTTAATATAAAACCGAAACAATATGATGGCTTATATAGTCTTCTCGCTTTATGACTAATTATTTTCAAGTCAAATTAAATACTTTTCCAGTAAAGAGAAAAAATATAACCTGAATTGAATTTCTTCATACATTTTCCAATTTCGGGCTGTCATTCCGCGCTGAGACGCGGCCGAGGAAGCACGGGTGTACAACTTTTTTTCAAAAAATAAATACGTAATAAATTGATCGCGATGTCATTATACTACGAATAAAATAGTTGATACTATTTCAAATTATTAGTTTTCAAAAAGCAAGTATGACAATTTAATATTACAATAAGTCAATACAAATTTGATTTAATTAATGAAACATTCATTAATTTTAATGCAAGTATTTAAATTTCATTATTAAAATGGCATAGTATTTTTATATTTACAAAATCGACAAGTTTTGCAGTATATGGTATTTACTATTTATCTATTTATAATTTTTAGTATCGGTGATTATTTATTTTAAAATTTTACTAGGTTAAGTTCGCGTTTTTGCCCGCGTTCAAAGCCTTTCCCGGTACAAAAATATCTAAACACTCAATACTACAGTACTACAGTACTACAGTTCAGCCACAACTACTCACTAGGCATGGCTGCTTCGGTGAGTAGCTGTGTCGTATCGTAGGTACCGAGGTGTCGGCTGTGTGTGCCATTGTGACAGTTGCCCGCTGGATACGGCTTAATATACGTTTGAGTTTTGCCCAGCCTGGAATGAGGAGCGCAGCGCTCTCAAAGCAGTCGTCAGAGGCGGCCTCTCGTTGCCGGCCGTGGTCGCTCCCATGGTCGGCATTCAGGAGGTCTGGCGTGTGTTGGCTCACTTCTGCGAGATAGTCCTCTCGTAGAAGGAGAGTGCTGAGAGAGTTCTGGAACGCGAGGATTCCTCCCGCCGTCAGAGGAGACTACGGGAGACGCCGGGTGGACGACTGACCGGCGTCTCCCACCCTGTGGATTGAAGGTGTTTGGAGAATTCCACCACGGTATCCCCTGCCTGTCGTAAAAGACAACTAACAGTGGCCACCCGGGCGTCGCGGGCGGGTGCCGTCTCTAGCTTTGTCTTTTTAGCACATTGTTGCGACCCCCCTGATGGACAGCAGTGTGGCAGGTAGGCCTCACGCTGCCGTTGACGCCGAGAGCGCCGAGATGCACGGGGGCTCCTGAGCCTATATCTCACTTGCTTTAGATGGATGATCTCAAGTTGTTTGCATCAATACAAACAGAATTGATTGAGTCGTTAAAAATTACTGAAAGATGTAGCAAATAACTCAACATGGAGTTTTGTGTAGATAAATGTGCGGCTATCCATATGAAGCGAGTAGAGGTCGTGGTCTCTGGTGACATACAAGTCTTAGAGACTGTAAGACTTAGATCCCTTTCTGAGACGGTAACTTACAAATATCTGGGTATGCCTGAGGCACTGGGGATTATGAGTGCCGACGTAATACAATCGCTGAATGACCGTTTCTTCGGCCGCCTGGCAAAAGTATTTAACAGTTTTTTGTCAGGTGGTAACAAGATTTGTGCTTTCAACGGTTGGGTTATGCCTGTACTCATGTACTCTTTTGGTATACTCAGACTCAGACTGAATTGGACGCCCTAGATCGAAAGTTCCGGACCCTACTAACTGCATATCGTATGCATCACCCACGGTGGTCAGTGATGAGGTTGTACATCCCGCGAAGATGCGGGGCTGAGGCTTACTTAATGGACTTGCATAACCGCGAGGTATGCAATCTCAGGAATTATTTCCTCCACAGCGAAGTAGGCATGTATAAGATTTTAGTCATGGTGGATAAGGGATTTATCCCACTTTCCTTGGCGAATGAGAACTGGCGAAAACCTATGGCGATGGGCATTAGGGAACGCGATGTGATATGGAAGATCAAAGAACTATACGGTCAGTTCTATCGGGGCCTTGTCGTTTCTGCTCATGGGTTCATACCAGAGTCTCGACCAACACCTGCTGAAGCTCTCAATTGGTAGTTGGGTCAAGAGCCAGATGCAGAAAGTAGTACTTCTGGACACCGCAATGTCAATGTCTTTTTCTATCGCCAAGCAGCAGTGTGCATGCACTGTAGTATTTCGGTTTGAAGGACATTGTAACCAGTCTAACTACTGGACATAATGAGAGTTAACATCTTATGTATCAGGATGACGAGCGCAGTGAAATGCCACACAGTATTTTGTAACTCAACGTGCTGGATGGTGTTGCTACTGTTCATGGGTGGTCGTATCGCATACCACACGCATTGTGAGGAGATTCCTCACTTTGTATCCCTGACTATCGGTAGCTTGGGTCTTGAGCCTCGCCATCGGAGGGTGATACACTTTTTTATATTTTTATATGTATAACCTAATTATTATTTTTTATATATAAAAATGGTGGTAGGTCTCTCATTATGTAAGAGGCCGTCAGGGTGGGTACCACCGCAATGTCTATTTCTACCGCCAAGCAGTAGTGTGCATGCACTGTTGTGTTTCGGTTTGAAGGACATTGTAGCCAGTATAACTACTGGACATAATGAGACTTAACATCTTATGTCGCAGGATGACGAGCGCAGTGGAATTCAACACAGTACTTTGTAAGTCAAGGTGCTGGATGGTGTTGCTACTGTTTATGAGTGGTCGTATCGCTTACCATCAGGCGAACGGCATGCTCGTCTCGTCATTCAATGCAATAAAAAAAAATGTCTATTACATGATGATATTATAATAATAATTATTATTAAACATAATTGTAAACATTCGACAATTCCAAAAAAATAAATATGGATGAGTAAAATAATAACTTCAAGTATTAAGATTAGCTCGTTCAAATGGAAAATCTAGTTTAAATCGGTTTCGATGCGTGCGCGTGTAGCAAAGCGCGTTCTTGTCATTCAAATATCTAAAATCGAAGATGTCAAAAATGTAATAGCGTCCTTAAGGGGGTAAAAGGAGAGAGAAATTAAACCGCTGAACTAATTGTAATGAAATTTGATATGGGGATTTTTTTTCAATGTTGAAAACAAATATGGGATATTCATCTTTTTATTAACTCCTATTTAATGGAGATTAAAGGAGGGAGAAATTAAACCACTGAACCGCTTGTACCTATTGAAATTTGGAATGGAGATATCTTGAATGTTGAAAACAAATATGGGATATTTAATTTTTTAATAACTCCTAATTAAGGGGTGTAAAAAGAGGGAGAAACTAAACCACTGAACTAATTGTAATGAAATTTGGTATGGGGATATTTTGAACGTTTAAAACAAATATAGGATATTCATTTTTTTAAAACCTCCTATACAAGGGGGGTAAAAGGAGGGAGAAACTAAACCGCTGAACCGATAGTAAAGAAATTTGGTATGGTATATCTCAAACCTAGAAAACAAACATAAAACATACATTATTTATTTTATTAACCCTTAATTAAGGGAACGTTGAACCGTTTGTAATTAAATTTGGTATGAGAATATCTTAAGCCTGGAAAATAAATATGGGATGTTCATTCTTTTCTTTAACTCCTGACTAAAGAGGATAAAAGAGGGAGAAACTAAACTCCTGAACTGATTGTAATGAAATTTGGTATGGGAATATCTATAATCTTAAAGATAATTATGGGATATTATTTTTTTGGTTTAAAGAGGGGAGAAAATACTGTTGCTCCGATTCTATTGCGCAGTATGGGGATTGGGGATATCTTGAACCTTGAAGATTAATATGAGATATTATTTTTTCAATAATCCCAAAATGAGAGGGGAAAAGGGGAGAAAAATTAAACCTCTGAACCAATTCTATTTAAGTTTGGTTTGGGGATCTCTTGAAACTTGAAAATAAATATGACATCAATCCCTTTCTAACCGATTTCGGCCACGGCGGCCAATCTCAACGGAAATCAGCCAGATACGCAGGAGATATTATAGTGCACAAGTGTGTGCGCAATACACAGGTGCACTCGCTATTCCTTTACTCTCATGGTCCGGTGAGACGGCAATCCGACATGACCGGAGAGAGATCAGGCGCAGGACCAACGGCTTTACGTGCTTTCCGAGGCACGGGGGTATCACACCGCCAACTTCCTGACTCCGAGCTGCGACTGAGTAATTTTTAAGATGGAAAAACCCAGTCACAATGTTTTTGGCCCGACCCAGGATTCGAACCCAGAACCTCAGCGCGCAAATTGTACTCGTAACGCGTACGCAATACAACTGCGCCACCGAGGCAGTCAAATATGACATATTCAGTTTTTATTAAAATCAGCGACAGTGACGAGCGCAGTGGAATGCCACACAGTACTTTGTTAGTCAAGGTGCTGGATGGTGTTGCTACTGTTTATGGGTGGTCGTATCGCTTACCATCAGGCGAACGGCATGCTCGTCTCGTCATTAAATGCAATAAAAAAAAAAAAAAAAAAAAAAAAAATCACCCGAGCAAGGCTCCGTCAACCAGGTACTTATAGATAATATTATATTGGTGTTAATGTAACATCGTGTGAAATGAGGCGCCGTAATGCATCCGAGTAGTCCTGGTTGAAATCTTAATAGCCTGTCGCTTTAGACCGTACCATATCTGGTTTATCTTGGCCGAGAGATAATATACTAATTTCCTACCTAGGAATTAAATGTGTCTCATAACATACACGAAGGTATTATATTATTTTTATTTGTAACTAGCTGTTGCCCGCGGCTCCGCCCGCGTGAATGAGTTTTCCCGGGATAAAAGTCCCGCTTTATATTTTCCCGGGATAAAAAGTAGCCTAAGTTAATCCTTATTACATCAGCTACCTGCCAATAAAAGTCCCGTCAAAATCGGTCCAGCCATTTCAGAGATTAGCCGGAACAAACAGACAGACAGACAAAAATTGTAAAAAATGTTATTTTGGTGTATGTACCGTATATATATTCATATAGATGTAGTAAAAAACGGTTATTTCAATATTACAAACAGATACTCCAATTTTATTTATATGTATAGGTGACTGGGTATTATGAGACTTACATTTGTTTAAAACACGGGAGAAAAGTTGTATGCAATGCAATCCACAACGGTACAGTTTATTAATGCTGCAATAGAACAAATCTAAAGTAAAGCGAGAATTTTTAAGTGGCAATAAAAAAGACAAATTGAGTTTTATATGATATGCAATATCCAGTAATTGCGAATAGAAGGCTTAGTGGATTGCTGTGGGACATTAAAGCTCGGACGCAGGTAGGTACTCTTAATTGATTGTAGACAAAGTACATATACTTGGCAAGTTTGGGTTAGTACTTTTGATCTAATAAGAAATAGTGATTATAAAATGGTGATATTAATTTTAATCTGTTTTTTAAACATAAAATGAGTACTATGACTAAGTTCTATATTTATATATGTAGTAGTGATGGCAATTAATCCTATTTCAAATTAATTTCATTAGCATGCTAGTTTTCATGTCTTAGCATACTAAACAACCATGCTAATGCTAATTGCTAATATGACGCATTAAAATTAAAATTTAACGAATTAAAATTGTGTCAATTTTATTTTGCGGATTATAATGCTGAATGCATCATTATGAATTAGCAATTCGCGCGTAATGGGCGTACTAAATTCAAGCCTCAATGTTTTTTGTTATTTAAATTTATACGATATTTATATATATATATATATTATTTATGTGTAATGTTTATTTGAAAGAAAATAATGAGCTATACTTTCACCTAACATTAAAACGACACGTGCGTTGCGTGAGCCGTGAGCGCATTCCTCGAACTGTTAGCCTAATAATACGTAACAATCAATATCCGTATTTCATATTGTGTAATATTATCCAACCTAATATTCGGTAATTTAACAAAAATCTAAGTAATTCAATGAGCCGTTTCGCGCGACGTGTCTATCGCGCCCATTTTCTCGCTGACTCCTCCACTCAAAACACGTCGCCAGCATTAGCAATAGCACGTGTAATCAGTGTTGCCGTTTTAGCGCATTTCGCGCTAGATCTAGTGCAATTCTAGAGTCGTTAGCGCTTTTTATCTCATAAGTACGCGCTAAAAAATATCTAGTGGAATCGGGCGCAAAACTACGAAACCTTTCAAAGGGCTGGGATATTTAAAAAAAACTCTGTTCATTATATTCATAACATTGTTTAGCGGAATCTAGCCAGATTTTCACAAGATATAGCGCATTTTTAATAAGGGTTTAGTGCTTTTTTTCGTCAAACGGCAACACTGCGTGTAATTAAATTTAATTTAGTATTCCTTCGGGCGCTAAGGAGAAGGCATGCTCGCGCTGCTATTGCGAAGCGCGCCAACGCACGAATTAATTAGAACACCACGAAATTTAGCAACTGTATTTATCTTGTGAATTGCTAAATGAGATTTAGCATGCTAACAATTAATGCTAATGCTAATTAATCCATCACTATAGTTCGGAGAAACTAAGCTGGCCGATATGACAATTTATTGACACATCATGGAATACTATATGTAGGGAAGTGAACAAAAAATCTGTTGCTTCAATAACCGATTCTTGAATGCTATCGATTTTTTATTCAATGAGTTTATTATCGTATGTAAATAGACTTAGATTATTATTAAATCTTATATATTACAACCAGGAGGTTTTTATTACAGTAGTTAGTTATTGTTAGTCGTTCATTTAGATTTTCCGATAAAAGGACATCAGCAAAAACGGGCCTAAAATTCTAACCAAGACAGTTTATATATATCTGGATAGAACTCCTAAAAACTAAACTCTTTATTATTATCGTTACATAATTATTATAAAACAAAGCCTCTCCACCGCGTCTGTCCGTCTATCGGTCTGTCTAATAATCTGAATGAATTTCAATGAAATTTGGAATGGAGATAGTTTAAGAGAAAGATCATCATCATCATCAGCCCGTTGCAGTCCACTGCTGGACTTAGGCCTCTCCCAAGATACGCCACAGAGCCCGGTCTGCTGTTTTATGCATCCAGTCGCTGCCGGCCTTCTTGTGCAAGAAAGATATACGCTACTTTTTACCCGAGAAAATATATACCGGGACATTTATCCCGTAAAAACTCTTTCACGCGGGCGAAGCCTCGAGCTAAAGCTAGTTCCGTAATAAACATGAAACATAATTAACATTGATATAATTAAAACAATGTATCTAGGGGACCGTAATATGTGCTGCTGCTTGATATTGACTGGCTCGGCTCTAGTTCGGACTTTCGTGTAATTTTAATCAAAATCGACTTTAAGATTGAACTTTGCCTGAGGTTAAACTTTTAAGTCTATGATCGTGACTGCCTCGATGGCGTAGTTGTATTACGGTACGACTGCAATGCTGAGGTCTCGGGTTCAATCCCCGGGTCGGGCAAAGTGATATTGGATTTTTCTATTCAGTATCAGTCCGGAGTCTGGAATTTGTGCCCGATATGGCGATAGGCTCGCCCCCTATCACATCATGGGACGGAATGCGCTCGGCGAAAAGTAGGTGCACTAGTTGCGCCTCTGCCTACCCCTTCCGGGATGAAAGGCCTGAGTATGCGTCTATGATCGTAATTTTTTAAACCGCTATATTGTTTTGACTTAAGCATTTCTAAATAGGTTTTTTTCGCGACACCCTCTGCTCTCAGTCAAAAATAGATAGGTTACTCCATTCCGAAATGAAAAGTAAATGTAAAGTTCTTACATTTACTTTTTTATGAACAAGTGATTTACCTGATGTCAAGTATTGATTTATTTAAACTAATACGCAAATGCTAGACATAGTAATTTATTTATTTTATCTATTTATTTTTATTTATTTATCCAAATTATAAGTTCATAATTCTCTTTAACGACGATGTCCACACCAGGCTGTGCCTGTATTGAAGACAACGTTTTTAATTCCACAAATGTATTAATATATTCTAAATAATAATAATTCACTATGCAACAAATTTGATACTTTTTTTTTTCACTGAGCTTACAGTATGTAATTATGACTCATCACCTTAAAACTATTCGAAATATATAAATATTTTTTTTACATCACGTCAGATTTAGTATTGAAACGCATTTATTGATTTTCTTCAAATTCGTATGGAGCGACGACATAAATTTTTATTGTACATAAGAAAATTTTTTTTTTGTTAAACGATTGGCTTTTCCTCTTGTTGTCAGTAGTCGCAGTAACCCTCTAGAGGCTCCAACAGTATTCTGCAAGCATGGCTGGTACCCATCTACCCTGATAACGCTTCTCATACTTTGCAATTTATTGAAGAAATCTTTCACCGTGTTTATCACTCACTAAACCCATGTTATATGGAAAGAACAGAAGAACTTAAATGGGAGTTTAGGAAATGGATTTTTAGCGACATATTGTATCCTAGTTTGTGAGAAGCATCCAGCATTATTTTTATTTTTTCATGGAAATCGGGTTGTTGTTATTTTGACTCCATTTTGCAATAGATTCCATTGTTTTAGTCACGAGCCTAATATTTCTGATTTTCCTTTGGTCAAATCTAAATCTCTGACATCGTTATTTAGTTCTGATTGGCTAATTAAATGTGGTTCTGTAGTTATTTCATCTCGAAATACCCCTCCACTATTAAATGGGCCTGCTTCAACGCCTTCCATACTCGAACTCTACGAACTATAAAATCTTTCCGGTACTGGAATGTCTGGAGAATGTAGTAGCGGCATCGACACTTATGACACGTTAGCATACTTAATCGATTGTTTTGTTTTTTTTTAAAACCTTCCAAAGTTGTCAACCAGAAGTAACAGTCGTCTACGTGATTTTTAGGTGCACGCCACTGCATTGGTACATCAAAAGGCTTTTGTTTTATAGTTCCCTTGTACCAACCCGTCAAATACTTATAGCATTTTAAACAGCACACTTAAGGCACCCACGATTTGTCTTGATTTAATTGCAATCTTAAAATAAGCTTCATAACACTTCTCAAACAAGGATCATATGAGCTTTTTTTCACTTTTAGAAGTGAATACACCACTAGCATAACAAAATAAGTTGGGAGAATTAACACAAACACGCGGCATTTTGTAGACTTATGAGTAATCTAAATGTTTTTATAATTTTTGTACCCAGAAAAGATATATTTTTATGACTACCTTCAAAAAAGTGATGAAAAAAGTAAATAAAGTAAGATTCCCTTCATCTATTTTTTGGGACGTGATATCTAAATATAAATTTGTTTTCCGTATTTTACTAAATATTCTTTATACGAATTACCATTCGGGATGCCGGTGATTTTTTTGGTGTTGCATAGTGTATAATTAATATTCTAAAGTATATGTGCGTGTGTGTGTGTGTGTGTGTGTGTGTAATGTTATGTTTTATATGTATAATGTTATGAAATTATCAAATAATTCATGTATTATCAAGACTCTCTCATCATGTATAATTGTATGTGGGTAGATATTGTAACTTTTACTTTTCAACAACCAACACCTCAGTCCTCCACGTGACTACGAAGGCTGCAAAGTTTTCGAAAACTCGAGAGAAATTGAAATTAAACAAACCGCGATAAAATCCGAGTACTTACTAGTTTTATTTCGATGTTTAACATTCGCGTAAACATAAAAAATAATATTATTCATCAACTTTAAGTATTGTTCTTAATACTTTATATAATTATGATTATTTTATTAACTAAGTACGACTTTAAGTATTTTTCTCATCTACCTATAATTTCCCAAATGTAAAAAGTCCATTATAATTAATATCGGGCTTGAGGCAAATGTTTGAATTGTGTGTTCGTTAAAGCGATGGAAGCGTATTTAACTTGTTTGGCCATGCATTCGCACGTTACCAGTCTGGCTCAAAAGTCTCGTGTTACAGCTTAAAATTATGCCTCTCTCTCCAATCGCAGTAAGGAAGGAATAAAACAAACATATAAATGCTAGCAGGTGGAATTAGAACTTCGTTTCACACATGTAAAAAAATAAAACAAAAACCTGACTGCCTAAATATCTGCCATTTTTATCAAATTCATTGAAGAACTGAAAAGATAGAGACAAGATTTTAATTTGAATATTTTATTTTGGTTTTGAATAATCTTAGTTGACAGTTTTCACTAACGCTGTCGGAGGCATAACACGCTCACTTCTCATAATTTGGTTGGTAATATAAGTAGAGCAACAAAATCTCGGAGTGAGCAGATAAAATTAAGGATTTCTGGCGGCTAAAACTAATCTAAAAAAAAAATATGTTTTCAAAATACATCGAGTGTGGTATCAAAATAAAGAATTTTAACGATGATTACGAATATATATACAACTTATATGTTTTATTGGAGTTTGGAATAGGAAATGCTAATAAATCACATCGCACTTCACACTAATAATATAAATGCGAAGTTTGTGTTAGTTTCTTACTTCTTCATTTAATATTTGGGTTTGTACATGACGAACATGGAATATTTCATTTTCTCTTAATTTCTAATGCATATATAATATAACATACATAACATACTTTATATATATACACACATACATGTATACAAAATAACTTGGAGGTAATGAGGGTTTTGTTCTGTCCGAAACTCGGTCTTCGGCCCCTTTGTGCTAAAGGCGCTTGAAAACTAAAAAGATGGAAATAAAAAAAAATATTAACAAAAACAACAAAAACCCGACTGCGTCAGTATCTGCGTGAGCTGATGCCTCCGACTGCGTTTGTAAACACTGTCAACTAAAATTATTCAAAACCAAAATAAAATATTCAAATTAAAATCTTGTTTCTATCTTTTCCTTCAATGAATTTAATAAAGATGGCAGATACTGACGCAGTAGGGTATTTGTTTTTTTTTTTAATAATTAATATCTGAGATCGTTATTTAACTAACCTTATTATTTTTGTTTATATCAGTACTGAGTGCGTAAAGATTTTAATTAAAATGAAGGTTTTGTTATGAGATAAATAACGTCTTCCAACAAAAAATGTTATAAACTTTGGGAACGGTAATGAAATATTTTAAAAGGAGTCCTAATAACTGTTTACATGAAAATGTTTGGATTTCCCCGAGGAGATACTAGCCACGAGGTATGGAGGTCACAATGAATAATTTGAAGTGCAATTTGATGAACTGCATTACAAGTAGTTGACTAATTAAGTAGGTTGTATCAATTCTATTAAGAGGTAATTCTCTCGTGCGCGCTTGTTCGCGTAAGTATACATACCTACCACAGCATAGTCTATTGCTGCCACTAAGCATCAATGGGCAAGTACTGTTTTGTTTTAATTAGAAGGACACTGTAGCTAGCGTAAATTATGTACTAGTACATAGTATACCGCATGTACAAGTTTAAAACTCTCTACTGCAGTTGTGACAAACATGATATTTTATTTTTTTCATTTCCGGCAGCCCGGATTAATTTTTTAACCGACTTAGAAAAAAGGAAGGAGGTTCTCAGTTCGTGTGTTTGTATTTTTTTTTGTTTTCACGACTGCTTCGCTGGTATAGTTGTATTACGGTACGAGTGTGTCTCGGGTTCGATCCCCGGGTCGGGCAAAGTGATATTGGCTTTTCTACTCAGTATCAGCCCGGAATATGGAATTCGTGCCCGATATGGAGATAGTCTCGCCCTCTATCACGTCATGGGACGGATTACGCACGGCGAAAAGTAGGTGCATTAGATGCACTTTTACCTACCCCTTCGGAGATAAACGGCATGAGAGTGTATAAATGTATATGTTTTCACGGCTAAGTAACTTTCCTGCACCTGGTGTTAGGTGAAGTGAAGCCCGAGTTTCGTATAAATTTCATACTATCTATTATACCGTTAATGCTATAAAACATATAACTAAGTTTATTCGTTTAATATTAGATATAATAAATTAATTTATTATGATGTTGACTGCTAAATTAACACTGCTCGTTAAAATTTTCGAAAGAATTTTATTTTCAATTTCGTACGAACGTCATCTATACTAATATTATAAAGAGGAAAGATTTGTATGTCAGTATGTTTTTAACGAATAAACTCAAAAACTACTGAACGGGTTTCGATGAAATTTGGCACACGGGTAGATCATGTCCTGGATTAACACATAGGCTACTTTTTATCCCGGGAAAATATTTTTATCCCAGAAAAACTTTTTCACGCGGGCCAAGCCGCGAGCAGAAGTCTAGTTAGAAAGATAAAATAATTAAATTTTTCTGGGTTCCAAAAATTCATTGTATCTTCAAATAAATTTTGAAATTACTAATTTCACTATTATTTTCGTCGGTCTTACTAAGCATTTGCATGTTTTATCCATAGGTTTCCGGTATCCAAATTACAACCTTATTTCCTATGGGTCAGAGAAGCTCCATAGTTGACCTGATAATGCCAACGGATTGGTCGATACGATATCATCATTGGCGCTAGTAGTTCTAAATTTGAATAATGTACTGTGGATAGGATTTCAATTTTTAACCATTAGGTACATTTCCGACGCAATCTGAGTTCAGTGCTTATTTTGTTATTGTAGTTTCCATTGTGGACATATAACAGACATTGGAGCTTCACTTAAATTCTATTGTTTAATTGCAATATAAACATTACTAAAATATGTTCCAATTTCAATCAGTGTTGTGGTTTATTTCACAGTTCCGCATATGAAAATCCAATATTTTCTATATCTGTTAAGACTTTGCATTTAGGAATACACGAGGACGACGTCGCTGTCTAAACAAAACTGTTTTCTTACCAGATATTCGCATGTACCCTTTTCATCGTGCAGCTTCAAGTCATGCAGCATTTGTTATATTAAATTTCTCGGGAACTATTTATCCTGACATGCCTTGCTTGACAGAATTCTGGATGTACATTCAAAATAGCACGCACTACATTAAACATAGTAAAAACCGCAAATAAGATTAATTAGACCCTAGCTCTTGTAGTATGAGAAGTAACGGCGTCATAAGAATTGCCACTAAACAAATATTACACTTTAGACAACTGGTGACTTTGACAGTCTTACTTGTAAACTTGTTTTAGCGTTAAAAGGTGGTTAAGAATTGCTTAAATAACTGTCAAAATTAAACATCGCCGCAGCCTAGTTTAAATCTACTTAAAAGTCAAGATGGCGGGTTTTACCTTACAGTTGATCGTGTGTGTCAAAAATTGAGCATTGCTTAAGAGCAGACTAGTTATTTTATAAGTAAGACTGTTGCCTGTCAATGAAGAAATTGGCTGCGAGAGAATATGAATAAATATTAGATTCAATGTTCCGCGATGAAATATACCTCATTTTTTTCTACGTACTCGGCAAATTTACCCCACTGCAGCTGATGGTAAATGGGGAAAGGTCCAAATAGAGAGTCGAAGGATGAGATTGATTATACCTCGTCAATTGAAACATTTATGGTGGCCTTTTCCGCCTTTAAATTATTTTCGTGCTTTAGAGTTTATCAAGTGAAATTCCATAATTCCAATTGTCCAGCACCTCACTGACACTTATGTAATAACGACTGTACCTCAGCGAATTACACAAAATTGTTTGGTGAATTTCCATAGACGAGTAGTTACCACCGTAATACATGATATCAATGCGACCTCCGCGAATGAGATTCTTGCTGGTGTATCGTGATTCGTGACTCGTGAGTGTGATCATTTCGATGAACCGCATTGTCGGGAGTGCGAGGCTTTTGAATAAGATACGTGCGGCAGGTGAACTGTGTAGAAGATCTTACAATGATATCTCGCCTACACAAGCAGACGTAACAACACAATTGGCTCGCATTCGCTTTGCTTAGGATGGGATACACACAGTTTGAGTCGTAGCGCTCTAGGTCACGGAGAATTTAGTTAAATAAGTTGTTTTATACCTGAAATATCTTTAAGTCAAGTTTCACTAAGTATGATAAGTCACAGCACACGTATGGCTCATTACCCTGCGAGTTTTGTGTACGTCTTACACTGCGTGCGCAGGAAATATGGAAATACTAAAATCATAAGCATTATCACTTCACTAAGCAAAATGATTTTTTGTCGTTAATTTGAAGGTTCTACTATATAATAGATACCGTTTCGTTATAGAGAGCGTTTCCCTTCTACCCTGTATACTATGTTTAGCTCTTTAACTTACTATTTATTGATCACTATTCACGCGCGTGATAGTTTTTCCCAAGATAAATAGCATGCTTTTGACGGCATAAAAGTATCTTAATGCTAATCCCGAGTTTTTTGTTTTTAATATTTTGTTCAAATTCAATATGCGATTTCTTTATCAAATACCCATGGAAATAATTTCGCAAACTGACGTTAACAATATCGACAGGATTAATATTAGCTATATGACCTCGCGTTTACAGACATTAACCCGCTGTCGGGATCAAGATCTGGGCAATTACTATCGTAGTAATTGCATCGTGATCTTAAGACTAGACCTATATAATGACCATCTTTCAGTGAATTCACCCGTCGAATAGTGACCCCTTTATACACTGGCTAGTACTTCAGTACTTTAACTATTTAGTCTCCCCTTTGCTTGTAATCTTATTCCAAAACGCCCGACGTCACTGTCACAGATATAACAAAAGCAATATCCTATTTATACAAATTGTGAAAATAAGCAACCTTCGTGATGTTATACGTTCATGTCGTATTTATTTATTGTATCATTTACGAACATGTCCCGCTCCCTCTTCATTATAACTTCCTCGCCTACGCTGTACCCCAATTTTGCTTACGAAAACCTTTGTTACCCTTTTCAACGTATTTATTGCATTAATATAATATATTAATAGTAATTTCCTTATAGAACCTTTATATAAATACCAAAAATTACCTAATAATATTTTCATCTTCATTTACCTAAATTAGACAAATCATTTAGGAGCTGAGAAAACAGATTAACGTGGCCACATGTTTATGTACACGGGCTCCCAGAAAGATTAACGTGGCCACATTGTACACGGGCTGCCAGAATCACAAACCTATTTTGGCTATCCCGTAGTCGGTTAAAAATACACTGTAACGTACTAAAATAGATAAAGAGCACAATGCTTTGTCAATGTAGTGACTAAGCAAAATTCAATTTTAGTAATGTCATTGCTTCACTTGTTGAGCGGCTCGGCGCTGCGTCGTGGAATGGGCGGGTAGAGATTGGGAGCACCTATACATATGAACACGTATAGGCACTCGTACAATGTGAATTATCGCCTCCCCGGAAATGCTGGTGACTGCTGAGCTGGCATAACGCAGCAGAAATTGGTGCTGTCGACCGTTGTGTCTGTGTCAGTGTGTACATTCAATTCCATTGAGACAAACGGATTGTGTAAATGCTTCGGTGATATCCACATTGCTTTGTTCTATTATATTGAAACTACTTAAGATGTTACTAATATCCGTATTTTTGTAGACGTGAAATATCTTCACAATTCCACTCAATTTATCCATGAGCATTTATAAAGCTAATACTGTTTCATTCGCGCATGTCTTCCTATAAAGCCAATAAATTTATTCTAGTTTGGTAAGCATAGTTTGTTTTTGTTGTTACATAGTGTTGTAGCACGAATGGTGGATGTTGTGACTGCCTTAAAAAGTGGTAAATTATATATTTTGAAATTGTCTCTTAATTGTTAGTATAAGTTTTTTAGTCCTTAAAAAAATTAAAAGGGTTATGGTGATATTGACGGATACAAAACTCAATATTTCATGGTTATGGAAATATTTTGAATTACATTTTCGTTATTTTTGTTCCTCTTCCATAGTTTTATTAACAAGTGTTCATTTTATTCTGTTTAATTTATCATACTTAATAAACTAATATGAAATAGTTCAAAGCTTCCATCATTTGCATAGTTATAATCAGCTATTTGCAAAAGTACTTGTGGCTTTGGCACGAGATCCTGAATAAAACGGTCGGGTCAAAGTGAAACGAAATGTTTATTGATTTTTGGGCATGGCTCCGCTGTGCGTCGGAGCTCTGAATCTTCGCCGGCCGTATCCGCACCCTAGCCGAAACTCACCCTAGCCGACGCGACGGAATGTTACGACCCACTTGTTAACTTTAATGTTATTTTTATTGCGATATAAAGTAAAAAATCGATTAAACGCCATGTGTAACGTATGGTATGCTAACGATTTGAATAATGTATAGCAAGCTACCAAGTAAAATGTAACAAATCGTTCTGTACTGGATTTTGTACGAGACTCGCCATTCGAATTTGGAATGGCCAAATTCGTACTGTTTGTTTGTTATACCACACGGCGACCAAGAGTTTATGGGGTGACACTTGCTTGCGAGAGGCGAGAATTGCACCGTTTGTATATTGATTATAGCACAGCAAGAAACTGCCGCTCGTATACGAAAAACACTCCTTCTGTAACTTCGGTTTTATTTGAGAACCTCTGGCAATGTTTTTTTTGTAACTTTCTTTTATTTCAATAAAGATTTTTTCATTTTAATTTTTTCAACTATAATTCAAAAGTTGATACTAAAATATTTATAAAGAGAATACAGCCGATGCCATATTATAATAATAATAATCATCATCATCAGCAAAACGACGTCCACAATAAGCGTATACATTTAATAAAACACTATCAGTTCATACATTTATCCTTTCTTTTTATCCCTTCAATTTACCTCGATTTCAATTGTATTATATTCCAATTAAAACAATATCAATGTTTCAATAATAATACAGACATTTGATTATTGATTTATGTGAATTGGGCCACGTTAATATCGATTCATTGTAGCATCGCAATCAAATATTATTTTCATTATACGTGGTGTCAATTCAGTTCAGTAGCTATAAAGCGCTCGCCATAAATATTTTCTCCATTTATTTAACCGTTTCTAGGTATTATCGTAAATTTATGTGCGTATTATCAATCACGACACCACGCGTAGCAATTTAGATCTTTGGAGATTTTCAAACAGCGCGCGGTAATCATCGAAAATTTACCCAGTTTCAAAAGTATTTTATCATAAGATAGTATATTGAAGCTAAAGTTTCGGTCTAGTAGGCTTTGTAATCGTTACGCAAAATTAGCCCTGGAACAGTATTTGGAGCGTACGTGTTTAATACATACATAAATACACACACCCACAAACACATACTCACGCCTTTCATTCTCGAAGCTGTAAGCAGAGGTGCAACTAGTGCACCCATTTGTCGACGTGTATTCCGTCCCAAAAAAAAAATACTTTATTCATCACGTAGGCAAACATAGTTGCACTTATGATAAGTCAAGATAAATTCAATGTATATATTAGGTTGGGGAAAAAGTTTCTTCGTATTTTATATGAAAACTCAAGATTTGTTTTTTCAAAGTCTATTTACATTTAATTACATTATATAGGTGCCATTTTGTTCGATGACTTTCTGCCATCTTGTAAGTAGCGCCATAATCCCGTTGCTGTAGAAAATTTGGGACTTCTGATCGAAAAAACGCATCAAGTAGCTTTGGCAGTTTTGGTAGAAATCTGAAGGTCAAAGGTCAGGGCTATATGATGGATGCATTAACACCTCCCAGCCAAACTCTTAATTTTTGCTGAGTGACTCTCTTAATCAAAATTCATTGATTCTGAAGCGATACGAAGTTCGCCGGGCCAGCTAGTATTGAATATTAGTCGCTGAATGAATATAATAAACTTTAATACAATCCTATAACATAGTCCTTAAAATAATTTAATCGCGTACTAAATTCACACCGATATATCATGTATACCTATGTGAAGGTAATAGGGTAAAGGTAATGTAATAAAAGTAATGAAATTGGATACTGTAACGTAGTCCGACTTTATAAATCACGTAAATATTAATAAAATTAATTTATGTACTACTTGGAAAATAAGTTCGTCTTACCTGAAGCTATTCGTAAAGGTTTTTTGTGTCACCGGAGAAACTCGTTATTGATATCGCCCTTCGAAGGAGACGGATGGAAGGGTTACGTCGGTCCCATTGTTCATACGACAATACTTCGACGCACGGGAAGTGAAGCATCATACGAGCTCGCGCAGGGCCGAAGTAATACTAATATTGCACATTTTATGAGCATAACAACTAGAAGTCGCAGTGACTTTCCTTAGCATAAACGGGACACTACCGGAATATCACATTCCACTAGAATAGCTTCCGGGGCCGCTTCTGTGCGGTGCCACATTGCGCCTATCTTTTCGACCCGCCAACGAAGTAAAATATCAGTAAACGCCGGCACCTTCTTCGGAAGGAATTTTGTCGCCAAATCCAGCTACATAAACAAGTCGCATTATTGTGACTCCCAAGTCTGGCGTGCCACTCCTCCGCCACGAAATCTTTGAGTTGCATGCCCCTGATATCCTATGCTACTAAACGATCAGTGGGCTTAGAATGTGGTAAAAAACACAACACGACTCCGTTTTGTTTCATTGGGATTGGTTTAAAGACTAACACGTGACTGACGTATTGGTCTCTTGATCAATCACAAGAATCAAAATTAAACGACACCGTCTTACGAGTTGCGTTGTTTTTGCGATTTATGCAGTAAAGCATACTCCTACTCTCGCCTTATAACCCCGAAGGAGTGGGCAGAGGCGCAACTAGTGCACCCACTTTTCGCCGTGCGTATTCCGTCCCATGATGTCATATGGGGCGAGCCTATCGCCATATCGGGCACAAATTCCAGACTCCGGGCTGATACTGAATAAAAAATTCAATATCACTTTGCCCGACCCGGGGATCGAACCCGAGACCTCAGCATTGCAGTCGTACCGTAATACAACTACGCCACCGAGGCAGTCATGCATCCAAGGACACTCTCATCTAAAAGGGACAATACCTATAGAGCTATAGACATAAAAAATACTTAACGAAGGGTTAGCTTTACCAGCGTGCTCCCCGCCGCATCTACTGTAATTTTGAGAAAATCGTCGGAGCCGTACTTCAAAAGTCTCACTGCTATGCAACACCAACTTAGAAATTTCATTGCGAAGCCGATGAAAATCCGCACTCTCTACGACCTATTTGCAATCTTAATGAAGCTTCTGAGTATTTAAAAGTATCGTATAACTAGAAAATTTCAAATTAACAAAGGAGTCGAGTATCGTCTATACTAATATTATAAAGAGGAAGGATTTGATTTATTGTTTGTATGTTTGTAAAATTAATTTCAATTTCGCCGCCATCGAAAATGATCTTGCTAACGAGGACTGGTCTGAAATTTCTCTTAGCACATTGGTAGATGAAGCAGTTAAAGTATTCTCCAAAAAGTTTTATTGCATTGTAAACAAACACACGCGGTATTATTCAGTCAGCCATTCTAAGTTTACTATTGAACCGTGGATGAGTCCATGTCTAATAAGATGTTCAAAGCATAGGGATAAGCTGCACGCTGATTATCGTAAACGTCCTACTGATACCAACTGGACGGTGTATACAAGATACAGAAACTTCTACCAAGACGCCTACCTACTAAGACGCCTTAAAAGAGAATACGAAAGCGGCCAAATTAAACAGAACATAAACTATCCTAGACCGTTATGGAACAGTATTAACAATATTATTCATAAATCGTGTAAAAAAAGTAGTGCTGCAGATCTTTTAAAAGCTAAAACTGATCCAATTGACTCATAGATGCCTGTAATTCGTTTTTTACAAACGAACACACAAACAAACTACTCTATCACAACAAAACGAATGCCAAAGTTCTCTTGCAGCTAAGGTGAAGATGCCGAATTCATCACTTCACTCATTATTCCTCCAGCCTACTGATCCCAGTGAAGTGCTCTCGCTAATAACACAACTTAAAAGCAACAGTACCCCCGGTTTAGACGGTATTACAAATAGGCTAATAAAATCTGTAAAGCAATGTATAGCTGAGCCCCGTCTGCATTTTTCAACCTGAGTCTTGAATCTGGATTTTTTCCGGACCAGTGGAAAATTGCTGTAATTACTCCAATCCACAAAGGCGGAGACAAAGACTCTGTAAATAATTACCGCCCAATATCGCTTCTGGGCGTCTTTTCCAAACTCCTTGCAAAACTTGTAAACAAAAGACTAACCCAATACATAGAAACAAATTACTTAATATCAGATAAGCAGTTTGGTTTTCGTAAAGGTAAATGTACTGAAGACGTAATATCTTTTTTGACAAACACCATTAGCTCACACCTTGAAAAGGGGGAGAAACGCGTTTTCTTTGACCTGGCAAAGGCCTTTGATACCGTCTCAATCCCTATTTTATTAAGCAAACTTGAAAATTTAGGTATCAGAGGAATTGCCCAAAATTGGTTTTATTCATATCTAACAGGTCGTAAACAATGTACTAAAGTCGAAGCCTCCACAAGTAAATTTGAAAATATCTCCTTTGGAGTACCTCAGGGAAGCATTCTGGGACCAACACTGTTTCTCTGCTACATAAATGACCTTCCCTCTATTCAAATTACTAACGCTAACATCATATGTTACGCCGACGATACAGCTATTATTTTTCATAGCAAGCCATGGCAAGAGTGTCATAAAATAGCAGGACGGTTTATCAAAAGTAATGAAGTGGCTAGATGGCAACCTACTAACCCTTAACACCAACAAAACTAAATATCTCTGGTTCTATAAAACCACTGCGTCTATTCCATCTACACTCCCAAATATAAAAATTCACCGTATGTGTCCTAATCCAAATCCAAATTCTAACGCCACAACCTCCTCGGTGTGCTCCTGCGACACGATTCAAAGAGCCACGTCTATCAAATATTTGGGAGTAATCATAGATGAGAAACTCAATTTTATAGATCACATTGCTTCTGTATTTACAAGAGCCAGAAGATTAATTCTCCGAGAAGTTACGGATCCGACTTTATTCAAAACTATTTATTTCGCACTTTGCGAATCAATTTTAACATACTGTATCTAAGTATGGGGATCCACCTCTAAGACCACACTCATAAAATTGGAAAGAGCACAACGCTCAATTTTGAAAGTTATGTATAAAAGACCTTTTAGATACCCCACAGCCACTCTTTGCCATGTCGCACAAATACTAAGCATGAGGCGATTATATATTTTAAGAATAGCCCTTGCCGGCCACAAAGCTGTCCTAAGCTCTCGACATCATCCGAATATGATAAACAAGCGTAACTATAACCTACCGACTCCAACAATGATAACATACATTACATACACACACACACACACATACACATACACATACACATATACACATTAAACCCTGTTTTGTTTTTTCTTTCTAATTTTAAGCATTTTAAATATTGAATAGAATTCTTGTTTTGTTTATTTTAACACAAAACTAAATTTTACGTCAATGATTTTCTTTTGACTCCCATAGGACAGGCTTAGCCTAGTTTGGGAGTCATTGTATAAAACGTTTCTATTTTCACAATAAATTTATTTCTATTTCATCAATATAAAGTTACGTTATCAGCGAGTAACATAGGCCACTTTTTATAGAAAAATACAAAGCGGGACTTTATCCCGGAAAAACATATTCACGAGGTCGGAACCGCGGACATAAGCTAGTCTTATGACGTCAACGTTGTCAATTTGTTTGACCATTTATTTGCTGCTTGTAGCAGAAAAATAATAGTTTAAAAAACCTAAAAAACACGCTTCATAGAAAATCCAACTAAAAAATAGGAAATAAATTTTAATAAATGTGAATTAAGAATTGTGTAAACAAGAAAAAAAAAATTTTATAGCGTGGGGTGCATGGTGTCAATAGTTATAAATATCTTTTTGACTTAAAATGATTAGAAGGATTATCATTTTGATAACATCTTAAAAAGCACCCCACGCTATTTTTTACAATAAAATTTTTTTTTTTCTTGTTTACACAATTCTTAATTCACTATAAAAGAATTCCTACTAGATGCTAATATAATCTATACACGGATCAATACCTACTACTGAAACTACTAGTACCAAAAACTAAAAATTGCATAGGTAACAAATGTACTAGGGTAAATAAAATTTACAACCAACAAAATGAAATGAGTCACGTAACCCGTTTGTTTTAACGTTGGGCGGTATTTGTTACGGGGCAACTTAAATAAAATAATAGGCCCAAATGAGAAACTTTATTGTGTGCTTAATTGTACCTTACTATACTTAACTAAAATTCATTAAACTAACGATTACAAACTAGGTGTCAACTAAATAACTAAATTTGGACACCAGGAGTTTTTTTTTGTTGGCAACGGAATTCTGCCAAAACCAAGACACGGCCAGATTGTCCCAGGGATGTAATTTGTAGTATGGCGTACTACACTTAAACGAGCATGTCTTAAGGCTAAAACAAAAATCTTTGTAACCAGATAGCTATTGATTAACAATGCTCTGTTTATTTAACGATAAAGTAACTCACCGCCACTGTGCACAATAAGTTAATTATAAATGTTCTAAAAAGCAAATTAAATATCGCGAACAACACACTACACTTGAATACAATGTCGGTAATGTTAAATATGCCAGTAAACGCTTCATCGGCCGTTATACGTCACTCTCACGCAACTGTCTCCTTGACAATGCCCGGAAGGTCAATTCAAATTTACATTAATCTATTATTATTGCCAAACTTAACTTAAAGAATATTAACAACTATTTCGATGATTAGATTTGAACTCGAAAGGCAAGAATTCCTTTGACCTAAACATAAGGACGGCCGCCACAGCTCGTTAGTGAGAGTTATCAAATTTGGTTACTCCTTGAAGCGACAATCAATGATTTATGTTTTTATACGGTGATGTGTTAAACTATCCGCCTTTATAAAATACTTTATTTTCAATATACATTTACTAATACTTACAATCAAAAGTGAGGTTAACATAAAAATAATACAAAATCACAATCACTTGATGATTTTTCAAAATAATAAACAAATGATATCTCACATTCACTATTATTTAAATGAATTTCAATAAGTCCATCTATTATATCACTTGTCGTCATTAAAATATTTTTTTATAAGTCACTCCTCAATTTGAGTAAACACGCATGGCGCCGCGACGGACAGAACGTGACGGTCCAAACTGACATAAAATGTGACGTTTTTTTTCAAGACGGCGCGGCGTCGGATTGTGTAACGATTTTTTTAACTTTGCTATTAGATTTCTCCCATACGTCGATAAAGAAGTTTCACTTCGAAAATTGCTACACTCGATTAAGTTGAAGCTACTGTTAACTGATAAACTGTTGGTTATTAAATTTAGCGCATTTAAAATAGTTAAAGTAACTTTACGAATTAAAAATGTAATCTTATAAATCTACCACACTAGGTAATCGCACTTATTATTATCGCAATACCTATTTGTAATAAATCACTGCGGCCCGTACCGTATACGGCTATCTCAATTTCAATACGGACTCCACTGACACAACTTATAATTATTGGTATAATTGAGATGAAGCTTCGGTACTACGAGTTATCGCCATAATTTGACAACGACATAAGGTAATTATATAGTCAGGTGACATTTGACGTTGGATTTGATATCTAAGATTTGATTTTGACTTTACTTATTATAGTATTCTTTGTTTTATGCAAAGAGTTCTAAGATTATATAGAGCGGACATCGGGAAAATTTTCATACAAAAATTTTGAGCCTGTTCGTAAGGCGCAAATTGGCATTTTTCTTTCCAAAATATTGTTTTCTGTACAAAATTTGCGCATACCGAGACGTCTTGTCACATGGGTGTGTCAGATAAGACAGCGACTTATTACCCACCAGTAATACTTTTCGACGAAAAATTTGGGCCTGATGTCCGGTCTATAACTATACGGTTTATTGTCTTTGGTTTTAGTTAATGCATAATGATCATCAGTTGAATAGTGTGCAAATTAATGCAGAGTACCATATAGTAAACTAATATCATAAAAACCTTCGTCATCAAAACACTTAGTCGATGTACCAGCTTTTAAGAATTTTAGTAAATCGGTCAATCTTAAATATGTCATAACCATAATTATGATGATGGATAAAGTATTTCACGGAAAAATATGTAAAATTTGCAACAGCGACTATAACATTGTTGCATATCCAGTCCAGTCTATTGACGTCACAGTCGCCGAAAACGCGACTTTTATACTTCGGTTCGAAAACAATAATTGCCACCAACAGTTCGTGGAGGATCGTTTACTGGTGGTAGGTCTCTCATTATGTAAGAGGCCGTCTGGGTGGGTACCACCGCAATGTCTATTTCTACCGCCAAGCAACAGTGTGCATGCACTGTTGTGTTTCGGTTCGAAGGACATTGTAGCCAGTATAACTACTGGACATAATGAGACTTAACATCTTATGTCTCAGGATGACGAGCGCAGTGGAATGCCACACAGTACTTTGTAAGTGAAGCTGCTGGATGGTGTTGCTACTGTTTATGGGTGGTCGTATCGCATACCATCAGGCGAACGGCATGCTCGTCTCGTCATTCAATGCAATAAAAAAAAAAAAAAAAAAAAAAGGTCACGCATAAGCAATATTAAACTACGACCAATATCACACCAACATTCAAAAACAATATATATTTCTAAAACCGATGCGCTATGTAGTTCCGTTAGACATAGACACAGCGAGACAAAGCCAAATATTCGTTTCGACGGAACATGATCTGTGTGCAACATCATGGTATTTTAATTTAATATTTCAAAGCCATGTTTGCATGGAAATGTATAATATTCGAATGCGTATATAAAAAAAGGCCAGATGATACTCTGAGCTGACACACAGCTCTCTGAAGATAATTAGCTTGTATGTGGTAGCATCAAGAAGATATTTAACTATTAATACATTCTCAAATTATCTGCCTTATCAATTTTATCTCGAGAATGTGCACTTGTAAAAATATACTTCTCATTGTCGTAAACAACGAAGTGGATTGAAGGCTAACTTCGAATCGAAATAATGACGAAGGGTCCATTATAATTCATCCATGGTCATATTATAATACGATCCTTATCGGCCTACCTTCGCCAACTTGTCAAATATGTAGGTACTATGAATGATTAATCTCGGTAAATCTATATTGTGGTTATATTGGCCCAATTTCGCCCATTGAAGCAAAAAAATATCCAATGACAGAGTTTATGGATAAATATACACGCGTTAATTCAAATTTCAAAGTGGCATTATACAAGGACAGGCGACTACAATCAAATATAGTCTATAGACAAGATATTTGATAGATATAGCTAATAGCTGTCACCTCAATTATAGGCAAACTATTATCCGAAGCTCAGATCCGAAGCTTGTTCAACCGTTCTATCTTGGGATGACACATTCCCGACGAAAATATAGTAAACAGTTAAAGGTCACGGTAAAAGCACATTTAGAAAATATAGAAAACATTTCCATCCCGAGGCTTTATTTCAAACAAAATAACAATTGGTTTTGTAAAGCCTTTGAAAGCTAGCATGCTTTATATACATTGTAACAAGATATAACAAGGTGTAGCGTACATCACGGTAAAAAGGCGAAAACAAGGTTAGCGCCACGAGGTAAAGCAATTACACTGCAACACGTACCAACTTTGTGCTACTATGAGCTTTAAAGTGGCTTGTAAACGATTCACATTTTCACGGCAACTTATGGTAGGCACTTATGGTATAGCAAGGTAGTCATTGCCAAATATTGCCTAAAATGTCGAATGTAACATTGACGCAATGTCGACGCTTACGTTGCCTACCGGCAGATGATATGAGAGGAATAGCCGAATATTACGTCTTTTTTGGTCGTGTGGTACAAGTATGCAACTAAATATTTATGAAAATCGCACAACCGAAGTGAACTATACTGTAAATACCATTTTATTTGTTAATTGCGCGCGGCTCCACCCGCGTGGGAATGTTTTTCCGGGATAAAAAGTAGCCTATAGCACTCAGGAGTAATGTAGCTTCCTATTAGTGAAAGAATTTCAAAATCGGTCCAGAAGTTCCTGAGCTTAGCGCGTTCAAACAAACAAACTCTTCAGCTTTATAATATTAGTATAGATTAACACATGTTACACGGCAACAGGCACATTATTCGAGACTTGAAAACAATTGGATGATTATGAAGTTTCGGCAGTCGACGCTCGCCGCTCGGCGAACCGATTGATCGGCAGTACAATACTCACAATAATACTATTTCAAAATCGAGATGCATAATTTGAATCTAAAGGCGGAGAAATGGCAAATCGTTAAAATATTTGTATATATATGTTTTTTAAAACATATCGTAAGTACATAATTTACCAATCATTTCTCTTCGAAAAAGAAGCTACGTAAGTAAATCAAAGAATGAAACATTGTAAACA
Organism: Sphinx pinastri; assembly: GCA_947568825.1. NCBI lineage: Eukaryota > Metazoa > Arthropoda > Insecta > Lepidoptera > Sphingidae > Sphinx > Sphinx pinastri. The sequence goes on along the minus strand of OX387614.1, from coordinate 14,065,828 downwards.
AACTTAAATGTGCGAAAATATTTAATTCCATAATCTCACTCAATTTTCTTATTTTTTATTCGACTTGAAAACGCTAAATTTTTGCATGTAGGAATGTCTAATTATGTCGTAAATCACCAAGTAGAGATGAACTACGATAACATGGTCCGCCCCTCCAAGTTACTGTTTCAATGTGTGTAGTATTAAGTATATCCTTACAAAAGACTTTGTATGTAGTTGTAAGTATTCGTCTTCAGTAGCAGGCTGGCAGCGACAAAGAGAATTATAATACTAGTGAGAGGTAGCGACCTGAGACAGTCAAATCATTGGCACTATGTTGCTCTTTGACACGAAAGTACTAATTGCAAAACAAGATTATCATGGAAAATTCAAGCAAAAAAATAGTTAGTTAATAACGCACACTATGTCATAAAAACGCCATCTAACAACGCCGTATATACAGATAAAAAAGCTATATGACAGTCATTGATGTATTAAAATCTGTGATTAAAATACATCAATGATGACAGTAATATATTTGAAAATTGTTGACAGTCCTTAATTAGCAGTCCACCACTATATAATATGTTGTTTGATTCCCTTATTATCACTTGCACCATAACATAATATTATTATATATTTTTTATAATAATTATGAGTACGTATTTTTGTAAATGTCTTATTAACTAAAAATAAAGTCTTGCAAATAATATATCATAAAGGTTTAATTATATTGAAAACATTCAAGACGCTGAATATTAGAGTACTATATTAAAATAAATAACAATTAACCCCTGGAATGCCGGGCTCATTTTGCGTAAATAACGCTGGTGTGCCGCCCATATATTTGAAAAAATCAGATTTTGGGTGTAAAAGTGTTCCAATTTAAACACCATAAAATTATTTTAGTATGAATTTTGAAAATATATATTTATTATGGATCGATGGTCACTAAAATATTCAGAAACATTGTTCGATTTGGCATAGACGGCTGCCATTTTGGATTTCTTTGTATTAAGGCCAATTGACCTCAAAATCGATATCTGGGCATATCTTTAGTTAAAAAAGACTGATTCAATGTCAGAATTGAAAAAAGTGGCCGCCATTTTGAATTTATTTGTTTTAAGGTCAATTGACCTCAAAATCGATATCTGGGTATATCTTAGGTTACAAAAGACTGCTCCTATGTAAGGATTGAAAAAAGTGGCCACCATTTTGTTTTTTTTTGTTTTATGGTCAATAAAATACTTTTTTAAAACGTTTGGAATTTTGGAGGGGCGAGCCATGTTATCGTAGATAATCTCTAATTGCATTTTACTACTGATGCAAACATTATCTCTGTGTAATATTTTCATATTGCATTATCACTGCTTTTCACAATGTCATGTTAAACGTGGGTAATTGAAAGTTTGTTATGCAAAGTTAAGTTTTCATTCACGTGAATTTGTTTACGACAGAAACGAGTTTTATAAACAACGCTAAAATTGCTTTCGCATTCCCTGCAGGTAGAGGCTTAATTACATCTAATTGTGAATAGTAGTTATACATGTATCTCGTAGACACGTGGATGCAAAATTCTAATTTGCCCATCATCATAAATGGTTTATCTGACTACGACGCCGCACCGCGCCGCGTCGGTGGGTAGATCGTTAAAAATAGGGAAATTACTTTTAGTCGGTTAGCGCGCCCGCACCGTGATAACGGATGTAACAGGTTACCTAGGTACTCTCTTTAATAGAGTTCGCTTAACGAGTTTTGCCTAATAAAATATAAAAGTTGCCGGTAAACATTCGAGAAAAAGTAAATTTGTTAATATTACATCAACCAGACCGATACTAGACATCTTTTGGCTATTTATAAGACCGGGATACTTCCTGCAATAAAAAAATGCAATATTACATACTAGGTATATTTTGTACGTATGAAATCCAACGTACCTATTTAGTTACGTTATAATAATATTATGATATCTAATGCGCGTAACAGTGTGATGAAAGGGCACTCGTCTCCTATACAATGTAATTTAATTAACTTAAACCGACTCTTTGTGATTCTGAACTCTTTACTTTTATGCTTTTTTTTATTTTCTTTTATTATACCATGCAGGTATTTGTGCTCGTTATTGCGACACGTTTGATATTGCTATACGCTGGACCTCCATCATTTTATTATCATGAAGCGGAAAAAGCATGGCGAACCGTAGACTCTAAACCATAGATGCTGATATTCTTAGTTCCCATGTATATTTTTATTATGTTACTTATACCTGTTACTTACTATCTACGTTTTTCTAAAACAAAATGATTTACTTACGTAGTGTTGAAAATGTGCAAGTCAATTCAATTATGATTAAATCTTGATGCTAATTTTATACAACACAATTATTATGGCGTTTATCTCATTTTTTTTTTGTAGATGGTGGAATCCCTTAAAGCGTGTGCATAGTCGTGTGGCTGGATTAGAATATAAGCATCCTACTAATATTATAAACGCGAAAGTTTGTTAGAATGTATGTATGTTTGTTACTCTTTCACAAAAGACATAGTGAGACTTAACATCTTATGTCTCAGGATGACGAGCGCAGTGGAATGCCACACAGTACTTTGTAACTCAAAGTGCTGGATGGTGTTGCTACTGTTTATGGGTGGTCGTATCGCTTACCATTAGACGAACGGCATGCTCGTCTCGTAATGAAAATCCATAAAAAAAAACTACTCAACGGATTTCGATGAAATTGATGTTGGCACACAGGTAGATCATGTCCTGGATTAACACATAGGCTACTTTTAATCCCGGGAAAATATAAAGCGGGGCTTTTATCCTGGGAAAGCTTATCCACGCGGGCGGAGCCGCTGGAATAAGCTAGTACATAATATACATACGGTCACATAATACAGGACGTGGAAGCAAACAATTTAATAGAGCTTAAATAATTGCATTCCCTTCTCTTATTCGTCGAAGCGCGGGCGTTGGGGGACCCCGATTCGCGGGGGATAGTCAACACATTATCCGAACGTGTAAATAATTATAAGGCATTACTCTATACAAAATAGCAAATAACACGAAAAAGAAGCCCTTCTGTGAAAATAACCCCCGACAGACCGCTAAAGAAGTATTTTCATCTCCCTGGTCCTGAGTCGGTCCCCCGACGCGAGGACGCTTGGGTCAAAATATTACCTACTTAAACGACAGACACTTTTATTTTTTTACTTTTTAGAGGTTTTATTGGGTCGGGGGTTATCAAAATTTTAATTGAACTTATATGTATGTCCATGTTATTCCATGACATCGTCATTCCATTAAGTAAATCAAATTGAAAAAATGTCACACGGCACAAAAACTCCAATAAAACTAAAAAAGTGTGTGTGTACTTATGTACACGCGTTAAAAGTTATACTTCTTTGGCGTAACAAGATACAAATCTTTTTAAATAACGCGCCAAAAGAAGTATAACTTCAATATCTTTCGCCTTATTCTACGTTCAAAATTCAAAACTAAAATGTTGACTATAGCTAACTTCAGGGTGTCGGTTTTTCGTGACGGTGTGCGCGCGCATCGTAAAAATTTACTCTCATCATTTTTCCCTAACGCGTCAAAAGAAGTATAACCTTGAAAAGAAGACAACTAGTAATCTCTTTGCCTGGCATCACTAGTTATGAACGATATCTGAAGCTAGCGCGATAAAACCCGCACAAAAGTATTCGTTTAGCATTCATTTGTTTCGACTATCCGAGCTACACTGACGAGTGGATTAACAAGCACTTTTTATTTTCCGCCGTATAAAAAAAATTAACACCCGTATCTCCGTGCAACAGATAGAAGCGTTAAAAACATTACATTGGCTTTGTATAGTACAATTAAAGCACGCACAAAAGAATTCCTTTAGCATTCATATTGTTTCGACTGATACGAGATACATTGATGAGTGCATTCGAGTATTTTTGTATTAACTGCGAAATAAATTTACACCTGTTTTAGCATTTTTATTGTGTTATATCTGTACTCAAATGAGTACAGATATAACACAATAAAAATGCTGGGTCACTTCACACTATACCTAGTATTTTTTGGCCAGTAATGTGTCGCAACTCGCATGGTGTGACAGGGATCTAATACCAGCCTTGTATATTTGTGTTTACTATCCCACTTCTGGGGTCAGTTCTTTTTTTTTCTTCGGCACGTTAGGGACGGCTGCCAGCTTCCTCGGACGCAAAGCGTCTAACTTGTCGTCCGCAACCGACCTGTGCGGCCCGGCACCTTTTGTGGGAGGGGGGGCTCAGACGCCTCGCGCACCGAAGGACGCTCTCAGCATAAGGCCTACCTACCACGCTGTCGTCCGCCACGAGGGTCGCAACAATGTGCTAATAACACACAAAACTAAAGACGGACGGACGGAGCCTTTTACGGCAGGCAGAGAATACCTTGATGGAATTCTCCAAATGCCCCCAATCCCTAGGGCGGGAGACGCCGGTCAGTCATCCACCCGGCGCCTCCTTCGTCTCCTCTGGCAGCGGGAGATATCTACGCGCTCCCGATCCCTCTCGGCACTCTCCTTCTGCGAGAGGACCATCTCGCAGAAGTTGGCCATCTGGCGAGCATAGAAGCGACCACGGCCGGCAGCGATAAGTCTCCTCCTACGACTGCTCTGACAGCGCTGCGCTCCTCGTCCCAGGCTGGGCAAAACTCCAACGTGTTCTGGGCCGTATCCAGCGGGCAGTTGTCACAATGGTGACAGACGGCCGACACCTCCTTCCTCACTACCCGCCAATAGTACTCATCGAAGCAGCCATGCCCGGTGAGCACTTGCGTCAGGCGAAACGTAGCTCCTTGCCGCGACCTTGGCCCTGTGAACGGCCACCCACAGCGTTCCTGTTACCTCTTTATAGAGGCCGTAGAGCCGCCGCTCCTGGTCTGCGTGATCCTCAGTTCTCACTCGGCGACGGCGATGCCTGGCATATCGAAGGCGCACAGCAATTGCGCTAGCTCCGGCGACCACCAGTTTACCTGCCGTCGCGGCAGACGGTGGAGGGGTCGGGGCATGGTGGCGTCAGAAACATCTGACATTGCCACCCCGAACCACTCCGCTTCCTGCTCGACCCGCACCGGCCCGTCCGCCACAGGGAGCCACAACACGACCAGAGCGGCTAGCACTAGGACCTCTCTGTTGAGGCGACGTAAAACCCACCGCGGACCGTCCTGATTCGGGGCACTCGGTACTACTCCTCCAGGCTGGATACTCGTGGACACGGATACGTCGAACCTGCTGTAACGTGGGTCCGCCAACGTCTCCACGCCCAGGAGGACTCTCCAGCACTGGGCACGGCGTGCGACGGCGGGACTCCCGAACGACAAATCAACAATTGAGCCGCCGCGCCGGTGTGCCGCACGCACGTATTCACCTACCCTCTGTTCAGGACGGCTAGGCCAATAGAAGTCACCCAGTCTTCCAGGACACTACCATGAGCGTTGATCGCCGGCGAACCCCAAGCTACTGACTTAGCATTGAATTCGCCGGCGACGATGGTCGGGTAAGGTTGGCCCTGCTCCACCAGGGCACCTAGCTGAACCAGAACAGCCTCAAGCTCAGCGCGGCGTCTGTTGGGAGGAAAATACACTCCCACTGCCCAAATGTCCCCCAACAGAGCCGCGACGCATCCCTTGCCCTTGAGTATTTTCGCGAAGAGAGGGGAGCCAGCGGGGTCCCGGGTGATAATGGCGACCAAACCATCAAGGTCCCCAGCTCAATTATCCCTACGCGGAACGTAATATGGCTTGGCGACCATGACCACTTGCACCGATCACTGCACCAGGCTTTGAGACCGGTCCTGGGCGCGGGCGCAATGGTTGATGTTCGCCTAGACGAACTTTATGTCCATTATTGGGTAGTTTCCATTTCCACAACCTCAGTCTGTCAGTTTCCTGCTGCGACTGGACGTAGCGCTAGCGGCAGCTATACTACTTCGGGGGCGGCGCTGGTTCTTGCGGAAAGAGGCAATACATGCCTTTCCCCACATAAGATGATTGGCTGGCTTGCCGGCTGCAACGCTGATGACGCAGCTCGTCTTGACTTCGCACTTCCGGGCTTTGTGACCTGGCTGTCCACAGCAGTAACAAGACCACTGCGGTCAGTGGACCATACACGCTGTAAATACACAGTGGTGTATTTACAGCGCTCCCGCACATGCCCAGCTTCTAGACACATCGTAACGGCTGCGCCTCAAGGACCGTGACTCGGGTAACGACCCAGCCAACCTGGTCAGCCAAGTCTTGGTAGGCCGGTAGACGCGGACGTCCCCCGTATCCCCAAAACACTCACTTAATGTTGCAGCGAGGGCATCGGCCTTCTCTTCACTTTTAACCTCAGGTACTTCATACATATGAGCACCTGTGGCAGTGTATATAATATAATAATAATACCAGCCCTGTATTATATACTGCCCACTGCTGAGCACGGGCCTCCTCTACTACCGAGAGGGGTTAGGCCTTAGTCCACCACGCTGGCCTAGTGCGGATTGGCAGACTTCACATACCCTCGAAATTCCTATCGAGAATTCTCAGGTATGTAGGTTTCCTCACGATGTTTTCCTTCACCGTTAAAGCGAACGATAATTGATACACAATACACACATAACTTCGAAAAGTCAGAGGTGTGTGCCTTGGGTTTCGAACCTCCGGACATTGTCTCGGCAGACCGTTCCATTCCCAACTAGGCTATCGTCCACTACTGACAGTGTACTTAGGCTTAAGTCTATCTATCTGTATCCCCAACAAATCTACCTATTGTTGGGCGTCTGTCAACATCCGAGCATACGTGAGTTGTTTCTCCACCTCCGCCGACGTTAGTGAAATAACGACCGCCGCGGAGCGCGGCATACGAAGTTTCCCCTCAGTTCGGAGCGGCTGTCGCTTTTGACTAACATCTGGAGCTGCGTCAGACTTGGACTTATTTCTTTGGCCCACCACGGCTGTCCATTCTGCGTCCATGGACTCTGGAACCGGCGGGGCTCCTGAATTAGATGGGCCGGATTTCCATTTTTCTATCACGAGATTGGCTTAAAATCAATGCCTATGTTTATTTTTGATAGAAGTAATGGATTTTTTTTTGTCAGGAAAAATAGATCAGCTGCAGTGCCCGTAGTAGTTAATTTTTGTATTATAAGACGCGACAAGGCCAGTAATTTACCCGATGGCAAGTGGCACATCTAAATTGGCCGTATTATTATAACAACATCACTCAGAACTTTGACTTACAATTAAATTCAAGGCAGAGAACCGCACTCACAATCTTGGAACAGTTGTATGTTTCATAATGCTCAATAATTACGCAATGTCCTTCAAAGATTATACTACACTACAATAGAGCTTGCACATTAGTCCGTGGCGACAGATGACAGTTACAAACTGAGCGGTGATACCTGAAAGGCGGATATTCACATATCAACTACTTACCTACAACTTAGGGAATCATAATAAGGGCCAACCAGATACAAAAGTAACTCTCAATCTATGCTCCTAGATTAAAGTGTGACTTTTGTGTTTGGCCGGCCTATACATTTATGTGACTAATAGCGATTATCAGCAAGCGGTGAAATCGGACTTAAGACAATTTATTTATTCTTAAGAATAAACTACTATCTAATAGATGAAAATCCACAGACCGCCAGATTTACTTTTTCGGCGAAACAAAATAAGTGGGATAAACTGGGATAAAGTATTGTTATATATACCTTTGATGTATGAATACTCGTTAGCTTGTGCCCAGACGGCCAATTTACAAATATCAGTTGCTAAAGTTACCAAAAAATATTACTCACTTTTCTTAAAGTCTCAGAGCTGAATTCTACGTATGTTTAAGAAAATATTGTTAAAAAATAAAAATCATAAAAAGTTCCACCAGACGCTTTAATAAAGGACATAACTATATTTAGATAAATATAGTTTTAACAGTAATAGTAATAAAGGAGATGCCCGCTTTTTGTATGGGTGCTGACTGCTGGGCCTCAAAATCTAACCAGGCTCAAACTTTATGGATATTAAAGGGGCAAAAATACGAATCTTGGATCCATTAAAAAGTATTTTTAGACGCGTCCATTACTAACTATTTTAAAAACGTCATTTTAAGTGTAGTTTTTAAGTAAAATAAAAATACACAAATGTCAAAATCGGAGGACGTTAAAGCTATACGATTTTTTGCAGAGACCTAGTTTTTGGGAGTACTATCCAAATATCTTTATATAATTCTTCTGTGCGTGTGTATGGCACTGAACTCCTCCTAAACGTCTGGACCGATATTAATGATTGTTGTGTGTCTTCAGGTGGATTCGAGAATGGTTTAGATTTACAATTAGGTCCGGGAAAATGTATAGCGGGACTTTTATCCAGGAAAAAACCTTTCGTGCGGGCGAAGCCGCGGGCAAAAGCTAGTCATATATAAAGTATCTTGGTTAGAATTTTAGGCCCGTTTTTGGACATGTCCTTTCTCACAATATGAACTATTTGTCATTTTGTCTTATAATAGACAAAGAAATTTGTACGGTGCAAAAATTTCAACGATATCCAAAAATTTCAACGATATTACACTCGCGCTCTTAGCGATCCTTTAATTGTGTCTGGGATATGTTTAGCCCCTACGATGAGTCTGGCTGCTTACAGGAGGTATTGAATTAGTTCTCTATGTACATAAAAAAAATGCATGCTCGTCTCGTCATTCAATGCAATAAAAAATCAAGACTAGGGTTATAAGAAAAATAAGATATTTTTTCTTTATATCAAGCGTCTGGCGGAACTTTCCGACGATGGCAAAGGTCTCGAAGTATTAATCTATACTAATATTATAAAGCTGAAGAGTTTGTTTGTTTGTTTATTTGAACGCGCTAATCTCAGGAACTACTGGACCGATTTTGAAAACTCTTTCACTAAAAGGAAGCTACATTACTCCTGAGTGCTATAGGCTACTTTTATCCCGGGAAAACTTTTTCACGCGGGCGAAGCCGCAAGCATCACCTAGTTATAAATATTTGACAATATTTTCTGATTCATACATAAAATTTAGCACGAAAAGTAAGTAATATTTTGAGGTAACTAATACCTGTAAATTAACAGTTGGCACAAGTTTGCGAGTAAAAATACGTTAAGATTAAAGTTACATGATAACATTACCTTATCCCACATATTTTGTTTCTTAGAAAATAAGTAGTCTGGCGGACTATTTATACTTATGTGGGAGGTGGAATCTTCATCGATAAAGCGTTTTGGAAATTAAAAGAATCTAGATACTTTAAATGCTAATTATGTTATCAGTGGACCACTTAAATCATTTTACTACTATTTCGCTATAGGAATGAAAAGGTGATAAGCAGCTTAGGCACGCCACATTTATTCAGAAAATAGTCACAAATCGACATAATAGTAAAAAAAAGTGTCTTCTGAGTAAAATTAAGGCAAAATTCCATACTTAACTAAGCTGGTGCAAAAATATTTATTTTATTTTATCTGCGCAAATCAGCTATCGTATTTCGCTGAATTAAAGCAAGATTTGGTAAAATGAATGAAGCATGATGGAATAGGTAGATATCTTTCGTTTAGTTTCATTTTTGATTCTTTATTTAGCCTCTTGATTTTATGTTTATATAATTTTCTTTATTCATTCAAATTGCGTTAAAATAACTTAAGCTTGACACAAACTATTTAATCAAAATCGGTTTAGCGGTTTGTTTTATCTACATTTACCTTCCAATTTCTTTTGAATATGACCTGACTTCTTTTTCACAAATAAAAACTTTACGAATATACAACATTTCTTGGTTCATTTTATATTTTAAGTAAACTAAAACTCGTGCATGTTTTTATTTAACAAGCTTCGTCTAATATTTTTACAATCCTTGAAATTGGATGTCTTATACTTGGAGGGATTTATAATCTTACATACTTTTTTAATGTCCGTATAAGAAGACATCTTCTAAATAACGTCTGTTAATACAAAATTATTCTACTTAAAACAAATATAATAATAGAGGTAATATAATATAGTTGTTACATCAATTGACTTATCATCATAGTTGAATATTCCCTGTTCATATTTAGGATTTAACATCATACAAAATTTCATCAAAAACGGGTCAATATTTCAATTTCCCACATTTCACCACCTTTATTTTGTTAGTTTAAAAATTGAACATCGCAAGTCCATTCTCAGTGAGGATTCCTCACGGTTTAAGATATTCTAAGTATTAAATTTTATAACAGTTGGTTCAGCAGTTCAGTTTCTCCCCTGTGTTATTATTCTAAGTTCTCCCCTATATTTTCACCTCACTCCCGTTGTTTTTCTTTTTTTTTGTGATTGCATCGTTACAGCTAAGTTTAAAATACAGATTTATTTAGTAGAGAATACAGAATAGTGCCTACTACGTACCTACGTAATATTAACTTGTGTCGATAGTGGCAATGAATAACCACCAGTTATTAATGAACAATCACCCACATAAGTAATTCAACAAATTTTGTTCTTATCATTTATTTTTCTCTTCACAAAAACAAAATAAAAAGTAAAAACATATATTTAACAACAAGTTTTTTTTTTAAATGTACTAAAAAGAAAAAAAATCGAATCATACTTTGTTTAATACTATGTAGAGATAAAAGCTTGTCGCGAGTTCTACTTTTGTCAAGATCAAGTTACATAATTATTGTAGTATCTACACACTTTCCTAAATAAATAAAATAATATGATTAGGTTACTATTTATTGCATCGCTCTTGAAATCATCTTTAACAAAGCACCTAAATCTCTTTGTCTGTACATAAAAAGAAAGGAATTCTAATCCAATAAATTTTATTTTATATCGTTTTAGCTCGCGATGACCCTCAAGATATAATTGAAGGGAATGTATAATCCAATTCGAAAGTGGAATGGATAAACAACCGAGTAGACAGATGCCACTCGAATCAGCTTCGATTTCAATGTTTTAACCGACTTCCAAAAAAGGAGGACGTTCTCAATTCGTGGGTTTATATTTTTTTTGTTTATGTATGTACACTGATTTCTCTGAAAATTGTGAGCCTATTTCCTTGATTCCTTTTTTATTAAGTAGATTAGGGTCTCGGATTGGTCCCATTTCAATATTTATCATGGTTTAAGGTTCATCATTTTGTGGAACAGACTTAATAGACCTGAATCATACGAGTAATTTCATTCGACGACTTAGAAGTGCCCTTACGAAAGTCGGTTAGCAATGCATAGGTTTATTCATTGTACATAAATATAATCACACAAATGGCAGTGTATATAATATTGGTAGTATTTAAATTTCCTTATAACCCACGAGCGAAGCATAAGTAATTTACATTATAGTGGTTTTTGAAGTCAGTGCTATTTTTTGTTAAAAAGTTTTTTCTTAACTAGACTTATATCTTACTAATATTATAATCTAGGTGTTGCTTCCCGCTACAAAAGTCCCTCAAACATAGTATTACGCCAGCGACATCTACAAATATCAATTATTTCCCATGGGAGCAAATTACCGGGATAACCTTTGTACGAAGTAAACGCAGAAACAACTAAACGGATATGCATGATTTTAAAACACAGGTAGATCATGTCCTGGATTAACACATAGGCTTAGTTTTTATCTCGGTACTTTGCTCCCATGGGAAATAATGGATATTTTTTATCTGATTCTTTAAGTAGATAGCGCTGGCGTTGTACTATGTTTTAGGGACTTTTGTAGCGGGAAAGGCTTTTCACGCGGGCGAAGCCGCAAGCAACACCTAGTAATTTTAAAAATTCTTAGTTTGAATGAATGTTCGTTACTAAGTCACGCCAAAACGGCTGAACGGATCTGGATAAGATTTGTTACAGAGATAAATTATAATCTAGTATAGCAAATATTCGCATTTTTCTATTCAGTATCAGCCCGGAGTCTGGAATTTGTGCCCGATTTGGCGATAGGCTCGCCCCCTATCACAACATGGGATGGAATACCCACGGCGAAAAGTGAGTGCACTAGTTGTGCCTCTGCCTACCCCTTCGGGGATAAAAGGCGTGAGTATGCGTATGCGTAGCGTAGCAAATAGGCTTTTGATCCCGGGCACATTTGCAGCGGGAGTTTTATGCCGGAAAAACTTTTTGACGTAGGCGGACCAAACGCTTGATGATAATACGAATGGACCTTTTTATTCAGCAGATTATCAGTATTGTATCAACTTTAATAAATTATAAAACACTTCGTATAAAAACATTCCTTACTAATATTACTTATGCAAAATAATTTTATGCTGCGGCGTAAATTACCTGCAGTTCTGATTTAATAGTTGAACACCTGACTCAGTATCTCGGAACCTTATTTGCCTAGACTTTAATGTAAATTTTGTAAGCAATGAAGTTGTGGGGATTGGGGAAAGCAGTTTTTATTTGACATTAATTACCTCTAATAAAAAATATAAACCGATATTGTAATTTAATATTTTGTGGAGTTTAAAGGGGTTACATTTTTTACCTTTTCAGATCGGTGTGGAAATGTGTGATGTAATCATTTTTTAATATTGTGTATAAATTTATGATTAAGATTTAAACACAAAAATGTTATAGATACCTATAATAAAATTCACTAAATATTTAACATTATTTCAATTGAAGCTATGAGAAGTTTCATGTGACAAGTCATATTATAACTTGCCTCCTTTCAACTGGCGAATTCACAGCAAGGCGAAAGCGCAGCGAGGTCTCCGCGAATGTACAGCGAACACGCAGCGTGCGCGCAATCCTATTTGGGCAGTCGCTAAAAGAATGGATTACGGCAAGGAATCATGCGGTTTGCTTTATTTCTTAGGAAATGCAGAATAAGAAAGCGAAAGCAAAGACATTGTACAAAAACGAATTTGGAAAGATTCATTATTAACTTATCCACTAGAAGACAGCGGCTACTACATTGTACTATATACCAAACGAATAGGATTGATTAAAAAAATCGTTTCTATCTGAGAATGTCAAGGTCTAAATGTTGAAGAGATACAAGACGAGCGCAGTGAAATTCCACACAGTACTTTGTAACTCAAGGTGCTGAATGGTGTTGCTACTGTTTATGGGTGGTCGTATAGTTTACCATCAGCCGAACGGCAGGCTCGTCTCGTCATTTAATGTAATAAAAAAAATACTTAAGGCGTAAAGACAAACACTTAAGATTATAAGAGTCATTTGGAGAAAAGCTCGAAATGATAGGCAAGGTAGGGTACTTTGCACATGTGACGCTATTCGGGGCGAAAAAGTTGCGTACTCGTGGCGTACTCGCAGCGATCTCACCTCACTATGAATTAATGCCGACACCCTAACTGGGTACTTAGGCTATATTGCAGAATAATTTTTTGAATAAATAAATTGCTCGCAATTCGCCAGTGTAATAAGGCTGACGGACTGGCCCACACCTGATATCGCGTCATAACTATCGTTAAAAACTGACGCATTCATCAGTTCTCTGTGTGAATGGAATGGCGTTGACTATGATTTGTATCGCATAAATGAAGTGCGGTTTTTTGGCAAACATTTTTTGGTAATATTGTCGGTATATTACAATGTCTAGGGTATTAGGTTAAAACTTATAAGGTATAGCATTCCATGCACATTTTGAGGAGAAAATGAGGTAACTTTAGTAAAATATGAGCTCTTGGCAATTGGAAATGAGTGGATTATAAAATTAAATGATATCTGTCCAGTGTGTGTTTTCGGGAATCTATACTGATATATGTACCTATCAGTATTGATTCCCGAAAATATATATCAGTTTGGATTAGATTTTAGATTATTTTTATCAGTTTAGAACAATATTTTCAGCATTATAATATGTTATAATACTAAAAATATTGTTTATTATTTATGGAAGCTTATTTCTAGAAGTACTATTCGGTTTCAGAATATTCTTTCATTAATACAATACATAGTTATAGTATCGAAGAGTGCTATTTTTTATTCCGAAAACGTACTTAAAAGTGGGCGGAGCCACGAGCAAAAAAAGTACGTGGGTATAATTTATTAACCGAGGTGTGCGCGGCTCACGAAACATTAGAGTTAAAATATGTGGTTCAAATTCAAAAACTAAGTGCATTAGCGCCAAATATTGTATTACTTTGCGGAAATTAATGTATAATAATTATGATTTTGGTTTTGCGAGATGTAAAATTAAAACCAAACTTAATGTGCAAAGAAATTACGACGTTTATAATATGTTTCATATTCGTACTTTATTTGAAATTGGTAATTTTATTTTTACACCCTTCATACTACCGAGTAATCATAGCAGTTTCCGAGATAAATAGTTCTGCTTTATAATATTCCCGGGATAAAAAGTAGCCTATATCCATTCATTTCAAACTATCTCTATACCTTTCTTCAAAATCAATACAGTAGTTCTAGAGATTACCTCGTACAAACAAACTCACAAACTAACACACTTTACCTCTTTATAATATTAGTGTAGATCTCATGATTGGTTTACTATACGCGGTGAGAATACTTGTAACCAGCGCTGCGTTACCCTTCACACAACCGTTTTTTTTTTCGCGGTGAAAATCGCGTTGTCTCTACCACCACTGTGGGGAGAGTGGAATGGTTATGTTGGTTTCACCGATCTTACGGCCCAATGTCGACACTCGGGAGTATAGCATCATCCGAACGTACATTGGGCCGAGTCCCTAACACTATGTACACCCTACACCGGCATATCAACCAAAACCCGCGGTGGCCTACTTCGGCGCATACGGGACGGCCCCGGGGTATCTTGTTGCACGAAGATAGCTGCACGGAACCGCCCCTGCGCGATGCCGATTTGCGGCCCCTCTCTAAAGGGGGCTAAGAAGCCCCCGAACTCTAAAGACCCTTCACACAACCCTGTATCAGGGTGCAAGAGTTCTCTAATTAGTGAACTACAACTGCTTCACTAACGCAATGACCACGTAATATTAACACACCAGATACTACGAGACACTGTACTAACATAGTGACCGCCTAATTTGCTCTACATTGCTGATAAGACGAACACGGTATAGTTATGAACTGAGCATGGAAACGACAAGCGTAGTAACAACTTACGACAGATTCTCATAAACTTTGTTTTGTATTTCTACTGATGACGAGCATGCTTCTCGTCTGATGGTATGCGATACGACCGCTCATAAACAGTAGCAACACCATACAGAACTTTAATTATAAATTATTGCGTGGCACTCCACTGTCCTGAGACATTAACATTCTTACTTATAAACTTGTTTTAGCGTTAAGAGGTGGTTAAGCATTGCTTAAATAACTGTCAAAATTAAACATCGCCGCAGCCTAGTTTAAATCTACTTAAAAGTCAAAATGGCGGGTTTTACATTACAGTTGATCGTGTGTGTCAAAAATTGAGCATTGCTTAAGAGCAGACTAGTTATTTTATAAGTAAGACTGTAGATAGTAAGTCATTATGTTAGTAATAATGCTGGCTACAATATCCTTTAACTGGAATACAACAGTGCATGCACACTGCTGCTTGGCGGTAAAAATAGACATACCCAGATGGCCCCTCGCATAAGAGAGACCTACCACCATTAAACTGCTAACTATTCGTTAATGGTAAGAATAAACCAATCAGAATAACACAATTGTTTACATGTCAAAAAAACTTTATTCTAATTGGTCCATTTCGACTATAAATCCGTCGGTGGCGGTTTAGATCGTTTGTAGGAATCGAGACACTGTCTTCCCCTCAAGTAAGGTATTTTTATACAACAGCTCTCACTAGTTTATCTTCGTCTGCTCTTGATTTGCACCTTTCAAAGCAATTAATTGTTTTCTCAGATGACTTCGACGAGCTAAAAAAAAATTAATAAGTAGATAAAAAAAATAACGTCAGCAATTTTTACATAGACAGTGACGCCTTTTATTCCCAAAGGGGTAGGTAGACAAAGCTGCAACTAGTGCGCTTACTCTAGGCTATGTTTCATATCATGGATATTGATAAAGGAGTATTAATTTTTCCACCAGGTATCCGTATTTTCCCAAAAGAATCCTGTTTTAACCGACTTAAAAAAGCGGTTCTGTATTCGACCCGTATGTGTGTAAGTTTGTATAGCCGCGATTTTCTCAAAAACTACTGATCCGATTTGGATGGGGATTTCGCTATTCAAATGAATATTTTTCAGGGGAGGTTTTATTATATAATTTGTTAGGATCTGATTAAGATCCTTCGGAAATAGACAGTGGAACTCTTCAATAACTAACAGCAGATGACCCGCGAATGCTGCAATCGTATATCTATTATGTATTGTTTACACCATTCCATAATTAACTAACAAAAAAGCAATAAATGAAATCTTTTTAACAAAAATAAAACCGACTTCAAAACCACTAGAAACCAAAAATAATTTAACTTTATATACCTATATTTGGAGTCGATGCCTACTTTAAATTGCCAGCTAAGCTAAGCAAAGACACGAACAAATATACGAAAACAATGTCAAATTTAAATTAGGCATCGACTCTAAATATAGTTATATAACGTTAAATTATTTTTTGGTTTGTAGTGGTTTTGAAGTCGGTTTTTTTTTTGTTATGGTGCTGTCACACTGCTGTTTAAAAATGCTTACAAACATTTAACATTTTCTACAAACATTAGTAAACATTTGATCACAATTTTAGAAAACGTTTTCATATTAGGTAATGTTAGTAAACATTACTAAACAAAATTGTTTGTTGACAAATTGTAATAAATAAAACATTTTTTATCATTTGTTTGTATAAATGTTATATGTAATGTTACGAATGTAATGTTATAAATCTTTGTAAACATTTTCCATCAGTGTAGAAGCACTCAAAATATCTAACAATTCTTAACAGAATGTAACAATTCCTAACATTTGTTAGTAAATGTAAATGTACACAGCAGTGTGGCAGCACCATTAAAAAGTTTTTAATGTTGCAAATATTTACGGTGCAAAACGTGTAACAAGATAAAGCAGCAATAAGCTGCAGGGCAAAAAAAAAGTTCACTTGTTCGGGTTTAGACAAGATTAGACACACCAAGATTATGAAGGCGATTACCTTGAACATCAATAAGTATTAAAAGCTCCTAATGTATCTAATAAAAATAACTGTGGACATTATTACAACGATTTTTTATGTTAACGTGGATATTAGAAATCGAAGTAAACCTAGTTTTTGGATTAAATTGCGATTTTAGATTTTTTTTACTCCCAATGTTTCGAACTGACTGCCTCGGTGGCGTAGTTGTATTACGGTACGACTGCAATGCTGAGGTCGCGGGTTCGATCCCCGGGTCGGGCAAAGTGATATTGGGTTTTTCTATTCAGTATCAGCCCGGAGTCTGGAATTTGTGCCCGATATGGCGATAGGCTCGCCCCCTATCGCATCATGGCACGGAATAAAAATGGCGAAAAGTGGGTGCATTAGTTGCGCCTCTGCCTACCCCTTCGGGGATAAAAGGCGTGAGTATGCGTATGCAATGTTTCGAAGACTTTGCAGCCTTCATGATCACGGGCGCATTGAGGGGCTATTCGTCCGAAAAGTCGTCGTCGGAAGTAAAATAAAACGTCGGGACTAAAAAACCTAAAACCTATATATATTTGTTGGTGTTTTTATGAGTGTGTAGAAAAATAAATGGTAATCAAATGAGTACTATCTCCATAAGCTGTATCATACGTAAAGTTATAACTCATAATCAACAATCCTTTGACGGTGCTTATTGCGAAAATTCACATTACCTATGTAGCTAGCACGAATTTACGCACTATGGTTTAGTTAACGTAATGGTTTCGACTAAGTACATTTTTGTCTGGAAATTTGCCCCATTGAACGTATTTTGAACTAAAATACGGCAGCAGAAGCATTGCGTGCGTGTAAACTTCGAATAATAAACGTGTAACCATAGTAACGGTCAACTCAAAATGTATGGGAATTGACACTACGAATCTTATAGCATTGTCAAACAAATACGTAAACGTTAACTTACTCGATACCAATACGTTAAGAGTACTATACGAAACGCGTAAACTCATGCTAGCTACACTGTTCTGGTATTGAGCCTAAAAACTTTGGCATTCCGTTTTAATTCTATTAGTCTACTTACTTAAAAAAAATACATTTCTATTTACTACAGATCAGAACAGCGGATCGGAGCGCACCAGACCGGGTCCCGTTTCGTTCACGAAGCGGATCACTCACGGCATGGCGGGCATAATATCCAAATTGAAGAGTGGGGTGATCAACAATGCCCCTTCCCCCCTGGAGAGTAACCCCATCATGCAATACTTTGAGGTGAGGCAGGAGTGCACCACTGCAGGACCTGGACTAGTCTGGAGGGTGCATGATGCCTATAGGAAGAGTGATGGGAAGGTAAGTCTCCTGATCCTTACTGCTTTCTTTTAACTGCATCCATGATGCTTACGGTGACATTTTTGATTACCGTTTTAAACCAAAAAACTCTTGCTTTTACGCAAACGTCCCTAATGAAAATATTGCCGATGAGATGGAATTTTTTTCGCAAGACTCTTTCGGAGTGAAATCACAATAATATTCTTGGACATAATAGTATTAAAACGTAGATTAAATCACGTAAAAAGTGTATCGAGTAAAGAGGATGTCTCAATACGATAATTTGGGCTGGAAACCTTATATGACATCAAAAGTAACAAGTTGGTAATGAAATCCTATTAAGGTTACATAATATTTACTCCTACATAATATTTTTCAATATCTACGTCAATGAAATGATATAAAATGTAAGAAAACAAGTTTAAAGCTTTTAAAAGAAATAATTTTCATCAATTAAATCTCCGCCTCTCAAGTCTCAAGATAGAACATAAAAGTATGAGCTTAATGAGCCATTTATATCCTACTAAATTGTTCTTTCATCGTGAGGAAGATTTTCTGCCTACACTATTTTTGTGGTATTAGATATTAAATAATTATGTTATTATAGGAAATTTTCCAAAGGTTTTTAATAATATAGTTTCATTTTTAATGCACGTGTTCTTTGTTCGATAGCCTGTAGTCCCAATAATAGAAGGTAACAGCGTTCTACCATAATAGTAGGTTGCCTATCTTTGATTTGATTTATTATTCTTTCTTCTTCTTCTTCAGCCTTTAGAACTCTACTGCTGAACATAGGCCTCCGCCAAAGATTTACAGAGAAACCTGTCAGAAGCAGCCTGATTCCAGCGGGTTTCTGCGACCTTCACAATGTCGTCTGTCCACCTTGTAAGAGAACGTCTCACGCGGCGCTTGCCATTACGTGGTCTCCACTCAAGAACTTTTCTACCCCATCTGTTGTCAGTTCTACGAGCTATATGCACTGCCCACTGCCACTTTAGCTTGCTAATCCGCTGGGCTATGTCGGCGACATTCGTTCTTCTACGGATCTCCTCATTTCTGATTTGATGCGTAGAGAAACGCCGAGCATTGCCCTCTCCATAGCTCTTGAAATAGCTATCTGTAAAAATACTATTAAAATTATGTTTGTGCGAATATTTGGTGTGAACACTTAACGCAACGGGATATTTTCCTGATAATATATTATTCTTTCTACTAATAACAACACATCACTATAAAGTCTGGTTTCTAAACATACATTTTTATCACTTATTTTTACTATAAATAACAACTTTAACATTAGTTTTCACCCCTTATCAAATACGTACAATACTTCCATTACGAAGAATATATTAATGTGTTTAAAAATCAGTCTACATTCAACCCTTCATACGCCTCTTATGAGCTCTTAAACAATATTCCATGTAGGTACATACCTAAGGAATAAAAATATTGCCATAACGAATTCCATCACCGTTGTAGTCCTTAATTTTCGTCCCCAGACATTGTTTTAAATCATATTAATTTGAGCTATCTCCATACAGGTCTTTTTTTACTAATTTATATTTTCATAAAACCCAGACCCGAGTTGTGGGTGTGAAAAATTTCCTATTGGTTTAAAATTCACGACTGCAAACTTAATGCGCTGTGCAAACAATTACTGTCAGTTTTATAGAAGTGAAGTGTTTCTTATTTACAGTCATCAAAAACTCTAACTAATTAACATATTACGCAACAGACATCGTACACATTAAATCAATCGGTATTAAAATCCTCTAGCTGTAAATCCTGTACAAAAACCGTTGCTTTACTGTAAACTAGATAAGTTAGTTCTATTCGTAAGGTAAATGAACCCTTGATGGCCCACCTAATTTTAAATAGCTACTTATTTAATATATAAACAAAAATCTTTGATTAAATTATAACATGTTTAATAATAAAATCACCAACAAAAAATGTATGGTTTACAATTTGCGTTACAACAACAGAAACAAATCAACATTACTGGCCATGTGAGGCACCTGGGTGCAATATATCATGATCCGGAATATTGTATTTAAGTAAAGATATTTATTATTATTTTCTTTCTACATTTAAGTATTAATTTATTCTTATGTCGTATTGTCAGACGGATAAATTTAAAAAAAAACATTAAAGTAAAAAAATAATAAAAAAACATAGCCGTGGCCTATAATAAAAGTATTCAAAATAAAAATTAGAAATAAAAATAACTGAATGAAAAAAAACAGATATATCATAATATTTAGCAACAAAAAATAAAAAATCTTGTGAATATATAACAATAAGTAAAATAACAATAAGGTTACCTATAATTCAACGTCTAACAGGTTAGCTGTGTTGTTACAATAGTAAAAACATTGCATGTTTCTTTTTATTTATTTTATTATAAAAAGTTTACTTCATGGAAATAATAACTTGCCCAGTGTCACGACGCGCTACAGAAAAATTTACAGATATTTTCAAAATGGCAGCGCCGTTTGAACTAGTAGCAGATGCAATTTCGTAGCTGGTCGCAGACGCATCAACCCACATAATTTTGAATGGTTTGGTATGTTTAATTAGGATTTTTGATAACTGGTCTTTGGTATGAACCGGGCTAACGGGACACACTACCTTATATCTTTTTTACCCGCTAAGTAAAAGGGTCCCGCTTTCAAGTTACCAAGTACGCACATCTGACTATTTATTCCCAAAATCTTAGCCTCACTAAAAATACCTCAGTAGTTTTTAGTGTAAAGTCTAAACGTTTCTACATCGCAACACTTATTACTCAGTTGCACCGTTTAAAGAAACTATTTAGATTTCATTTTCTTGAATCACTTCGGCCTCTCACAAGTCAAGACACCTATAGAACGACTTTCCGAACGCTATCCATTTTGATAAACCTTCAACAACAGAATGTCCATAAAGTTCAGTCTTGTAAACGGTTCAATTAGTTTATAGCTTTTATATGAAGCGGTTGCAGGGTATTTATTAAATTAATATTAATTTTGTGTATATGAAATTATAGATATGTCAATCACTAGGTTCAAGTTAACATTGTATAATAATGAGGTACCGATTTACGTAATTATTATGTTCATTCATTTTACCCTCTTATTAGGAATACAATGACTTGAGGCCTTTGGGCACACACTATCTCAAGGTGTGGCAACACAGCAAATTAGTTTCTGCGTGTTCCCTATGGTCATCTTCTTTTTAGTCTTTGGTCTGTAAAAATAATAAAAAGCGTTCCTAATATAAAAGGCGTATTAATTAATTACTGCCCTGGTCAGCGTCGTACAAGTTAGAAAACAAGGTAACGCTAAAGCAAGGACCAAGCAAAAGCTCTTCTTAGTGTCTACAAAACCAGGTAGGTATCTAAACATTTCACTGGTGGTAGGTCTCTCATTATGTAAGAGGCCGTCTGGGTGGGTACCACCGCAATGTCTATTTCTACCGCCAAGCAACAGTGTGCATGCACTGTTGTGTTTCGGTTTGAAGGACATTGTAGCCAGTATAACTACTGGACATAATGAGACTTAACATCTTATGTCTCAGGGTGACGAGCGCAGTGGAATGCCACACAGTACTTTGTTAGTCAAGGTGCTGGATGGTGTTGCTACTGTTTATGGGTGGTCGTATCGCTTACCATCAGGCGAACGGCATGCTCGTCTCGTCATTAAATGCAATAAAAAAAAAAAAAAAAAAAAAAAAAAAAAAACATTGGAATGACGTCCATAGACTGACATTTATCTCAACTCATGGAAATTATGGAATTTGTAGAACCAATATAAAACCTATTACGCGGTGGAGGGCGATCACGTCGCAATATCGTGCACAATTTTGAATACAGGTAAATTAGGTTTAGTTTTCGTATCGAAAATCTCATGCTCAATAGGCTACTGGCCTGGAAATTTAATCCAGAACCTTAGTTGAAAATATTTTACGTTGCCAATAAGACAGTCTCTACATACATACATAGCATCACGCCCGTTTCCCTTTTCAGGGGTAGGCAGAGCCTACCTACCGTATACCTACGTATATCACACCCACATTTCGCCCGCTATATTAGGTCCCATATAATAGGGGGCGGGCCTATTGCTATTTACCGGGCACATTTCCAGACTCCGGGCTGATACTGAGTAGAAAAACCCAATATCCCTTTGGCCGCCCCGGGAATGAAACCCAAGACCTCAGCTCTGCACTCATAACTTAGTAGTACAACTACGCCACCGAGCCATTCTCTATATATTCTCATTAAAATTAGTCAACCACCGATATAATCGGAAAAGTGAAATCATGATTAAATTCAGCAAGACGTATCTAATTACAAATACATTAACGCCTCATTTACGGAGACGCGGGGCGCCACTCTTCATGCTTCTCATCTTTATAAACAATACGTAAATTTACAGTACATTTTCATACGTTTATGTTTACGCGTGTGACATCGCGGGCCGCTGCACGCGCCGCCTCTGTGTAAACGGAAAAATGGCCCGCCACGCCGCGAGACACCACGTCACACGCAACGGCCCGCGTCTCCGAAAACGAGGCCTTAGGCGTAGGTGTAACAGTTCATACAACAAAGCTCCTCCATTCCAGTGTATAGATAAGTCATTTATAGAAAAATAATCCATTTACTATTTTTCCAGGATAAAAGTATATTTTTTGGTATTTGATCCAAATTATTATATTTTTAAGGAAAACATGATACGAGCTTTAGATTTAATTTTGCTCTAAATTTAATATCCGAGCCGAAAAACAGGAGCTCATTTTTTATGTCTACCTAATTTTGGCGAGGAAATTGCATTTTAACTTAGTCTGCTGTGTCGGTCCACTGATGAATCGCCTGTAGTTTCCTCCTATGCGAATTTCTCGAAGGTTAAATCTAGTCAACGTACTGCGATAAATTTACCTCGAGCACGCGATAATAATAGCAAGCATTTATTATTTAGTCGTAAAATTTGTAAGGATCCAATGTCCATTACAGGTAGCCCAATATAAAAAAAAAACTTATTAAATTTAGAACGTGTGTTTTAAATAATTATCGTATATATTATATTTATTTCAGTAGTAGGTATTCAATCACAATGTGCATGAGTGTTGTATACTGCCAGCGTAGGGCAGACTGGGGATAGTTGACCAAATTTCAGCTTGGCCGGCTATATTTTTATTTTTTTAGTATACAGGGTCATTTTTACATTGCATTACTAAATGACACCACATATTCGTCTTTACCTCTTCTAACATCTTGCCAAAATCATCCATGAATAACGAATATTATTGCCAAAATCCCGGTTGTAGTTTTCAAATTTTTTGATCATTTCGTAGTTTAGTGCTAATATGGTGGGTGCGAAAGTGTATTTCTGAATGAAAGTATAATGTTGCCGCTGCGACGAATTATCTTAGAGCAGTAGTAGTGGCATGAGGGCGTGTAAACTTAAAGTTACTTTTTATTGATATTTATTTTGTTCGAAACTTACACTTTTTTATTTTATGCCTATGGTTAAAATAAATTAACGGAAAGCGTTATTTTCGACGAGATAAGTATGTGATTTCATTTATTAACCCAATGTTAAAATTACCCTGTATAATGTCAAAAAACATATAGGTCCGATAGGTGCACTAATAAGCTTTCGAAAGAAATACCAAAAACCTCGCGATGGTTTATAACATAGTGTATAAAAGCTATTTTGTGGAACGAGAAAATCAAGTCAATCTACCCCCCACGCCTGGGTTTGGTGGACAATTCATTGGAGGTAAATTGACCTACGAAGTAATTGTTATAAAATACGGTAATGAAATTTTTATTTTATTTTATTTTATTTTATTATTTGAGGATTGCCAACAAAGTTTACAATATTACAACATTATGATAACAATCAGAAAATAAAACTAATTGCAACTTAGACTACAGGCAACCACAACGTGCGTATTACAATTTTACCATATAATTACTTAATTAAATTTAAACATTATAAGGAACTATACAAAAAAAAAGGAATAAAAAAAAAAAAGGATAGATTTATCAGAATGTTAGGGCCCCAGTTAATCAGTCGCACCTAAAAGAGTTTTCCTAAATGTGGACAGCGAATCGTGAAATATGTCAAGCTTAGTAATTTTGTTCGATATATGATTATATAATGTAGACAGCCGAGGTATGGGAGAGTGCCTACCTATGTTGGTTCTACATCGGCGGACATGAAGAGTAGGGGGAGGTTTGCGAGGCGGACGCAAAGGGACATTAAGGGCAAATTTGCTTAACGCGATTGAACTGTCAATTTGACTATTTAATATTTTGTGTAGATACACCATGCTTAGTATTTCTCTTCTTGAACTCAGAGACCGCATTTTGAAAAAAGTCAATTTATCCCTATAAGCATGTATATTCTTAGAAACAATTTTTCGATAAGCTAGGTGTTTAAGCAATTTCTTTTGAACACTTTCTATTCTATTGATATGTATCCTATAACTTGGTGACCATATAGCGCAGCAGTATTCCAGTTTGCTTCTTACATAACAGTTATACAGTAATATTGTGGTAGAGACATTTTTAAATTCTTTGCTACTTCGAAGAACAAACCCCAGAGACTTATTAGCTGCATTGAGGATATTGTCTATATGCGTAGTAAATTTTAATTTTGAGTCTACGTATACCCCCAGGTCACGAATACACGGTACTTCCTTCAAGATACTACCAGACATGGTATAGTTGGTGCGAAGTATATGGCGTTTCAAAGTGAATTTTATGTGGTAGCATTTTAAAGGATTTAAATACATATAGTTCTCTCGACACCAGTCCACAAGCACATTTAAATCTTTTTGTAATAGAAAGGAGTCATTATCATTTTTTATAACACGCATTAATTTAAGATCGTCCGCAAATAAGTAAAAACTGGAATATTTAAATCGATTGACAACATCATTAATGTATACGTTGAAAAAAAGTGGACCTAAATTGGAACCTTGGGGTACTCCAGATGTAGCTATAAAGGGCTTAGAAGTGCATCCATCAATAACGACAGTTGAAAGCCTGTTTTTTAAGTATGAATTACACCAGTAAAGTAGAGGACCGTTAATACCCAATGCATGTAGTTTTCTAATTAGAATCGTATGATTTACTTTGTCAAAAGCTTTTGTAAAATCTGTATATATGGCATCCACTTGATATCCACTGTCAACGGCTGAAGCTACGTCGTCTATGTAATCTAACAGGTTAGATATAGTGGAGCGCTTTGTCATAAATCCATGTTGGTAAGGTGATATCTGACTTCTGGCTATGCTGTAAATATGCGTGTAAACCAACGATTCGAATATCTTCGCGAAGGTAGACAATATGGAGATTGGACGATAATTTACGATTAAGTCTTTTTTTCCGCTTTTAAAAACTGGTACAATTCTAACTTCCTTCCATTGATTTGGGAAAATGCCAGATATTAGTGACTTGTTAAATATTGTATGTAACGGCTGTATGAGATGCTCAACAGTTTTTACGATAAAAATTGGCGGGATATTGTCAGGACCAACACCTTTAGTTATGTCGAGTCTACTTATGGCGTTTTTAATTTTTTGCGTATCTATATAATATAAATCGCACTCTGGTATTGGTATAATGTTTGTGATGGTTTCGGCACAATCGTTAACTTCGTATACCGAGGAAAAGTGTTTTGCAAACAAATCACATGTATCACTCACTGTGACGCTTGTCAAGTCGTTAAAATACATTGTCGGAGGATAATTAGAACTGTTCTTGCGTAAGTTTTTTATGTGTGTCCAAAAACATTTTGGGTTGTTAATTATTTGACTTTCTATTGACGCAATGTAACTATTGTAATTTTCTTTCATTAGTCTCTCGCAGTCTTTACGTAGGTATTCGAATTCCAATTTATCTAACGGATTATTGTATTTTTTAACTTTTTGGTGATATTTAAATTTACGTTTTAACATTTTTTTGAGTAGTGGCGTGAACCAAATGGGATGGTAATTGTTTTTGTATTTAGTAGTGGAAGGAACATGAATGCCAATTATATGTCTCAAAACACTATAAAACCTCTCTAACATTTCATCGACGCTTAGACAGTTCATAAACTCCTCATTCCAATTAATTTTACTTAACTCAAGATTTATTATTTCAAAGTTAGCTTTATAAAAATTTGGCTTACGATAAGAATTTGGTACAGCTTGACGATGAGTTACATGCGTTTCAATAGTTATGTCTAAAGGCGGATGCAGTTTGTCAATAGTTCTCAATGGACTATTACATTCATTTATTTTAACCATATTATTTACATCACTCAATACCAAATCTAATATTCTATTTTTACAATTAGTTATAGTGTTAAGTTGGACTATATTGCTGAGTGACATAAAGTCCACCAAGTTACACTTTATTACGCAGTTATTGTAGTTGTTTGGGATAGTGTAAGTGTTGTCTATGCTAGCATCCCAAGTAATTCCGCTCATGTTAAAATCTCCAATTATAATTACATTTTTTCCTGCGGACTGTAAAGCTACACTAGCTTTGTCGAGATACATATCTAGAGAACGTTGAGTGACTGGTGGAGGTAAGTATACTGCGCCTAACACGAGGGTGTCATTCTTATTAGAGTTATATGATTTAATCGTAACCCAAATGTCCTCACAGTCACTCTCCCAGTCAAAAATCCTTTGCGATAAGTATGATTTTTTAACTGCAATTAATACTCCACCACCACGCTCCTTTGTATTACATAAAGGTGAGGTCTCTCTGTCTCGTCTATATACTACATACCGGCTATCAAATATTTCAGCATCAAAGATACTTGAGTTTAGCCAGGTCTCTGTGAATATTATGACATCATAGTAATTTTTTAGCACTTGCTGACGAACATGTAAGGTATTTAGTCTAAGACCTCTAACATTCTGATAATAACAATGAATAGGTAATTTAAATGAGATCATATAAATTATACAAATTAAAAACAATAAATAAATAATTTACTAACTAGCTAACAAGTGCGAACAGCATGTTTAAAACAATATTTGAAAAATATTTGAAAAATCATAGACACCAAAGTACATAAAAATATTAAAATAAAAACAAATAACATAATAACATTGTGCAATCGCGCCATATACATATTGCATAGTTAGAGTTCATTTCATTTCAAATCAGCCAGTGAATCTATAGACTTTATCAATATATACTCAGATGTCTCAGTTTTCCGCATATATATTTTTCCGTTTTTAATCCATACGAATCTGTAGCCTAGGTCTTTGGCTCGAGCTCTAGTTGCCGCATGTAGACTCTTCATTACCGGTGAGAGGTGTTCTCCAATGTACACAGGACGTCGCTCCCCTCCAATTCCGAGATGACTGCTGTTGAGCTTGTCTGCATTGGTGGTAGCTTTCTTATTGAATGTTATAGCTGCAGCCAAAAACTCGTCACGAACTCGGGGGCAGCTAAACTTCACGACAACAGAACGCGGCCGTTTATTTTCTTTGTTTAGTTTAGAGATCCTGGTACAGAGGTGAATATCAGCTTCATTTAAATTGTAATTGATGGTAGTGGATATTTGTTTGACTGTGCTGTACAGGTTTTCCTTGTTGAATTCCGGTATACATTGAATTTCTAAATTTGTGGCCCTGGAGTGCTGCTCAAGCTGCGTTACTCGAGCGTTGAGATTCACAATAGTCTGCTTGAGGTCTTGGTTTTCGGACTTCAATTGGTCCACAGATTTAACATTTTCTTCAATGTTCTCTCTTAATGTTTCATATCTGCATTCCAAGTCGCAGATGGACTCGTCAACTTTAGTGAGTCTGCTTAATATTTCGGTGGTTTTAATATCAAACTCACGAATTATGCTGGCTTTAAAATCATCTAACAACTCCAACATCTCTTCACGGATGATTTGACGAATATCATCTGGCGACTTGTTGTGCGACATGTCTCTTTTCCTGTATGTTACGTTACTAGATTCTCTTTCGTTACGAATAGGTGTGATTTTAGTAGTTTTAGAATGTTGTTTTGGCAAAGTAGGATTCATATTGCTATAAAGTTAGCGACAGCGACCTCTGTTGAGTAATGCTTGAACTTCTTTCGACTGCGAGATAATGGTTATTGGCTTTATCACGTGGTTTCACTAATTAATAACAGATGGCGCCTCGCACAATATAGGTTTATTACAGTTTTCTTATTTACTGATCTTTGATTCAAATGAATTTGTAGTTAATTGGTCACCAAATTATAACTGAGCGTCTTTAAAACACATACACTTTAAGGCAAAGCTTACTTTTCATAGTTTACTATGCACTATTTTGAATTAATCTTCAGTTGAGACGGTTGCATCGATTCAAACTGTCCGCACTTGTATCGCTAATAACTTGCAAATACGATCACTTCATACTTGGATAACACTTGACAAAACTCAAAATGCCTGCAGTAAACGATTGACCAAGTTTCATCAGCAATAAACAACTATAAATAATTTTACGAATTTAAAAATAAACAGAGTGAAGGTTTGCGGTACACTAGCGCCACAGTGATAGTGAAATAAAAGAAACTACCACAAGTACTTATTTACTATAATCAATGTGCTTTATTGAGACAAAATATCATTAATATTTACATAATAAACATATAATTTGTCACTTTTTGTACGATTTTCGTTAAAGGGACGGAAACAAAAGTCCTACCACCAGCAGAGGGTTTACTGTTTCGATTAGTTATTCTTTTGTAAATCCACATGGTTTTGAAATAACAAACGTTTGATAAAATTGACAAAAAAAACTCAGTTTATTCCACGTGAAGAATACTTAGATTACTACGTAGTTCCTTTTTCTAGGTAGTCAACTAGCCTCTATATAAAATTTGTATACCAGCCCAGTGCGCCCGCGATGCCTCGTTTGCGGTGAAGATTCGGTAACAGATAACGGTTTTTCGTGTATATCAAGACGACGCAACACTTTCACATAGCTCGAGTTTTGACTGTTATTCAACCTGCCCCTTTCGCTAACCATCCCCGGTCTCCCCTACCCTATTCGCTAATAAATTGCAAGTGAGTTTCCCAATAAAGTGATTTAACGCAGCAAGAAATACGCAACGCATACACCTATACGTATCGTTCTAGAAAACTTTAACTGCAATACAATTATACTGAATACTAATTTTAGAACATACATAATATGATACATTCATTCCCGTCGAGTTACACTGAAGCGTAACTAGCATCTTCGCTACAGCTCCTAGTACGGCTACGCTTCGTAGAGCTTATGTCCGATGATGTGATGAAGCCGAGCTCTTCGCCAATCACGTACAATTTCCAATCTTGGCTAACTTAGGTATTGTTGCTTACTCAAGAAATATTGCCTGACCTGCATTACGAACTTATAGTCGTAGCCTTTTAAATCCCAATACGTAATCATTAAATAATTTATACATAGATATTATAAAAATGATCCCACCGCTGTGTCTGTCTGCCTATCTATCTGAATTTATGCTGAACGCAATAAATTCGAATACTACCGAACGGATTTTAATACGTTTTTCGGAATATACGGAGTGATTCAAGAGGAAGGTTTAAGTGTACACTTCATTCATGTTTTGTACGACTGGAAAAAATGTGGGCGTAATATAATTATTATGCTCTGCTACCCGTGCGATGCCGCGGCGGGTCACTAGTGTATAATAATTTCGTTTATTATTAAGTACTTCTATTCCTGTTTTAGAGCGGCCGCAGCAAATCTTGCTTGTTCAGGAATGGACGTCAAGCTTATAGGATATTGTGTATCCAATTATCTTCATAAAGCTCTCGTGGGAAACGGGGCCTCTCTTGCCACAATATTAGATTTGATAATTTTTATTGTATGTATAATTTGTCATTTATTAAAAAAGCGGCAAACAATATTTTCAAATAATTATTGCCGCAAATAATGATTGTTTTTTCATTGCCTTCCAGAATTGATTTTTTTTGGCACACCGACATATATGATATACTTCACCCGTAAATAATTTAATTTAGCGCCGTATAAATAAAAAATCTTTTAGAGCTAAACGCTTACTTTGTGAGAAGTACGGATCTTTCATAGATGTAGCGCATAGTTTTGTCTGTGAACATAACGGATTGTGCTGTACCTATAAAGAAATTCATATTTACGAAACGGGAAATACCACCGAATTCAGTAACCTGTCATGCTTGGTGGGTTTGGCGAGGCGTCACTTACATGTGGTAAATCATGCATGAGCCAAATCATGAGTCGAATCTCAAATAAACAACGGCAGGTAGCAGACCACGAAACAATGGCGGTGCGACTCAACTGGTGTGTAAGACGATGTAGATTTGAATACCATATGAGGATAGTAATGGCTATTTTTAATTAATTATAAGGACAGTTGACATCTAATCAATTGATACATTTCGGTAAAATGTTGACAATAAACCAGCTTTAACTAGGAATTCGAACCTTCTACCTGTGTGATAATCTTAAGACAAGTTTCAACTTTATTGACCTCATATCATACATCATATTAATAATACTGTTCATATTGTAGATGATAATGATGACGGCAAAAATTCAATTGAATTTATGATTGCGTCATCTAGAATAAGAATTATGTTATGTATATTAAACAAATAATAATAAAGAAATATAACTGTACTAAAAAGACTGGAATGGAAGAAATACCTTATTTAAAGGCACAGACATTCATGTGCATTATAGGAAAATTCGATGCAAACCGTCACCAGCGGCAGATATCAACTGAAAATTTATTAAACATATTTAATGTAAATATATTTTTTTTAAAGTGTCATTCCTACGCCCACGTTTCATTTTGGAGTTCTTCACAGTCAATTATGTAACATCAAAGTGAAAGCTTGTTTATATAGATAATTCATTATACCGCCGCGCGGGCGTGATTGTACCCGGACTCCGGAGTGATGTTACTCGCTTCCATTGTCATACTCACTCGATCATTATAACGATGCTTCAATTATATATTCTATACTCTATAGTAATAATATTATAACGACGAAAAGTTTGTAAGTTTGTTTTTAGGTTTGTAGAGGCTATATTCTGGAACTACTGAACCGATTTTGAAAATAATTTCACTTATAGGAAGACACATTACTCCTGAGTGCTATAAGCTACCTTTTTATCGCGGAAAAATATTTATCCCAGAATTTATTGTCGCGAGCAAATTCTACTTATAAATATTTTGAATCAATACTAACCTCACTAAAGTTTGTCCCCCCTTCTTAATTACTTGATTTAAATAAAAGTAATATTATCAATTGAATCGGTAACATAAAGTTAATCTCATATAAATTGAAATGCACAATACAAGTAAAATAAAACAGGATTTCTGGTGTAGGTTTAATCTGTATCGATTGAGTAGGATTTAGTATGATGTTCGGTGAATTCCATATTTACGCTTGACTGAAAATTCCGTGAAGAAACCTGTTTTGATACTAAAATAAAAATAAAATGGGTACACAAGATCTGTACAATGTTTTTGAATATAGATTAAATCATTGAATGATTAAAAAAAAGGTTTTAGTATATAATTTATTAGGATTTGATGAAGATCTTCGGAGATAGACTATGGAACTCTTCAATAACTATCAGCAGATGACCCTCGAATGCTGCAATCGTATATCTATAATGTATTATTTACATCATTCCATAAGTAACTAACAAAAAAGCAATAAAAAACTTTTTACAGAAAATAATACCGACTTCAAAACCACTACAACCCAAAAAATAAGTTAACTTTATATTCGTATATTTGGAGTCGGTGCCTAATTTATAATCCATTTTAAACGTCAGTCGTTAATCACGTGTTTCGGTTTGAAGGATATCGTAGCCAGTGTAATTACTGTGCATTTTAGATTAACATCTTTTGACTCACGGTGAAGGCCGCAGGGCCATGCCACCCAGTGCTTTGTATCTAACTCGAAGTTCCTACTGTTTATGAACAGTGGTGTCGCTGACCAACAGGCGAGCGACTTGCTCGTCTCGTCATTCAATTGTAAAAAGGTTGTGATAGTCATTTTACTGTCCTTATACAGTGGAATAAAATAAATATTTAAGGCCCATTTTAGAACGTCTGAGTGAATTCTTATCGTCGCATATAATTTAGAGCGACCAATACAAAAGTCATACTCTTGACTATGCTCCTAAATAAATATTTAAAAAAATTAACTAATCCCCCCATACACAAACTTCTAAAAAGTAAAATAATTATATATATTTGTTATAAGTACCTAGTAATATTAGGGACCGCTAAAGACGTATTTTCATCTTTCCGGCCCGGGGTTCGGACTTTGGTCCCCCGACGCGACGACGTTTAAATCAACATATTACCCACCTATAACAAACACATTACTATTCTTTTACTTTTTAGGGCGATTTTGTGTCGGGAGTTATTAAAAAATTTATTATGAACTTTTTTAATTACGAAAGACATTCAACAATATAGGTAGTTATAAATAACCTACTATTTTCACCATCATGTGCTTTCGATCATAACTTTCTTAAATGTTAACTGGTGGATAATATGTACTTGTATATTATGAAACAGGCCTTGATATAATCAATTCATTGGAATGCCAAAGTGGGGTCGATGCAAATCACTTACGTAGATATGTTGCGGATTAAATCATCTGTATGATTGATGATATTAATCCTTTTGTGCTTCCATTATTGCTTTCAAATTTTGTATTTCAATTGAAGAGCATACTCCAACTAGGATTGATAAATTTAATCTATCAGATAAAATTTATTCATTGTATTCGACTCCAAATATTTATTCATTGTACATAAATATAATCACACGAATGGCAGTGTATATAATATTGGTATTATTTAAATTTCCTTATAACCAATACGAAAAGCACAAGTTATTTTTTACCCTATAGTAGTTTTTGAAGTCTGTGTTATTTTTTAGTAAATAGGTAATGCAATAAAGAGTTACATATTACAACTATTGCTATTATATATTAAAATCTTGTAAATTATTATAATAGGTGGAATTCCCAAAGCTGTCTTGATTCGATATTTTTATGATCAAACAATAGATACAAGCCTAGAAATACTAGCTCAAGAGTATTGAAAGTGAAAGAGTTTTTATATCATTTACATTGACATATAAAACTCTTTGAGCAAAACTGACAACTGAAAATTTTAAAAACTAACATTTCTTTCAAATTTCTTCTGGCAGTAGTAAATATTATTACCCGATAACGGCAAAGCCAGGAAGGGTAATGATTTTAACACCCTATGCATGTATGTATGTATGTATGTATGTATTCATCCATTTTATGTTCCACTCTAGCGCCTCTCCTATTGAACCGATTTTGACAAACAAGGTGTCTATCTATTCGTATTTATTGTGCGATGGTTATAGGCTATATATTTTTCGAAAAAAAATAGTTGTTCTCCAATTACACGTAAAATAAGAATGGCATTTGCATTTAAGCTACATATTGAAAGTGTGATTCAATGGAGTCATATAGGTTTTATAGAACAATTATTGAAGTAATATATTATATTCTTATCTACAGATTATTCCTTAGCCAAACATTTCTTTTTTAATAAATTTTATAAAGAAATTCATAATAAAATAATAGTTTGCTAAATCTGAAATATTCCTAGCAAAAATCAAACGAAAAATGTTAAGACTACAGTAATATGTATCTGACTCTATTGTAATAAATTATTAGGTAAAACAAGAGTATTGACAGAATGGATAAAACTCTACCTTTTTCAAAACACATTAATTTCATCTGTCACGACTGTCAGAGTTACAGTTGTATTATTTCGGTATTTACCTCATACATTTACATATTTTTGTACGTCTTTTATTTTTCGACATGGCGACATCTTTTTATTTCTAAGAATTTATATTTATTGTTTTGTATCTGCTATTATTACTTGACATTGACAAAATCACCGATAGATAATCGGTGGAAGCCATAATAAAAGAAGAAGAAGAAGTTACATATTTAATTATTATTGCTTATTTGTTCAAGCTAGGACTACCTTATATGCATTATGCACACCTACATAGCCATGGTTTATAGAATCGAGTGATGTGGCGTTTACCCCGACAGCTCCATTTTGACCTTATTGTAATAAAACTGAAAAAAGAAGCTAGAAATGCTATCACGGGAGTTTGTTGCAGATGCTTTGCATGATGGTTGTTTCTCAGATGTAATGCGTATTATATATGCTCGTTATCACTTAAGTGTTACGCCAGCTGATCAATTTCTCGGAGAAGTTTTAGTCAATTCCATACCATAACATACCATACCAACCCTGTATTATATACTGCCCACCGCTGAGCACGGGCCTCCTCTACAATTGAGAGGGTTAAGGCATTAGTCCACCACGCTGGCCTAGTGTGGGTTGGTAGACTTCACATACCCTCGATTTTTGTCGATAACAATTTTATTGTTCACGAAATACTAAAAAGTATGAAATAAAAAATAAGTAAAAAAACTAAAACCCGACTACGAAAAGAATAACCGAAAAATATTAAACAAGAAAATATTCCTATATGAAATCATAGTCTAAAATAAGTATTTTTGTGTGTTTGTAACGAATAAACTCAAAGACTACTGGACCGATTTAAAAAATTTTTTTTACTAATATATAGCTACATTATCAGCGATTAACCTACGATACTTTTTATCCCGGGAAAATATAAAGCCGTAGTTTTATTCCGGAAAAGCTCATTCACACGGGCGGAGCCACGATCAAAGATCTAGTAATTAATACTTTACTTATAACACACCAATAAAACAGCGAGTAATAAAGCGTGCTAATACGGTTTCTCTCTGTAGTTTGCAATTTACGAAATCAAATTATAGTTGCATAAATTATGATTTGATTTCTAATTTGTTTGATTTGGTTAAGCTGGAGCTATATTGGGATTTGATCGAAATTAATTTATGAGTAATGAGTATAACTGAATTACGAAATAAACATAAAATTGAACGTTATAGTAATGTTCTACAATTACAGTTTTACTATGTTCGGTATAAAGGTACCTTGTTACTGCTTGCTATTTAGGAGAAACATACAAAACCATTTGTACCCAACTACACACTCCCAGACAACCCTATATTATGTTTCAGTTCCACTTAATTGTGAGACCTCATAAATATTTCAACGAGATTGAAGATAAATCAATCAAAGACGTTCCGTGATCAAACAATGACGTGCATAAAAATATATATTTTTTTAAGGCGCTGTGAATAGACGACTTTCATGTATTTGAGGGGGTGAAGCAGATGAAGTGGGAGATTGCGGGGGACCGTCTATTGTAGGTACACCGCGCGCATTTGACAGACGCGCGACGGGCACTTTAGTATAGAAACATAATTTCGCATACTCAAATTAATGAACGTTTGGCGCAGTGCGCCGCTGATCGTCTCCAAGTCGCGCTTGTGCGACAGCCACTAGGATCGAGTCTCACATACTTTTTTATTTTTTATTTATCTTATTTATTTTATTATACCGATAATTACCTATATTTATTTACCTATTTTTATATTTTTATTTTCTAGAAAAGGTTATCGAGAAATTTTGTAACAACTCGCTTAGATGTAAAATTCTCAATTCTAGAAATAGCCTATTCTCAAAACGGAAAATTGTCATAATTGTGAAAATTTATAAAAACGAGTCATTTTATTCCTAATTCCTATAGATATATTTTTCTTCAGAATAAAGACCAAAATAATAAAAATGTCAACCAAGCTTGACGGTTGATTCCGGAGAAAAATAATATACAGTGTGTTTCAAAAGAGTGTATTAATACATACTACCAAAGGAGGTCATTGTAGTGACCAATAAAAAAGTGATCGATAGATGTATGAACAGAAAGGATACTGATGTATTTACGCATACCTACTGAGCTAAATCTAAATCTATACTAATATTACAAAGAGGAAAGATTTGTATTTTTGTAAGTTTGTAACGAATAAACTCAAAAACTACTAGACCGATTTCGAACCGCAAGAAAAGAAGTATGGAGATAGTTTGAGACCCAGAGGAAGACAAAGGCTACTTTTATCCAGGAAAAACCTCAACCGGGAATTATATCCCGGATTATTTTTCTTGCGAGTGGGGCCGTCACGGCCAGTCCACTGAACCGATTTCGATGAAATTTGGTGGGGAGATGGTTTAAGGTCCTGGGAATAAACTAGGCTACTTCTTGTCCCGGAAAAATATAAACCGGTACTTTTATCCCGGAAAATCGTTTCTCGCGAGTAAAACCGCGAGCAAATGACATTTTTAAAAAAGTTACTTATAATTTTCTACGATATTATACATGTATTATACATATAAACCTTCCTCTTGAATCAATCTATTTATTAAAAAAAACTGCTTCAGAATCCGTTGCGTAGTTTTAAAGATCTAAGCATACATAGGGACAGACAGACGGGCAGCGAGTTTGTTTTATACTATGTAGTGATGATGCTTTGCTACCAGGGTAGGCCGCTAGTAAGTATATAAATTGAGGAAAGAAAAATTACTTGTCACAATTCTTGAAAATTTAGGCTTCTACTACAACAAGGAACGTTTTCTTTGTTGTCGTCACTTGTTGTGACTACTAATGATGATTCCTATAAGGGACATTTGTGAGAAATTACAATGGAATAAAGAAATATGGCCGGATATAGTTTGCAGCTGCTGGATGAAATGCATTATATCAACGACTCTTCGACCATGAACTGGGTATGTATTATCTTCTTTGTTTGACGGTTCAACAAATAGCACATCGTCATTGATTTCTCTGTAATAAATTAAAAAAAAAGTGTTATTTATCTATACTAATATATAAAGCTGAAGAGTTTGTTTGTTTGTTTGAACGCGCTAATCTCAGGAACTACTGGACCGATTTTGAAAATTCTTTCACTAATAGGAAGCTACATTACTCCTGAGTGCTATAGGCTATTTTTATCCCGGGAAAATATTTTTATCCCGGAAAAACATTTTCACGCGGGCGGAGCCGCGAGCGATACTAGTTTTATTATAAACATACAACAACAAAATAATTCCAAATCATGGCAATTACGCGGTGTGTACGAATACAATACACGGACATACAAGTGGGTGGACAGCCACGGGCGTAGCTATAGCTTTCACATAGGGGGGTTCGAGGATACTAAAATGTAAATGGCGTAGCGCGGGTTCTTGTGCCAAAATTTCACGTATATAATCCCCCCCCCCCCACGTCACCAAAATTTTAAAAGGTTTAATTTTACGCAGTGTCAGTTGTGTTTTTGCGTTAGGTTAACCCCCCACACCCCCCCTATATACGCCCATGTGGACAGCTATCTACAATAAGTATTATTGATTCAGAAAAATTAGGCTGGAAGTTGCGAAGTTCGCCACCTCTTTGGGAGTGTCGATCGCGGCATATCGCGGCTATCCGTCAGCTCCCATTGTGTGACGACCTTCGCCCATCTGTTGATACTTACTCATCATAATTAGATTTTTGATTGGCTCCTGAAGTTTCAGCTGTTGCAATTGAAAGTAATGTCCCAGGGTATTCGTGTTCAGAGTTCTTTTGTAATCTAAAATTTAAACTAATAAGTTTTTAAATTGAAATACATGATTATATCATACATTTTTATTTCATGTGATTTTTTTGAGAAAACGAGAAATTTCAACAATTGGTCATTTTGAGTAATTTGCAAATGGCAATAAAAAAAGCTTTTTTTTTTAATTAAGCCTTTTTTAGAATCTATCAGATACGCCGATGACACACTGGTCACAGCTAGTGCCAGGACGTTCCAGGACGCCGTAATCGTAGATCACTTTCTTCGTGAAAAAAAGAGACGCCGATTTTGTATCGCGATTTTAGTGTTGGAGCCGTAGTAAAACCTTCTTTCTCAATAATAATTACCATAATATTCCGTAACACCATGTATATGCTTACTCATGAAAAGTTTTATCCGAAGGTTCATCTGGATTGCACGCCAACCGTTTCTTTTTACTGTAACAAAAAATAAAAAACAATAGATTTACGTAAATAAAAAAAATCGACAAAAGTAAAATAATAATTATTTAAAAAAATCAAATAAGAAAATCATCAAAAAGTATAAAGATGTGTCGCAGGTTTTGAACTCGGGTATATCACTCATGCGGAAACAATTCTGTTGCACAAGACCTTTAGACCAATTGAACTATGGGCTTAAGTGACAAAGTTATCTATCTATAAATAATTTATACAAACTAAATTAGGTTTACACAACAAGGTAGGTACTTACTTTACAACTTCCAACAAGTGTTTTTGTTTCATAGAATAAGATCTCTTTATTGCCCTCCGTTTATTTTTTTTGCTGCCCATATTTTTATAATGTCACCTTACAGCACAATTTAGAAAAACGAAATATTTATTTACGCAACTTATCCCTAGGACCGCAACCGAACAAAAACAACCTAACCTAGGAAAAAACTAATAACAATATAAAATATAAACAGCTTTCAACAACAAATAGAAATGCGAAATACGAAAATGATGTCTCAGCGGCATGCGGAACAAAATGACATAGGTCCATCAAGCAGCGCGCCTCAGCGGTCACTGTCACTCCGCGTAGAAAATAATGAAAGAGAAGCTCACGAACGCCGCCATGACGCTTTGTTTGATTCAACTCGTTCGAGTTATTTAATAATTTATGAATCTTTACAAATATTGTATTTCAATCGAAAAATAAAAACAACAGTTCCCTTTATTATTATAAAATACACCACTGTTATTAATTTTATCAAGATTTGTTTATAAATAATAGAGTTATAATTGCTACAATTTCAATATTAATG
Source organism: Sphinx pinastri (assembly GCA_947568825.1). Lineage (NCBI taxonomy): Eukaryota > Metazoa > Arthropoda > Insecta > Lepidoptera > Sphingidae > Sphinx > Sphinx pinastri. The sequence continues at coordinate 14,026,684 of OX387614.1, read as the reverse complement.
GTAACTTTATGATTTTTTTCTATCGAGAAAATTTAACGAAAACGTGTTTTGAATTCAGAGGTTCCCTCATAAATATGACCAAGATTAACATATATTTTTTTGGCTGCTCTAAAATGTACTGATTTGGCTAAAAAACTGTTCAATTAAGCCTCTTTTGACTAGGCATAGCGCCTTAATGTATTTTCAGAAGGTACATTAGAAGGTTTATTAGAAGTACATTACTGGTGGTAGGTCTCTCATTATGTAAGAGGCCGTCTGGGTGGGTACCACCGCAATGTCTATTTCTACCGCCAAGCAACAGTGCATGCACTGTTGTGTTTCGGTTTGAAGGACATTGTAGCCAGTATAACTACTGGACATAATGAGACTTAACATCTTATGTCTCAGGATGACGAGCGCAGTGGAATGCCACACAGTACTTTGTAAGTCAAGGTGCTGGATGGTGTTGCTACTGTTTATGGGTGGTCGTATCGCTTACCATCAGGCGAACGGCATGCTCGTCTCGTCATTCTATGCTATAAAAAAAAAAGTTATTCTGCTTGTGCTACACGTGTACAAGTATTTTATAAATTCGGACAATGGCCTCTGTTTGAGGCATTACAAAGGATCACCTCCAATTAGCTATGTGTGTTGAAAATTGTATCGATAATAACCCGATAAGAAGGGATTCAATTTGTAGCATGTTGGTAAAGTTAGAAAAGGTAAATTGATTTTGCTATCCTAAAACCCTAATATTCAAATAAATTATTGGAAAGTATAGATATCATACGATTGTAACGTAGACCTATTATGTATATGTATCTGCAGAGGTACTTTGTAAAGATTTTCTAGTATTTTAGATTAATATTATTTTTTATAATAGACGTTAGAACTAAATTAATAATTATTTGAATTAATAATTAAAATTAAAAATAACTCTAAAATATGAAATTATAATAGTAAAAAACGAGATTACTCTTTTTAAAAACGAAATAATTAAAAACGAAATAAGAGTGTCTTCTTTTTCGTTTTATTTTAAGGGACCTGCGATCGTCTCTCTAAGAATTTTGTTGGTGACTTCAAATGACAAAACTGCTGACGAACATTTCCATAATATTATGTTGATGGATACAGCTTTATTTGCATAACAAAATAAAGGCAAATTTTGGAACTTACTATAATGGATTCAGAAACGAGCCGCAGCGCCGTAAAAGGTCTTATTTCCAAACTGAAGTCACGATTTTGCGTCATTAAACGCAGTAACCACAAACTAGCGAACAGCAACCGGTCGGTAAATCTCAGGTTTAATTTAATGGATAAGAGATAAAGCTAGGGTTTCTTTGAAATTCATCTGGTTATTTATTTATTTATTTATTATAATGGGACAACAAACAGTTACACAATATGAATTAAGTCGATAAAATACATGCAAATGCCACAAATAATACATGTGTAACCCACAACGTTATCCTCAAATTAGTTTTACGACAAATTATCGATTAATAGCTTTTTTAAAAGAAAAAAAATAAACGATTGCGAATGGTACTGTTATTGTCTTTAGAATCTTATAATATCAGCTCGGAGTCTCGAATTTGTGCCTATTATATGGCGAAAGGGTGCGACTGCCTAGGTGGGGTTGTATTACGGCACAACTGCAATGCTGAGGTCTCGGGTTCGATCCCCGGGTCGGGCAAAGAGATGTTGGGTTTTTCTACTAAATGTCAGCCCGGAGTCTGAAATTTGTGCCCGATATGGCGATAGGCACGCCCACAATCACACCATGGGATGGGATACGCACGGCGAAAAGTGGGTGCACTAGTTGCGCCTCTGCCTACCCCTTTTTTTTTTTTTTTTTTTTTTTTCGCGGGGAAAAAACGCTTTATCGCTACCACCACTGGGGGGTGAGTGGACGGTTATGTTGGTTTCACCGATCTTACGGTCCAATGTCGCCACTCGGGAGTATAGCATCATCCGAGCGAGCATTGGACCGAGTCCCTAACACTATGTACACCCTACATCGGCATACCAACCAAAACCCGCGGTGGCCTTCTTCGGCGCCTACGGGACGGCCCCGGGGTATCTTGTTGCACGAAGATAGCTGCACGGAACCGCCCCTGCGCGATGCCGCATTGCGGCCCATCTCTAAATGTGGGGACTAAAATGCCCCCGCGCTCTACAGGACGCCTTTGACGTCTACGACTGCAGGAGACCGACCACCCGCATTGTCGTCCACCTCGGAGTCGCTTACATTGGAGTAGTCGAGCGAGCAGTTATACCGCCTCTGCCTACCCCTTCGGAGATGTAGGGCGTGAGTGTGTATTTTTATTATGGCGAAAGGGGATATCTTGGTTTCACCTCCGTCTATCTCTTGGGGATAAAGGGGAGATGTGTGTGTGTGTGTTTCATTGCCTTTGCTATAATTGTAGTTATACGTGTTTTTATAAAAGCGAGATTTATTATAATATATAGAGTATTTATAAGATTAAATTCGTGTAAGTAGTTAAGTTTCCATTGCTTAATATTTTTGTTTCAATAATTATAATCATTCACATTTGACGCCAAATAATGCCTACCTATTATTTCCTTAAACATTATTAGGTTTTGCCCGATTTAGATTTATTTTTTTTAGTTACTAAAAACGCACGCACGCACTGCTCGCATTAGCAATTTTTATGACGAAAAGCTTTTTGGTGGCGTTTTGAATAGTGTCTATTTTAAGTTGTCCGGCCCGGCATAGTATAGAAACAACACGAACAACCATTCGTCGATTACGTAGTTAGATGTGTACTAAACCACTAACCAATGTTTAATCACATATCGTCGGGGATAGTGCAATATCGCGTAAGTGACAAAAAAGTCCAGTTGAGATTGATCCTTACTACACTAAACTTAGCATTGATAATACTACACTTTTTTAAAATCACACGCGGTATTGCACTATCCCCGACGATATTACGTACACTATTAAATTTCGATGTTACGAACTTTGTTTTTATCGCTTGTGACTAGGAGTAGCGATCAACAAGGGCGATACTAAGTGGAACTACGATTCCGTACTCTGATATCACGTTATATTTTAGGCTTCTGTCTAGTTAACAGCCGAACTGAATTTGAAGCCATGCTCATCGACCTTCGTAAGCTGCGTTGCTGGTGATAACTACAAAATTAACCGGTTGCGAATGATATGATGATGGGAGGCAGTACAGCCTCTCTTGTAGTTTGTCTAAGGTATGACAGCTTACACCGCAATTCTCTCTGGACTAGGGCCTGCGACTGTATCTGTTCAAGGCCACGTTCCAATGTAATTTTAGTCGGTAGAATAGTGTAGACACGTGAGATCGGCAGGGCAGATTATCCATTAATACAATACGTATTCTTCTTCTTATTCAGACTTTGGAAGTCCACTGCTGAACATAGGCCTTTCCCAAAGATATCCGGACCAATCTGCTAGAAGCCTGCATCAAGCGATATGTATGCAGACGTTAAAAACTTATCCATGTATATTTAGTGTGGTTTAAAAATAATAAAAGAAACAATAGATTACATTTTATTTCTGTTGAAACAGTACAATAATTAACAATTAAAATATAATTTTTGAGCGAATCTCATGAATGGGTTGAGATATAATTCAATCAGTCTGCCATATAACATACCAAAATAATGTTTTTACTCAATAAAATATTTTTGAATACTTTGGCGTAGACTTAGTAATTTATGGTTGTAATCATAATACCTACATGCGAAGGCATAAAACCTTTGAAATCTTGTATGCTCAAGAAATCAGCTGTGATCGAACTAAAATATTTCGCCAGCCGGTCCTAAATTCATCCAGTGGAGTGTAAGAGCGGATTACTATATAAACCGATTCCATCTCCATAAGCCATCTTGCTGCGTGTTAAAAAGGGCATTAGCGTGCAAACTAAATATCTGTTTGATACGTAATATGTCTGGGGTATTTTGTATAACTATTTTCCAAGTAATTGAATTTTAATCCATATTATGCTTTACTATGCAAGGATTCCTCCACATGATGTTTCTTCTCGGTATGAATTTCATACTTAAAACATTTTACTCATTTAATTACGGAAGCTGGCTATGTGCACGACAGCAGCGCCTCCTACCATTCACAACTATGGTGGTTACGTCAAATAATGACATACAGATACATACATACTTACATACATAGCACAAACATAAATGTTTTACTAATTTCTAATAAATAAATTCGTAGTATGATAAAAAAGAAGACGATAAATTGTGTTTTCAGAGAAACTTATACTATACCGTTGAATGTCTTTGTAAACAGTACCTAGAAAATAAATATTATTAGAAAGCAGTGTTCTGTGATAAAAACCATTTTTGAAAGAATAAAATACAGTAAATTTCCAACCTCAAACTGTGATAAAAAGTAATCTTACTAATGTTATCTTATTTTACTTCTTATCTTACTAATATTATAAAGGCGAAAGTTCGTGAAAATGTTTGGATGTTTATTAGAAGAAAAGAAAAAATTACGCGGATTCGGATGAAATTCGGCACATGGGTAGATCATGTCCTGGATTAACATACGCCACTTTTATCCAGGTAATTTGCTCCCAAAAAATGGATGTTTTTATTCTGATTCTTTAACTAGATGGCGCTGGCGTCGTACTGTGTTTTAGGCTTTTCACGTGGGCGAAGCCGCGAGCAATACTTAGTATAAAATATAGCGAAAACAAAATTGATTTATTTGTGTTGTAATTTAAAGTTATATCACTTATATAGTTATTATATAACACTGCAAAAAAAACATAGAATATACACCGACTATTATTGTTTCATTGTGTTTGCAGTTCACAACACAACAATTATGACCCATTTCATAATACAAAACAAATTGTAGGAATTTTCGAAATAATTTTGATAGGTTAGAATCTAGTCTATCAAAGTTATTTTGAAAATCTAATCACTAGATCCACCAGTGTAGTAAATTTCTGCTACTGCTTGCGCTCCGATGTCTTACTATACCTACCTCAAAGACATTGAATAGTATAGTTACTTACTATATCCCCACGATGCACAAGCCAACCGAAGACGTCTATCCTCTTTGTTAGGTTTGATATATTTCTTGCTTCTTTTCACGTACGTAAAAAAATGCTTTTTTTCCTTTTATTGGTTTCATGTTCAAGAACGTGTCTGTGGTAGAACAATCAATTATTACGTACATGCATACACTCACGCCATTTATCCCCGAAGAGGTAGGCAGAGGCGCTTCTAGTACACTCACTTTCGCCGGGCATATTCCGTCCCATGCTTTTATAGGGGGCAAGCCTATCACCATATCGTGCACAAATCCCAGACTCCGGGCCGATAGTGAGTAGAAAAACTCAATATCACTGCCCGACCCGGGGATCAAACCCGAGACCTCAGCACTGCAGTCGCACCGGAATACAACTACGCCATCGAGGCAATTTTTTTTTTTGATAATATGAATTGTCTTCAAGTAATAACTGGATTTCAAAAAGTGGGGCATCTATACCACGTGTACCCTACGTTTTTAGATGCGATGCCGATAAACGTTTGTTATATTTATTTATTATTTATTTATTTAACACTTTATTGTACATCAAACTAAGGTGAATGTATAAACATAAAATAAAACTAAGATGATAAAAACACAAGTATAATTGGCGGTCTTATCGCATTCCGCAATTTCTTACAGACAACCTCCTTATATAATATACTTGTTATACTCCTTAGAAATGAAATTTTAATAGAAATCTACCAGTAAAGACTATCATCGTGCACTGTGCGGTTTTCCCTGCATTTTGTAAGAAATGTTTATGTATTCAAACCAGTCATCTTCCTCGATTGCCGCAGCTTGAAGCTGGAGCACAAAGCCGTTTGCGAGATTAAAGTGCTACTTTATGCAATCTCATTTTGATGGTTTCATCGTTTCCAATCGCTGGAGACTGAACAAACATAATTATCAGTACATACATCTATATTGAAATAGTGTTTTGTGTTTGAAATGTAAGAGGAACAGGTTATTCCGAAATTTCTAAATTATTATAATTTAGAGAGTACACAGGGTGACTGCCTCAGTAACGCAGTTGTATTACTCTATCGGGTTTTCTCGATTCAGTATCAGCCGGGAATCTGGAATTTGTACTCGATATGGCGATAGGCTCGCCCCAAATCACATCATGGGACGGAATAGGTATGCACGGCGAAAAGTGGGTGCACTAGTTGCGCCTCTGGCTGCCCCTACGGGGATAACAGGTGTGAGTGTATGTGTGTGTGTGTGCAGGGTACACAGAAAAATCTAATATCATTTTTTTTTTTTTTGCTCAATGGGCTCACGTTTGTCCGCTATCCGCCTGATGTAAAGCGATGATGCGGCCTAAGGTGAAGCACGCTTGCCCAGAAGAAACCGATTCACTCGCGACTTGAAGAGTTTATTTAGTTTATTTATCTAGTTTATTTCGGCTTAAGCCCGAAACAATAAGGCTCATTTTGAGGAGAATTTCATTAGCTAGCTGATTATATGTAATTTAGGATACCTACACTCCAAAAAGTAATGGCAAATGAAAATATATTAATATAATGTGATTTAGAAGCGAACTTTACAGAAAAAAATTATTATTATTATTATTACAGGTAGTTGAGCTTGGCCCGGGAAAAGATATTTAAAAATACCTTTCTAATATTAAGTTTTGCAAAATCAGACAAGTAACAATGTATATAAAGATGATGAAAAATTAATTAATGAATTCAAATAGGTAGGATAATAGATAGTAGTCGGTAGAAGCTCTTAGTGTGGGTGCCCTATAAATAGGGCTGCCATCTGTCCGGAATTCCCCGGATTTGTCCTAGTTTTATGGGCGCCCTGGGGCCGCCCGGCAGGGGCTTTTAAAAGGGAAAATCCTTTTTTTTTATAGATAAGCGAAAAATTAAAAAAATATAACGTTCTTTTTATTTTTGTAGCAAAAAATATTTTTTCATAGGTGCCCGGGGAAAAACTCATATTTCGCCCAAATGACCGGGATTTTGGCCTTGTTTATCCGGCCTCGGCAATTTAGGTGATGGCAGGACTACCGATAAATAAACAGTGGCTACGCTACAACAGTTGTCAGAATGGTGGATGAAGTAATTACTGAACCATCTGTTTCTCTATAACAAATGTTGCAGTATCTGTGACATTGTAAGGCTAAATGTACACTCACCCACATACGTAGCTGAACAAATCCAACACTTAAAATCGGCTTTACACTTTTGTGTTCTTACCAATTTTATTTTTCTTTCTACAAAAATAAAATAAAGGCGATTTACTTTACTTCACACAAAGAAAAATAAATGTTTCAATTTAACTAAACACGTAAAGGCGATTATAAACTTTGAATTTGTTCAGCTACTTATGTGGCGGACTATACTTCGGGCTAATCCGGCCCCTCTGGTTTTTGGTAAACTGTGTATTAGTCGAATATCAGTAGCTTCCAAAAGTCAGTTGAAGTTGTATATTACAGTATTTTATCTTAAACTACTTAGTTAAATAAATAAATCTATATATTTATATATTCTTAGGCTTTTTTTTTTATTTGTAAAGCTAACCCAACTCACATAGTAATGAACCATAGATAATTTATTTTATTTGTAGTGCCACAGAAGTGGTTGTTAAAAGCAAAAGAAAATGAAAAAAAGTTATCTTTTTTTAAATGTTTAATATTTTGTGTGTCCACGTTTTCATATTCACAAATGTCTTTCGTTCTTTCTTCCACACTTAATTTTGTTCTCGGTGCCATAATGATTTGAAAAGATGATTTACATATCTTTTTATTATTTGTATCGTTATTAATTTTAAAAAAATAACGTCAGAGAAATTAATGCAAACTATATATATAATACTAGCTTCTGCCCGCAGCTCTGCCCGCGTGAATAAGTTTTCCGGGATAAAAGTCCCGCTCTATATTTTCCCGGGATAAAAGTAGCCTATGTGTTAATCCAGGACATGATCTACCCGTGTGCCAAATTTCATCGAAATCCGTTGAGTAGTTTTTGCGTGAAAGAGTAACAAACATACATACATCCATACACTCTTACAAACTTTTGCGTTTATAATATTAGTAGGATTAAAGTGAAAGGTCACTCACTCACTCTCTCATCACGAAATTTCAGAAACTACAACTGCTAGGAGTCTCAAATTTTGGATGGGGGTTCCGTTTAAGACATAAGTGCTCACTAAGAAGGGATTTTGCGAAATTCAACCTCTAAGGGGGTAAAAAGGGGTGGCAAAATTTTGTATGGAACTTCTATAGTTTTAATAGTGGGTTTTACTAGAAATTACTCATTACTTAAAGAAATTAAAATGTTGTTAATTACTTTCTAAACAACCTTTACAAAGGGGTGAAATATATGTAAGTTTGTATGGAAAATCATTTATTTTTTAAGCTATCGACTCCAAATGTTATTTACTAAAATTAATTAAGCGTTTTTTTTATATTTAGAAACTACCTTCATTAAGTGACGAAAATATTTATCCTGGAAAAACTATTACTCGCGGGCGGAGCCGCGGGCAAATGCTAGTCATTACTGGGCCAACCTAACATTTTGAGCTTGGTACTTACCACGACTTGGAATAACGTGGCGTCAGTGTTACTAAAATAATGTATTCTGTAAAAAAACCCATAATATGTAAGTAGCAAAAACAAACCTGCAAATACGCGCTCGTGGTCTGTCGAGCGTACTTTTCGTTATATTAATATTATAATGCCGTGTTAAAAATAATTACGACTGTTTCGAGGAAAAGTAACCATAGAGTGTTCTTCTAAGTGTCATTACCTACTTAGATTTTTAAGCAATTATTTAATATACTACATATAAGTTAAACCTAAATAACGATCCAGATTTACTGTATTCGTATTTTTTTATGATCTGTTGAAAGTTGTAATTGTTTAGCATAATCAAAAATGATGAACAGTACAAAATGCATATTTTCGGATCGTAATAATAATTATTTCTTGTTTTAATTTTAATAAAAAAGAACGCACGATAATAATATTTTGCAGTGCTCTTTATTATTATGAATGGTTGGTAGTGTAAAGTGTTATTATGACTTGTATTCCCTCTTGAAAACTAAGAGGCAACCACTCTATCATAAAGGATTATTTTATAAATGCAACAATTGAAAAACCTTATTTCTATTTTGAATCATAAATTGCTCTAGAGTGCGTTTCAACTTTTAATACCGATGTGATGTTGGCAGCAATAATATGCAGTGTTGCTACATCACACAAAATGTGTTACCTTGAAATAAAGGATTTTTTTTTGTAATGGGACCATGTTTTGTTTAGTAACAAAACACTAATATTTTCAAATCAAAATTTAAAATATATAAGCTAACATTTTGTACCTACTTTTCAAATAATTTATTATTAAAATCTTTGAATTCTGCCGTAATTACGTAATAGTTAACTAGCTATGTAGTTTCAAATAAATGATTCTTTTTTTCTAAGATGTATAGTGATAAACGACAAATAGTTATGTCACGAAATTACACTGCGAAATTAATCTGCAACTTACGGAAGTTAATGAAACACTGTAAACATAAGTAATTGATGAGTGGGTAGATATTTAGCAGCTAAATAAACGTTATCTACTAAACCATTATTAACTACATTTATAGATTTAGGATAATATATTAGTAAATAAAACAAGACGAATAATTTCTTAATCATAATGGAATGGCATTAGTTTTTTAATGAGTCATGGAGGTAAGTAATTATATAAAACCAATTATAACAAGTTAGCACAAAAAACACAATACATATTAGCATATAATACATTGTATCATTATACTGGTTATTTATTGTTATTTTAATCAATGTTATACAATTATTGTTTATTATTTATTATTAAAGGCCAGCAACACATCTCTATGCCCCCTGCCATTACCATCAGGCGAACCGTATGCTCGTTAGCCACCTATATCATAAAAAAAAATATGTTTTAAATTTTATTCAAAGAAATACATTAATCCTCTGGTAACCCTATTTTTTAAACTGAAATGGCGGCAATACGAGCCTGTACACATTTTAAAGGAATAAGTGGGGTTTCTTTACGTTTTTACACTCACACAGGTTCTCCACTTTCAACGCCGTCCATCTTTCAGCATTTCTTAATGTTTCCGACATAGAACTTAATAAAAATTAAAAAATCTGGATAGTTGTCTTCATAATGTTCACGAACTTGTCAGACAAGGCTTCCAACATGACGCCAGCGGTAATATAATTTATATACGTATGAAATTTTATAAAACTTTGACGTAATAATATAGTACCTACGATAATTGATGCGAATGTCTGAATGGTATAGTCTGGACATTTAGATGTTTATTTGAAGTAAACGCAGAGATCGCTGATCGGATTTACATGAAATTTAGCACACTGATACAGCATAATATCTTCGAATAATATAAAAGCTAAGAGCCTGTATTTGTGCACTTGTATTGAGGAAAGACACTCACTAGACTTGAAATTTTATTCACACGGACGGAGCCGTAAGCAGCATCTATTAATTAATAATAAATGTAATATCAATTAAATTCTGAAATTAAACATTCATCATATTTAAAAATATAAAGATTTGCTCTTCATTTTCTAATGTTGGCTATAGCCATTAATCTGCAACCTTGTAGCATGCCTATAGATTGAGTTATTAATTATTATAAATTCGATTTTCGGTCTAAGCAATTTAATGTAGATAGAGTGATGTCGATATGTTACAAATTTGTCTTCTTATGCTAATATTAAACATGCGTTTGCGGTTATGCATTTATAAGCTGGGGTGACAAAATTGTTGTAATTACTAAGAAGAATACAGTGTCAAAATCTACGAAATTTACGTAGCAACCTTGTTCTAGAAGCTATAGGTACCTACACTTGTCGAGTTATTTGGGGTGGCTCGGGTTGGCCTTTGGATTATCGGCAGAGTAATAATGTCTGGAACTTTTCTAATCCATCCATATTAGTGCCTTGGAACCAATATATCATTAGTAACAGCCATAATTTTGTATAGAGTAATGTCAACGTCAATTATAACAGTTCATCAACTACTTACCACTTTGTCCATTATCTTAGCAGGTCAATGAACTCCCTGTTGGCATGGATTATGCGGAAATTGTCTCCACGCATCATGCATCTACATTTGACATCCGCTTACCGGAACCAGCGCATCCCGGTTGTGCCCTTAATCAGGCTCTAGCTATATTTCATAAGACAATAAATATAGTTGTACGCGTATTCCAACTTAGAGATTATTCCGTCCTCACACCCGCCATAGCAAGTACTGTAAACCAGTACAGGCGCGGTGAAGCTGGTCGAGTCTCAGGGAACGCTAATCTGTCCTTAGCTCGCAACGAAATTAGTAAGATAGGAAGAAGTTGGAAATATTAATTGTCCAGTAACCCCCATAGCAAAGCGGGAGACAAAATAATTAAATATGGAGGCATTTAATCCGTGAGTATACGGACGTTTACAAATATAAAAGTCAATTATCCATTAACTTTTCCAACTGTAGACCACTACAGATAAAAATGTTATGAGTGCCCGCCCTATCATTGTAACTGTTAAATTTATTTCCAATAATAGGCATGGCAAAAACGCCGGTAAGCTCGGTAATTCAGTGTAGTCGCAACAAGGTTCATGTAGGATAATAACTTCGCGTGTTATTTGCATACTATGCAATATGATATTACACTCATCACGTAAAAGACACTCCCAAATTATGTGTTGGGCAGATTGTTCATATTCGTAACCAGGTGTAAATCATTGGCACGCAGGAGAATCAACGGGCCTAAATGAATGGTTTTATTTCCCATAAAATTCCCATGGCCAATAAGGAATTGCGATACACAATGATCTATTTGTAGATATGTTTTAGTTGGGCGATCGTGAACGCATGGAACGTATTTAGATATATTATAAACGCCGCCCTTTCGAAGATACGTATACCATCTACATTGCCGTTTGTCTTTCAGGTTATTGTATACCTACATCAGAGTGTGGTTTAAATAATCTAATTCTTAGTAGATCATGCGACGTAAGAAACCTTTTATCTATAATATCCTCTCTGTTTGATAATTATATTGCATATCGGCGAGACACTGTAGACTGTCCGTGCTCAGCAGTGGGCAGTATACATAATACACGGCTGGTATGGCCAACCCTTTATCTATAAGGGATGGACACGCATTTAAAATTATTTTTTATTTTTCACGCTATCTTTTATAATACCATTTGGAATTAATGCTGAGCACTTATAATAATATATGTGGTTTAATTTAATGCCCATCTCTTGTATTAATCCTGTATATCTATTAATAGATAACTGCTAAACTGACTGATTTAATATAGTACGAAGACAAACATGTTTGAATAACGTGAGATGTTTAGGCCCTATAGTGAAAAAAAGATGATAGTAAATTGCTTCGCTCTTACTAAAAGCTCCTTAAATTAAGATACCATTCAAAACTAACGCTTATTAAAAAAAACTAAGTTAAAAAATTAAATCAGCGTTTTAATCGTAACTAATCGGCCGAGGCCAGGTCAGGTCGCCAAGTACGGAGCAGAATAAAAAGTCATAAATGATACTTACGGATGTAGAGGAATGACGGCCATATTTTAAAAGAATTTTACATAAGGAATTGCAGTGAATAATATGCCAACAAAAACATAAATGGGAAATATGGAAGCCAACCCTAATATTAAGAACTAGGTGATGCTCGCGGCTCCGCCAGCGTGAAATTTTTTCTCCGGGATAAAAATATTTTCCCGGGATAAAAAGTGGCCTATAGCATTCAGGAGTATTGTAGCTTACTATTAGTGAAATAATTATCAAAATCAGTTCTGTAGCTTCTGAGATTAGCGCCTTCAACTAAACGTGCGAACATTCACGAACTATAGGTGGCAGAACAAAACCGATACAAGAGCCACATCTGAATATAACAATTAAACTGTTCCGACCCATAAATTGTTTATTCATTTTTAAAATGACATAAATTATAAAATATGTGTTCCAGTTGAATATTAACTTTAACACATATTTATTTTTATAATTTAAATAACGTGAGAATTCTAAATGCTTTTTGAACTCATACTTATGTATTTTTTATAGCTTTTACAAAATTTTATCGCTTTTCACATAACCAACACATAACCGTGGAATGTAAGTTCTTAAGTACTATTCTTGGGAACGTAATATAGCATTTTACACCATTTGATTTGTTTACTTATTTTTATGTTTTGGAGCATCCAGATATACAGCAATACATAATTAACAAATTAAATGTTATTTTTCACTCCTATGATTTTTTTTTTGTCAATGCCAAGTATTGATAAGGTGAAAGATTCAGATTTCGAAACCAGATGGCAGAGCTTACGTCGAGCACGTTCCCTATAACATTAGTAAGAAGTAAGATACTAGACTTTTGATCGCGGCTCCACCCGCGTGAACGAGTTTTATCGGGATAAAAGTCCCGCTTCATATTTTCCCGGGATAAGAAATGACCTATGTTACTCGCTGGTATTGTAGCTTTATATTACACAAAGAACTATTAACATCGGTCCAGTAGTTTTTGAGTTTATTCGTTACAAACATACAAAAATGCAAATACACAATATTTATAATATTAGTATAGATGAGTTTTCCCGGGATAAAAGTCCCGCTTTATATTTTCCCAGGATAAAAAGTAGCCTAAGTTACTCCTTATTACATCAGCTACCTGCCAATAAAAGTCCCGTCAAAATCGGTCCAGCCATTTCAGAGATTAGTCGGTACAAACAGACAGACAGACAGACAAAAATTGTAAAAAAAATATTTTGGTGTATGTACCGTATATATATTCATATACATGTAGTAAAAAACGGTTATTTCAATATTACAAACAGACACTCCAATTTTATTTATATGTCTAGATAATATATAGTAGTTTATGTAATATAGATGTACATAAACCTATTTACAACTAACAGTGGAGGTATAGAAGCGGGAAGGCGACCCGACCTAGTATTCTATATTTAAATTAATTCTCCCATTGCTATTAATTATACTACTAAGCTGTGTGTATAATGATATTTAACGTCTTAGAGCTTATTATATAACACACTTACTTATTGTAATATAGCAACGTAATTTCAAAACACCTGTCTACTTTTTTCAATGCTATTTGAACGCGCGATAAAGTAGTTACTCTTATACCCGCGGTTCCGCCTGCGTTAAGAAACCTTTTCCGTTAAAAGTAGCCTATAGCACTCAGGAGAAACGTAGCTTCCTATTAGTGAAAGAATTTTCAAAATCGGTTCAGTAGTTCCTGAGATTAGTGCGTTCAACCAAACAAACAAACTCTTCAGCTTTATAGTATTAGTATAGACTAGCTGTTGCCCGCGGCTTCGCCCGCGTGATTGAGTTTTCCCGGGATAAAAGTCCCGCTTTATATTTTCTCGGGATAAAAAGTAGCCTAAGTTACTCCTTATAACATCAGCTACCTGCCAATAAAAGTCCCGTCAAAATTCGTCCAGCCACTTCAGCGATTAGTTGGAACAAACAGACAGACAGACAGACAGTCAGACAAAAATTGTAAAAAATGTTATTTTGGCGTATGTACCGTATATATATTCATATACATGTAGTAAAAAACAGTGAATTCAATATTACAAACAGACACTCCAATTTTATTTATATGTATAGATAATATTTTAAGTATAGATGTGCGCGCTTTAAACGCGCGTTTTAGAAAGAGCGTCTTTGGTTTAAGAACAGCGTGTGCGTAGATCCTTATATCTCAGAGTGGTCTACTAGTAATCTATGGTAGTTGGTACACTTTAGACACGAATTTGTACACTTATACCTACCTACACGTACACTTATACCTACGATTCATGTCGTACCAAATAAACGCGCACACTGGATGCGTGTTATGCTGAGTGTAATACATACAAATTGTTGTTCGCGGCTACTTCCCGCTAATTCATTGGGAATAAAGATATTTCCGTTTTCGAAGATTCTCTTCGAGACAGAAGTCTTGTAGAAAGTGTAAAAAACTTGTAGACTGCGATTTCTTTGTGATCGTTTGAACATAAATAAATGTAAAGCAGTCTACTTCTATCAGTTAAAATTAATATTGTAAAAATAGTCTGACAAAAACCTATTTTTATACCAATTTAAAATAAAGCACAAACTGCCATACAATATTTTTTTTAATTGTTATACGTAATATTATTTAAAAAATGACTCTAAAGTCCCTTGTAAGCTTAGATCGAGCATAAGTATTAATAAACACATCACGCTTATATGCCCGAAGGGGTAGGCAGAGTTGCAACCAAGGCACCCAATTTTCGCCAAGTGCGTTCCGTCTCATTATGTAATAGAGGGCGTGCCTATCGCCATATCGGGCACTAATTTCAGACTCATGGACGTCATGTGGCTGATGATGGTGGTATAATATTGTGGGAAATTAACTTGTGAAATGTGTCTCCTTGTGGTTTTATCTGTTTATTGCATAATTGTGCTATTGGATTTGTACATACAATGAATTTACGTGTTATATCGTTAGTTTTGGAATTCTAATCACACTGTGAATTGTCCATCAATTTGAATACATTTATTTTAAGGTAGGTATAACATTTTCACTCGTAACATGAAGCCTTTGGTTTTTTCACTTGGTTTATTCTCTAGAGTTTTATATATTCCTTTAAAATTTTATGACCTCAATAAAAATGTTAAATCAGGTAAATGCATTTCTAGAACATGTCTCTGTGGTCAGCGTGGAGCGGAGCGCAAGGAAGGCACGCACAATCACGAGAATTGCAATAATTTAAAAGAAAGTACCTATTTTGATTTTAAGAAGAGGAATTCGGAACCGAAAGTATCAAATTTTATGTTCTATCATCTTATTTGATTATATTTGGCTAGGATACGTTACTTAGGTCAAAATAAAGTATTATAATCTCATAGGTCTTGCTATTACGAAGTACCGCATACTTACAGATCTAAAATAAACCCAGTTAAAAATTTATATCCTGATAATTACAATTACGTTGCCAAAATACATGTAGGTAATACAATACCAGCGATCAGTTATGGTTCAAAATCATACACAAATTGAGTAACTAATTTTTGTAACGTGGTATCTGTACATGACATACCTACTATGCACGTCTATTGTGTTGGAGACAGTCACGTTCCGTACATATGCACGAAAAAGTTTATTGCAGTCCAGGCTCTAGGTATAGTATGTATAGGTTTTATGGTTATAGTTTTTTTATTCATCCAAATGCCGAACATGCTGCTCGGCTGAGGGTACACGACCAGACTGTAATATACAATAGCAACATAGAACTTTGAATTACAAAGTACTCATGGAATTGCACGTCCCTTATGATAATGAGATATTAGATAATATAACTCATATTGCCCAGTTATTGCACGGACTACAATGTCCCTTAAACCGGACATAACAGTGGATGCATACCGCTGCTTAGTGGCAGAAATAGACATATCACAGACCCATACGGACTTTTGTATACAATGGTCAAGGCACTTGTAGTTTAATAAAGCTTTAACAAAAGTTTGGAGTAGAAATATTTCTGATTGCACCCAAGTGTTATGCATTAAAACATACGAGTTATAGTCAGTATTAGTATTAATTATAATCTAAGCACTCACGTGGTAATTTGACAGTCGTCAATAGAAACACCCGACCTCAGCACCAGACACATAAAGAGAAGCAATCTCTATGCCTACAGGGTGTAACACAATAAGCGGACCAATTGAAACAGGTCGACATAGGACCTCAATATGCATCGATTTAACCCCTATAATGTATGTTGCCCGAAAATGCGTTGGTAGTTTAAAAGTTATTTTGATTTATGTGAAATTTATATGAAAGTCGACTTTACCACTAAACTTCGTAATTAAAGTTAAACTAAAGGGTCAACGGCTTAAGTTCTTTACTCAAATATGAGTAATAGTTGGCCTTACGAATGACTATAACAGTTAGAATCAGTGGTTTGTGTTAGTAAATTTAACAATCTTTACTAATATTTTTGAACTTCATAATTTTCTCCGATCTTTAAAGGGGTCAGTGATAAAAAAATTACTGATGTTTTTCTTCTACAACCTATTTCAAAAACGACCTGCATTCTTGGAGATTTGGCCCTAAAAATTTCGTCGGGCTCAATATGCATAACGTCAGTGCAATATGCATAAAAATATGGATTCGAATCAAGAGCAAAAGCCATTTTTTTACTTATGACTGAAATACTGGTTTACTGGTGGTAGGTCTTTTATATGTAAGAGACCGTCTGGGTGGATACCAGCGCCATGTCTATTTCTACCGCCTAGCAACAGTATGCATGCACTATTGTGTTTTAGTTTGAAGGACATTGTAGCCAGTGTAACTACGGGACATAATGAGACTTAACATCTTATTTCTCAGGATGACGAGCGCAATGGAATGCCACACAGTACTTTGTAACTCAAGGTGCTGGATAGTGTTGCTACTGTTTATGGGTGGTCGTATCGCTTAGTATCACGCGAAAGGCACGCTCGTCCCGTCAATCAATGCCATAAAAAAATAAAAAAATACTACCAGTGAATAAAGAAAGTGGTTTTTCATAAGTCATCATTAGAATAGGTGATAGATAATAACATTTACGATTACACAGAACAAGCACTCAAACTTAATCAAGAGAAAATGTACATACCCAAGATCATAAATAAACAGATACATTAGCGAGTTACTTGAAGAAACGAGAAACTGATTAATTTCAAAGTTTTAAATTAAAGTAGCTGGAACTATTCTGCGGATTCTGCGTTTACTTCTACCTAACAACCAAATATGTTTACAAACTTTCGATTTTATTATATTAGAAGGATTGTTAGATTAGGTACATTTGGTTCGGCCATCGTTCGTTTTGCTATTTTCTATAAAGTTTATTGATAGCTCAAACTCGTACCAGGGACGTTGGAATATTTTTATCTGACTACGTTAAAACGTTTCGTTTGTCACTCTTAATTAAACCGTGCTCTATTTCGATACAGCGCTATTTGCTGAAGCGAAAACTGCAATAGGTCAATTTGTTACAAAATTAAAATGATTATTTATTTAATTTAAAATAATGTTGAAAATTTCAATCAAGGCTCAGGGAATAATTTTTTACAGTATAAGTCCTAAAATAATTTAGTAGTTAGTAAGTAATTTTCGTGGAGCGAAACTTGGCCGACTCAAGATGCCCCCCGACTGTCGATTTAAGTACCTACTTTAAGTACAGAAATGAACATTGATGTAATTACACATTAAACTTGAATTGAATTTATTTTTGTGTGTCTTAAATTAATACATCATTTTATGTCAATGAAAGCATACCGGTATCAAAAATAAAACCGACTTTAAACTACTACACACACTACACACCAAAAAAATATTTAACATTAGGTATATACGTACCTATATTTGGAATCGGTGCCTAATTTAAATTGATCATTTTTTTCGTATATTTGTTCGTGTATTTGCTTAGCTTAGCTGAGAATTTAAATTAGGCACCAACTGCAAATATACGTATATAAAGTTAAATTATTTTTAACCGACTTCAAAACAGGAGGTTCTGTGTTCGACCTGTATGTATGTATGTAAGTTTGTATGGCCGTGATTTTCTCAAAAACTAATGGTTCGATTTGGATGGGGTTTTCGTTATGCAGATGTATCTTTTTCAGGCAAGGTTTTAGTATATAATTTATTTGGATCTGATGAAGATCTTCGGAGATCCCATAGTTATCTGTAAGGTTGTAGATATCCCCATACCAAATTTCATTACAATCAGTTCAGGAGTTTGTTTCTGCCCCCTCTTATCCCCTTTAGACAAGAGTAGAAGAAAAGAATTCACATCACATACTTATTTTCCAGGCTTAAGGTATACCAAATTTAACTACAATCGGTTCAACGGTTTAGCATCTCCCCCTTCTAACCCCACAAGTTTGGGGTTGACAAAAAACTGAACACCCCAATTTTATTTTTAGAGCTCATACTATCCAAATCAAAAAATTCATCCAAATCGAACGAGCCGTTTCCGAGAAACCAATTACATATATAAATATAGTTTAACGCGATTAAATAAGAAAGTGACTATAATTTACAAAGTGTACAATAAAATATAGTCACTGAATATACATTTAGTACTCGTGTGCTGCCTGACGTATAATAATTTAGTCTTCAGAATTTACCATGAAAAAATCTTGCCCGCTGCTATTTTTGCACAATAAAAAATTGAATTAGAAGATGTACTGCCTCGGTGGCGTAGTTGTACTACGGTACGACTGCAATGCCGAAGTCTCGGGTTTGATCCCCGGTTCGGGCAAAATTATATCGGATTTTTCTAATCAGTATCAGCCCGGAGTCTAGAATTTCGCCCAATATGGCGATAGGCTCGCCCCCTATCACATCATGGGACGGAATACACACGGCGAAAAGTGGATGCACTAGTTGCGCCTCTGCCTACCCATTCGGGAATAAAAGGCGTGTGTGTAAAAAAAATAAGAAAGGGGTTATTAATATTATACAAAATATTACCAGACCCTACAAGCTGCTGTGTATTCACCTGACAAAGTATCCCTAATTGTTCGTACTCAATAGGTACAAACCCATATAATTACAACGGATTAAATTAAAGCAATTTCGACCTTAAAAACAGGGATTAAAGATCATTATGAAACAACATCGATGAATATTATGGCACAATTTTAATCTGAGTAATTACACACTCGACCGCTCGATTGAAATAAGTGCACATTCCAATTTGTGCATTTAATTTAATGGAAACTTTATTGTTGCTTCATATCTTGGATTAATCCGGGAAAAAGTTAATTGTTTGTTGTTTAATAGCGCAGGCGACATAAAATTCACCAATATACAAAAGCCGACTAAAATTAATCCCATTACAATCAATAGACACATGAAACAAAGTTTTAGCTCCTATGGCATATTCCCTAACTTCTTAATCAAAATGATCAAATTTAGAAGGAAACCACGCCGACATAGACTACCAACTTCGATTGCGATTAGTCAACTAAATCGGTTCATCCGGTATGAAAATTGGTTTCAAGCGAATATAGCTGGCCTATGTTTAGTATGATGGTCTACTAAGAAATTGCCTTGCGTCAAAGCTGTATGGAAATGTAAGAGTTTATCATGTTGATATGCAGCATTGATAGCTGGAATTAGAAATCTTCGTCAATGTGTGCAAAGCCACATAAGTAGCTGAACAAATTCTAAATTTCAAATCACCTATACTTTTTTGTGTTCTTACCATACCAGTCCTGTATCATAAACTGCCCACTGCTGAGCGCACATACCTACACACAGAACACACACATACGTTGACAGGAAGATGTTTCATGTCAATCATTCATTCATATATTCATATCATATTGTTTTGTGACCATTGATGTATTTAAACGCATACATCAATGTTTGTGACTAACCCCTTTATGTAACTTGCCTGGATATTTTTTAAAGTAAAGAACCACATGACCAAATTCAAGGGACCACATGGTTGGTTCTTAAGATTTTGTATGTGCGCATAAATTTAGATAATTTCCAAGAAAATGGCATACATATTCTAAACACTAGAAATAAGAACAAACTAACAGCTGCAAAGTACAGACTCAGTAAGACAAAAAAGTCTTTTAATGTTGAAATTGTTTTAAATCTTAATTTAAACTTTCCTTTGAAATAAACTCCAACTTACCTTGTGCTTAGATTGGCTCCAAAAAATTCAACTCGTAAGTCGATATCGTTTAAATTGGGGACCGCGAAAGAAGTATTTTCATCTCTCTGGTCCGGATTTCGGCCCCCGACGCGAGGACGCTTGGGTCAAAATATTACTAGGTATTTAAAAGACAAGGACACTTTTATTGTTATACTTTTTAGAGTTTTTTTTTGTGTCGAGAGTAATTTAAATTTTAATATCAAACTTTTTAAATTACTATATTCTCCATCATGGGTCCTTGATAATCAACTATCTAACACCTACACGTTGAGAGCATTCTTATGAGCCCACACACGCTATATCTGCTATAAGTTGCTAAAGAGTTGGGTATCCCGCAGACTACTACAGTAATTTCAGGTGACCGCGAACTGAAAAGCTAACTGTTTTATCATAATACTTATACATAATTTATCAACATATTGTGGCTGATGTCCTTTGTAACACTTTATCTCTTCGCCGAGCATCGCAAGTTTCTATGTATGATGACAAATAATATGATTTGCATTTTATTAAAGCCAAAGTTCAAGTCACCGTGCTTAGTATAATAAAATTATCTTAAATATAGTTATAAGTAACTAGTTTTTGCACCCGGCTCCACTCCCAACAAATGTTTTTAATTTTTTACATTTAAATGAGTAATGTACCAAGGTGTACTTTTCAGAGTAAAAAGTAGTCTATCACTGATACCATGTAAAGGTCTCACTTTTTATCTGTGTGCCAATTTTCTTCTGAACATACAAACATCTGGATAAATGTTCACATTTATAATATTTGGATATTTCCATTAAAAGATTAATATGAAGTTTGTAGGCATTTGATAGAAGTTGGGTACATAATCCGCCGAGCTACTCTGGGATTCGGATTTTACGAAATTCGAACTCAAAGGTAAACTACATAAAGCCATAATCGAATTATATAGTCGACCGATCCACAATAATAATAATCGAGGCACGCGTGACACGTGTGAGTTGGTTGAATTAAATTGAGTCGTTACTCGGATGACCTAACTTTATAACTCAATAACTAAATACTTGCCCTGGACCCCGGTCTATCACGTAATTGTTTACATAATAAAAATCAATGGAGAGGAAACGGCGTCCGGGAAACCAAATGAATTGACCGTTCTCACAATTTCAAGTTTAAATTGTTCACTTAAATGGGTGCAACGTAATTTGGAATTCTATTCCCAGATTGAGGAAATATGTGTCCAGTTTTCAATTTAAATGTTGCCATTTACCCGGTATTGGTTTTGTGTCCGATATGTCATGCAACGTTGAAATATCGGGATACTGATAATTACTGAATACTGATTGCGTCCACCGTAGGAACACCGCTTTTAGGTCTCGGTTTCGAATCCCGGGACGGATAAAGCTATATTAAGTTTTTTTCTGTTTTAGTAACCCGTGGTTTGTCCTAATAAGCTCATTTATTTATTTATAAAGATACACTAAACAGATAGCTGACAATAAAAATCTAAATTATAATACAGTGGATCTAACTAGTCAGAATCCAAATAGAAGTGTATACATGCATGCATGCAATCAGCCCTGTATTATATACTGCCCACTGCTGAGCACGGGCCTCCTTTACTACTGAGAGGGGTTAGGCCTTAGTCCACCACGCTGGCCTATTTCGGGTTGGCAGACTTCACATACCCTCGATTTTTTTATGGAGAATTCTCAGATATGTAGGTTTCCTCACGATCTATAACTTCACCGTTAAAGTGAACGATAATTGATAAACAATACACACGTAACTTTGAAAAGTCAGAGGTGTGTGCCTTGGGTTTTGAACCTCCGGACATTGTCTCAGCAGACCGTTCGGTTCCCATCTAGGCTATCGTCCACTTTTTAGTGTATTACAACTTATCCAAATTACGTGACACGCGATGACGAGCGCAATGGAATGCCACACAGTACTTTGTAACTCAAGGTGCTGGATGGTGTTACTACTGTTTATGGGTGGTCGTATCGCTTACCATCAGGCGAACGGCATGCTCGTCTCGTTATTCAATGCAATAAAAAAAAATAAAAAAAAAACAAAAAAAACATACAAGTTTGATTAACAAAAAACGAAATTTAGGACGAAATAAAAGTAATGATTCTTATTAACTAACTATTATAATAGTTATTTAACAGCAACTTTATAATTAAGACACGCGAAAACAATCCTCTTGTACGTGCTCAGTCTGCTGTCAAAAATATCTAACTCAGGGTTAGATATTTATTTAGATTATTTAGGATTAGGCTCATGGAAATTACAGCTTAAATTGCTTCTGTACGCAAAAAAATTGGCATCTAAATTGGAATTAAAATATAGCATTTATGTTCAGTGTCGAATTAAAATTATTTACAATAAATTTGGAGTAACTATAATACTGAAAATATTCATATTTTTCGTAATCAAAACATCAATTGAAGCTCATCAACTGTACATTAATGCGAGGAATTATATTGAAATAAATTAAAGTTGCCCAATAATTGCTATTGGCGATGGAGCCTGTAGACGCCGCATAACGAGCGATGTGTTTTCGCAAACACAAATGATTAATGGATGGAATGTAGTTCTCCGTTCAATATATATAAGTCAGTCGCTACAAAAACTTTGATCTGTAAATACTTGCACATTATTTTTGAGACTATCCCGCCCTCACACCCGCCACTGTAACTCCTGTAAGCCAGGATCAGCAGTGGCACGCATTTTATGACACCGAGCGGTGAAGCTCGGCGAGTCTCAGGGAACACTAATCTGTCTTTAACCCGCAACGAAATTAATCAAATAGAAAGATAGGGAGGAGTTGGAAATATTAATTGTCCACTACCCTCCATAGCAAAACGGGCGACAAAAATAATGAACTTAGGAGATATTTTAACCTCAAGTTTAGAGACGCTTACAACTAGAAAAGCCAGTTGTAAAGCACCACGGATAAAAAAAATATGAGAGGGTCCTATCATATGAGCTGTCAAATTTGATTCCAATAATAGGCATGGCAAAAACGCCGGAAAGCACGGAAATTCCGTCTAGTCTCTACAAGGTCCATGTAGTATACAACCCCAGATGTTATTTGCATACTATCCAACATGATGTTGCGCTCATCGTGCCAAAGACCACACTCCCAAACTACGTGATGTGCAGATTTTTCATATACGTAACCAGGCGTAGAGCATGGGCACACAGGAGAATCAACCAGCCTAAATGAAAATAGTTTGCCCTTAAAATTACCATGGCCGGTAAGAAATTGCGATACACAATGATCTATTTCTAACCAAGTTTTATTTAGGCGATCGCGAACGCACAGAAAGTATTTATATAAATGACGCCCTTTCGATGATACGTCCCACCTATATTGCCATTCGTTTAACAGCTCATTGTATAGTGTGCAGTTTAAATAATCTATTGATTCTTAAGAGCTCACGTGCCGTAAGAAACCGTTTGTCCATATCCTCTCTGGTGGAGTAATACATAGCGGCACGACGCTGTACCTCCAAATCGACTGGGAGTACGCCCGAACTTTTATACTACTTGCACATTAGCGATTTAATAATTATTATCATGGAAAATAGAAGAGTGCTATAATCGCTTCTTGCACAACCCAGTTGTGGAAAAATAGGCAAACTTCGGGTTTCCAGAGAATGGCATTACCAAGCATTTCATATATAAGGGCCGAAGTGCGATATCAGCTGATACGCATTTTTTTTTTAACTTGTTATGCAAAGGCATGCCGCGTGCGTTTTGGATGATAAGCCATTTAATTAATATTAAGCATTAGTATCTGTTAATAATTGGTATTCAGGCAGTAGGTACGTTCACAACTGTGGCATCAAATATCTAAATCCAATTAATTCGAGTTATTTGTAACCGCAATAATAACAAGCTATTACGAATTCACTCTGGTTGGAAGGCCTAAGAATTCTGATACTAGATCGGCTAGAATAGAAACCACTCACCACTAATCTGTACTTTCTAAGCGTCTTTGATCAACTAGGATCGGTTTGTTGTCTTAATATAATCTCATATCTTACAATATTACCTTCTGTTAAATATTTGAGATTATAATTATAAACCCGAGCAACTCAAATCTCCTATTTTCAATAATGAACGGAGCGTCTGACTTGTAGCCAAAATACGTAATGACAGATCGATAATTGTAATATATGCCAATGTTACTTATTTTATTAATCATAAAATTTATACACTCCAATTATTTTATAAATGGTTTACTTCAGCGAATATTTGTAAAATAATACAATTACGCCTGAGTGGATGCCACGCCATATTATCAAGAACAAAAGCCCGCAAATCAATATTCGCAAATATCAAACCATCGTTGTAGACATACACATACATATCTTTATTATCTCAAATTATATGCGTATACTGCCTCGGTGGCGTAGTTGTATAACGGTACGACTGCAAGGCTGAGGTCTCGGGTTCGATTCCCGGGTCGGGCAAAGTGATATTGGATTTTTCTATTCAGTATCAATCAGCCCGGAGTCTGGAATTTGTGCCCGATATGGCGATAGGCTCGCCCCCTATCACATCAAGGGACGGAATACGCTTGGCGAAAAGTGGGTGCACTAGTTGCGCCTCTGCCTACCCCTTCGGGGATAAAAAAGGCGTGAGCGTGCGTGCGTATATGCGTCCAGCTCGCTAGCCCCTACTACGGCTTTTTACCATTGAGCTTAAGAGTAATGTTCCATTTTACAAGCTTTTATTGAACTATCTAATATAACTGTGCCGACCGACCAGGGATGTTTATCTCTTGCCTGTCGACATTATTTTGGGCTTCACTTCATTTACCATCAGGCGCAGTGAAGCCACTTTGTCGAGCCATAGATTAAAAAAAAACTTTCATTGTGTGTCATGTATGCCTGTTCGGGTGGAATCTTGCAAGTCAATTTTGAAGCAGATAGCCTCAACCGATTGTGTTGTAATTTTGCATACCTACTGGTTCAGTTTGGGTGACAATGCATTATTAGCTGAGTGACGTCAATCTAAATCCAATATGGCGGACAGCCCAAGATGATGGACTAGTTATTTTTAGAGAGTTTGCTGAGAAGAATACAATAAAAAAAGTGTGTGTGTGTATTAACGTACACACGTAAGTATGAAGTGAACCTTTTTCAACCAATGCATTTTTTTCACTGTTCTTTTAATAATTATTGTTTTGCATTAATACGGTCAAATTATTATTATTTAAATATTATTGTTTGCTAAATTGACAGTCACATTATTAAATTATGGTTAATTTCAATAAATTAATATAAATTTACTAATACTTACAATCAAAAGTGAGGTTAACATAAAAATAATACCAAAATCACAATCACGTAATGATTTCTCCAAACAATAAAAAAATAATCTCTCACTTTCGCTATTTATTTAAATGAATTTCAATAAGTGTAGCTTAAAGTTAAAGTAGAAAGTGATGATCGAAATGAGGAGTAGGTATTTTGTAATTTTAATATGAACTAATATGATGGAAAATTTTGATAATAACTTGAAGCACGTATCTACGACGTCTTGGTTATAGGAACCAAATATGCGTTGCCAACCTTTCGAGTCACAACTTTTTAAGTGTTCGTATTCGTAATCTCAAAACCTCGAATGAATCATATAACTCACTTCTGTAACTCGTGATCTAGATCCGGTTTCACGAAGTCTGAGTAAACGCTAATCATCGAATATATTATAGGGCGACCAAAGTCAAGCTCCGAAATAAATGGAAAACAAAAGAGGACTATATGCATTAACGATCTTGTACATTAACTGGGGGATAACAATCACTTGAACATTTTAAACCAGGCCCTCAGTGGTTTAATAACTCTATTGTTTACGACGAAGAGTTATCTGTCATTCGTTATATTTACCGTCTGTAAATCAGACTCAAATTACAATTAGTCTTAATCGTATTTTCAAGAGCCGCAAATAGAAAACCTTGACGCTTCGGTTTTCCAATTATTTTTAATTAACTACGAATGATTGCAAATCACTTAATTTAACCCTTCCGTAAGAAATATGATACCACTTCTTGTTCGATGGTTTGATTGCGGAATTTCCCATTTATTTAATTATGTTATAGTTCTTGGAATTTCTGGTGGTATTAAAAATTCCTGTAACTAAATGGCTATTTATTTATTTATTGGTTTTTAAGGGAAACATAAAAGCAAATAAAGAAAAACATAGCATAAAACAAATTAGGTAGCACATGTCTCAATTAAGTTTTCACAATTAAATTCGCTGTTATCGCTTAACTGACAACTCATTATAATTTAGATTTAGATAATTAGGCTATGCTTCTTTATCAATCTTAAGTAAGACGAATATGTATTACTGCTTTTCAAAGTTTCTTCTAAGAACATGGAATTTCAGTTTCTAGACTTCGAAGTGAAACTTTCTGTTCTGAAAACTCATGCATCATCTTATGCATACAAATAGTGTTTAACACGGAAACAAAATGAATAAAGAATTGAATGTGAGTAGAGAAACTTTGTTGAATTTGCATTAGCGTACACCAGATGGGAACTGTCCGAAAATCACCTTTTTTGCTCGCTAACGTATACATAATGTGTACATACTATGCTAATTGATAACACCCTGATGAACTTAACATCATATTTCAACCACATAACATGGTTAAAACCCAAAAAAATCCTAATGTGGGTTACTGCCTACCGAAGCTGCAAGTCCCATAGGCAGGAGTGTGAATGTTCTACTTTAAATTCAGTGGTCCTCTCACAAAGAGCAAATCATGTCCATTACCGAATAGTGGAAGCACACGGCTTCTCGCTTGGCAATGTAGTCTCGCTACAATAATCTGCGCGCGATCAGAATAGGATGGAACCTTGTTGAAGTAAATAAAAAATGACAAATCCCGAGCCAAGTCGCGTTCGTAATTTTCTAAATTTAAATTCATGATTGAAATTTTCATGTTCTTTTGAATTATTATTGTTTTGTAACACAAAAAATCTGACCTTTTAAAGTGGGTCAAAATCGCGCCCAAAGGAGTCGGAGTCGGAGAGTTACAAACATACAAACATCCAAGTGAAGCTAATATAAAGCGTGTAAAAAAGTGATGATTTCAGCAGATTTTCTCCTTCTACACTATGTACACGTATACAAAATACTCATATTTGTATTGCGTAATTATAGTTATGTAAAAATTTACAAAATCTTTTCATATTTATTTAATTTGTATCTTTCGAGCATGAGCGTGAATTCGCCGACGTTACCGAGCGGTGTCAGTACCAAAAAGTCGTATCCCATTCTGATTGCGCGCAGATTATATTATATGATAGGTAAGTACCTATCACTATGTTGGTTGCTATATTATCACGTTTAGTGGCATTTCTCCAGATCCGCCAAAATTATCTTCATTATCATCATCATCATCAGCCTATACTTTAGTCCACTGCTAGACATAGGCCTCCTCCAATACGCGCCATTTTACCCGGCCTTCGGCCTGTCGCATCCAGTCTCTGCCAGCGACCTTATTAAAATTATCTTAGGGGTACTTTGTTGCTTGGTATATCTTTCCGGAGTTTGGTATTGTACCCTGCCCGGTAAATTACAAAAGGTTCGTCTATTACAACGTGTGACTTAAAGTAGCTGGCGAAACGTATTTAATTATGGAATATGGGTGTATTTTAGTTTTCAAA
Source organism: Sphinx pinastri (assembly GCA_947568825.1). Lineage (NCBI taxonomy): Eukaryota > Metazoa > Arthropoda > Insecta > Lepidoptera > Sphingidae > Sphinx > Sphinx pinastri. The sequence goes on along the minus strand of OX387614.1, from coordinate 13,998,249 downwards.
TACAATTAAGAGTTCATAGTTACTGGATAAAAATACAAAAGGGGGTTCGGAGTGCGCCGCGCCGCCGCCCGTTCCGCCATGCCGCCAGACACGCTTCCGCCCGGAATTCCTCTCCCCCATCGACATCAATTAACGTCGGTCAGTCGGCGAAACCAATACCGCTTCAGCATACAATACTATTTTCAACAGCTTCCACAGCCTTTTTATGACGCGTTGGAACGAGGACTTGTACGATTCAAATGCAATTACTCCAAACTGTAGACCGACTCATTTGAAACGATGGATTGTACTAATCATAAATTATACTTCGAATTAAATAGTTGTTACTTTGTGCGCACAAAACTGGCAAGCAATAAGTTAATAACGATTAAGTTATTCCATCTACCTTTATGTATGTAGCACATTAATACAAATAAAAATAAAAGTAACGTACCTAATTATAACAGTCATTTTAGAAAATACCAAATATTTCATTTTGCAGCTCCGAAGTGGTACTAGTGATATTAATTTTGAACGTTCAAACGGGTGAAATTTTATTTTTGTTCGTGACGTGATTAAGTACTAAACATTAAACCGTTAAAAACTTAAGTAACAGCAAATTTGTTACCCTCCATTACACGTAATACGGAAAACAGTAAAATCGCCACTATGCTGTTGTTGGAAAATGTTTCCATTTATGCGCGGCGCTCGATAACGTTTACTGCTTTCGAGTTTCGACTTTCGATTCACCCATTGCTAGCTAACGAACCATATCGCACCATATGTTACCACTGATGTTTAAAGTTCGGTTAATAGTAATGTTGACGTGTTCACCAACACGATTTCGTAGATGTCGTTTTCAGCAAACTAACTTTTGTAAGTAGTTCGCGTGTGTTTTGAAATGTTCTAGAACAACAATGGAATTATGTGAGACTAAGCGCGCACGAGCGGGTAAAAGTGTTGGATACCTTCAACTAGCTTTGCTGAATCGAATGGAAAAGTCGCTGCGTCGCGTCGTATTCATTCGCCAACTAATATACGTTTACTACGAAACTGCGTCAAATGCGGAGCAAAATCACCAATATAGAATAAATGTGATGAAATTCAGTGCACTATGATTCCACCATTATCGACGCCAACTTTATCGATTGTCGTAGCCAGAACGATTCATCGGAAAGTAAGTATATTATTATGAGTGCGTACGTATTCAACAATAATTTCGCGACATTTTGTATACATTCATCGATGCGACAATTCCACAATCGAACATTTAAACGCTCGTGTGCGTCTACGTAAACATAAGTAAACCAAATAACTAAAACTATTCAAAAATTAAGATGTGAATTATTTTTTCAGTCCTTTGTTCTTGATCTGCAACCGGCATAAAACATAGTTAAATCGTATTTCGATATTACGTATCTTACATACCTTTATTTTGATTATCCTATAAATAAGATTACCCACGAAACAGTAGCACTCTTGGTTGACGAATTAACACGTACTTTAAGGGCGGTATTAATAAATCAATCTCAAGTTTGAGTTACATCTCAAGTAGACACAATGTATGGAACTATTGATACATTATATCTACTTGAGATGTAACTCAAACTTTAGATAGATTTATTTATACCGCTCCTAGACCCGTTAGTAACATTTTTCTTTGTACATCATGCTAGCGAGCTATGAACTTACTTAAAACTTCTTGAATCATCGATCTTCACGAAGGAAAAATAGGATGTTAATATAGCATAAGATCGAAGGTTTTAATTAAATCTCGGGCTATGTTGAGACGATGCCCCGAGGGTGAACGAAGTTATACCTAATTGCGGAATTCGAAAATTATGTTGCCGACATTTAGGGCGAGTAGTGTTGACGAAACCGTGATTTTATGTTGTTCTAACAAGAATTTTATGCAATTTGAACTGATATTTCCATGACATTTTAATATTTTACATTAAAACTAAACGAAATCTTTTCGTGCATAATTGTCAAATTTACTTTTTCAACACGCGCATGAAGCATGTGCAAATATCGATTCTTCACAACCTTACTATTATTGCGACGTCTGTAAAGCTAGTAAAAAAACTAAAAAACACGCTTTATAGAAAATCCAACTAAAAAATAGAAAATAAATTTGAATTTATTTTCTATTTTTTAGTTGGATTTTTTTGTTTAAAAAATCTAAAAAACACGCTTTATAGAAAATCCAACTAAAAAATAGAAAATAAATTCAAATTTATTTTCTATTTTTTAGTTGGATTTTCTATAAAGCGTGTTTTTTAGATTTTTTAAACAAATATTTATTTTAAATTCTTTAGTTCTGTTCTACTATTGTCCAACAAATGTCACTAAAAATATATAAATTAACAAAAATCTCATTTTGCAAATTGAATAATGGCATAATCTTATCAAATTAGTGTATTGTTATACCGATAACAATACACTAATTTTCCTACAAAGTTTGCATAAAATCTGACCGTTTAAAGTGGGTCAAAATCGCGCCCAAAGGAGTCAGAGTCGGAGAGTTACAAACATACAAGTGAAGCTAATATAAAGCGTGTAAAAAGCGACTTGGCCAGCGGTAATATGTATGTCCGGGGCTACCCGCCGAAAATAGAATTGTCGATAATTAACGACTGTTTGTTAGATTTAATTAAAACTAAGACAAAGAACTTATCTTATTGTTACCTATCTTAAAATATATTACATATGTTTTATTGATCGTTTAAGTAGGTACTCAATAAATATCTGAATGCGTCCATTATCAAAATTTTATGACTTTTGCTTAAGTGTCCGTGGCTACCTGACTCTCCCCTACTTTGCATGTAGCAAATTCAAATCTGGATGAATTCGCGCGTGGTGCCGCTTACGATCCGAGTAATCCGGACTTATTGTTCACTCCTATATTGGTCTATACTAGCGAACCGTAATACCATTGCTTCTTTCATTGTCCAAATGAACGTTCCATCATTGCCACATTTGTGAAACACTAACATTCCATAACATTTCATATTCGATGTGTATTCAAAGCAATATGCATATTTTCACGCAATGCATTTCATTTATCGATTTGACGATGATATTTGGGCACATCCGAATTCGTTTGGGTAGGGTGGCCATCCAATTATAATTAGAAATGAAAATAGTGAAATATTGATGATGTTTATTATTTTCATTTTTGTTTTATTATCGTATACAACAGCTTTAATATATATATATCGTATCAAAATATCCTTGGTTAAATTTAAAAGATATATTATAATTTAAGTAGATAAGTCAGATTACTAAATATTATTCACGTGTATGATTTCAATGAAGCCTGCGTTATAGGGGTCAGTATATAATATTTTTCCGTTATTCTATTTTGTAGAACATCTAAAAATATCTTGCTGCCTAATATACTTTACATATAGGTTGAGAGTGTAGCTTAATGATTTCATAATTATACTAATTTACAAATTCTTAAGTTCGTGCACAGCTCGCTCTAACTTTTCGTTTTACCGAAAATGTGAGAACTTAATTTATACTGAAGTCTTGTATATCATAAGTAATAAAAGTTCTGCATTTACTCACTCTTCCTTTGCAATTCAGTCCATTCTTCTCTGGAATGCACTCCCTCTCGATGTTAGGACGACCACGAATCGTTCTGCATTCAAAGCAAAGGTTCGACTGCTGTTACTTAACAAGCTGATGGAATCATCTTAATAATCGTCTCCTATTATATTATTAGGTATTTGTATTTATATATTATGTATTTTATGTATTATAATTCGGGTTTATATATTTATATTGTATTCGTTATCATGTTTATTAAGTGTATTTGTGTTGCGTACTTTTTATATTTATGCTTTTTAACTTTGGTTTGTTACATTTTTTTTTTTATTCTCTTTCTCATATTATGTTATATCTTTATTTATTACACCTACCTGTATTGTTTATCTCTGCATCACCCTAAGGTTGACTGGTAGAGAATGCCATTCGGCATTAAGTCCGCCTTTATACATTATTGTATAAAAGTAATAAATAAATAAATAATAATAATAATACCAGCTCTGCTTTATAACTATCGCACTGCTGGGAACGGGCCTATTCTACTACTGAGAGGGTTTCAAGCCTTAGTCCACCACGCTGGCCTAGTCCGGGTTGGCAGACTTCACATACCTTTGTAACCACACGATGTTTGGCGAGGTATTATAATTGACAATCAATACATACACACGTAACTTCGAAAAGTCAGAGGCCTTGGATTTCTACCTGTGACCTTTAGCTCGGAAGACCGTACCATTCCCAACTAGGCTATTACTGCTTTTTCTATATTATAAGTCATACCTTATTTTCCAATAATTAATATTAGGTACAAATTTTATAATTTTACCGTATACATACATACATACATAAACACTCACGCCTTTTATCCCCGAAGGGTAGGCAGAGGCGCAACTAGTGCACCCACCCTTCGCCGTGCGTACTCCATCCCATGATGTGATAGGGGCGAGCCCATCGCCATATCCGTCACAAATTCCAGACTCCGGGCTAACACTGAATTTAAAAACCCAATATCACTCTGCCCGACCCGGGAATCGAACCCAAGACCCCAGCATTACAGTCACACCGCAATACAACCACGCCACCAAGGCAGTCTATACTACCTTATACAATAGCTAATTTAAAAGTGAATACATATTAGTTTATATTTTGTTTTTTTTGTTCCCAAAACATGGAGTAGGCACCCATTGGCATACTCTTCGCATAAATCCCTTTCCCATTTTCTCCTACAGGCCACATCTCATCCAGTGTCCTGACATCAGATCCGGATAATTAACGTAGGTACACCCCAGTGTGTGCCAGTCTGTTTTCTGTTCTTTTCCCATTTATCTCACACGTGTCTCTGCAAACCGCCTCCAGGCATTGCATCCTGTCGAAATAAAACTTTTATAGGTTATTAATGCCCATCTTGACATTTTGATAAATGTATAAAGTTAATAATTGATCTGTTACAAAACGCATGTCGTGGTTTTAGCTTATTTCATTCATACTTCATTAGATATTTAAACCTAATATTATGCATTGTAGATAATATACCATTTTAAAATAAAGTTAAAAATATGTAAGAACATTAGATAGGTATCTACTTATTTTCGTTTTGTAAGATTCAAATGGATAGGATCTCCTAAATATTCAAGTTACCTCCTCTTCGAGTTCTATTTATACGTATAAACTTGGCGTAAACAATCTGACAAATGGCAAGTCCATTACTTAAATGAATAAGATTTCAATGAGCAGTACCTTCAAGATAGTTGCTTTTGTTCACAGGCTTTTGTTAAATCACCTTTAAAGGTCGATAATCAAAACTATGTAACACCACTTTGCCTATATTGTTAACGGTATACAATAAAGATATAAATACATAAAGAACGTGGCACTTAGTTAGTGCATTCTTGTGAGCGTAGGTTGTAAGTCAATATTATTCCCCTGAAATACTTGAACTGTCCAGATACTGTTTGCGTTCAGCGCACGTCATTGAGCTAACAGAGACTGTTGCGAACATATCTACAGATTATTGTTAATTTCTCCAGATTGAATATTCAAATGTTGAATGCGCTTTACCTTATTATCATCTATACTATAATAAAGCAGAAATGAGATAAAAAGAAAGGGGGTGAGTAAAGAAGTAAAGAAGTAAAGAAGAGTAATGGAAAACAAATCGGCGATTTTATAATTATTTTCTGTCTGTCTGTTTTTCTGTTTGTTTGTTACTGGACATCTCTAAAATTACTGAACGGATATCGATGAAATTTAGTATGGAGACAGTTTGAGACCTACTTTTTATCCCGGGAAAATATAAACCGGAGTTTTATCCCGGAAAAACTCTTTCTCGCAGACGGAGCCGCGAGCAAAAGTAGTACATAATATTTCAAAATAATGCTATGGTAATAATATTTTATATGCGTTCATATTATACAGGTAAATATATCAGATGAGAATTTATTCATAATTTTTTCCGGAAGTAGGTAATTGGAAAAGTGGCGGTGAACTGATATGAGTAAACCAAATTAACTCTGGTTTATGGAAATTTGTATGTTCCTATAAACGTTTACTGTTGGGATATGGTGGTGAAAGCAAACGTCTGCACTCTCTGACAACTGTTTATCAACTGAACATCTGGCTTTTTTTTAACATGAACCTACCGGCCAGTACTTACACAAGTCAGCTTTTCTGGCCACACCAGACTTTTGAGTGAACGCTTTAAGCGCTCGCAACCCTTTAAATTAAGTGGCCATGCACTGAGGGCAACCCACTAACGGGTTACTAACGTCGGCTCAGGACGGTCACTGGGAGAGGATGAGACATCAGCGATTAGTGGGAAGATTGGTGTTTGACCTAATCCTATCCATTTCTTTCGTCGGCACACGGGCCGGATCTGTTAGGGGGTCGGGAGGGCGACGGGGAACGCGGCGAGCATGGAACTGCGGTCTTGTAGAGTGAGTGAGTTTAAAAAACTCGTTTTTTCTACGAATGGCCAGAGTGATATCGTCCTTTGGATCGGTTAAGGCTGAACGCGGCTGTCTCCATTTGGTGCGGTCGATTGGAGTGTAGATCGACGTTTTGACGGATGAGCGACGAGCGTATTTGGGTGATTTAACGCCCGATCGAAGTAGCATTTGCTGACCGTGTGCATAATGTGGACGATTTCCGAAACGAGGTTTGGTTCAGGACGCCCTAAGGCGTGAAGCTGAACTATGCCGGCAGCCATGAAGGCTTGGAGATTCATAATCTCCGGCGAGTTCAGGAGGAACCCGACTTTTGTGCAGTGCGCAGAAGAAGATGCTATATTCAAGGTCGCCGCCACCCGGGGGGGTTGAGGTTTTCGGCTGGGCTGCCTCTGAAGAGGGAATCGTAGAAGCCGAAGGGATGGGGGTAGGACTAGGTTGGGTTGTGGTAGCTGTGGCTGGAGTGGCGGGAGTGACTCCGCCACGGGCCTGAAGGCGTGGGTCGGCGCGTGTCGTAGTTGGAAATGAACGGATTGCGCACTGGCGCAGGTGCCAGTCTGAAAGTGGCCTGAGGGGCCGGAGCCTTTGTAGCATTAGGAACTCGGAAGGTCTTTTTAGGGGCCCGAGGGCATCCGCGGTAGTTTGGGGGTGGCCAGATTGGCGAAATTGGTGCACAAAGGTAGCTTCGTGCACTGGGACATATCTTTTGGGCGCGGGCACGCAGATATGCCGTGCTCACCGAGGCACTTAACATACCTGGCGGGGAGACGACATCCACAAGATTTGAGCCCGTATTTTTGGCAGTTGTGACACTAGAAACGCCTAGCCCCGAGATGTCTCGGATATCGTAGAGTCGTTTGACGTCCGCTGGGGTTTCGAGAATGGCAAGAACCATCTCGAATTGTGAGCCCGCTTGGGAGGCGCGAGACTGACGGTGCATACGGTGCACCTCTAAGGCTGAAATGCCTTTGGCCTGGAGGCCTTCTTTGACTTCTTGAGTCGACATAACAGTGGGGATACCCCGAATGACGTAGCGGAGGCGCCGCTCATCTGGGAGAGCGTAGGAGTAATAGTGGTAGATCTTTGAAACGAGAAACTTGGTGAGGGACTTACGGTCGGCGATAGAGCTGGCCTGGTGAGATATGAGCTATTGGTTCGCGTTCCACGAGTTCGTGGAGATGGAAATTCGCTGGCGGTCCAGCTCATTGAATAAGACCTGAATGGTCTTGCCAGGGGCAAGCGGTGGCTTTTTAGGCCCCTAGGGTTGCGTCTGGGATTGGGTTTGCGTGGGTTCGGATTGTGGTGGTGGCGGAACCGCGGGACTCATTTCGATGTCAGCCGGCGCAGAAGGCGCAGAGACGACATCAGTGGAATTTGGGGGACGCCCTTCTTTTTTTTCCTCCCACGCTTCACACTCGTGAAGCCTTCGTCGTCGGGTTCGCTTTCTTCCGTTTCGTTCCCTTCTTCCGCTTGCGAATTGCCGGAGGAAGAAGGGACGGGTCTTTTGACCGCCGAAGAGGCCGAAGGGACCGGTGGGACTGGTGCCAACAGTGCCCTCGCGGCATGCTCGGCCAAGGCCGCAACCGCTTGGGATGCGGTTTCGACCTCGAGCGAGCGCGCGACATTGGCCTCGGCGTTGGCATTCTCTTCTTTGTTAACGAGGTCGTTAACGATTTTAATAAGTGCTGGTTTTTGATTTAAGAAGGCGCAGGACCTCCCTGAAACGTCTCTAGCATCGGACCTTAAGCAGTCGCAAGGTTTGCAAGGGCCTTCATTGATATGACTGAGCCACAGGTACTGGCAGATTGGTATTATTATAAATGATAAGAAGTAGGGGCCACGTGTGTGTTCACTGTCCGGGTACGTTCCTCTTGGGAACCAACACACAAGAAACCAGGTGGCTATCGCACAGACGTTCGGTCGAGGATCGCGAAACGCGGTACAAAAACGCGGTTGTCTAAGTCCCCGGGTGGGTGTGCCTGGGGGTGAGTGAATGTGTAGTCCTCCTCGTCGGGTAAAACTACTGGCTGACACTCGACAGCTTTTATACCTTTATCGGGAATGAAATGTCAATCTTGTTGAGGGTATTTTTGTATCTACGTCCAACATTTACAATGTGAAAAATAATAGTTTAAATAAACTAAAGAACACGCTTTATAGAACTTTCAACTAAAAAATATCAAAAAAATAATAATTTTGAATTATAAATAGTGCAAATAAGAAAAAAAAAATATTGTAAAAAATAGGGTGGAGTGCATGGTGTCAATAGTTATAAATATTTTATTGATTAAACATATTGAATTATCATCGGTCCTTGATAAGTATGCCAAATTTCGATTTAATCCGACGTTTTGAAGGGGGTCAAAATCGTGTTCAAGGTTCCCGTTACATACGTAGTACATACATAGGTATGAAGCTAATAAAAGCAATTTAAAAAGCATTGAATATTATATTTACCTACTCACTTTATATGAAGATAACATAAGCTCTCTATGACGGAATATATTTTATTATATGAAGCGAAAATTCCTACAAGACAGTAAAGCTTTAATAGTTCTGGGATTACTAGTAGCTACTTTTCAATACTCCATACTATTTGCATCCAATATCACCCCAAAACCTATTCCGATAGAACAATATAAATTTATGAATATTTAATTCACCACGCAACTTAAAAGATGCGCGTGCAAAGAGGGGCCGGATGACGATATTATAATTCCATATAAATTTCCGAGATTCTATTATACTCTTTGAATTTCTTGAGACCGTAGACCAGTAGTTCCTGCTCGTTATGATGTATGGCGTACGGGGCCGGAAGGTTGACTCTCACAAAGGGATCGATCCACCGTTTTATGGTCACTCAACGAGTTATGCCGCGCTTATAGTTGGACTCAGTAAGAGATAAAATACGAAATGACGTCGTCGGAATAAGTGATATAGATTTCAATGGAGTACTGGTTATTGCTCATTTACAAGTGGAAGGAAAGTTCGTGGTCTAAATATTTAGAACACGAATATATTCCGTCTTATTTAAGGTTTCCGAAAAAGCCAATTTATTTTGTAGAGCAGCATAAAAATAGTTTGTAGCCTTTTTGCCCTAATGGTTAGGTAAAGGCGGAAACTAATCAAGCTAGTCTATACTTCGCCGAGCTTATATCTCTGGCAAGATAATGATAGAAGGCAGTTCGGCTCCATGTTATCAAGTACATTCTTATTTAAATTTTATAAAATCCAGTTCAATTCCAGTTTCATAAATTTTAAATATTGCGAACAGACTGTAAATATTGTTAACCATGAAGTGGTGGACAGCAAATTAAAGGCAGTCAACAATTTCTATATTTATTTAATTAATTCTTTATTGTACATCACAGCAGAAAAGAAACATTTACATATACAATAGAGACTACACTTAAACAAGAAGTACAAATGGCAGTCTTATCACAATCGGCGATTTCTTCCAGACAACCCTTGGATGGACTTAGTTAACTAGGAAAAAAAGAGAAAATATATTATCGTCATAGAGTTTTTTATCCATATATACGGCATTGTTAGTTGTCGTTTTTTATGCTGTGGTGTCAGTTATCAACTAATACGCGCATTAAAAAAATATATTACAACAAAAAGGCATCTCTAAAATTAATTCTCTGCCAGGTCATCTAATTAGGAATACTTATCCGTTGCACTTTTTGCCTAAAATAAAGTAAAATAAAACAACTTTTATCTGACATTAAATTACTTCATTTAGAGTCTATAATGTAACATTGAATAAATAGACTTTTATGTTAAACTTATTACACAATAATGAGTAGAAATAAAAGTGGTGATGAAACACTGCGTGAAATCATCGTAAAGTTTTTTCAACGTATTTGGTCATACTACGACATGGATAGTCATCTAAATTATTCAAGAACCATGTGTTATATTTTAAAACACCCAATAGTCCGTAAACTCAGCCACAAAATAAAGATCACGAAAACTAACCTCTCCGTATAATCAAAATTACTAAGGGAGCCCCATTACGAGGTTTTATATGGATAAAACAAGAAATATTTGGGCCAGAATTAAATCCTGGTGTTTTGTCAAGGACCAACATCCACAAGGGCTGACGACATCGTACAAATTATTAAACTTTAATGCTAATAAAAAATATATAACGTTTTAGTGATACGCTGAAAATAATTTCATCGTCTGGTTATGTTTTAGTAATTACAAAACAAGTATTATTGTACAACTGTCCTTTATTTACTACTGACAAACAATGCAGTAGTTGAATTTTATATCAAAATGGCCATAAGCAAGCAAATCAATCCCACAGTAAAAAAGTTACACATCTTCAAAAAGAATATATTACTTCTATCGAACCTATGCAGTGACCCTAATTAGTTGGACACCACTGTATGTGACTATCCCGTTGGTTATATTAAGCAACACGTCCTTTCAAAGCAAATCTGAAAAGTTTCTGTTAAATACGGTACCTTTGGTCACCCTAACCTACAGCCATGCTAGTTGCAACGTGCTGATTGGTGGCTTAATGACGTCACGAGATCACACGTGAATTGCTTGGAAGCATTTTTGAAGTAATATTTCATTGCGAGATAGTACGAGTATCTACATAAGACAATTATGTTTAAAAACCAAAACCTCAATAACTTTTTACTCGACAGATTCTGTAATATCTTGTTTATGTATGCAAATCAAATATAAATTGACAATATCCAAAATGGCAAATAACTAGATAACTAATAAAATATATGAGTGTATTTATTGACGAAGTGTTTACCTAATATTACTATTTTAATTGAATCGACACTATGATCTAAATTTGTTTCGTGCACCTACTATGTTTTTTTCTCTGCACCATTCCAGGTTGACTGGTAGAAAATGCCTTCGGCATTAAGTCTGCTTTTACATGTTTTGTATGAAGTATAAACAAACTAGCCATATTTCTCTGAGATTCATTTTCGCTGGCACGCTTACTGCCAGAACTAAGACAAATCTATTGTCCGAAAATCGAAGAACACATAATAATTTTGATAGACTCGGGGAATTAACTAACACCGAACCCATTTTAAAGCATCAATATTCAATAAGTCTGTCAGCCCAAAGTGAGAAGCAATAATTTAACAAATTTACAATACTTCTAGAAAACCAGTATCCAATTAAGTGCTCCAGAATAGGTAAATGTATAATATAGCACTGTGCAAATATATATATTAAGAATTCGTTTGAACTCAGTGGGTACTACAGTAATTTAAATAAAATTAACTGAACGTTTAGCAAATTCCATGATCACAATAGGTTTCCTTTTTAATGAGTTTTTCGCTTTTCCATCGTTAGATATATTTATTTTAGTCAACAGGTTAAATTAATTCATCTAAGATCATTAAATATTTAATACGTATCCGCCCACAACTGAAGTGGGTATATTGTGTAGTAGGTATTTAATTTAAGATCGATCTCAAAAATGAAAAGTTGTTTTTTAAAACAAGCTTTTAATTAAATTCTCTAAAAAGAAAAAAAAATAACTAAATTGAATCAAACTTTGTTTAACACTATGTAGAGATAAAAGCTTGTCGCGAAATGAATGAATTCACTGTGTTATCCATAATTATTTCATTCCGAGTGACTTTGTTGATACATTTTGCAAAGCGGTACTCAGCCATAAGATTTATAAAATAACATATCTATCACAATGTTTTAATAAGTTTATATTAATATCGCAACAAATAATTACCTACTTTAGAGACAACTAAATTTACTAATATATTTCGCAATTCTTGTAGGAACTGATCTAATTTATGTATGTTACTTATTTTGTGAATTTCGTAATGCGGACATTATAATAGGCAGGTCTGCCGACGTAAAAGTCCTTTCTCAGGATAGACATAAACAAGCAGTAGGTATACTAAAATATCCTTAACATACCGATCGATAAAATTTAAACATTGTACTTAGATAACGGGACCACAAATAACATAAATTGATAAAATATTGGTCTCATTCCGTCACCGCTCCTATTACTACATATTTAGGCCAGGTAATGCACAGTTTCCGCGAAATGTCATTGCCTATTCTCCAATGCGAATCCAAGTATGAATCTTATTTTTACCGTATAAGCCTGTATCAGCGAAAGAGAGCAAGAATAGGGATTCACAATACTGTACTGTTGCCGACGCTTATGTATGGAAGTGAAGCTAATTTGGCAGAAGAAGCACGAAAGTCGAGTAAATCCGGTGGAAATGCACTTCTTACGGAGTACCTATATTATGTAGAGTCATTATTTCTTATCACATGAGGACAGTATGATAAGAGAACGTTATAAATTGTAGGATTATTAATTACCACATCGGTAATTAAAATTAAAAGAAGTATGCTGAGATAATTTGGGTACGTAGAGAGGATGGTTGAAAGAGGAGTCACGAAAGTTATTTATTGAGCGTATGTGGCTGGTTACGGATGGAGGGGATGCCCATAATAGGCGAAAATGTATGAGGAGAACTATGAATATGTAAGAGATAAAAGAGGTATGTCAGTATCGTGGCATGTCGCGCTCAATAGTCTCTGCTGCTCTCTGTTTCTGTGTATGAATATATAACTTTTTAATTTTGATTTTTGTATCTTTGTTGAGCTTAATTCATTTTGATATAATTCATTTAATCTTAATAAAAAACTAATGAGTTAACACAACGTTCATTGATTCTGAAGCGATACGAAGTTCGCCGGGCCAGCTAGTTGTATATAGAATGACGTCACTTAGCTAACCGTGCATTGTCATCCAAACTAAATGTGTATGCAAAATTTCATCTGAATCAGTTGAGGACAGCTGCTTTAAAATTCAGTTACACAATTTGACCCGAACATACATACAAATAATGCAAGTTATATAAAAGCTTTTAAAATACATTTCAGCACCAATTTAACACATTAACTCGCGTGACACCATATCATTGTTGAGTACGTAGTGACGTCATAATGAACGTCAAGGTTTATAATCGTTTCGAAATGAAATTAAGTAATAATTGGTTGAGTAAAATTAAAAATATTGCATTGAAACCTACGCTGTGAAAATTTTTAATTATCTATAACATATAAAAGGCTTTGTTCTGACTCCTGAATGACTGACTATTGGATCAATGCACAGCCTAAACCGCTGAACGTAGAGACCTGAAACTTGGAGGGTGTGTTCTTTGTATGACGTAGGCGTCCGATAAGAAAGAATTTTCAGAAATTCTACCCTTAAGGGGATAAAAAAGGGGGGCAAAGCATGTATGGGACAACTTGATTCCTTTGTCTAATCTACTTCAAATTTTGCATAAACCTTTTTAACAGAATTAATGGAAAATGTGTTTCTTATTTTATTGAAATTCATCCCTTAACGGGGTTAAAAAGGGGTAGAAAGTTATTTTGGCATTGTTTTGCTTCTAAGTTGATATCAATACTCCTTATAGGTCGGAAAAACATAGCTGGCCGGTATGACAATTTATTGACACTTCACAGAATACTATGTACTAGGGAAGAGAACAAAAAATCGGTTGCACCAAATAACCGATTTTTGAATGCAATCGATTTTTTATTCAAGGATTTTATTATCGTATGTAAATAGAGTTAGATTATTATTAAATCTTACACATTACAATCAAGAGGTTTTTTATTACAATAGTTAGTTATTGTTAGTCGGTTATTTTGATTTTCCGATAAAATTTCACGATTATCCTTTTATAACTTTTAAATTGGTTATTAGTTATTACAAAAAAAAAATTACGAGTGTGTACTTAAACTTAAATAATAAATATAGTGCTACGGTTTAAATTATTTACTTTGGAGATCTTCGTTTTCCTTCTTCGAGTATGAAATGTGTTATTTTTTTTAAATATCTAATTCATATTGAAATCTGTTTGTAAAATGTACTTACAACATAATTTTTAAATTTACAGCAGTGTTTTTATTTGCCTTCAAAGTTTCGTTTTATTAAGTAATCTTTTACGTTTGGTTACCAAGCGTTTTAAAACTTTCCCAACACTACGCTCATAAACTGCAAAATACAACATTTTAAAAGCGTCGCGTTGATATAACAGTCAAGATTATATTCTTTATTTCAGTACATTTTTACAACATTAAATCGAATATAAATACGCTTGGCGAAAAGTGGGTGCACTAGTTGCGCCTCTGCCTACCCCTTCGGGGATAAAAGGCGTGAGCATGCGTTAAATCGAATATGTTACATAAGTATGATACTCTTTTTTATAATGCATGGAAAACATAATAAGTATCTGTAATTATATAGTCGACTTTTGAGTTTTTTAGTTAGGCGTTCTCACAAAGCTATCGCGTCGCGAAAAAAAATGAATTTTCATACCAGCCAGCTAAGATTGTCCGACCTATAGTGCTATAATAAAGCAGTAGAATCGATGTGTCTGTACCATTCTAGTTCGGACAAACTAAGCTGGCCGGTATGACAATTTAATTTTTTTCCCGACGCGATAACTCTGTGAGAACGTCTACCCAAAAAATTCAAAACCGTGTCATGTCATACCGGCCATATTAGTTTGTCCCTACTATAATGTATTAAACATAAATGGTCTGTACATTTAAAGAAATGTGATAAAAAAAGAAAGGGGGTGACTACAGAAGAGTAATGGAACACAAATCAGTAATTTTTGTAATTCTTTTCTATCTATCTGTCTGTCTGTCTGTTTTTTTGTTTGTTTGTTACTGCACATCTCCAAAATTACTGAACGGATTTCGATAAAATTTGGCCCAGGGGTAGATGTCCTGGATTAATACATATGCTACTTTTTATCCCCGGAAAATATATAGCGGGACTTTTATCCCGGCCAATTTTTTTTGACGCGGGCGAAGCCGCGAGCAAAAGCTAGTTTATTATAAAATCTTAATTGTCTCGGTGGCGTAATTGTATTAAGATACGACTGCAATGCTGAGGGTTCGATTCCCGGCTCGGATTTTTCTATTCAGTATCAGCTCGGAATCTGGAATTTGTGCCTGGTATGGCGATAGGCTCGTCTCCTAACACATCTTGGGACGGAATACTCACGGTAAAAATTGCATTGGTTACGCCTCTACCTATCCTATGGGATAAAAGGCGTGTGTGTGTGTGTGTGTGTGTGTGTTTATAAATTCTTGTTTACTTTCCAAGAACAGGCTTTTCAAATAAATCAACATTGCTGGTAATGACTTAAGTTTTACAAGATATTATAATGGAGAGAAGCACAACTCCGGAGTTCTCCGATGGGTTCAGAAGATAAAATGAACGTAGCCCTCGGCGCTTGGTACAGGTGTGTTTGGGAAATAGCCCTCTTTTATCACGTGATGGAGACTTACATTTTTTTTAGACAAGTTCACTTTAAGTTGTATGACGCCACCAAATATTATTTATATTATAAAATCGTATAAGACACGCACTACGCAGTGGCATTGCGGGGCGGCGCAGTGGTGATCAAAAGTATTATTTAAAAAAGATTAGTGGCATATCATAATACCTCATACGATTTCTTTTAAGCATAATATTAGGTACCTAATTAGAGGCCGCGTCGTGCCGCGCCGCTGTAGGCAACCGCTAGTGTGATACTATCGCTAGCCTCCCGGGAAATAGTTTCTAATGGAGTTATAGTTCGATAGTTTGTTGGATTTGCGAGTTTGTATAAAAATCCGACGCGCTCAAATACCTTTAGCTAGAAATCGCTAGTTCCAGGTAATTTTTAATTTTATTAGATGAGATTTAGTTATCTCAGCGGTTAATATAACGTTAGTTAATCGTTAAATAATGCAAAATGTGCAAGATACTGCGCATCAAGCCAAATAGTTGCCTAAGCATATAAATAAGAAAACCATTTTAGAATAATCACATCAGCTGCTAGTTGCTACTATTATAATTGAACGCATGCTCACGCCTTTTATCCCCGAAGGGGTAGGCAGAGGCGCAACTAGTGCACCCACTTTTCGCCAAGCGTATTCCGTTCCATGATGTGATAGGGGGCGAGCCTATCGCCATACCGGGCACAAATTCCAGACTCCGGGCTGATACTGAATAGAAAAATCCAATATCACTTTGCCCGACCTGGGGATCGAACCCGAGACCTCAGCCTTGCAGTCGTACCGTAATAAAACTACGCCACCGAGGCAGTCATAATTGATGTACTTAAAATGCATAAAACATACTTAAATATTGCCACCGTTCATAACTTATACTCGGAATTAAATTAAATTTATCATTATCGAATTTTCGGGCTCAACAAGACCAGAAATTCTCGCACGAGTTGTAAATGATTACTCATTATATTATAATTGTATCTAGAATATCCTACTACATTATAAACGCGAAAGTTCGTAAGAATGTATGGATGTATGTTTGTTACTCTTTCACGCAAAAACTATTGAACGGATTTCGATGAAATTTGGCACTCGGGTAGATCATATCCTGGATTAACACAGAGGCTACTTTTTATCCCGGGAAAATATAAAGCGGGACTTTTATCCCGGAAAACTTTTTAACGCGGGCGGAGCCGCGGGTAAAAGGTAGTATCTACTTTATAAATACATTAATGACATAAGTATTTAGAACTCCTGAGATTTTATTACGTAAAAGTTGTGTAATAAAACCTGTTATAATATTTAGAACCAGTAAGTAGATAACTTCTAGACTCCCAAATTGTTAAATATGTTTTTTACCTACACAGCAAATAAGTAATAAGTATCTCAGACAACTATTCTACGAATGTCTAGCTGTTCGAAGAATGTACCTAATGTACGGTTCTCGTAATAAGTCTGTGACTATTTTATTAATAACTAATAATTTCTTGTGGGACGTCCTCCTACAAGGTGGACGGACGACCTTGTGAAGGTCGCAGGAACCCGCTGGATGCAGGCCGCTTCTGACAGGTTGGCCTGGAAATCTTTGGGGGAGGCCTATGTTCAGCAGTGGACTTCTAAAGGCTGAAGCAGAAGAAGAAGAAGAAGAATAATTTCATTAATGACTTGTCAAGTTATGTACTTTAAATATATGGATATTATTTTCTCTATATATATATAAAAGAGAGTTGTGTTAGTTACACCATTTATAACTTGAGAACGGCAGGACTGATTATAATGTTTTTTGTTTTTTTGGATTTGTATCCGTTCCGAATAGCAGAATAACTATAAAAGTATGGAAAAAGTTCACAATCAAGGAAAATATGAAGAAAATTAATTTCCTCACACATTATATTTGTAATTTTGAAAAATGAACATCAATAAAATGAACACGTTGTTTATTTTATTCTTTGACAGATGCTTCATTTGCGCACTCCCTTTGTCGATCGCAAAGAGAATATTATAATTTCATATTTTTTGGATTTGTATCCGTTCCGAATAGCAGAATAACTATAAAAGTATGGAAAAAGCTTCCTTTCATTGCATACCGTTGCGCTTAGCCGTTACGCGTATTATTAGCATCGTTTTTGAGATTTCACCAATTTTTATTCAGTTTTCGACCGTGTTTGTATTTGAATTCGTTTTAATTAATTCTCTTCAGCCGATTTTTTTCTGAAATTCGTCGGCGAAAAGTGATTTCAAAGAGGTGAGTTCCAACTCTCAATTTGTTGTGATTAGCCGTATCGCATCAACAATTAATCCTTTCGATAGTATTATAAATGCTCTTTGATTAATGCAATCGATAAGTTGCATATACAGAGAAAAGTATTCTGAGCTCTGTGTTTGATTCACCGATGTTATTTACAATGCGGCGAATTAGAAGAACAGGACGATCAAGTCTTTCCATAAGGTACATGGCGGAAAAGCATTTGGCCAACTCAAAAAAAGAAGTGTGTGTGTACTTATGTATACGCGTTAGAAGTTATACTTCTTTGGCGTAACAAGATAAAAATCTTTTTAAAATTTTTATCTTTCGCCTTAATCTACGTTCAAAATTCAAAAAGGTTGACTATAGCTAACTTCAGGGTGAATTCAAAAATGTTGACTATAGCTAACTTCAGGGTGTCGGTTTCTCGCGACGGTGTGTGCGCGCATCGTAAAAATTTACTCGCATCATTTTTCCCTAACGCGCCAAAATAAGTATAGCTTCAAGAAGTCTTTTGTGCTTTCGTAAACTTGGAAAAGGCTTATGATCGTGTGCCTAGGAATAAGCTGTGGTCAACGTTGTCATTAACGTATGGGACTGAAGGCCACCTGGTGAGAGCACTGAAGTTTCTGCAATGAGAACTCAAAAGCCTGTATCAGGGTAAAGAGAGCAGAATAGGGATTCGAAATACTGTGCTGTTGCCGACGCTTATGTTTGGAAGTGAATGCTGATTTGGCAGAAGAAACACGAAAGTCGAGTAAATGCGGTGGAAATGCACTTTTTACAGAGCATATTATGTGGAGTTACTATTTCTTATTGCACGGGTATAGTATGACGTTATAAATTGAAGGAAGATGTAGTGGCTAAAATTAAAAGAAACATGCTGAGATAATTTTGGCACGTAGAGAGTATGGTAGAAAGACGAGTTAGAAAAGGTATTTATCGAGCGAATGTGGATGGTACGGATGGAGGGGGTACCCACAATCGGCGAAAATGTATGATGAATACTATGAATGTGGAAGAGGTGAAAGAGGTATGTTATTATCGTGGCATGTCCCGCTCAACAGTCTGCTTTTCTCTATCTCTGTGTATGAATATATGACATTTTTATTTTGATTTTTGTACATTTGTTGGGTTTAATTTATTTAATCTTAATAACAAACTTATTAGCTTATTATACAACATTCA
Organism: Sphinx pinastri; assembly: GCA_947568825.1. Taxonomy (NCBI): domain Eukaryota; kingdom Metazoa; phylum Arthropoda; class Insecta; order Lepidoptera; family Sphingidae; genus Sphinx; species Sphinx pinastri. The sequence continues at coordinate 13,979,019 of OX387614.1, read as the reverse complement.
TTGATTCTGAAGCGATACGAAGTTCACCGGGCAGCTAGTAAAAGATAAAATAAGTAGATCTTCTTTACGACGTGCTTTCAAGTATCAAGAGTGTTCCGGACGGCGCATTTGTACCAAGACTCAAAGTTTATGGCTCTTACAGCCGTTAAGATCCAGATGCTCCCAGAATTTAGACCCTCGAGATTGCGGTCGAGTGAACTGGCACTAAGAAGTTTATCCTAACCACTTAGCGAACTAAGCTCTTACTTCTATATTATGCAAATGCATGCTACAGTTTTGTTGATATTCATGTGCATTGTGCCTAGCGTGTATGATACCGTATATGATGCGTGTTTTCTCTGGATGCCTCAAACATCTGAACATTATAAGTTTCGATTTGTTTGCTGATTTATGACCAATAGGTTTGTAAGTTGTTACCGTTAATATTTTCTATCATAAATATAGATAATGATGTTATTTTTATAATAATATGTTAATTTGACTTCTTAAATAAACAAACGTAATAAGTACATACATACACATACTGGTGGTAGGTCTCTCATATGCGAGGAGCGGTCTAGGTAGGTACCACCGCAATGTCTGTTTCTACCGCCAAGCAGCAGTGTATGCACTGTTGTTCCGGTTTGAAATACATTGTAGCCAGCGCAATTACTGGGCATTATGAGACTTAACATCCATTGTCTCAGGATGGCTAGTGCAGTGGAGGGCCACGCAGTAAGTTATATAATTCAACTAGCTTTTGCCCGCGACTTCGTCCGCGTAGAAGTCGAAAATGGTTCTAATAGGATTTTTAATGTGCATGTATTATACATATAAACCTTCCTCTTGAATTACTTTATCTATAACAAAAACCACATCAAAATCCGTTGCAAAGTTTTAAAGATCTAAGCATACATAAGGACAGACAGACAGCGGGAAGCGACTTTGTTTTATACTATGTAGTGAAGTTCTGTATGGTGTTGCTACTGTTTATGGGCGATCGCATCGCTTACCATCAGGTGAGTGGCATGCTCGTCTCGACATTAAGTAGCAATAAAAAAATACATACTTTAAAATAAAGTGAATACAATAACCTAAAAATCTGTTTGTAAACGCTTAAAAAGGACATAAAGAAAATTAAAACAGTGATATCCAGGGAAATGGCTCCCAACGATGGTAACTTATATAAATAAGTTGTTTATTACAGATAAAAAATAGATTTTTTCTTTTCTTTTATGCTTTCAGTTTATTATTAGATTTTTCATAATCGTGGTTCAATTTTACAGCTTACGAATCTTCAAGGTAATTTAATGCATTAAACGTGGTCTTGGCTTTATTTAATGCGATTAAAGACTTATAACCTTGAGATAGTTTGCGTGAAATTCCGCGAAATAATATCCCTGAACCTTTTGCCGCATAGATACTTCTATTTCGCTTTTATATTTGCGCCAACTTTTAAAAGCCGATTAAGTCTTACCATTGTATTATATTTTATAATGCACATGTCCAGTACTGGCCATGAAACATTGCGGACGAAATCTTGGTAATACCCAGATGTGAATTCTTTTCACTGGAAAATACACGTGTGAGTTGCAAACATACTGGGATATGCCATTTATAACCTGTGCACATCGACTAGCTGTCGTCTCACAAATCAATTTTGTTTAATATACCCGATTGATGATTTTTAATACATCAATGAATATACCCAATAAATATTAAATTAAACAAAGTCTAAATTAATATTTTTATGCTGTTTACAAAATACATGAATATCCAGCGGCTTATGTCAACTTAATATCATACATACACGTTGCAATATAATAATACCAGCTTTGTATTATATACGTACCTACTGGTCACTGCTGAGCACGGGCTTCTACTATAGGGTAGTTTCCTATGGTTGATTTTGTAAATTATTTTATATGTAACAGTAAATCATACGAAAAAGAAATTCTTCTGTGAAATCAGTATCAAAATTGGTTGAAAAAGAAAGCAGTTATTCATATTTCAAATATTGTTGTGAGCAAAAGTGGGGACGTGGAGGGGATATCGCGCTATTCCTTTCGCACACACGCAGCGTTATGGACGGCGACTCTCGGTGACGTCACAGTGTAATATTACTGTTATTTGACAACTAACCTTCCACTAAATTTCAAAGCTTTATAGCTTACTAATTATTGCCCTAATTTTGAAAATTATTTTGCCGTTAGATTTTGGATGGCATACATTTTGATAAATATATATAAAAAAGTAGTCAACTACCCTATTGAGAGGGTTTAAGCTTTAGTAATAATTAATCTCCCACGCTGGCCTAGTGAGGGATTTCAGAATTCAGATTCATCATTCAGAACAGATTCAGTATCTAGTCTTTTATTTCAAGTATGTAGGTTTTCTCACCGTGTTTTCCTTCACTGTTAAAGCAAACGATAATTGATAAACAACTCCCGTAACTTTGAAAAGTCAGAGGTGTGTGCCTTGGGTTTCGAACCCACAGACATTCGTCTCGACCGACCCGTTCCATTCTCACCTAGGGTATTGTGCTTCCACGTCGTAATAATATTACTACAATATTACAAAGATTTTATTAACTATTGCTCACATTCAAAATATTATTTGCCTGGTAAGTGGCAATAGGCCCGCTAACATAGCTGGCGAAATGTTGGTGTGATACGCCTCTGCCCTGAAAAGGGTAAAAGGCATGATGCTATGTATGTATGTATATATGTATGCTCACATTTAACAATATTTCGAGTTTCCGCACTGAAGATATCATGAGATGTTTCGCAGGGTTCGGCGCTTGAGTCAGTATTTTAGGTAAGTAGAAACAACGGGGTCTGTAGTCAAGATGTTGTCTACAAGCAGTAACGCTAATTGGAAACAAAAAAATGTATGTGAATAACGTATCCGATCAATAAGTCCTCCGCACGGATATGTCATTCCCATACATTTTTTTGTATGACGCTAATAGACGTCGACGATTGTAGAAATGCGTCTTGGCTACGGCCCCTGTTTACTTCTTGTTGATCGTCTCTGCATATTTTATCCGACTTTCCAGGATAATACGGGTTCTGTTTTCCACTGTCTTTGTATTTATATTGTACATGCTTGTTCGGTAGTCATACTGCTACATATGACGTCCTTGAATGTGCATAATCAATAAATTACACTGTTCCCAGAATCTCTAATTTTACTAACCGCTAACGCCAGGTATTCCATGCTTAATTAGATTCATTCATTGGAAATTCAATTTATCTTTGTCTATATTATGTTTAATCAGTGAATATTATCTAACTATACAAAAACGATAACTATTCAAATTACGCTTCATATGATATTTTGTAATTTCTGGATATTAAGGATTAATTTGTTTGATAACCAATAATTTAATTTTCAATCATCGTCCATTATAATTTTGTCAGTAAATGTTTTCTATAACGATACACTAAACCGTATAATTACGCTTAATTTGTCATTTTATAATTATTTAGTAATGATTTCGCAGAACATCCGGATATTGCTTTTCAAGTACATTTATGATTTTACTAATAAAATGTTTCCTATAATTCTCAGAGGCGGAAAATTACGTTTAACATATTATGTATTTGATTATAATTATCATCTAGTAATAGTGTAACTGAAACATTTGAAAATGGATTAGTCAAAGAGAAACAACAAAATACTGTCTTAAAATTTTTTTTCTTCGCGCATCATTGCCTAGCCTCAGCCTATACTTTACCTCACCAATGCTTTCTACAATGGTGGTCATTCAAATGTGTTGTAATCATAAACGTAATGTTTTAAAGTTGGCATATATATTTATATGCCAACTTAACTTCAAGATCAGATCTAAAGTAGCTAACGTTAGACTTCCAAATAATTTTAAAATTACACTCATTTTACTGATATCCGAACCTGTATCGATTTCCATTTTGGCAGGATCGCTCGCTTGATAACCTACTTAAAGCCATTTAGACATAATACCTAATAGACATAATACCTGGTACAACTTTTTACACTCTAGGGGCGAAAGGGTTCAGGGTAGGAGGAGGCTTGTCCCCCTGAATACTTCTGCCAACTAGCACAATGCACTAGTGACGCCTCTGCCCACCCCTTCGGGGATAAGGAGCCCGAGTATGTATTTATGTACGTATAACAAATTTATCCAGTATCAACATTCCACACAACGTATTTCTTCCTACACAAAAAATCGTATCTAGCTACGGCAAACTTACTGTGTTTAAAATAAAACACCCATCATATTCTTCATATAAAATGATCTTTTTAAATCGCATGAATGTAGGTGAGATAATAGGCATCTTGAAAAACATAATGGCAATTTTTGTTACGAAGAATATATTTATATATATTTTTCGCGAATAAGAATTAAACGGCCTCTAGGCTACGGGCGTGGGTGATCTAGTATATAAAGTTCGAGAGTGTTTTAAAAAACTTATCGTACATTCTTTTCCGTTCCATGCTACTTCATCATACAACATATTATTGAATATTGACAACCGAGGATTTTAAAACTTGGGTTTTCTTAATCATACCTACTCATAACATATCAGTTCCATATGCAACCATTCGATTTTGAACTACATATCTAACTCGTTTAAATCGCACGCTCGGGCACTCTACCTGCAATTTAAATTTAAGAAATTCAAATCTACAGTACGTAGTTCACCCATGACTCGAGGAAATGCATCTCGTAGCTTCTTACTGAAGGCTTTTGGCAAACTCGTGCTCGATTTGTTGCCTACAAAACCCATTAAACTGTCTGAGTATCATTACGTAACTTATTGCCATTTAAGCCTTGAATAACGATGTCACTAACTCTGTTATGGCCGATAAAAACATTTGATGACAAGAGTGCGTAAACGGTTTTTACAAACCTTGTCACCGCAAATAAAGCGCTCGTTTATTACATTTGGATTGTTTGGCATGATAGTGAATATTTTCATAACAAATACATAATATTACTAGTATTATAGATACGAAAGTTTGAGACGAAGTTTGGATGTTAAAAGTACACGCCGACTGCTGAACGATCTCCTAAATCGCTGTACGTCGTAACCGGATGGATATTATATGTTCTACAAGCACAATATGCTAAAAATAGGCTACATACTTCACTGGTGGTAGGTCTCTCATTATGTAAGAGGCCGTCTGGGTGGGTACCACCGGAATGTCTATTTCTACCGCCAAGCAACAGTGCATGCACTGTTGTGTTTCGGTTTGAAGGACATTGTAGCCAGTATAACTACTGGACATAATGAGACTTAACATCTTATGTCTCAGGATGACGAGCGCAGTGGAATGCCACACAGTACTTTGTAAGACAAGTTGCTGGATGGTGTTGCTACTGTTTATGGGTGGTCGTATCGCTTACCATCAGGCGAACGGCATGCTCGTCTCGTCATTGTATGCTATAAAAAAAAAAAAAAAAAAAAAAAAACATACACGGTCGTTCAATATCAAAATCGAATTAAAAGCAAACAGCGTCTCAGGCTTCATCATTGCAGATACGAAACAAAAACTTTTATGTACATTAAGCAAAAAAGTACCTGGGTGCCCGAACCTTGCTCGGGTAATTTTTTTAATACTATACATGGTATTTATTACTTTATAGTAGGTCCTAATAATATTTTCCATTTCAAGAAAATATTCACGACTGAAGTCAAATCAGTCGATACCTACAGTTACCTTCATAATTTTAAAAAATCGGTTCTTCAGCGGTCAAGATTTTATATTAAATCTCAGGTTTCATAATTTTTCCATATTGAATTACATCGAGAGCAGATACATGGTTCATTTCTCATCCCTTGTCACACTTAGTTACGAATTGATAAAAGACGAATGTCCTATATTTATTATCATGGTTTAAGATAATTATATCCGCATTTCGCACCAAAGAAGGATGCCAGATTCCCATAGAGACTTTGGCTTGATGTAAAATATTCACGGACGAGACTAAAACGTATTTCAATTTTCAAAACATAGTATCCAAAACTTTTGTGTGTTACTATGTTTTCCTAGGAACTATTTTAAAAATTATTTTTTTAAAAATTGTATAAAATTTGAGGTTGTCATTTTGCTTACCCTGAGTAGGTACATAATATTTTCACTCTCTTATTTAAACGCGCTAAACTTGTATACAGGGTGACTGGTAATATGACGTATTCCCGTTAAGAGCATGTAGATTAGGTCAAAAGCAATCGATTTTGCTCCATGAAGCCCTATCCGAAACTCAATAGTATTCGAGAAATTTTAGTTTTATTGAATTTTAAGATAAAACAATTTTAAGACCAAATAAAATTCAATAATAAAAAAAGTACTGAATGGGATTGGAGTATCTTGTTGTTTTCTAGTAAATAACATTCTAGGCTTTCATAATAAACAATAAAATATTTAAGAGCGATGATAAGTTTGAAATGATGGCCTTAAATCTATCACTTTTGTATTTTATTCAAAAAAGTTTGTGACCAAAACTGCTGTTTATTTTTAAAAAATCTTTAAGTGACTAAATGTGCAAAACACGTTAAAAACTTATTTATTTACCCAGCTTTCTAATGAAGTATAAAACACCAAAATTAACCTTGTAGAAGTTAAAAAAAAAACAAATGTTTGAGTACTGTTCTGGTACAAATTGTTTTGTTTGCATCTTATTAAAGAGTATAAAGGTATTATTCTTTTAATAAAATACAAATTTCTTTATTTTTACAAACCTTTCTCGACTGGTGATCCTTTGTTCCATAATCACCATAATCCGTTCAACGGTTTATTCTCTTTCCCCTTTTAACCTTCTTATTTAGGGGTTAATAAAAAACTGAATATGTCATAATTATTTTCAAGTTTCATGAGATCCCCAAACCGTAATATAAACAGAATTGGTTCAGCGGTTTAATTTCTCTCCGCTTTTACCTCTCGCATTTTGGGGTTAGTGAAAAAATAAATCTCATATTAATTTTCAAGGTTCAAGATATTATGTATCTCCAATCCTCATACTGTGCAATACAATTGGAGCAACAGTATTTTCTCCCCTCTTTTAACCCCCTTAGTTAAGGGTTTAAAAATATATCCCATATTTATCTTTAAGGTTGTAAATATCCGCATACCAAATTTCATTTCAATCGGTTCAGGAGTTTAGTTTCTCCCCCCTTTTATCCCCTTTAGTCAGGAGTAAAAGAAAAAAATTTACATCCCATATTTATTTTGCAGACTTAAGATATTCCCATATCAAATTTAATTACAATCGGCGCAACGGTTTAAATTCTCTCCCCTTCTAACCCCACAAGTTTGGGGTTGATAAAAAAAACTGTATACCCCAATTTATTTTTAGAGCTCATACTATCCAAATCAAAAATTTCATCCAAATCAGACTAACCGTTTCCGAGAAACCAATTGCATATTTTATATGTATCTATATATACAAATTTAGGGCATTTAAATAAGAGAGTGATATGTAGGCATTCCGAGTATCAATAGCCTCTTGTGTAAAATAGTAGTGGAAACCAGTCACAGGATAACCACGCGCCCCAGATAAATTAAAAGTAAACTTTAGTGCTGTAAGCCCAATAAAAAGGAACCAAACATATTACACTATTTGTTGGTAAATGTTTTTAACGCCTTTTAAGGGTAGTTTCCAATAAAATCCGGCAACAAAAAGCGTAAAAAGAGCGATCTATGAGAGGCATGCCCGCGATAGTTGCCGGAGGCATTCATAAAGGTAAAAATATTTTATAACAGCCAACAGCAACGGCATCCGATATAGCAGCTCTACTGTGAAATTCTTTGTCGTAATATTATGTTAAGTGTTTTATTACGCCTCCTACTGCCAAACCATGCCTTTGATTATTTTTGACGCTCCGTACCTCATTATGAAAAAATGAAACCCAGTTAAGGTACTTTATTATGCCTCTTTCAATTTTGCCGTTATCAGGGGCTTTTTTCTCAGAAACGCGTTGAAATATCATCTGAATTTACTTACTCCTAAAAATCAAAGTTTATTGTATAATATTACACTAGAATAGAATTATAAGTTACAATTTTATTTAAAAAGATGGGTACAATTATGAATGCGTTATATTAAATGACCGACAGTTTTTAAAATCGAGGTTTTGGCTTGGCCGGAATTGGCTAAATGATAACTTTTTTTTAAAGCTTTTATCAACAATCTAACGAAAAACTAATTTTCAAAATTGGTGCAACTATAATTAAGTTACAAAGCTTTGAAATTTGGTAGAAGGGGTAATCGTCAAATAACAGTAATATCAGACTGTGACGTCACTGGGTGTCACCGGCCATAATGCTGCGTGCGTGCGAAAGAGATAGCGCGATATCCCCACCACGCCCCCACCTTTACCCACGATAATACTTCAAACGCGAATAACTGCTTTATTTTTCAACCAATTTTGATGCTGATTTCGCAGAAGAATTTCTTTCTCGTATTATTTTCTGTTACATATAAAATAATGTACAAAATAGAACATAGGAAAGTACCCTATTACTTATTGTTGCAAAAGGGTAGGCCCAAACCCCTGTATCTCAAACCCCTTAAAAACTGATAACCTATACTTACTATCTAAATGACCACCGCGGTGGCGTCGTTGTATTACAGTACGACTGCAATGCTGAGGTCTCGGGTTCGATCCCCGGGTCGGGCAAAGTGATATTGGATTTTTCTAATCAGTATCAGCTCGGAGTCTGGAATTTGTGCCCGATATGTCGATAGGCTCGCTCCCTATCACATTAAGGAATTCCAAATCGCCTCTACGCGTTAAATTAAATCGAAACTTTATCTTTGTGTGAACGGAAGTAAATCCCGTTTATTTTATTTTTAAACTTAATGTAAATAGTATTTTTAGTTAGATTGGTGGCGCTAGTGTCACGAGTAACATCGAGTCCGCGTAATTTTAACCCGTAAAAATATTTAAAGGCCAGTAAAACTATAGAAAAACGCTTAATTATAAAGAGTAAAGCCGAAATAATAAGTGAAAGTGTTATCACCAAAATATTCACAAGACAAGTATATTTAAAATCAGTTTTCAAATTCAGTGTTTGGGACGCTTCAATTGAACTCAGTGCTACTTATTTTGGACATAAAATAAGAATAACAAACAGACAAAAGTTGGATTGTGCTATTACAAGTGTGTTCGTACTAAAATACTCAGTGCAACAAACAATTATCTAAACTGTGATAACATTACAATTGCGAGGGTCATATTACAAAAAAGTACATTTTAACGGTTCATTTATAAACTACAGCTGATACAAAACAAGAACACCAATTTCGACGAAACTCGTAGTCGGGCCCTTGGCCTCGCGGCTATTACCATAAAATTCACCCGCGCTGTAGTTCAAGACCCGTGTTCAAATCCATGAAGCATTGACGAGAAATTTTTGAATGAATTCTTAATTTATTATTGAGTGCTGCTAAACGCTCTCACAAATAAAATAGTGCAAAATAACATCCGCAATTGAAATCAGTGCCGATCCACATAAATTCTGTACTGGTGTGCATCGATAAACAGAATAACAACAAAAATAGTGCTACCAACCAAACAACACAAAGTGTGCGTTCGGAAACTTGTCGACAAAAAGTAATTGCGTTTCGTTTGTCCGTAAATCATGGCTTCCGAGCTGTCACCAGAAATGTCACTGCTCCTTACGAAAATGACAGAACAGTTAAAAATACAAACTAAGGTTATAACAGAAAATATCACTGCAGTTATATTACAAAAAGTGGATGAAAAATTAAAACCGATTATTGAGGAGAACCAAAACCTGAAAAATGAAGTGGATAAACTAAACGCCAAGTTAATAAATCTTGAGGCGATCAGCAAGCGTAAAAACGTACTAATCCATGGGCTCCCAGAGCCAAATGAAGAAAATCATGAAGACCTAACTACTCTCGTTACGTCAACATTGAAAGAAATCGAGGTGAAACTAGAAATAGGGGAAATAGATAGACTTCAGAGACTGGGTAAAAAAGGAAACAATGATGCCAAAATCAGACCCATCTTGCTAGCTACCACAACCCTTGAGAAAAAAATCCAAATTTTAAAAAACAAAAAGAAAATGAAATCGGGTACCTACATTACACATGATCTATCAAAAGCTGTACTACAAGCTAAAACTGGAAATAAAAATTTAAATACAAATACAGACAGTGAAAAAAGAAAAAGATCTGAAACTCCAAGCCCCAACAAGCAGAATACAAACACCTCTAAGATGCAGAAGAAAAATTCATTTCAGTACCTACGGGAGAGATCACATTCTGTTTCAGGGAACATCACATACAAAAACTAACACACCACCAATCGGAACCAAAGAACTGCAACTATCTAAACTAGGTCAACCACAACAAACAATTCTACAACCAAAACAACACCAAAACAAAAATCAACTACCAATGCTCCCACCACGGCTGGTCACCGCGGGAGAATCAGACCATTACCCTCTAACAAAAAACAACAAACTGCACATTGCAACATTAAATACCAGGACGTTAAGAACAAATGAATCTCTATTAGAGCTTGAAGAAGCGTTAAAAGAACTTAATTGGGACATACTGGGAATAAGTGAAATGGGAAGAGCTGGCGAATCAATAGAAGAACATACAGAATATGTAATGTTTAATAAGGGAGAAACTGGAGGACAAAGAGGAGTTGGATTCATGGTAAAAACACACCTTAGAAATAATATACTGAACTTCATCGGAGTGAACGATCGAATTGCCATTTTACTTATTAAAATACCCAGTCATGAAAAAACATGGACAATAATACAAGCCTATGCACCAACCGAACAAGCTGTCAAAACAGAACACATTACCTTCTACAACAACCTATCCCAAATTATATACAAATATTCAAAAAATATAATCGTTCTTATGGGGGATTTTAATGCTCAAGTAGGGACCAAGCAAAACAAAGATGAATATGTACTGGGGAACTTTGGCCAAGGCAAAAGAAGCACAAACGGGCAAAGGCTAATAGAATTCTTACTGGAGCACAACTTAACTCTCCTGAATAGTATATTCAAGAAAAACCAGAAAAATAAGTGGACATGGATTTCCCCAGATGGTAAATATAAAAACGAGATAGATTATATTATGTGCAATCACCCAAAATTATTCACAAACACTTCAGTGATATCAAAGCTAAATTTTAACACAAACCATCGTATGATAAGAGCATCCCTCAAACTAACACCACCCAAAAAATTTAGAAAGCACATTACAACATCCAGCAAGGTTCATTATCCAGAAAACAACAAAGCAACAGCTCGTTCTCTGGTAACACTTGGCATAGAATTACTGGAATATGAAAAAAGAGATGTAAAGGCAAGCTATGCCAAACTACAGAGCCAACTTACAGGTATCAACACCGGCAAACCATCAAAAAATAAATACATACTGAGCGACAAAACACTACAACTAATTCAGGAAAGAAAATGTCTATTCGATAGCAAAATGAAGAAACAGAATATTCAAATGATTACCAAGCTAAGTAAGAAAATCAAGGAAGGCATCAGGAAAGATAGAAAAACCACGAGGATACAAAAATTAGAAAAACATATTTTAGATACTGGAGGAACAAGAAAAGCTCTAAAAGAATTACGGGAATCAAATCCATGGATACCCAACCTGAAAAATAACCACTGTAATATCACAAATCGAAAAGAAATAAATAAAACAGCTACAAATTTCTACCAAAATCTATACTCCAACCAAGATAACACCAATCAGGGATATTACGAAATCCTTAAACCTAACCCATGTCCGTCAGACCCAGAGCCCGAAATCTTACCGAGTGAAGTCAGAAAAGCAATACTAAGCCAAAAATCGGTTAAAGCACCAGGCCCTGACAAAATCACAAATGAGTTGCTAAAAGGAACACTGGAGGAACTGGCTCCTATTCTGACTAAAATCTTCAACAATGTTATAACTTCAGGAATCATACCCGAACAGTGGGAAACATCTCATATAATCCTAATATACAAAAAAGGACCAAAAGAAGATATAGGAAATTATAGACCAATAAGTTTGATGTCCAACGTCTATAAGGTTTTCTCCAAAATCATCCTAGACCGCATAAGTACCAAACTAGACGAAAACCAACCAATGGAACAGGCGGGCTTTAGAAAAAACTTTGCCACGGTGGACCATATACATACTATTAAACAACTTATAGAAAAATACAACGAATATAATAAGCATCTGTATATGGCCTTCATCGACTACACCAAAGCCTTCGACAGCATCAGCCATAAAGCTATATGGGAAAGTCTAGAAAACCAAGGAATCCCCACACAATACATAAAAATCATCCAATCTATTTACTCCAACACTAAAGCCAGAATACAACTAGAAAGTTTGGGGGAGACCTTCAATATAAATAGAGGTGTTAGGCAAGGAGATCCACTGTCCCCAAAGCTTTTCTCTGCAGTACTGGAAAATATATTCAGAAAAATGGAATGGGACCAACTTGGTTTAAGCATAGATGGACGAAGACTAAATCACCTCAGATTCGCAGATGACATTGTCGTCGTCGAAGAAAACCCTGAAAAATTAGAGAAAATGATCCAAGACCTAAACAGGGAAAGCAAGAAAATAGGGCTATCCATGAATATCACAAAGACCAAGCTTCTGACAAACTCTCATAACCGAATCATAACAATAAACAACGAACCTCTCGAATACGTGCAAGAATATATATACCTGGGACAGATCATATCTTTCAAGGATCAGACGGACAAGGAAATCAAAAGGCGAATAGCAAACGGCTGGAATAAATATTGGTCACTCAAAGAAATCATGAAGGCCAACGACCTTAGCACCGGTACCAAACGGAAAGTCTACAACACTTGCATTCTACCTTGCATCACATACGGTTGTGAAACATGGTCTCTCTCAAAATACCATCGTGATAAGCTGCAATGCTGTCAAAGAGCGATGGAGAGAAGCATGGTAGGCATAAAGAAACAAGATAGGAAACGAAACACCTTTATAAGAGCCAAGACGAGAGTTATGGATGTACTTACAAAGATAGACCAACTAAAATGGAGATGGACAGGCCACATGATAAGGAGCACTCAGGAAAAGTGGAGTCAAATTGTGACAGACTGGTATCCCAGAGATGGAAAAAGGAAACGGGGAAGACAACTTAAGAGATGGGAAGATGAGTTGAAGCTTACAGCGGGCCCTTATTGGAGAAGGGTTGCCAGAGATAGAAAACAATGGAAAACGTTAGAGGAGGCCTTTGCCAAAAGGCACACTGAACTTAGAGATATCCTCTAAAGGAGGAAACCAAACACCTCAAAACAGACGGAAGTTCAGGATAGAGGGCTTATTGATTGAAATAGTATTTATTGATTAAATTATTATTGGTACTTACATCCAGTATCTGTAACATTATAACTTAGGTCTAAGAATATAAGAATTATAATAATAAATTGTACAACATTTTTAAATGTCACAACATGCATTGAAAAAAATAACACCAATTATAACACGTGTTCTGTTTTTTATGAAATAAAAGTATTAAGTATATTAAATTGAAATTACTTGTATTAAAGAAAGTGGATATTATGATATTACATTATATACGTATTGATATTAAGTACGTTATTATGTAATAATACGTATATAATATACAGAATTGAATGAAATGCGCCTTTATCATAAACTGCCTTTTCAATTTCAGGGAACTCGAATACCCGTGGAACTCAACCAAATCTGTTCATGTCGTTTCATGTTTTCAAGCTTGGTGTATACGTACAATCGTGAATAAGAAAATATCTTGCTTTTCCTTATAGATGCCGGTAAAAATAACTTTTGCATAAAAGCTTCTGAAATTATTTCAAGCGTAACCACTTTGAATCTTTATGCCATAACTTTAAAGGTTATAATATAACTTAGCTCTGAAGGTGGCACAATCGTTTTTCTTATGTAGGATAACTAGGTGAAACGTCGCAAAATGTCGAGTCAGTAGTATAAAGTGTCATTATATAGCATGACACATCTAAAGCCAGCAACAAAATATGTTGATCGAGTTTAGGCCAACGCAAGCGCAAGCAAATTAATACTTGGCAAGTGCTACCTTCTAGACTTTCGGCAAGTTTGAAGAACACCAATGCAAGAGGCCAATGTAGACGCGTTTTGTAGAGCTGCCCATAGATTGTGTACTGAAAGTTGTATTGAAATAATATGGACGATATGGAAGTTATTGCGACTGCTGCTATTTATTTAATGAGCGCGCATAATTTGGACAAAGATATGAACACGCAGGCGAGCGACTTTGATTTGTGCAGCAAAACCCCCTCTCCGAGGTGATACAAGTGATCCCGAGCGACTGCGAGTTGTGACAAGCTATGCCAAATGATTTGTATACACGTTGGCGCTTGCTTTTACTCAGCCAACTAGGCAATCGACACTGAGCGATAGCAAGGCAAGCCATATTATCTGTGGTATTGGCCTTAACTTGGCAACGCTCGGCGTGTATAGGGAACGTGCACGAACTTTAGGTGGCAGCACAAAAACGACGCAAGAGCCACGTGTGGATAAAAAAAGAAACTTTTCAGACCTATAATTTATTTATATATTCTTTTAATATGACAAAAACGATAAAATATGGTTCCTGCCTATTATTATTGATACCTAGCGTGGCCAGAATATGCTTTATTTAGATTAGGAGGTTATGTTCCCACTAATTACAGATTTGTTTGTATTGAATATTATCTTCAAAACTTATTTAATTTTATAAATTACATAATGAGACATGTCTAAATGCTTTTGGAACTCATACTTATGTATGTTTTATATAAGTAGCTTTTATCTAGTATGAATGCAAGTACTTAGGTACTATTCTTGGGGAAGTAATCGAATTTTGCACCATTTCATTCATTCATTTTTATGTTTTGAAACATCAATATATACAGTAATACATTATCAAAAAATTAAATGTTATTTTTCATCCTTTTAATATGAATATTTTACGTCAATGCCAAGTATCGATAGGGTAAAAGGTTCAGATTGCGCCACCAGATGGCAGAGCTTACGACGTGCACGTTCCCTATAGCCGGCTTAAATTAATATTTCTAGTTTGCTAATCTAAGACTAACCATTTTACGCGGCACTTCTTATTCAGGCAAATAGCTATTTGAAACGTACCGAACGAACAAATGTGTTGAAAGAAGAAATAAAAATAGCATTTACAAAACACCAACTTTTCATGGAGGCGTCAAACTAATTATGGGCAAAGTCGCTGTACTGTTAATTCCAATCTAAGTAGGAAAAATTTTTTAGTGGAAAATATTATTATATACTAAGTGAAACTTAGTATAATAGCTCATCTTGCCCTAAAACCGGTTGCAGAACAAAAACTAAATCAAGTAAGTTTAATAACAACATACGTTATAAGGGCGTATCGGTTATATCCACTAAATAGCAAGGTCGCAAATACATGTATAACCAAACCGGTTTTCAGTACTTATACCTATAGATCAAAATACAATCATCTTCTCATTTACTTGTAATACATTCGGTTTCGTTAATTATTCTGGTATTGACATTAATGAAACACCTGAAACTATATTAATTAAGTGAAATCAGCCCACAATATTCAATTATTTGCGACCTTCTTGTGCTGTTAATAACAGCTATGAATAAGCAAAGGTCAAACAATGGCATTACTAGTTACTAACTTTTGCTCGCGGGCCTGCCCGGGTCGTAGCTTTTTTCCCTTTTTTTTTTAAAAGGCCGTCGGTTTTAGTCGTTAACAAACATCTAAACATCTTTATAAACTTTCACGTAACTGTTGTGTAATGACATTCAGGTTCAGTTGACGACTGATTTAATTATAAATTGTTCTAAAACAATAAACTAAATACTACAACTTTCCCTTTTTTGTTAAATAAAACATTAATATCTATAAACAACACAATAATAACATAAACCTAAATGCTACACCACTTCCTTTCTTTAAAAAAAAGTAACAATTAAATATAATTTATTTTAAATCTGACCTAACTTTGCCCTACTCCGGGTAACAGGAGGAGAATATGGTGGTGTTGACACGGGGTCCTGACCACGCTTTGGGGACATCTCTTCCAGTCTACTCATCTCATATTCATCCT
This sequence comes from Sphinx pinastri, assembly GCA_947568825.1. Taxonomy (NCBI): domain Eukaryota; kingdom Metazoa; phylum Arthropoda; class Insecta; order Lepidoptera; family Sphingidae; genus Sphinx; species Sphinx pinastri. The sequence goes on along the minus strand of OX387614.1, from coordinate 13,962,900 downwards.
CATCTGACTCTAAGTCAATACCCAGAGGTTTATGTTGATTTACAATCTTACCTGTCTGGCCATTTACGCAGTCATTATGAATTAAATGTCTGCGATTGCGACGAAAAATACCTCTTTTATTTTTGATGATATATGACCGCGGCGTAGTTGCTTTGCCTATGACAGTGCCTCGAATCCGCTCATTATTGGGCTCTAACATCACTACATCATCGCCCGTATTTCAGTAAGGGGTTTACATCGTGCGTCATATTATTTTTTAGTCTTCAATTGTTTATCTAACATAATTTTATGTTGCATTTCAATGTCTGCGCTATTTTTCTCTAACAACTCGGGATGTTTTGGGAGCCTACAATTTAAGCGACGACCTATCATTAGCTTCGTAGGTGAATTTAAATTCTCTCTCGCAGTGTTTCTATAACTTAAAAGATTCAAATAAAAATCAGTTGGACTATCTATCGATGTTTTAAAATTCTTTTAACTGTCTGCACAGCTCTTTCACTCATTCCATTAGATTGGGTATAATACGGTGATGAAGTTATATGATTAAAGCACCACTCATTAGCAAATTGTTTAAAATTGTGACTTGTATACTGTGGACCATTATCACTTATAATCGTATCTGGAATACCATAACGTGCAAAATTCTCCTTCATTGCATTAATAATAGGCACCAAAGATATTTCCCTTAAACTTGCTACCTCAACAAGGTCAGAAAAATAATCCACTAAGATTAAATAAAAAAAAAATCCGTACTCAAAAGTATCGGTACCAATTTTATTCCAAGGTAAGCACGGAATCGAAATCGGTATCATCGGTTCTTTAGTGGGTTTATTTAAGTTTTCCCGACACCATACCACCATACCAGCCCTGTATTATATACTTGCCCACTGCTGAGCACGGGCCTTCTCTACAACTGATGTTTTCCTTCACCGTTAAAGCGAGCGATAATTCACAACACACCCCGACACACCTCACATTCTTTTACGAAATGCTCTGTCTTTCGATAATACCGGGCCAAAATAAAACTTAACGCGCACGTCGTTTACAACGATCCATTCCTTGATGTCCATCGTGAACAATATTTAACATTTCATTTCGTAATGATTTTTGTATTTAAACTTGCTTGTCTTTAAACACTACACCATCTATAGAATAAAGTTCATCTCTCATAGGCCAACAATATTTCACGTATAACATCATATTTGCGATCAGGCCAGCCATCATTAATATACATTAATAATTGATTCAACATTTCATCTTTATAAGTTTCCTTTTTAACAATAGTAAGTTTGTTTTGCAACATCGGCACATTACCAATAACAATTTTGAGTTGATTTAATATTGCATTACTGATTTTGTCATCGTACAAATTCGGACGAGGAGCACGTGACAATGCAACTGGTATATACATAAACTTGTAAACCGGGTTTATAAGTAATTATCAGGTCATAACCTTGTAACTTTAATATCACGCGCTGTAAGCGTGCTGGAATTGAATTCAAAGCTTTTTTAAAAATACTCACGAGCGGTTTATGGTCACTCTCAATAACAACACGTATCTCAAGCAAAGCCAATAGCTAACATCTCTTTCTTAATCTGCGCGTATCTACGCTGGGTGTCAGTAAGTGTGCGTGACGCGTACTCGACGGGTCGTCCTCGCTGCATCAGGACAGCGCCAAGAGAGATTACTCAGAACAGAACACTGTTAACATCATAAAGGGATAATACCGGAGCCTCAGAGATCAATTTTTTTAGCGTATTAAAAGCATTTTTATGTCCTAATTCCCAACACCATTCGACATCTTTCAATAGTAATCTACTCAAAAAAAATGTGTGCTAAGAATAATTTGGTATATTTTTTTTTTATGATATAGGGGGCAAACGAGCATACGGTTCACCTGATAATAAGTGATCACCGCCGCTCATGAACATCTGCAATACCGGGGGGCACAGAGATGCGTTGCCGGCCTTTTAGGTGGGAATACGCTCTTTTTTTGAAGGTCGCCAGGTCGTATCTGTCCGGAAATGACTGCTTCCAAAAATCTTTCTAAACACTTAAGATCTGTTGGTTCTGACATGTTCATTATAGCTCTAGTTTTCTCGGAATCTATTTTCATTCCGTCTTTATTAAATATGTGACCCAGGTACGTAACCTCATGCACACATAAACATTTTTCTTTATTGAATTATAAGTTAATACTCCTTGCTCTCTTAAACAACTCATTCAACCGTTTATCGTGTTCCTGTTTTGTAGATCCCCAACAAATAATATCATCAATAAATGAATCAACTCCTTCTAAACCTTCCAGTAATTGTTTGATTTTCGCATAAAAACTTCCGAGGCACAATTCAAACCAAAAGGTAACTTTAAAAATCGATACCGCCCAAAAGGCGTACCGAACGTGCAAAGATCTGCACTTTTATTGCCCAAAAACCTGAGCAGGCATCTAGGACAGAAAAGTAATTAGCTCCATTCATTTTGGTAACTAATTCATCTATCGTCGATATTTGAAAATGAGAACGTCATATGGCTTTATTTAACAGCAATTTATACGCAATTCTCCATTATTGTTAGCAACAACAACTAAAGAATTGACCCATGAGTTATTTTTCTAATAACTCTTAACTGAACCATTTTATCCAATTCATTTTGTAAGCTTTCACGCAATCCTAAAGGGATTTTCCGTAGAGGCCGGCGTGACACTTCTATCCACCACGATATGGAATTCTCGCGGTAAACATTCTAACCTCGAAAACAAATCTTCATTACCGAAAATCGCAAATTATGTATTCTTTTAATTTACCCTAAAGTTACACAAGCTTGCAGTCCTAGCACGCTCTGACAATCAATTGTAGCAATAACAAATTTTAAAGTATATGGAACATTATGATAAAACCATGTCATATTATAAATACCTTTAACTGGAATCAGGTCACCACTGTATGATTGTAGCTTGATTTTGTGCTTTAAATTGATAATAATATCAAGATTAACTGCAAAAAAACGCCTAATAGATATAACATTAGTATCTACGCCTGAATCCAATTTAATTTTTTCAGGACCATACTCACCATGGAGAACCTGAAACCAGTCGTCCGCTAACGATCTAATTACAGAAACATTTAACAAAATTTATACATAAAATGATTCATAATTTCCTTCATCCGAATCTTCTTCATCTATATCAATATGACACGATTGTTTGAAATTATTTTTAACCCATTTTAGCAAAGTGTCCATAATTTTCACACTTAAAACATCTTACAGAGTTAGCAGGACAAATAGTAGAAGCACTAAATTGACCTCCGCATTTGGGACCAAAACTTGAGGACCACGTACTCGGTGTCGGTTGAGCACCGCGCGTAACACCGGTGCGAGCAGGCTGCGGTCTGCTCCCGCGGCAACTTCGCCAGCCACGCACACTGCCGCCGCGGTGGCGAAAAACAAATAGCATTTCTCTTGCATTCTCTATGTTGTCCGGAAACTTAAAACGTGTGTTTGATTGACCTATTGAGGCCTTGAAATATTTTTATAAGGAGTCTATAGAATCACGTCATTCATTAATATACTTGTTGAATTGTTTTTTGCCATCACTTTAAGCGAATTAAACATATCTTAAAAATATATTTAAATCCTATTAAGGTGAAAACTAACTCCCGGTTAAAGTAAATACAATCTTATTAACATTAACAACTAATTGTATTTTTTCCGTATAATGCATCATCATGTACTACCTTATATAGGTACCTAGATTTTAAAAAGAGCAACACTAGAGTTTCTTGCCCGTTGTTCTCTGGTGGGAACTGCTTTCCGAACTGGTGGTAGAGTTAATAATGACGGAATGTAATAATGTACAACATTTTATGGATTCGATAAGAAAAATCATTGTTTGCTTGTCGTATTTTATGCGCTGCTATATCGTTCATCTGATTTCGATAAAACTTCGTTAACTTATTGCACTTGCGGGAAGGTTATAGGCATATTACAATTAACTTACCTATACTAGTTACGCGCGTATAGTCCATACTAATCAACGAATCAGGCTAACCGATTTCAACAACATAAAAATTATATGATTGCTTGGTTCTAGCTTGAAAGATAGGATAATTTTGGACTCAATAGGTGTCACAGTCCACATTGCATGCGTTCTGCATAGAGGGCGATCTATAGCAGGGCAGTCTACTTGCCTTCAAGTAACAAATAAAACTGTCATCCGAGTATCGAAAAATGCAGGCTGTTTGCTAAGGAAAGCCGTAGCTATTGCTTATTATGTGGCGCGCGTAGGTATGCCAAACGTTTTCATATTTTATTATGAAATTCCTAAGAAGCAATACAACCCGCGACGTCGAGACTCGAGAGTCATTTCATGCAATAAAATGTGCAATTATTTGTGAGTGTGACTCCTAACTACATATAAGCTGTGATCTTCCTATTCAGTATTTGTCATATGCGATGTATTTACAACATTCCAAGCTTTTTTAACTTAAATATTATTAAAGAAATTTATAACATCCTACAAGTGCGTTTTAACGGTCTTATCAATAAAAAAAACAGTCAAAATCTGATCAGACTTAGGTCCTTAATCTATCCGCGAAGGGCTAACTACGCAGTATATTAATACATCGTTTTGTAATATAATTGATAAAATTTTTTGGTATTCAGAACTCAAAAGGCGCTGTCGAAAGAAAATAGCTAAGAAATTCAGCTTATATTGAAGACAAACTCGTTGAGCGGCACAAAAACTTGTGCATAACAAAACCACTCACTTTTACTACTTTTTTTACAACTTGAAATAGAATCGTAAAATGTAAAAATAAGGAACAACTGGCCACATAACATTGTTTTTATTTGATCTCTTCCCTGGGAATACCCAAATACATTAAGTTTAGTTGCATTTTACTTTTCCTTTATTTATTTATTTATTTGAAGACATCCGAGCTGTAATTTTGAGAAGAGATTAGTATTTAACTCGATATTTTATGCAAAGAGAAAAATTATGTATCGCTATGAAATCGCTTTCTGTGTTTTTTGTGTCATTGACTCTTTGTAGTCAGATAGATGTCTATTATTAAGTCCACCCTGTGACAATGAAAGCTGCAAAGCTTTAGAAACGTCGCGTCGGGAAGAAACATTAAACAATCGCAACAAAATTCGTTAAGTACCAATAAATACAGTGTAATGTGTTACTTGATATACTAAAATCAAGCTTGTTATACAAAAATAAATTAAAAGTAAAAAAAATATTTAAAAACTAGCTTTTATTTAAATGCTCTAAAAAGAAATAAAATAACCTCTAAATTGAATCAAACTTTGTTTAATACTATGTAGAGATAAAAGCTTTTCGCGAGATTTACTTTTGTCAAGATCAAGTTACATAATTATTGTTTTATCTAACTACACAAGTAAATCTCGCAACAAGCTTTTATCTCTACAGAGTATTAAACAAAGTGTAATTCAATTTAAAGTTTAATTTTTCTTTTTAGAGCATAAATAAAATCTTGTTTTAAATATATTTTTTACTTTTCATTTATTTTTTACTTTTTAGTTGTTTTTCTAGTTATTCTTTGCAAGCCCTTTCATTTGATACCCATAATATTATAGGAGTGCGTGAAAACAACTAGTCCGCTATCTTGGGTCGTCCGCCATGTTGGATTTAGAGAGAAGTCATTTTTCTTTTTGTATTATTCTCAGCAAACCCCTCCATTTGATACCCATATTATAGACATGCACAAAAAATAACTAGTCCATCATCTTGGGCCATCCGCCATATTGGATGCAGAATGACGTCACATAGCTAACAATGCATTGTCACCCAAACTAAACGTTTGTGCAACATTTTAACACAATCGGTTGAGAGAAATTGCTACAAAATTGACTTGCAAGCTTCCACCCGAAAAAACATAGTTAAATACATACATTACAAGTTAAATAAAAGCTTGTAATAAAAAAGACACGAGGCAGCGCCACGCCGCACTATAAATAAGTAGCAGACTGGCGGCGTATCAACGTAACACCGCAAAAATGCAATGACGACGGCGCCAAATTATCGCTCACGGCACTTTGCCACGGCTCTCTTATTTACCTACTGCATACAGTCGAAGGCATATAGTGAATGGAAATTGGACAATTAATTCAAAACTTGACTAGAAGATTCAAAATAATAATATAATCGCGTCTGCTTTGCGAACTTAGTGGATACATAGCCGTGTGCCGAAATACTTGAAATAACTCAAACAATATAATATATCGTTTACGACAACCGTGGCTCGGCTTTAAATAAATAATAGACAGACGCTTTGTTGGGTACAGTCGACAGCCAAATACACGATCCCACATTAATATACACGTTTGTCTTGTTTCGTGTGTAATATGAATTTCGAAGGATTTGGCTCCACAATAGAGCAAAACAAGCATTTGAAGATTACTCTGTCCTTATTAGACAATCAAATCCTCGGCCTTACTTTATACATCTGACTCATCGAAACTAAAATTCTGCTCTTTGAGTATTCTATATGTTAGTAAAGGTAATAAAAATATTTTATGATAATTGATAAGTAAGTTAAAACAATTACCTTAGCTACATTTTTTTCTTGACAGGAATGCTCGGTGTTCTTCTTCGATAAAAGGATTGCGGATAAGGTGTACAAGCCAAAGCGTAAGGAGAGCATGCTGGACCGGCTCCGCGCCTGCATCTCCCAGCTGGAGAAGATGCGCCATCCGAAGATGCTGCAAATCATTCATTCGCTCGAAGAAGGCCACAACACCATCGCTTTCGCATCGGAGTCAGTTTTGGCGAGTCTGCATAACATATTGGCCTGGCATGTGAGTAGTTTACAACTAGAAATATTTTGACAAGTGGAATTCACTATTATTTGGAACTATAGGTACTATTACATGACACGGTTTTGAATTTTTTGGGTAGACGTTCTCACAGAGTTATCGAGTCGGAAAAAAAATTGAATTGTTATACCGGCCAGCTTAGTTTGTCCGAACTATAAGTGATTAGTAATGTCAAATGTCCGTCTAGAGAGGTGCCTACCATCGCATTGACAATTTCTGCGTTACTAAGGCTATAGCTGATGTCAAATTAGATGGATATAATTCTAGGCAAATTATTTCGGTTACTGTGTGAACGCGCGATATTAAACTTTACTAGTACCGGCGAGATGTATTCGTCGACTGTTCCTTACCGATATTATGACCCAATTTGTAAAATTTACTTCAACGAGCTGAATTGAATGAACGAACGAATGTAGTTCGAACAAAATAGCGCTCAGTACGTACACACACGACACGGCGTGACGTAAGTGTGCAACAATTTATCTTAATCTGTACATCAAAATCGACGGCATAGTGGTGTCGTGTTTGGGCGAAGTCACTCACTACCGAGATCCTGTGGTTTTATAATAGGTGTACTTGAAAAAGCACATTTTATCTAAGCATAATGCACTAATGGAGCACCGTATGAAATTTTAAGTACAAAGTGGTATGAAATAATTGATTCTAATTTTCTCGCGACGAATAGCGTGGACGATAGCTTAACCTAGTTGGGAATGGAACGGTCTGACGAGACAATGTCCGCAGGTTCGACACCCAAGGCACATACCTCTGACTTTTAGAAGTTACGTGTGCATTATTTATCAATTATCGTTCGCTTTAACGGTGAAGAAAACATCGTGAGGAAACCTACATATCTGAGAATTCTCCATAAGAATTTCGACGGTATGTGAAATCTGCCAACCCGCAATAGGCCAGCGTGGTGGACAAAGGTCTAAACGCTCTCAGTAGTAGAGGAGGCCGGTGCTCAGCAGTGGGCAGTATATTATAATACAGGGCTGGCTGCATATTTTCTCGCATGTGTTTTCTATACAAAATTGGCACAGAACTTGTTCTGTTCCCAGATATGTGAAAAATCTCAAGTACTACTATACCTATAATTTTATTTTGTTTACTGTTAGATAAGAAAAATAGTCTCAAAATTGCTTAGGCCATCTTTTTTTGACATTATAAAATACTTATCAAGTATCACTGCTTCATTGTTCTTTTGAATGATGAGGGCGCTATTGTGACTTCACTTAATTGTGCTTGGAATATTTACACTTAAATAGTTCTTTTTCAATTTTATGAAACGACTTCAGAGCCGATTATATTCGAAAAATATTTCTTATGGTTAAAAAATGGTACCACCATTTTTTTTTCGGTATGGGGCCTTGGAAGTTGGAAGTCATAGATGCAGAAGGAAATGCTCCTCAAAATCGAATAAGATTTTGATGGTTATTTTTGTATGGAGTTCAGTTGGGTCTATTATTTACTAACAAAAAAACAATAATGACGCTTAATATTCTACTTTTTTTCCTTCACTTCTAACAATTAATATTCACATATCTTCACAAATTTTCACATTTATAATATACTAGTAGCCCGCCCTGGCTCCGCACACGTAAAGCATAATATTATATACCTACATTTATTTATCTGTCATACAAAATATTTATGAATTATACGCATAAATCTTCCTCTTGAATCACAAAGTCCATTGGTGAAAAACGTATGAAAATCCGTTCGGTAGTGTTTGAGTTTGTCGCGTTCAAGAGACAAACAGATGCGATAGGGGAATTTGTTTTATAATAAGTAGTGATGTAAGGACATATATCCTCAAAAATAAAAAGATAAAAAACTACGACAAAAAAAATCCGGGATAAAATTCCCGGTTTATATTTTTCCGGGATAAGCAGCAGTCTATGTCCTTCCCTGGGTCTCGAACTATCTCCATACTTATTAGTTTGCGGTTCCACCTGCAAGAAAATATTTTCGGGGATAAAAGTCCCGATTTTTCCGGGATAATAATTAGCCTACGTCCTTCTCAGGGCCTTAAACTATTTTCTTACTAAATTGCATCGCAATCGGTTCAGTGGTTTGGCTGTGACGGCTCCACTCGTGAGAAAATAAAATCCAGGATAAAATTTCCGGGTAATGCTTTTTCGGGATAAAAGTAGCTTATGTCCTTTTCTGGGTCTCGAACTAACTCTATACTTGTTTTCTTGCGGTTCCACTTGCAGAAAACGATTTTCCGGGATGAATGACCTGGTTTATATTTTCCCGGGATAAGAAGTAGCCTAGGTTTTCCTCTTTATAATATTAGTATAGACCACTCTTTCGGAATAGAGTCGAAAAGTAACAGCGTTTTTGTATCATGCGATGTGTGCGATAGATAAGATACTAACTCAAGTCACAATCTTTTTCTCTAAGATTAACAACGCACTTATGATGCCTTTGATATATTGTCATGGGCAGCAGTAATTCTTATCTGAAAGCCCACTCGGCTCTTCTACCATAACTATTTCTCGTCTAGTCCGCTAAACAAAGACTTGGATCGAAATCGTAAAGTTTCTTGAATCTAAACTTTTTATGGTAGTTTGCGGAGTGCTTTAAAACTATCCTCGTATATTCATTAGGTCAGAGACGTTACACATATTTGTGCGAAGATAAACTGTCGGGTGTTTGTACCAAGTTTCGTTTTATTATGCCTCAATATATCGCTTTTATGTAACTACTAGCTATTGCGCGCGGCTCCGCCCGCGTGGAAAAGTTTTTCCGGGATAAAAAGTAGCCTATAGCACTCAAGAGTTATGTAGCTTCCTATTAGTAAAAGAATATTCAAAATCATTTCGTAGTTTAGTGCGAATATGGTGTGTGCGAAAGTGTATTTCTGAATGAAAGTATAATGTTGCCGCTGCGACGAATTATCTTAGAGCAGTAGTAGTGGCATTAGGGGGTGTAAACTTAAAGTTACTTTTTATTCATATTTATTTTTTTCGAAACTTACACTTTTTTATTTTACGTCTACGGTTAAAATATCTTAATGGAAAGCATTATTTTCGACAAGATAAGTATGTGACTTCATTTATTAACGCAATGTCAAAATGACCCTGTATTATATTCACCAAACGTTTAATATAACGAAAATGTAGGATTCGTTTGGTTTTCCCCCAAACTTGTATGGAGTTAAAATCAGATACAATGACATTTCATGCTGCTTATAGTTACATATCGCTTACAATGTCCTTTTTTTAAATAAATATGCTCGGCTATAGAGACCAATAGAATAACATAACTTCTTTAACCCATACTCTGTGATGTACGAGTCGGCAGTCGCGTATTGACACGCTTTATTGAAATCTTTGTGTCATCTTAATGGCACTATTTATAAGTGATTTGGACACCAAAAGATATTACGAGAGAATATTTACGCTTTGTAGTACGTCCGTTTAGTATGTGTTACACCCAGCGTGTCCAGAATATGCTTTTTTTAGATGGGAACTAGTTATTTAAGCAAAATTTGGAGGTTATGTTACCTTAATTACAGATTTTTTTTTTGTATTGAATATTACCTTCAAAACATATTTATTTTTATAAATTACGTAACGAAACATTACTAAATGCTTTTGGAACTCATAATTATGTATGTTTTATACAGCTTTTATTATTTTTGACGATTTTCACATAACCATGGAATGTAAGTACTTAGGTACTATTCTTGGGAACATTTTATAATTTTACACCATTTGATTTGTTTATTTTTATGTTCTGGAGCATTCATATACACAGCGATACATTATCAACAAATTAAATGTTATTTTTCATCCTTTTAATGAATATTGATGACGATACTTGGCACTGGCACTTGACGATTCATTTTCAGCCCATCGATACTTGACATTGACGTACAATATTCATTAAAAGGATGAAAAATAACATTTAATTTGTTAATAATGTATCGCTATGTATCTCGATGCTCCAAAACATAAAAATAAACAAATCAAATGGTGCGAAATTTAGTAATATTCCCAAGAATAGTACCTAAGTACTTACATTCTATGGTTATGTGAAAATCGACAAAAATAATAAAAGCTGTATAAAACATACATAATTATGAGTTCCAAAAGTATTAAGAAATGTTTCGTTACGTAATTTATAAAAATAAATATGTTTTTTAAGTAATATTCAATACAAAAAAATCTGTAATTAAGGGAACATAACCTCCTAATTGTGCTTAAATAACTAACTCCCATCTAAAAAACTGCATATTCTGGACACGCTGGGTGTAAATAACATTCAGCCGGAACATAATTTTATCATTTTTGTCATATTAAAAGAATATATCAACAAATTATTGTGCTAGTTCTAGTTTCTTTTTTTATCCACCTGTGGCTCTTGTGTCGATTTTGTGCTGCCCCCTATAGTTCGCGCACGCTCCCTATAGTGTGAACTATTTCGTTTAGTGTCAGTTTTGACGTAACTTTTCATGAAATAATTTTGAGTACCTAGGTAATTAAATGCATCATTTTGTATACCTAGTGCCGCTTATCGCGTAAGACAAACACCAATAAACGGCATTATTGGTATAATGCCATTGTTGTACTGAAATCTTACGAGTAATTATTATAAAGTTGAGACCTGAAGTGGCACTATACTGAATTTTTTTAAATTATTTTTTTTGCCATTCGTACCTTTTGAATCTAATCAGATTCTGTTAGAATAAAGCCAGAAAAATATTTAAAGCAACAAGTGCGCGTCTATTTCAATTCATCGTTGAGTTATTAGAAGGGGGGAGATGCTAAACCGTTGAACAGATTGTAATGAAATTCGGTATTAGGATGTCTTGAATGTCGAAAACAAATACGGGATATTCAATTTTTAATTAACTCCTATTTAAGGGGGATAAAAGGAGGGAGAAATTCAACTGCTGAACCGATTGTAAAGAAATTTGTTATGGGGATATCTCAAACGTTTTTTTTTTTTTTTTCGTTGGGAAAAACGTGTTAGCGCTACCACCACCGGGGGGTCAGTGGAACGGTTATGTTGGTTTCACCGGTCTTACGGTTCAATGTCGTTACTCGGGAGTATAGCATCATTCGAGCGAGTATTGGACCGAGTCCCTAACCCTATGTACACCCTACACCGGCATACCAACCAAAACCCGCGGTGGCCTTCTTCGACGCATGCGGAACGGCCCCGGGGTATCTTGTTGCATTAAGATAGCTGCTCGGAACCGTCCCTGTGCGATGCCGCATTGCGGCCCCTCTATAAACGAGGGGGCTAAGATGCCCCCGAACTCTAAAGAACGCCTTTGGCGTCTACGACAGCGGGAGACCGACCACCCGTAACCTAGAGAACAAACATTAGATATTATTTATTTTATGAACCCATGATTTAGAGGGTAAAAGGGGGAGAAATTAAACCGTTGAACCAATTCTATTTAAATTTGGTTTGAGGACCTCTTGAAACTTCAAAGTAAATATGACATATTCAGTTTTTATTAACCCCTAAATAAGAAGGTTAAAAGGGGAATGAAAATAAACCATGAACCGATTATGGTGAAATTTGATATAGATGTAGCTTGAGTATAAATATGAGATATTCATATTTTTTAACCACTAACTTAGGGCAGCTAAAGGGGAGAGAAAGTAAACCGCGAAACATATTATTAAGATCGAATTTGGTGCGGATATATTTATCTTAAACCATGATAATAAATATAGGACATTCGTCTTTTATTAATTCGTAACTAAGCGAGACAAGGAATGAGAACTGAACCATGTATCTGCTCGTGATGTAATTCAATATGGAAAAATTATGAAACCTGAAATTTAATATAAAATCTGAACCACTGAAGAACCGACTTTTTTAAAATTAGTAAGGTAACTGAAGGTATCGACTCATTTGACTTCAGTTGTGAATATTTTCTTGAAATGAAAAACTTTATTAGGACCTACTTTAAAGTAATAAATACCATGTATAGTATTAAAAACCACCCGAGCAAGGGTCGGTCACCCAGGTACTGTATTATAAAATCTCATGATTATGCAGGAATCGTCGGTGTCACCTGGTGGCCAGCAGCCAGTGATGCCGCACCCCATATCGCTGGGGCCGCCAAGCGCGCAGCAACAACAGATCCACCAGCCACCCCAGCGACCGCCTCACGCCAAGGAATACTCCTTCTTGGATATTGAGCTGCGATATGGATTGTTGCAAGTAAGTATAATTATCAAAATTCAATCTACATACAAACATGGAATTTTTATGTGAAAAAAATGTGATCTGGGGAACAAAGTATATTGGGTATTGTAATATCATTATTATTATTGCACATTATTATGATTTGTAGGTAAGTCTGGTGGATTCGTCATTATTGTTCGAAGCTTGTTGCTAATCTGGCACCATCACAGGGTTCCATAAGATAGAAATCTACCTACTTACTTAAATCTACACAAATGTAAACATCCAAAAAACATTAAAGCCAATAAATCCCTTATGACAAAATTATTATATAAATATTAATTTCGAGAGTATAACGAGTAAAGAGAGCTTTTAATCCTCTACACTGAATGCGGTGAAAATGTAATATTACGCTAAGTTTGTTTCTAACTTTATTACTTCAGGTTAGTAGAAGTTGACACTGAGTGTACTTAGTAATAAATATTACTAAGTACTTTATAGTGAATAATATTATTTTAAACTAGCTTTGCTTACTATGTCGTCTGCGTGGTCATAGATATATTTTGGCCTATTCTACTTACCCCCCTCGAGTTCCGATATACCTCCCCGTAACATAGAACACGCGCAACGCGTGTGGCCCATCCTCCCGTGTGTCCATCTGTCTCCGACCTACCCTATGATATATTATACAAAATCATCATCATCATCATCAGCCTATATTTTAGTCCACTGCTGGACATAGGCCTCCTCCAATACGCGCCATTTTACCCGGTCTTCGCATCGGCCTGTCGCATCCAGTTTCTGCTAGCGACCTTTCGCAAATCGTCACTCCACCTGGCTGGAGGGCGTTCCACACTTACATACAAAATAGAGCTTCATATTTTTAATAAAGTTTTGATTTTGAATCCAATGATCAGTGTAGGCGTGGTACGCCAATGAATATTTGTTTATTCAAAAGCAAACACTCAACATTTTCTTAGGTTTTCTTTAGTTAGTTTTACATGCTGTAAATATTCCACGAATGTGACGGCTATTTTTTTTTCAAATTTCTTTAAAGCACAGACACGGAAAATCTACTTTTCTTATACTTATAATTAGTGGGGCCTATAAATGTTAATTTACTGTTACTACAGCCTGCATACCTTGTCTACTTGTTTTATTGTTGACAAAGTTCGGGTGATTGATTGTTGTTAACAGTTGTTGATTATTTACAACCAGTTCAGTTGATCAGTTTAGCGATTTATTAAATTATTTGTCGTTTTCATAGTTATTCTATTAATATCAACAGTTTGTTGCCGCCAAGTGTCGTGGATCTCATGCAACAAGTTAATAGCGTCTTCTCAGCGCCGCGCCGCGCCGGTGCCAAAAGTATTAACGGTTATTTTATACCTTGGGTCTTGTTTTAAAATTTGTATCCCATCCCTCGAATCATGCATTTTTATTTTATATGCTTTATGAAACGTAGTTTCATATGCAATTTTAAAATGTTGTGATTTCATAGTATTAAAATGTACAACTTAATATTATATTACACGTAGGTATTTCACAAAATCAGTTACATCCCTATTCACCCCATTAACCACATTTTTTCTCCTCAAGATTCATGTTAAATCAATGTCTTTTTATTCACCGATAAAGAATAATGTTCCAGTTACCTTTAATGTTAGACTTCTCATAGAAATTACCACTCAGCATTTTACCATCTTAGATATAAATTTCTTAGCACCCCGTGCAAGGCAATCTAAGTTTGTGTCGCTTTTCTATTGATGATCCGCCTGTGCACCATGTGCATTGAGTGTGAACGGATAATTACTTAACGAGTGCAATTGTTAACAGATCATCGAAGCGTTGCATTATCTGCACTACACTGCGAGGCAAATACATCGCAACGTGTGCCCTCAGGTTATAATAGTCACAAAACGCGGCACGTGGAAACTCTTCGGCCTGGAATTTGTTGGTGCGTATTTACATTTCACTACACTATTATAATCATAAATTTATTTTCACAAAAACAAAATACAGGTAAATTTATGCACTATAAAGACCACATTGACATAACTGTGTACAGGACAAAGTAATTAGTAATAATTAGTAATTACTAAAGTATTACCCAGGTACGTATCACAGAGTTCGCTGGAAGCACAGAGTTCGCAGCTTGAGTTGAATACTTGTTTATGTTTTAGCTAGATTTAAAATTAATTACATTTTAACACACATAATTAAATAGTTTTTAAGTTTCGATTTCTTTGAGCTATCTGTACGTAAAGGCGTTATCAAAATACATGTTATATTAAATCCCGGAAAATAATCGAAATAGTTTTAACTTAACAATAAATTCAAATCGTTGTACTATTTTATGTGAACGCGTCTGGAACTTTACAGTATTACGTGATTTCAGCGAATCATTTAGATTTATGTAATTTTATTTTATTTATAAACCACTTGATATGAACGTTATTAAAAAGGTCATTTATAAATGGAGGGGTCTAAAAATATTTATTTCATCGATCCAAGATTCATATTTTTGCCTCTTTAATATTCATAAAGTTTGAGCCTGGATTGCTTTTAAGACCCAGCACCCATACAAAAAGCGGCCATCTCTTTTGACTAGTTACTTAGAAATACTCATTGATATTAAAAAATAATCTACCATCGTGTTGTCTTGCCTTTTGACAATTTTTAATCAACTTCAAAGGAGATTACTCAATACATCACATTTTTTTGTTTGTTCATCGATAGTTTTTTACCGCGCGGTCCAATATACTATGATACTTTTTGCATTAGAACTCGTATAGCTTCGGAATGGTCCCATTTTAATATCATTTGTAAAGGACCGGATTTCGTAGATGCAGAAGGGAACTCCTCGAAATTAAATAGGGTTTTAATTACTCTTATTTATGATGGGTTCAATGAAGCTTCAACATGCTACCATTTCAAGAGTCTTTTTGTTTGACCATTAACTTCGAGGATGCAGATAGGAACTCCACAAAATAAAATAATATGAGAATGTCAAAAATAATATGTGTATCTTTTATATTGGGGTAGATTAAATGCGTTTAACAACTAACAAAACAGAAAAAATAAAAAAAAACAACGATTACCAAAAACAAAAAAAATAATCATACTTTCAAGTACAGGTTAATAAGATATTATAATTAAAACACAAGTAATGTAATGTCACGGGGCGGACCACGAAGTATAATCCGTAATAGTAGTTTAATTCGAATGTCTAAAATTCGCGTATACATACAAAATCATAATTAACAATTAATGTTAACAATTAAACTTTATTTTAATGACAGAAATCACAATACTTGTTTCCGAAATACGTGAAACATTATTTCGAAAATATTCACTGCTACATTCTGATTTCGTGAATTCCACTAGGTACCTCATTAGTATTACGTCAATTATGTACATGCGATTTACGCTTCTGTAGTATTTCGTCGACATTGATGTGGAAAAGCCATTCAATTTTGCTTTCATTTGTCAAAATGACTGTTTCTACTCATGTTGTGGAATAATGGCAATAACTATATTCATATAAGTTTGAAGTCCGCTCTTGTCGTACGTGTTTTGCCATTGTTTCCAAGAATGGCAATGTGTACAAAGTTCGAAGCGCCTTTGTGCCTTCGAACAAACCCTTACATATTTACATACAGAGATGTACAAAATGGTTTCATAGAAGTATTTAAATACAAATACTTTTTAATATTTCCATTTAAAATGCAAATATAAAAAAGTTATTCAATTCTGTATTTTAAATACCGAATAGGTATACTATACTATACTCTTTTCAAATTAAATTCTAGGAAAAAGAAACAAATTTTATGAGGATTCTCGATTGATATCTATATTGTTTAAAAGGTTATGAGATCGTATTGAAACGAATACCTACTTATACAATGCGAATTTTACACGTGAGTGTGGATGACCAAATTTCTAAATAATAGTAACTAGCTTTTGCTCGCGGCATCTTCCGAATGGAAATCGGTTTGTGACCGCTACACCGGTTTTGATGAATTTTGGGACCTTGGAAAAGGCCGTGCTTACTTTTGTCGCAAAAGTAAAACTTGTAGCGCTTCCACAGCTAAACCACTTTTTAGCTGTGGATTTTAATGATAATATTAATTGTTATACTGCTAACCTTGGTATACTGCCTCAGTGACTGCAATGCTGAGGTCTCGGGTTCGATCCCCGGGTCGGGCAAAGTGATATAGGGTTTTCTATTCAGTATCAGCCCGGAGTCTGGAGTTTGTGCCCGATATGGCGATAAGTCCCCTATCACATATTGGGACGGAATGCACACGGCGAAAAATGAGTGCACTAGTTGCGCTTCTGCCTACCCCTTCGGGGATAAAGGGCGTAAGTGTGTGTGTGTGTTTGATACACAAAGACTAGTTGCTTACTTTTTAAAAATATTTATAACAGATTAAATTCACAGGGAGAAGTATTATATGTATTACTTAGCGTTCAAAGTTTAAGCATTTAAAAATAAAATACAATATGATTTGGTAGAAAAAGTATTAAAATACAAAATAGAAATATGTAAATATTTTGCATTTTGTAATTGCATTCTATATGTATCTTCTTCCTAGTCGTTTCCTCATTACTGAGGGTCGTGACCACCATGCGTGTGGCTCTCCTGTACACTTCGCACCACCTCCCTCCAGGCATTCCTATTCTGTGCCATTCGTAGGCAAGCCTGGGCACTGGATCCTGTAGACGCCTTTACTGTGTCTATCCACCGGGACGGCGCTCTTCCTCTACCTCTCTTCCCCTCCACGTGGCCAACCATTATAAGTTTTTCCAGGCTGTCCTCCTGCCTAGCCACATGGCCAAAGAAACGAAGTACGCGTTGAGTAGTAATGGTGGAGAGACGTGTCTTAATCTTTAGCTGGTTCAGGATTGATTCGTTTGAGCGGCGAGCTGTCCACTTGATACCCAGCATTTTCCGCCAGCACCACATTTCGAACGCGTCAATCCTTTCCCTTGTTCTTGCCTTCAGTGTCCACGTTTCAGAGGCATATAAAAAGATGGAAAAGATTAGAGTCCGCATCAAGTTAACTTTGGTCTTCAAACTAATCCCGCGGTTGTTCCATATCTTCTCCAACCTCTTGACCGCCGCTTTTGCCATCTGACCTCGTCGCACCACTTCTTTCTCGCAGTCGCCGTTTGAGCGTATCAAAGAGCCCAAGTAATTGAAATCCTCGACTGTATCCAAATCTCGGAGTTCAAACGTGCGAGGATTGGTGTTGTACCTATCTACGAACATCAATTTAGTCTTGCCTCTGTTAATCTTCAGGCCGTACTCTAAGCTGATTTTCTCCAAGGCTTTCAACATCTCCGCTAACTCCTCCTCGTTCGACCCCACCAGAGTAGTATCGTCGGCGAAGCGTAGGTTACTTATGCGATTACCTCCTATCTTTACTCCGCCTTTCCAGTTCTCAAGTACTCTACGCATAATATGTTCCCCAACAAGATTAAAAAGTACTGGGGAGAGTACACAACCCTGGCGGACTCCTCGTCTTGGTTTAAAAGGCTCAGAGACGGTGTTCTCTAACCTTACTTTTGACTGCCCATCAAAGTATAAGCTCTGAACCAGAAATGTAAGGTGCTCGGGTATACCCATCTCGTCCATAACACGTAGCATTTGAGACCAGTTAATGCAGTCGAAAGCTTTCGCGTAATCAATGAAGCATAATGCTAAGGGTGTGTTGTATTCTCGGCTTTTTTCAATTAACTGTCTCATGTTGAATATCTGCTCGCGTGTACCCCGATTTCTAACGAAACCGGCTTGTTCTCTGGCTATGAGTCTGTCGCTGAAGTAGGTTAGTCTGTCCTTAATAATATACAGGAGGATTTTGCTCGCATGTGATATCATCGAGATGGTTCTGTAGTTCTCGCATTTACGAGTCGACCCCTTTTTGTGCAGTGGTACCACACTAGACTCTGTCCAATCTTCTGGCCATTGGCCAGTGCGCCAGACCTTGAGGCATATGGTATGGATCAGTTTGGTACCGTAGGTTCCTATTTGTTTTAATACCTGCGCTGTTATCCCGTCGTTGCCAGATGCCTTTTGTTTCAGTTTTTGGATCGCATGCTCCACTTCACGAAGGAGGATATCCGGTTCTCTGCTCTTGTAGTCCATGCGCTCGTTTTCTTCTTCGGAAGTGTCACTGTTATACAGGCTTTCGCAGTACGATCTCCATCGCTCTAGTACTAGTGTCTTATCTACAATAGGAATCCCTTCTTCATCTTCCACTGTCCAACTTCTTGGTTTACATTCCCTAGCTAGAACCTTTACTTTCTGGAACATATCTCGAGTGTGAGCTTTTTCGGCGTTTTCCTGAATCTCCCTGCATACTGCGTCTAAGTAGGTGCTTCTGTCTCTCCTACAAAGGTTCTGCACCTTATTATGCAACATTGAGTAACGTTGGCGCTCCTCGTCTGCAGTTACCCCACTCTCCTTAAGGGCTCTTCTCTCCAAAACAGCCGACCAGGCTTCCTCACTCATCCACTGGGCTCTCGGAAGTTCTTCTCTTTGGCCGTTTCGTATATATACAACATATATATACGAAACGGCCTATCTATATGTATACAACTACCTATTTAAAGCATTATGTTACATCTCTGTTTACTTGTAAATGTTAGAAGAGACATACCTACTTAAGCTAGAGTTGAAGGTTAGTCTAATCCTAAATTATTTTACGCCCACGCGCCAAGATGTCGCCGCTGGGGTGTTTCGAAGTTCCACGTCCATCGTGCATTTTCCAGAAAAAAAATTAGTATCTAGTATTTTATTAATAAATATCCTTATTCTTCCTTTCTTACATAGTATAAAACAAACTCGCCAACCGCCTCTGTACGCGATAAACTCAAAAACTACCGAACGGATTTCGATAAAATTTGGTATTACGATAGTTTGAGACCCTGGAAAGATACTTTTTATCCCGGGAAAATATATCATTATATGTATAGTGGGACTTTCATCCTGGAATAAGTCTTTTACGTGGGCGAAACCGCGAGCGTAAGCTAGTTAGCAATAAATCACTTATTACAAATGATGCATAGATTTATGTTATGCTATTGTTATAATTTTAATAGATAAAGCTATTTTTCTCTTAGTGCGTTATATCTGGAACTATTGCTGAGATTCTGAGAATTCATCCGCTAATAGGGAGCTAAATTATTACTGACCGCTACATTTTATCGCACAAACGGAGTTAAAAACTGAGAGCCGAGGTGTGAGCTAAAACAACGTATAATTTAACTGTTATGTTTTATATGCAGAGAATATCATCGGAGCCGACCCGACCGACATGATGTCGGTGCCGCCGTGGTCTATCAAAGTGGCTAAGATTTCGCAACCCAATCTCGATTTTTTGGGTAAGTATGCCTTGAATAATCTACTGTTATTTTGTATAAATACCTACTTCTATACATTTCATATGATGAACATTTTATCGGATATCGGCAAGCGATAGAAGGGTCACCTTATTTTATATTACTGCATCACCAATGCATCCCTTATAGTTCTGATAAAATCAGTTGCCCTGCTGGTATTCATGGAAATGAAAGGATAAGTATTAGGAAGAGGAGGGGTTTTTTGGGCTTCCGAAAATCTCATACAAACGATTAATGGAACAGCAAGATGCCACTCGGTGTACAAACATACATGTACTGTGAAGTAGGTATTACCATCGACCAGGTCGCTTCTGACAGGTTGGTCTGGAAATCTTTGGGGAAGGCCTATGTTCAGCAGTGGACTTCTAAAGGCTGAAGAAGAAGGCCCGTTCATGCTACCTATAGACAGACATGTATACAGTGCGTCTCTGACTCTATCTTACATAAATCTCATACTAACGATATATTTTGTGAATAGCCTGCGTGGGTAAATTTATTCAATCATATGTTTAAGGTTAAAAAAAGATATACGAGCACATTTAATTACTGTGACTTCCATTGTAGCCCCGGAGGTGCAGACTAACGGCCACTGCAACATACTGTCCGACATGTTCTCCCTGGGACTTGTGATCTGCGCGATCTTCAACTTTGGCAAGCCTCTTATACAAGCTAACAACAACCCTATGCTGTACATGAAGCAAATTGAATTCGTAAGTACTTCCTTTAAAGATGTAAATTATAGGTACCCCTATTTTAAATACTTTTTGTACCTAAATTTTTATCATATATTAAAGAGAAGAGGTTTTAAATTGTTTAATTTAAGACATTACAAGCTGAATTTTTCATCATCTAACAAGAGTGTAGAATACGTAATTATAATGTACCCATTAATTTGATGAATCTACGCGATGATAAATGATTGAAAAAAAGAATTTAAGATAAATATGATATAATAAATGTTTGTCAACAAAATAACGAGCCGCATTATTTTTACAAAATAAGAGCGATACAAAACACTATTGTCTTTCCTTCACTATTGAACGCGAATTTTAGTACCCGGCTGAGGTGCGAGGACCACGCTACTGCTATGATATCTTAAATACTCTCTCCAGTTATTTCGAATCAAACCCAAATGATTTTAATTATTCGACTGAGCATTGACAATTTGTATAAAAATTGTTGATACTGAAAGTAATTACTTACCTAATCAATCGAAATATTAAAAAATTAAGAAAATATTTAATATTAAGCAAAATGAAATTCCTAACTTCTTCCTCTGAATAATTCATGAAAATATTCAAATTATCAAGTTGGCGCTTTGTTTCTCAGTGATGATACTGTATCTAGATAAACTTTGAAGTGAGTATAATATATATTATAGAACAGTAATGCATTATAAATACTGAATAAAAGATATAATCATCGCTTTTTTCAATCCATTGCGAAACTGAACCAATCGGAACATATTTTTTTTACATGCTTACCAATGACTTAATTGGATTTGAATTAATCCAATCTTTTAATTGGATCCCGAAGATTAGGATTAGGATCGTTCATTGAAAACAAACGTAAATCGGACGTTTTATAAAGAGGCAACAAATAATACTGCCCAAAAAGCAAACACACCGTATACCTACTAGTGTGGCTTTAGGGTTAAACAAGGGTGAAACCGCGTTAAGCGCTGCAAAGGTTAGCTTCCTTAGGGACTTTGTACACGACGTTTATAATTAAACAATTGTATAACATTAAGTAATAATTGCTTGTTTGAATATAGTTAGACTGATTTTTGATTTCATGTTTAACACAATACCTGCCAATAAAATAATTGGGATGGTAACTGAATTAATATGTGACAGACACGTTATTAGTCTGGTGACATATTTCAAAGACCTAACCAAGTAACTATGAGTACCATTTTTAGTTTATAGACGGATTGTAGAATAATGGAAGAAAATCTAGTTTATAATTAATAGCATTCTTCAAATTGTATTTGTGTTTGATTGTTATGTGACATACCTTTATTAAATAAAAACATGTAGTTTGATCGTGTTGCGCATGTTTATGAACATGAGAGCAAAGACCTGTAGATTCGTTATTTGCAGTTGGATCAACAAGTGAACGCGGTGTTGCCGCGCCTGCCCGGCGCCCTGCAGGAGGCGGTGCAGAGGCTCCTCTCGCGAGACCCGCACCCCCGGCCCAGCACTCAGCTGCTGCCTTTGATCAAATACTTCAAGTGAGAATGCTTTAACAATCCAATACTTTTTATTTTATACTGGTAATAGATGGTATAACTACTAAATTAATAAATAGATATTGCGCTATCAACATTTCAGTAATTACGTGTAAAAAAAATCTATCACTTTATTTATTTCAGAAATGTTTGTAATGTCTGTTATTTCGTTGTAAGTAAACCCATTTAAAACTTGCTATTGGTATTACATAAATGTTCATAGAACCAATAAGAAACATTTAGAAATTTATAGAAGAAAATATTCTTATACGTACAACTACACAGGGTGTATCCACGATGGAGTGTTCAGCAGGAAAAGGCAAACTATTACTCTTATTTGAGTAAAAATATAATGACTGTAGACTTAGGTCTACAGTCATGATTCAGTATTCAGTCAACGTACACTATTAGTAGTGTACCTTTAATTACGAAGTTAAGTGGCAAAGTCGTCTTTTATAAAAATATTACAAAAATCTAAATAACTTTTAAACTATCCAATTTCGTGCAACCTTTGATTAATTATATACCTAGATAGAGTGACGCGCTGCAATGAAACTAAAACAAACAGGCCAACTTTTCTAAAGCTAGTATGCGTGACAGCTGTGTCATACGCTTTCGCTGCATCATTCTGCATATCCTTGTGTGCGCGCATAATGATACCAGTTATGACATGGTTTCTATTAAAACGGAGAGAAAATTATATCCATGAAAAACCACGAAAATTAATTCACTCGAACTCGTTTAGTAGGGAACTGTTCAACTCTATTTTTTTCGACGCGATTGAAACGTTCAGTGTCTATCTAGGTATATAATTAATCAAAGCGTGCAACATAAATCGATGCACATTAAGGTCCTCTATCGATCTGCTTCAGTTGAACACTCTATCGTGATACACCCTGTATATTATGTAATATATAGCCCACATGGGCAAATACAGGCTTTACATATTATACCGGTTCATCTAATGGGATATATTTCAATAGGTGCCAAAGCGAGGCAGCAATCCAAGCTATGCAGTTCTTGGACGTGATCACCATGAAGGATCCCAACCAGAAGGCCAATTTTTATCGCACCACTCTGATTGACGCTTTGCCGTACATTCCCAAGGTATGTCTCTTAAAATTGGCAAATCCCCGCAATTACTACCGTACGTTCCAGGAACAATCAACGTACACTGAAGGTAGGTGAATGTAATGGCTAATGCGTTGTTCTTCTACCTATGATGGCCACCGTCGTATTGTACCTTATTGGAACTTTGTGTTTTGCCTATTTTTTTATACATGTATTTTTTTTGCATTTAATTCGTACGTCTTTTTTCTGTCACTTATTAAACTATTAGGTATTACATAGTGGTTTAGCGTTGAAATATTTGTCAAATCTCTTCTTTTATATCTATATGTTACAGTTAAAACCCGTTCTCAGTTACAATGCGTTTTCTCTAGTTAAAACTAGTTTACACTAAATGCTTTTGTTAAAAGTAAAATTCCCTAGTTATAACTAGAATTTTATATGTTTAAATTTTAGATAAAACTAGTTCTAACTTTGACCCTTAGTTAATTCTATTACTATCACTAGTTGTATTAGAAAAACTTGTTAGTAACCTAACCTATCATATATAAAATACCTTGTCCTGGATAGGGGGGACAGAAAAAAATCCTAACCTAACCTAACGTAGTTATTGGAATAATAACAACTCAAGAATGAGCGCGCGGGTGGCTAGATCTCAACCAATCATGAAGCACGATGAACTTTGACCTCGGTTAAAACAGTTTCAACTGAATCTTTTCGAAAAAACGTGTTTCGTCTAGTTAGAACTAGTTTTCACTGATAGTTATTTTTACCAGCAGTTAATTCTAGTGGTAACAAAGACATTTAGTGAAAACTAGTTTTAACTAGAGAAAACGCATTATAACTAAGAACGGGTTTTAGCTTTAGCATATATAAGTAATGCAGAAAACAATCGTTAATTATGTTGTTTTAGACCAATAACTTTTTTTAACCCGTGCCCTATTCCAGGGTGATAAAACATTTGCATTTTTATGAAGAATTTGTTATTGCCAGTTTAATTTGTAATAAGCTTTAACATTCATACTTTAACTAAACTATGCACTCCAATGCACACCAAAAATACCTGAATGTTAAAGCAATATTTTTTTTTGTATTCATATTATAAGAAACTTATTAATATGAATACATACATATTTACCAAGTTAATTTACATTTTGTTACTCCTATAAGCTGAACTGCTAGCTCTAGCCCCTTGTGTAACAGCTCATGCGAAAAATCAAGCGAAGTTTTACATTCGAAATCTTTTGATGTATTTTAAGTGCGTTCCAAAAATAAACTTAAGTATAATTTGAATTAGTTTTAAAGTCCCTTAATGTTTTTTTTTATGTAACTAGATACACATGATTGTGTCGAATAGCATGAGATAACCATCTACTGCCATTCGATACTCTACCTGGACGGCATCGCGCTTACCATCAGGCGAGGTGCAGTCACTTTATCGTGCCCGAATAGAAAATAAAAAAAACTTTGATATTTTTTTTCGACTGTGCCCCTCGTGCACCTTTTTTATATCAGAAGACCGGCATACGAGGTCCATGTCGCTACTCTAAGTGATCACCATTGCACATCAACTAATAATCCTCAATAGACATTGCTGGTGCTTTGCCGATCTTCAAGAAAAACAATGGTGAAGCGGGAAGAAGGGATAATTTTAAGAAGACTCCTTCTGTCTTACTGACTGCACGAGACACTACAGCAAAATTTTTATCTGGGGTCGGCTTTATGTGAGACCGGGAAAATTCGTTTATTGTAGATATTACTAGCTAGATCACTAATCTACTACATAAATATTTTAACTATTAATCAATGATACAGATTACAGACTGAAAGCAAAGTACTTATAGCAATATAAAATGGCATATAAAAAACAGCGGGAAGCCCTATCTCGCTATAACGAGACTTTGATGTTCCGTATACGAAATAAGAAGATCTCTGAATCGCTTAGATATTTTTAATATCGTGGACGAGGGGTACTATCACACTCTTAGCCAATCTGTATTGTTAAATGATGACAAATATTTCAGAAACTCCGTTGGCAGCACGTCTGGCCGGCGCTGCAGCTAGAAGTCCGAACAGCTGAGGTCCTGGCTGCAGTGCTGCAGCCCATCATCTGGCTCACTAACGAGGCGGCTCCCGAAGAGTTCTCCCACTACGTTCTGCCGACCTTGAAGTAAGATTTAATTGGCATAATATCTCATCATGTCCATCCATCATTCATCCAATTTCATCCGTTTATCCTAACCACCCCTCTAGTGTCAAAAGTTTACACCTACTTTCACAATTATGGCTCCAATATCTCCCAGTGCTACCAACGTAAATCCAATTTATTAAGAATCCTGGAGCGATATACACTACGCATTTGAAGAGCCACACGTGTAAAGTAACACCATAGCTATTGACGCAATGCATATGTTATTAGATACCTTCTGTAATGTTGTAAGTATGTTTATACCATTACCCGTTTTGTTTATATATCTAAGGTTTTTATCCATTCATTTACTGAATGAAATCTGACACACCAAGCTCAGATTGAATCAGTGGCTTAAAAAGATTTTACATGTCGACTTTATATAAAAATGGGAGCTTTACAAAACGATTTATGAAAATTCGTCCCTCAAAGGTGTTAAATATCATCAAGCATACGGATATAACAGAATAAGTTTATATGTCGATAATTTTAGTACAAAAACTAGTTCGAAATATAGTTTTCATAAAGAATCACGATCGAAAACCTGTGTTGCTTTTCAAAACAAATTTACAATACAGTACTGTTACAGTATACCTATAGTACAGGCTTACAACATTGACACCGGCCCGTATTCACAAACATTACTTAAGTCCGGACCAGTGCTATGATTATAATACTCATATTCACAAATACCTATATTATGAGGACGCACAGTGTACTCGCAAAACATCGTGAGGAAACCTGCATACGTGAGAAGTTCTCTATGATAATTTCGAAGGTATGCGATGTCTGTCAACCCGCAAAAGGCCAGCGTGGTGGACTAAGCCATAAACCCTCTCATTGTAGAGGAGGCCCGTGCTTAGCAGTGGGCAGTTTGTAATACAGGGCTGGCTGGTATGGTATGGTACAGTGCACTCGCGCGCATAGTGTCGGCAATTTCATAGTCTCTTTGGCGTTGTTCAGCTTTGTTTATCTGACAGCCAACTGAAGTAATGTTGTATCTCAATATTAACTATAGTCTGACTGTGAGTGCTGTACCGCGCCTTGGGTAGGAACTGAAGTGAGAAGGGAAAGAAAGCAAAAGCACAATTTAATGTGAGATTGATACTGCCAGAATAGTTCTTAAGATATTGGTTGAATTTGGTTCACAAATTTTTAATAGATCTGTTTAAATATTTAATTTTATTAAGAAAGTAGATTAAGTTATACCTAAGGTAGGTATATTTTTTTATTTTAATTTTATTGTTACGAGAGACCAGGAAATGAATTACTCAGAAATAAGAAAATAAATGTTTATATTAAAGTAACAAACAAATATATATTCAGAGTTAAACGTGAAATCAGAAAAATTAGTACCTACGTACGTAAATTTAAAAAATGAGAAAATGTAGTTTTATATTTAATTCAGTATTTTAATAGTCAAAGCTTTCTCTGTCTGCTTTCTTTTCACGAAGATATTCGGCCACGTTATAAGAAGAGCTTTTACATCACGAGATCCGTCTTTAGATTTTTTATCCCATGCACATAGGGCACGTACTGCCCCATACAAATAGCGTGTTGCCGCCGCCAGCGTTGAGGGCAAACAAACAGATTGAGTGCAGTGGGCACTGGGCATCGGGCTATTTCAGCCCCGCCCTTCGCCGCGCAGCTACCCAAGGCGTGGTACAGCGGTCGCGGTCACACTATAATCACAGCGCCTCTGGGATTACACACTGCGAAAGCTGTCATTCCTTAAGCACCGAGAAACAAACAGATTATCATAGTATTGCTCCGTACTTCGCTAAGGAACGTTTGTGAATACGGGCCTAAAGTAGTACGTCCTTCCTCCCTTCGTAGTCCTTAAAATGAATGAGACCAAGATCTTGTCCAATGCTCATTTTGTGCATATTATGCCGATTAGTGTTGAGAACGTAACTCATGAAGTTGTCGACGGATCTGTCTATCTAAGAAAAGTGGTCCAGTTAGGCAAGTCCAACTTCAAAATAGAGGTCAAAACCAGCTCGGTTGAGCAGCGTTCGGGAACTAGGCAAGGTCTTCTCATTTAAAATACCTCAGAGCTTAAAGACAAAGATCTTCAATCAATGAGTGTTACCACTGATGACGTACGCCTTGAGATTGCTTTTGTGCCTCTGCCTATGGGCCACCCAAGACGGCTAACAGTCACTCAGCGAGCTATGAAGATGCTCGGTGTTTCTCTGCGCAATCAAATTGGAAATAAAGAGATTTGTAAGAGAACGAATATCGCTGACATATTTCAAACAGTCCACTCTATCTGGACTTCACGACGCTTACTATCAGGTGCAGTGGGGTCACTTTGCAGCTAATTTCACGTAACGTACGATTAAATCTTTTGGTGCCAAATAAAAATCCCATATTCGCATTCGTATTCGCGAATGTTGAAAATTGGATATTCGTTACATCACTAGTACAGACCAGCTCAAGCTTATAATACTATACGAAAGTGTTTTGCTGAAATCTAAGCTGCTTGGAATCTGCCAGTAATTTGGGTCTGAGGTAATTCATAATGTGTTACACAACCAACACATTATGAAATGGTATGCATTTGGCTACATTAAATTAATAATTATATGACTTTTTGCTCGATGTAAGTGCTGCCATTAGTTTCGTGAGTATACCTTGATATAAATTATAAAGTTAGTTTACACAATATACATAATATACTACTAATATCATATCCACTTATTATCAATTAAATACCGCGAGTACTTGATGTAAAACTCTAGATAGGTATTATATATTATAATACGACTATTATAATACGTACGCGGTAATTCTTTTCGTAATGCCCTGTGTAAATTACTTATAGGTATTTATTTATCAAAAGTACAATGTTGTTCTTATGAACTAAGATAAATAAATTTTGTAATTGAATTACTTATATTTCCTTTGCATGAACAGTGCATTTATCCTTTTCACTTGTGAATTGTGCGATGCCCCAATTTTTTTGTTATTTTTTTTTGCATGTATGACGAGATTAGCATTCCGTTCGCGTGATGGTAAGCGATACGACCACCCATAAACAGTAGCAACACCATCCAGCACCTTCAGTTACAAAGTACTGTGTGGCATTCCACTGCGCTCGTCACCCTGAAACATAAAGATGTTTAGTCTCATTATGTGTAGTTACACTGGCCACAATGTCCTTCAAACCGAAACACAACAGTGCATGCAAACTGCTGCTTGGCGGTAGAAATAGACATTGCGGTGGTACCCACCCAGACGGACTCTTACATATAAGAGACCTACCACCAGTATACCTAAATAAACTTATATGGCGTAGAAATATCTCAAATGTCAGTAGTAGAATAATGGCGGTGATAGTGGTGAGGCAAGTGAGATTGGTGTTCCAGAGTTAATTTTGTTTTCATTATGAATGATCGGGCCCGACAGCAGCAGTTACTCTATATAACAATAATGGTGGTTTTAAGGTTGCTACTTGCGATCTATGAGATTACAAGAGCCCAATGCCACGTGTCACCATTCACATAGCTGTTCCGGATCACTGCCTGACGCACTTGCTTTGTTAACGTTTTGCAATAAAAAAGTCATATTACGACTTCTATTAGAAAATAAAGCGCGCATAATGCAGTGGTTAACGTAATATTCATAATAAGGTGCTGCTACACGTCTTGCGGGCGCCGCGGAAAAAGGAAAAATGCATTAAAGTTACATTCCCGCGCCGCGCCGTGTTGCAATCGTAACTCAAGAGGTACCGCAATGTTAGCTTCAGTAATGACTAACATTGAGTGACATTACCCGTGTAAGCATTGATTTATAAAAAAAACCTCAATGCGTGTAAGGAACTTTAAGCTTACACATGGATGATACCAGAACGATAACAAAAAAAAACATATTTAAATAGTTACTTAGTTCATCATTATTTTATTGACTTAGTTGGTTTAACATTAAAATACATTCATCTTATCATTTTTTTAAATATAGATGTAAGTATCATCTTATAGATCGGATAGAAGTATATACGTGTCTTAGTGTGTTCGTTTTCAGGAATTTAATGAATACTCCAAAAAGCGTTCAAGCTTCAGTTACCATTTTGGAGAACTTACACATTATTTTGAAAAAATGCCAAAAGCACGAGATCAACACTGATGTGATGCCGCTGCTCTATAACGGGCTTGATAACAATACCAACCAGATACAGGTACGTATTGGCATACATAGTTAACCGTAGTTTGGTCTTATTGATATATGCAGTTACGCCACTAACACTAAAACAACATCGGCCCGCGGCACTATCCCAATGCTTACACATTGACGCAACTAGTGGATTTACAGTTCGCCAGCATTTCCATACAACGATAGGATAGGGGCGAGCCTATTGCTTTATCGGGCGCAAAAATTATTTTCCTTTTGCAAACTAAATTCAACATTTTGTTTTAAGCGAGCTAGGAGTTCTACCAGGACTAAATTGATTTCATAAGCGAGTAAACAGAGAAACTATTTGAATGAATAATCTAGTTATAATGGGCAAGTTTGAGTGGTTCTAAGCCGCGAAAATCCTCGTATGACAAATGAGCGTGTGATGTCCGTAGGGTATATACTAAGACCGTGTGGACATGTCGCGCCACCAAGCTATACTATTTGAGTGTTGTGGCTCTACCTTCAGGCTAATAAGTAATACTAATGGTTGGAGTTAACACAATGCTGTACATTTCTTATTTCAAAATTACAGACAGCGTCTCTGATTGCCATTCAAAATGTGTCTGATTATATCGAGGATAAGGCGCTGCATAACATCGTCCTATGCCGAGTAAAAGTGGTACTCGAAAAGAATCAAAGCGACGTCAAAGTAATATGCCTCATCCTTGGATTCTATGAGAAAGTGCTCATCAGGCTCGAAAGAACACACATTCTTGAACAGGTGATACCGACACTACTCAGCATGAGAATGAGCGACCCCGACATCATAAACAGAGTTGTCAGTAAGTATATTATTCACGAATATCTGAACTTAGTTTACCAATCGTCAAAACGCCAATGAAAATTTAAAGCATTGACTGTGAATTGAACTAATCAATTTTACTTAGTTATTGTTCAGCAAAGCGAAATTAGCGAATTTGTTGACAATTTGCGTTACCGCTCGAGCGAATAATGTCAATAGCAAAGCGTAGCTCCTCGTCCACCCACGTGCAATTACCACGGCTGCTGATCGTTACAGAGTTGTACAAGTCCATGCTCACCGAAAGAAAATTTGGATTGACAACCAGCGTGATGGCCACCAAGATGATCCCGTCACTAGCTCCGCAGACTGTCAATCCGGCTCTAAACGTTGATCAGTTTACAAACCTGATGGAGGTACGTATCTATTTAATTTACCTTCCTTATGACATTGATTTGTTTATAAAAACGTTAACTTTTTTATATAGATACTGTATGATATGCTCGACAATATCGACAAGAACCAACGTTTCAAGCTGAAAGTAGACAACTCGACGAGCCCGGAGCGACACCGGCCACTACGCCATCAAATGAGCACTGACAATATGAACGCGCCACCGTTCAACATTCCCAACCTCCGTGTAGAGCAGCGCAAGACATCCAGTGCCGAGGATATGGCTCGCAAGAACTCCATGAGCGGCCCTAGCGGAACTGGCAGCGTAGGCGGCTTCAAAAGTAAGGAATCTTATGCTATTTAGAATAATTTGGACATCAGTTACTTTACTAATACTTTTAAATCACTTAGGCACAGGAATTGGACAATGGTTCTTCGGCTCCAGCAATTCCACTAACAATGACAACAACTTTCTGCGCGTGGCAAGTGCATTTCCCAATCGTCGTTTGTCAGATAACACTCTAATGACGCCAAAGATTCGCATCGCCCCATCGTGCGCGTCGTCCCCCGGCGGTACCCCGGGGGGTAACTCGGGCCTGCCCACTCGCCGACACTCGAGCATCGGACCACAGGAACGCCGTGGATCTGCCGTTAATCTGTCTCCTCCTACTGTAAGTCCAATCGTTTCTACCGCTTTTAATCTCACTGCATTTACACGATTCACACTGTAACCCAAAGAATCAGACACAGTAACGACATTGTTTATAATTACTAACAATGGGGGCTTGTTATATGAACAGTGTCCGTTAAAGAACGTGTAGAGCAGGTATGACCGGTAAAAACGGTAGTGATAGTGGTTATTTTGACAGGGCTACCAGTACAGGGGACGAGGCGGGTCAGGCTCGAGCCTGTCCGTACCGTCGGCGTCACAATCCGTCGTAAGTGATGTGCACAACGTACGCCTGCCTGGCTGCGTGAATCCCCAGAACCCTTTATTGAATGTCGATTTGGAACGGCTTAACATTGATGTGATCTGTCCTCTTCTAAGGTTGTGTCTTCTTCCCATACCGACTGGGAAAGATAGTGGCTCATTGACATCATCACCATGTATACGTACATATTTGCACGAACAGTTGGCATTTACGATGTCACGTTGCGAACTATCTCTTTCTGATCATTAGACTTTTCATTGCATCGCATTATCAACGCTACTACTTCCATTCCTGCGAGACGACTCAAAAGGAAAATAACATTCAAGAAATAATGAAGTGATGCATGCTCGTTACCGGTAATGTGTTGTAACTCAAGTGGGATGCATGTGAGCCTCATCGCGGTAAATGTATCCGCCTACAGCCGGGCTGGGAGACCTCT
This sequence comes from Sphinx pinastri, assembly GCA_947568825.1. Lineage (NCBI taxonomy): Eukaryota > Metazoa > Arthropoda > Insecta > Lepidoptera > Sphingidae > Sphinx > Sphinx pinastri. Next base: position 13,930,325 of record OX387614.1, on the reverse strand, counting down.
CCTTGCGTCGTAGTGTCTACACGTGACTTGCCCTTGCGTTCAACCCGGAGTACTTATAAAATCCGTATTGATATTACACGTGTATCACACATATAGGGAATTCAAAATTTTAGTAATACAAATTCACACACATAATTTTGAAAACTGTATATCTAACATCACCTAACACAATTGGCATAACATCAATGTCGGCGACGGTAAGTAACTCGTCATTAATGTCTTAAGGAGCTCAGCTCGGCAAGTTTAGTTTGTTGTAAATGTTTGATGTTATCGACGCAACGTAAGTAAGAAGAGCATTTCTTCATTAGTATTAAGGCTATTAGTCTGTATTGAGGTATAACGCTGTCTCATTCACTGTTGCTATTTGTTCTTCTACGCAGCTTGCACGGAGCATGATCGTGAGTATCGTACCATTACTGTTGCCATTGCGAACAACACAAACTAAACATCTGTTTCTGTTAACTTCACTAACTTAAAATAGTAACGACACTAAGATGTTGCCTACGTGACATCATGCACGATGAGAACAGACTAGATATTACAATGTAGACAAAATCATTTCTAATTCTTATAAATCGAGTAATTGCGTGGCAACATCTCAGTGACAAAATCTCAGTAGAATCTGTAGTTAACTGCGTATTACTGAATCATGACGGATTCATAAGCCCAACAAAGGGATCTCGCACATTTTCGTTAATTTGAGCCTCGTATCATATTCTTAACCTACTTCATTGAACAACTTTTTCTGGTTAATATTTAAGCAGAATGGTTTAAAAAAAAAACAAAGTGCAGCTGGATTCATTGTCTCAAAGAAAAAGAAAGGTGCATTTTAAATTAAGTTGCGCAATATAGAAATATTCAACAAATAGAAAGAGATGTCTCGTGAAAATGCAACTTGATGTAGGTATATTTTGATCGAATTTTTAAGTATAATCTATACTAATATTATAAAGCTGAAGAGTTTGTTTGTTTACTTGGTTGAATGCTAACAAACTAATCTCAAGAACTACTCAACCGATTTTGAAAATTATTTCACTACTAGGAAGCTACATTACTCCTGAGTGCTATAGGCTACTTTTTATCCCGGGGAAATATTTTTTGAAAAACTTTTTCACGCGGGTCGAACCGCGAGCACATTAGTCGTATAACATTTTTAAGAAGACACATACAATCAGAAAATTGTCTTCTAACAGATAAAACATTTTTTTTTTCTGGATTATACAATTATTCCGAATTTTTTTCGAAATATTTTTACCTATTCCAAAAACTAGCTCGTAATTATAGATTTTTTTCACACGTATTGATGATTTATTTTCGCCAATTTAAACCATAAATCAGAATAAAAAGCCGGAGAAGTGCGAGTTGGACTCGCGCACCGTGGGTTCCGCACAAACTAGCCTTCTTTCATTATTGAAGTGCATATTTACGGTTTTCAGTTTTTTTCCTTAGAGTGTGCTATAAGACATTGTAGCCCCTGAGCCAGGTCAAAATTTCGTCAGTTATTTCCTCTCAAACGATAATTGGTGAGACGCATCAGAGAATAGTATCATAAAGCCTCTTGAACGTCAGCGGCGGTTCCGTGGGGGCGATGAGCGGTGATAGCCTCCCACGCACGAAGAAAAGATATATATATTCGTCATTTCCTTCCAATACTTCGAAGAAAATACAATACACAGGTGCACTCACTATTCCTTCACTCTCATACACCGATGAGACGGCAATCCGATATGACCGGAGAGAGATCAGGCGCAGGACCAACGGCTTTACGTGCTTTCAAAGGCATGGGGATGTCACCGCTAACTTTCTGACTCCGAGCTGCGACCGAGTACTTTCACATGTCATGTTACAGTTTGTTATTATAATACTAAATTACTTAACTATGTGTGCGATAATGGGTTTTTAATACATCAATGGCGATAATGGTCAATTTTTGAAAGCCGAGTGCAGTATAGGTGCCATATCTACACCGTTTTGTTAAAACACCATTGATGTATCGAAATTGTTCATAGCGGTAATAGGGGACTACTTTTTTTTAATACATTTATCAAAAATGTATGCCATCCAAAATATACCAGAAAAATAATTTTCAAAGTTGGGGCAATAATTAGTAAGTTATCAAGCTTTGAAATGTGGTGGAAGGGGTAGTTGTTAAATAACAGTAATATTACACTGTGACGTCACCGAGAGTCGCCGGCCATAACGCTGCGTGAGTGCGAAAGAGATAGCGCGATATCCCCTCTACGTCCTCACTTTTGCTCGCAACAATATTTCAAATATGAATAACTGATTTATTTTTCAAACATATTTGATGCTGATTTAACAGAAGAATTTCTTTTTCGTATTATTTTCAGTTACATATAAAACAATTTACAAAATCAAACATAGGAAACTACCCTATTGTTGCCGGCCGGGCGCCTCGTGTGTGCAAGTCACGCAGACATGCATAAAGCCGTCAAAAATACGTAAACTTGAGCAACGAAATTTTGCGAGACCCCTCTTAAATGCTACAATTAGAAACAAGTACCTATCCACATTATTATATAAGGCATGCTATTGTTGTAAAACTATAGTACTAAATTAAAGGAGCATTTTGTCAACTATTTAGTAATTCAGAGTATTAACCGATTGTCCTAAGATATTGACGTTCATCTGGTTTTTAGTGAAAGGTAAGTACCGAAGACTATGTAGTAGTTGTAAAACAAATCTCGCATGGGTTGCTACGAGCTGCGGGATACATTAACAATATGTTCAACTGTTATTATTTTTTAAATAGCATCAATAAAGACGAAAAGAAACAAACTGGCACTACCCGCCATTTTTGGGCCCAGTTCTGGCATTGTATTTGTTAGCTATTAATATATATTTTTACTAAAACAAAGAAGCTTTGTTGCCTGCCCTGGGAGCTCGGCGTTGTAAGGTTTTTTGTTCGGGTAGTCGGAAAGTATTTTTTGTTTGACAGAGTTTTGCCAATTTAAATTCGACATTTTGAGATTAAGAAACCTTTTGAAGTAACGATTATTTTTAAACTGTTAAACCCTAAAAATGTAGAGACACAAACACTATATTTTGTATTATGTACAAATTTAAAAAACTAACTAACTTTCCTGTACTAGGTACCTCGGTTTTTATATTAACCTCATAATAAATATTTGAGAATAAGCACACACAATTTTGCTATCTTAAAATGTTACATTTACGTCTTACTCATAATTAATTAAATATATATATTTGCCGACATCTTATTTAAACATCAAAGCGAGATTAATTTTGAGACATATTCTGTTATAAAAGTGGTTCCCATTTGGTGCAACAGATAAATTCGTCTAGAATTAAATTAAAACTACCCAGCAAGCTATTTGAAACATCTTCAAAACGCAATACTCGATTGTCCGAAAACCGATTTGAATGCACCTTGGTACCGGACCCGTGAGGCATTGAACCACTTCGTCTGGGATCAACAGGTTGCTCGAATAAAACGGGGGATTCGCTCGGATAATACACGTGGTTCAATACGATTACGGTTCAAATCTAACAAACTATTCATCTATAGCGCTCTACGTTCAAATCTTTATTTGTATAGAAATTGATAGCTTCTGATACATTAAGTAGATTTATTATTCCGTTTTTCCGTATTTAATTTAAATTTAGATTTTATTTAAATTATTTAAATTTAAGTTTTAATTTATTGAGTATTTCTAGATCTGGCCAAGGCCTTCGACACCGTTTCCATCCCAATTCTTCTCATGAAGCTAAGTAATGCTGGCATTAGAGGCACGGCACTTAAAACTGGTTCGAAAGTTATCTTACGACCCGAAATCAATGTCTAGAAATCGGCGGGTTTATCAGCTCTCCTCGTGAAATTAATTTTGGCGTCCCACAAGGAAGCATTCTGGGACCCCCTTTGTTTATCCTCTATATGAACGACATTCACACTCTTAAGTTGAAAAGAGCAGATATCCTTTGTTATGCTGATGATACTGCAATAATCTTTCAGGGTAATGACTGGGGAGATGCTCACAGAAATGCAGAACGTGGTTTGGAATCTGTTGCTAAATGGCTACAACAAAATCTTCTCACACTCAACACCACAAAGACAAAATACATTTGTTTCCATAAAACAATATCTTCTGCCCCCTCTGCTACCCTAGGCAGTATTAAAATACATTCTTGTCAATTAAACGAAGAAACCTGTAACTGCAAAGTAATCTATCGAACGGATGTCATAAAATATCTAGGGGTTCAAATAGATCAACGATTAAGTTTCAAGCAGCATATTGAAACCCTCTGCGGACGGATACGAAAAATTATCAACATCATGAAACTGCTCAGAAATTCTGCTTCTTTTGACACTATGAAACTCATATACCTTGCCACATGCCAATCGATCATAACCTATTGCATCACAATCTGGGGTAGCGCCCAGAAAACACTGATGAAGCAAGCCGAAAGAGCACAGCGATCTGTTTTAAAAGTAATGCTCAAGAGACCATATAGATATCCCACAAGCGAGGTTTATAAAGAGAGCAATGTCTTAAACGTGCGTCAACTTTTTATCCTCAAACTATGTCTAGCCGCCCATAAAACCGTATTAAGCTCTGACCACTATGATGATTTGTTATCACGTAGAGTTTTTAGTATTCCTACTCAGTCGGTGAATACATCATTTGCTAAACGTTTTAAGCCTTATATATCATCTTTTATTTATAATAAAATTATAAAAATATGTAACCTAAAAAACAGTACAGTTAAAGAAGCCAAAGCAATTTTAACCAAATGGTTATCGACCCTGTCATATGAAGAAACCGAAAACATGTTTAAATCTACAACTACGCCACCGAGGCAGTATTTAATTTATGATCGAAATAAATTCCATTAAAACTACTTAACGGATTTTTTCTCAATTAATTTGTTCAATTTTGACTCCGGACGTTTATAAGAATTCGCAGCCTTAAGGATTACGGGGCGGACTGTCCGCCCCGTGACTAAGTTGGGAATATAAATAAAACAAATTAATCGCGAAAAGAATCCGTGAAGATAATACATTTCCATGTCAAACATTCGCGTAAACATAAGTAATAATTATAGATCGGATGATAATTAATCTGATCGTTTGTAGGTCTAGCAAATATTTCTTGGTTGTAACAGGAATTGGTAATATTAGGTAGGGGAAAAAGTTTCTTCGCTTTTTATATGAAAATTCAAGACTTCTTTTTTCTAAGTTTATTTACATTTAATTACAGTATATAATATGTGCCATTTTTTTCAATGACTTTCTGTCAACTTCTAGGTAGTGCCATGATCCCGTAGCTGTAGAAATTTTGGGACTTCTGATCAAAAAAACGCGACAAGTAGTTTTGGCAGTCCTCTCTTGATGTTAACCTGACAGTGCCTAAATAATTCTGAAGAGACCGAAACAGGTGGAAATCTGAAGGTGCAAGGTCAGGACTATATGGTGGATGCATTAACACCTCCCAGCCCAACTCTCTTAGTTTTTGCTTAGTGGCTAAAGATGTGTGTGGTCTAGCGTTATCATGATGGAAGACCACACCCTTTCTATTGACCAATTCCGGCTACTTTCTCTTAACTTATCATTAGTTGTTGGCAGTAGAGATCCTGACGGTAAAAGCTCATAATGAACAATGCCCTCCCAATCTCACCATACCCACAGCATCACCTTATTGCGAGTTAACCCAGGTTTTGCCACAGTCTATGAAGCCTGACCGACCTTTCATCACGACCTTTTTCGTACGTTCTTGTTGTACGTGATCCACTTTTCATCACCAGTTATCAATCTCTTCAAAAACGATTCGGTTTCATTACGTCTCAATAAAGAATCGCAAATTAGTACACGGTTCATTCGTTTTCTCTCAGTGAGCTCGTGTGGCACCCAAATGTCGAGCTTTTTTGTGTACCCAACTTTTTTCAAATGTGTCAAAACTGTTTTGTGATCTCGTAACTACTGATATGTCAACCTTGCTCCACTGTTTCAAAAATGCCGTCCACTTTATCCGTAACAGGGCGACCAGAGCGACGTGCAGCTTCGACATCAAAATTCCCGGATTGAAAACGCTTAAACCAACTTTGTGCTACTCTAACTGACATTGCATTAGGTCCATAAACGTCACAATTTTTTTTCGCGGTTTGCGGTGCATTTTCCGTTTTTATAATAAAGTTTTGGAATGTATCGGATATGTTCATTAGGTTCACTCATTTGACAGAAAGAAAAATAAATGAATAATATCTGAAAACAACATTTTACTCATTTGTTTATTTTTTTAAATGTAGAAAGAAAGGAGACGTCAACAGTCGTCAAAACCAGCCAGATATAAATATTTATTTACTGGTGGTAGGTCTCTCATTATGTAAGAGGCCGTCTGGGTGGGTACCACCGCAATGTCTATTTCTACCGCCAAGCAACAGTGTGCATGCACTGTTGTGTTTCGGTTTGAAGGACATTGTAGCCAGTATAACTACTGGACATAATGAGACTTAACATCTTATGTCTCAGGATGACGAGCGCAGTGGAATGCCACACAGTACTTTGTAAGTCAAGGTGCTGCATGGTGTTACTACTGTTTATGGGTGGTCGTATCGTTTACCATCAGGCGAACGGCATGCTCGTCTCGTCATTCAATGCAATAAAAAAAAAAAAAAAAAAAAAATTATATCTGGCTGGTTTTGCTGTACTATTGTACAGCCAAAGAGATTTTATTACAAGTTTATACATCATATTGTATGCGAAAAGACTTTTGTCCGACTGATTATAATTAAAAAAAAATACAAACACACGAATTGAGAACCTCCTCCTTTATTGGAAGTCGGTTAAAAATTATCAAATTCTCGGCAAATAAAACCTTGCATTTTGCAACTACTCAACGTTATTCCCGTTCATGTCACGGCAATTTACCTCGCCATGGAATAGGTAATACGATTAACCTCTTAGTGTTAACTAACAGGTTTAACACGTTGTACGACTGAACTATCGTTCATTTACGGAAAACTAAAATTTCACTACGAAATGGTTATAAAATACTGACTCCCTAATTTTATTGTATTTTGGCACAGTTAATTGGAAATTCATGTTGGGCTTTCTGTCCTAAAATGATAATATTTTTGAAGGTGATGGAAGGCAACAGATTTATATCGTCATAAATGTCTACTGTATCTCACACTATTCTACGTCGGTTTATTTTTCATTTGTTTGCTATGGCCATTAACTCGCCTTTCGCATCTTGGGACGGAAATAAACTCAGTGAAGAATGGGCGCTCCACATAGATGCGCCTCTACCTTTAGTCATAAAAGCGTGATGTTATATTTGTTGCTCTCGTATGCCGTTTTCGTATAAAAATCTTTTAATTGTGGGTTACCTATACAATATGGTCATCTCTTGATAATAAAATATACAAACGCGATTCCACAACGTAGCGTACGCGTCGTGTGAGTGTGTGTAGATCATACAATAATTATGTACTTAACTTAATCTTAGCAAAGGTAAATCTCGCCCCAAGCTTTTATAACTTTATATTATAAAACAAAGTGGAAATGGACGATGGCCTAGTTGGTAATGCAACGGTCTGCCGAGACAATGTCCGGAGGTTCAAAACCCAGGGCACACACCTCTGACTTTTCGAAGTTATGTGTGTATTGTTTATCAATTATCGTTCACTTTAACGGTGAAGGAAAACATCGTGAGGAAACCTACATACCTGAGAATTCTCTATAAGAACTTCGAGGGTATGTGAAGTCTGCCAACCCGCACTAGGCCAGCGTGGTGGACTAAGGCCTAACCCCTCTCAGTAGTAGAGGAGGCCCGTGCTCAGCAGTGGGCACTATATAATACAGGGCTGGTATTATTATATATTATTTATTATTATATATTATAAAACAAAGTTTGACTTAAAATAAAGTTTATTTTATCTTTTTAGAGCATTTAAATAAAAGCTTGTATTTAAAAATGATTTTTACTATTTATTTATTTTTTAGTTATTAAAGTTCAGTTGCAAGATTTGACCCGAATAATTCGTCCCTAAAATTATTATCAACGAGTCTACACACCCTGGATTATCAAAATTTCAGACCGATTTGACCAACTAGGTATAGCTTTTGGGTACCATCTTGATTTTCTTATCGCCAACAGTTGAACTTTGTTCAACTACTCCTATTACTCCGTACAACAACGGTTCGAGCACCACCAAACTATTCCTTCCTAAATGCCAAGTTGACTTTTTAAAATTGGTATAGCGGCCATCTTGTTTTCCACCATTTATATTTTTTTACCACCACTAGAATTTGCCTTATAATTATGTTCCCTTATATTTGTATCATTGGATGCTGTAAATCAAAACAAATATAATGTAATCAATTAATATACCTACAGTAAAAATCATGAAGATGAGTGCCAATGTCGAATTCCATAAAAAGATACAAAATCCTAAGTAACTTTTAAATTATTCAAATTCAGGCAACATACATGGGGGTTAAATCAATGCACATTGAGGTGCTCTATCGTCCTGCTTCAGTTGCACTCTCTCGTATAATTCAAATGCTTTCGCTTTATGCTTGTACGCTTTTTAATTTATGATATACCTAATTAGAAATAAGATTACTTTTCGATCGTGCTAAACGATAATGAATGGAGTGTTTTCAGCAACATAATTTTTCCTTCACGTTTAAACGAAGTGAGTTTATATACTCAATAGCGCGTTTGTTTGCTCGTTGGAAGTAAACTTTTTAAGTGCTTTTCGTTTAAACGCTTACCTTTATCCGCAACCCTAAGTTTACCTGGTGGTCTCAATGGACATCAATTATTTCAAACGTCAATAAGGACATAAATCGGAAACAACATCGGTACATAAAGATTTTGTGGACTGACAACGCTAAAATCTGATATTGGACCTCGATTTCGTAAAGTATATAGCTGCCTGTCAAACAATTTAAAATATGCAGCTGCTGTGTAAAAATTCCACGTAGGCATTTAAACAAAAATGAAAGATATTTAACTTCTGATGAAAGCAAAATATTTATAACCAAGCAGGTATAACGTCCATATGCAGTTATTGTAACATCTGTAATATCGCCAATTGTGTAATTTGAGTTTAAAAGTTTATGAAAAGATACAAGTACCTACCTACATGCTAAAATACGATGATCCCATTTTTGCTCACAGGCTTAGACAAGCCGACTTGTTGAGGCTGTGGTTGGTAGGTACTCCTGTGAGAGCAAAAAGTACAAAAATCTGCTATCGTCTTTCTTTAAATTTGGTACCCACATTCCCGCATGAATTCGGCAGAATTTGAACTTTAGATTCTAAATCAATATTTGCGCCCACAAAGATTTGACTTAATCAGCGGATTCGATGTGGGACATTAATGGCTAAGAATCCACGGCTTCTTGTTTCACGACTGACATACCTACTGTAGCGCGCATGCTGATTTTGTGGGTCATTATTACACCATTAATGATGCTAATATTTGTAAGCAATATTTGTAAGCAAGAATCGACACATAATAGTAGGATGATTACCTCAGGGCCCCCCTGACACAATAGCAAACATGTTATTTATGCATCAATTAAACATGGCGGTGTTAAAACTCAAAACACAGCTGTTGAAATACCAAATACAACCGGACAAGTCGAATGGACTCGCGAACCGAGCGGTTGGAACAAACTTTATAAGTACATTAAAGTACACTTAGCATCAATAAAGGAATTTTTCCTGAAAAACTTAAGATATCAGTTGTAAAGCCACTGTTTAAAAAAGAGAATAAAGTACTTATGCAAAACTACAGGCCAATTGCTCTTTTAAGTATAATGTCTAAGATATTTGAAAAACACATATACAAACAACTATATACATATCTAGAGAAAAACAATATCCTGACCGACGAACAGAAAGGATTTCGTACTAATAAAACAATAAATATGGCTATTTACGACTTTATGTATAGAGTTATTACAAAAGTAGATAAAAACATCCCCGTAAGTACAATATTTTGTGATATGACGCAGGCGTTTGACTATGTCTGTCATAATATTTTAATAGAGAAGTTAGAAGCTTACGGTGTTCGTGGAATTGCATTGAGTCTATTAAGATCATACATCAACGACAGAAGACAATATACGGAAATAACTACAATAAATAAACACACAAAAAATGAAGAAACATATAAATCATCAGTACGTAAAATAAAATATGGTGTACCTCAGGGTAGTGTTTTGGGACCTTTGTTATTTATTATATATATAAATGACCTACCCAAAAGCATTAACCAATATACAACACTTTTTGCAGATGACAGCACCATAACGATACCGTGCTTAAATAGGGAAACATATAACTCTGACATTAACAACTCTTTAATATCAATGATCACTTGGCTAGAAAACAATAATTTAAAAATCAATCTCGACAAAACAAATATAATGCATTTTACACAAAGAGGATCTACTATGTCTAATCTTAATACACATTACAACAATATAAGGATTAATGAAGTTGACAATGCCAAATTTCTAGGAGTAATAATAGATAAAAAACTAAATTGGAAAGCACACACGGAAGCATTAATAAAAAAGATTAGTAGCTCGACATATGCAATACTCAAACTAGTTCCTGTACTAAATGTTGATGCCCTGCTTACGGCATACCATGGATTAGTTTCTTCGAATCTTAGATATGGTGTTATATTTTGGGGTAACTCGACCAATAAAGAATTAATATTTAAGGCACAAAAACGATGCTTAAGAACTATGTTCAAATTAAAAATTACAGATAGTTGTAAATCATATTTTCAAAAATTTAAAATTTTAACGCTTCCTTCCATTTACATATTTGAAAGCGCAATATTTGTAAGAACCAATCCCAATTTATTTAGCCGAATGTCTGATGTAGTCATTCGAAATAGACGAGATAATAGTAAACTCTATCTGCACTCATCCAAAACCGCTTTAATGAGTAACAGCATATTCTGTATGGCTCCTAAAATATTTAATAAAATTCCAAGACCTTGGAGAGAACAAAATATTGAAATATTAAAAAAAAAACTTAAAACATTCCTTGCAGATAAAGCTTACTATAGTATTGAAGAATTTATTAATGATAATATATTTATTTAATTGATTCAATATTCCGTTAACTTTTGTTATTAATGTGATTTTTTTTTTTCTGTGTACCTAAATTAAAAATAACAAACGTAATAAATCTACTTTGACATAATATTGTAATAATAATAATAATTGTATATAAATATAACTATATTAATAATGTAATTTGACAATTGAACATAATATATATGAATAAGTGTATAATGCCAAGATGTACCTAAGAATTACACTATTACACTACTGATTTTAAAAATATTTAATAAATTTAAATTGAAAACAATGTATGATATAAATATGATAGTAATGATTAATATCTGTATAATATTTGTACGCCGCTGCTGCGGCTAAACATGATGTCTCTACTGTACTTATGAAACATCTTGCATGCTCATGTGTGTATACTCATGTTTTCACAAATAAAAATATCTTATCTTATCTTATTAAGAAGGCATCTAACATTATTGTTATAATTAAATGACAAACTATGTTAAAAATAATAATAAAAAAATACGATTAATATTGTACATTTAATTAAATGCGTGGCCTTAAACTAATTTATTTATATGTTAAAGGACAAACTTAACTTTGCCGTTCGATCCCTAGATACGGTTATTGCACCAACCGCAAATAATAAGTTTGTAACAGTTTACAGATTCTTTCCTTTACATGTGCTGTAAGACCTTGCTTCTTGCCAAATTTCGTGATTCTAGGTCAACGAAAAGTGTGCCCTGTGGTTTGGGGGCATCTAGAGAATTCCGCCACGGCATCCCCTGCCTGTCGTAAGAGGCGACTAAATGGGGTTTGAGAGAGTCGCGGGGCGAGCAGTGGGGGGCTGCTTCTCCAATTTATGCGACTCCGAGGTGGACGACATTGCGGGTGGTCGGTCTCCTGCAGTCGTAGACGCCAAAGGCGTGCTTTGGAGGTCGGGGGCTTCTTAGCCCCCTCATTTAGAGAGGGGCCGTAATGCGGCAACGCGCAGGGACGGTTCCGTGCAGCTATCTTCGTGCAACAAGATACCCCGGGGCCGTCCCGTATGCGCCGAAGAAGGCCACCGCGGGTTTTGGTTGGTATGCCGATGTAGGATGTACATAGTGTTAGGGACTCGGTCCAATGCTCGCTCGGATGATGTTATACTCCCGAGTGTCGACATTGGGCCGTAAGATCGGTGAAACCAACATAACCATTCCACTCACCCCACAGTGGTGGTAGCGATAACGCGTTTTTTCCCCGCGATAAAAAAAAAAAAAAAAAAAAAGGTCAACGAAAAGTACCCTATAGGTTTTGATTCCATTGAGAGATCGCAAAATATGCGATATAAACGGTCATAATATCTTTTGATCGCGTTGACTTACAAATTTCAATTTTTCACAGCTCAAAGAAATCGTAGATACCCAAGTATTTGATATTTTCAACTTAATACCTCAACGCGTTCGTGAAAAAAAGGGTCTCGACAGACAGCCAGACGAACAACAAACTGATCCTATAAGGGTGCCTTTCGAGGTTCGAAATACTTAAAAAAAAAAATCTTATTTTGTTAAGATTAATAATAATAATAAAGCCGTTTTATTCCATAACTCTTGATTTTTACATTTCAAATGTTGTTAGTAATTAATAGATTTGTTTAATATCTAGTGTTAGTTGGAGTTAAAAATAAAAAGTAATTAAATTTAGTTATATTTCTTAAAGGATTTTTGTTAAGATTATGACCACCTAAATATCTAGTCTGTCTAGTAACTAAACATCTTGCAGGTGCCTCTCCAATTTATTTTTACCAGTGCTCATTCACTGGTCGAAATTTGACCCCAATTCCTAAAGGCTTTTTGCACTCCTTTTTGTATATAAACTTTAATTATGCCAAATATCACACTCTCCCGTACGCGTTATGTTTATTCTTCATGTATTGATATTAAATGTCATCTTTCCAGGTGTTTCAAGCTTCAACAATCTTAAAGCCATAGGAAAATTATACTTGTGTTGATAAAAATCACTAACACAGTGTTTTTATTTTACAAGTGAAAAAATAGCTATGCATTTATTTTTCGATACATTTTTTGGAACTTTCCCACATGTTGACCTATACTTTTAACAATTTATATTTTGACGGCCTCGGTGGCGTAGTTGTATTACGGTACGACTGCAATGCTGAGGACTCGGGTTCGATCCCCGGGCCGGGCAAAGTGATATTGGGTTTTTCTAGTTAGTATCAGCCCGTAGTCTGGAATTTGTGCCCGATATGGCGATAGGCTCACCCCCTATCACATCATGGGACGGAATACGCACGGCGAAAAGTGGGTGTACTAGTTGCACCTCTGCCTATCCCTTCGGGGATAACGGGCGTGAGAGAGTGTGTGTGTGTATATTTTGATTGAATTCTGGAACACATCGCAACACTATAAATGTCTATGAAAAAAATCCTGAACCTGACAGCGAAATAGACTACAAACTGGTCTAATCTGTAAACAGCTCACGCGCGGGATTTGTTTCACAATGTAATTTTTTTTTTATTATGCTACCCTTCATTGCCACAACTCATTAACAAAGACCGATATAAGTATCTTGGATCTTGTATACATTATAATAAATTAGAAATTGTGTCATAATATGTATAAATCATATTGAACCAATAATATTTATAATTGTACTTCCAACTCCAAAAGTATTAGACCAACCCAAAGCCATTGTACCTGCTCCAAAAGAAAATTGATTTGGAATAGGTCATGTAATTATATAGTTAAAAACGTACCTGTAATCTTAACAGCGGTGATCTTTTGATAAAGCAGTTCCATTAGATGCACAAATATAGATCCCAAATCTTACATTTAAGTTATATTTCGCACAAGGTAATTAAAATACTCGAACATAGTAAAACTTTATTTTATGTAACTTTTGTACCCGCTACCTGAAAAAGGTCCCCACTTTCAAGCTAGCAAGTGGGCATACATTTTTAACTATATCCTGTTTGTCCTCAATATTTTTATTTGCTAAAATAAAGTCTGCTTGGTGACTCTGGGAACCTATAACAATCATAATATTACACATTTAAGGAAATCTTCGGAATATACGCCCTGCCTGCTTCCACATGAAAATCAAATATACATCACCATCATGAGAATATTTAAAAAATTTATTTTCTAACACAATCTAAGATATTGATAAAAATATATTGTTCGTAACTCACAAATGTATTTACAAATAGGTAGAGTTCATGCCATTAATTCATTGAAATAAATATGCATAGGGTGGTTCGATGCCGAACACGTCGTCAAGCGTGCCGTTCCTGCTGACGTCATCGATGCAGTCGATCCGATCGCGCCGGCCCTCCGCCTGCCTCAGCAGCTCGCAGGGCTCTGGCATCCTGCAGCAGCTTAGCAGCGGCATGGTAAGACATCTGCCCGTCGGCACCTCTAGCCGTATCCAGGCCCAAGCCCCGCATCACTGGAGTACTCTTCAAGGCGCCACCACTGCCGGCTACAACGCTCTGCAGCAAACTGCGATGGCAGTCCGGAAATGTCCCTCATTAAATATCACCCTCACACGCTAAACGCACTAGCTGTACAATAGCTACTGTGAGAGCGCACTCTCTTCGTCCATGGCATTCTTTTCCCACGTGACTGTTGGACGCGCGGCGCCTTCTCGGCTGCAGCGATGCGGCTGCCTCCGTCGTGCCTCGGCATCCACCGGCGCAGACCCTGCCATCTCGAGGTCTACTGGGAATTATCGCTTTTGTTTTCATTTAGCAATAGCGATCCCCGTCCGGTCCCTTGATGTTTAGTAGTAATTTGATGTTGTATTTAAATTATCATCATATTTATATTATTTGCCAGTGTATTAGACTAATAAATTTGTTTTTTTTCTATGTCATGTGTTGAAAATGTTATCTCAGACCAAACGAATTGTAATAATTTAGAAATCTTCGCAACCATCTTAATGAATTGTTGAAATGATAAAAAAATCTATTTAAGAAGTAAGGTGATATTTTTTTATAATCGTTATTTGCATTCACAATCATTATATTATTATAAATGAAATCGTGTAAAGTGAAACACTGCGCAAGCTTTAATCGGTATAATGTGGACATATCACTTATTAGCCAAAGAAGGAAAGTGTAATAAAGGTGTCCATGTTGTATTAAAATTAAAAAGTTAACAATGAATATTATAATTATCAGTAAAGAAAGTGTTATCAAACTGAAAGTATACAGCGTGGTGTTGTATATTAGTGCTGTGATATGGTATTGTTATTATGTATGTATACTAGAAAGTAAACTAGAAATTGATTCTTTGTGTTAATTGACTTACATGTTCGTCGTATGTCATTGTGAATATCTTTTATTTTTGTTATAATAACGACATATTTTTGTGCCAACTATTCATTAGGAGTTTTATGAACTATCTTAGAATATTTATTATTATTTTCTAAAATGACGGCAAACGTATATGAAACAAAATGAAAAATTATACGCATGTTGCAATGAATATCAAAGTTCAAGTAGTTAGTACGTACCTGACTTTGAATAATATATGAAAATTATATTATTTACTGTGTAGAGTGGCTCGGAGCTAATATTTAGTTCCCTTCTGCGGTAAGATATTACCTATATTCATATATTTAAACAAAAGAAATCTACCACTGAGGCTTCGAAATTTAATATAAAGTACAAAGAGTACTTGTTATTAACTTCCTAAGAGAAAGATAATGTTTAAAATGAATCAAAAGAAAGTTATGGAATATACTTCGTAAACAGGAAAATAATAAATATGTAAAATATTTTGGAATAATGAAAAGTATATTACGTTATTTCGATAACTATTGCGCAGTGCGCTTACCAAGTTCAACACGTATTGAGTCTCTTAACATCATTAACAATACCGAGATCTACGAACTCTTATTAATCAAACTGACCCTGTCCTAGCTTATTACCTGTGTTTGATTTGCTTTTTCGGCTTGTCTAAAATTACGTAAAGCCTGTAGTGCATACTAAATGGTTTGCTCGTTGGTAAGTGTAAAGTGCGTAACCAGTAAGAGTCACGTTAATGAGATGTGTGTAGCCGTAGAGATTAGCGTAGCGTAGTGGAGCGGGCGGGCGGGGACCGCGCGGTCGGCCGTGGCGGACTCATGCTGTCCGCAATCTCTGGCCTCGCACGCGCTTTGATTTTAATCACTTTTTTTATTATGGTTGCTTCCAGTACCAGCTGTTTTCCGGGCGTACGTAAAGAATTTGATTAACATTAGAGCCGCGTAGCGTAAATCGAGTGCGGGTTGGCACAAGCGCTGGGCCGTGCGAGTACGCGCGTCGCCCGCGCTTCCCACGCCTCGCTCCGCGCACCTCGCCCCGCACCCCGCTCGCCGTTCGCCGCCCGTCCGCGCCTCATCGCCGCATACGCTGCTCCGAACTGATTCATGAGCTTCATAAATTATTAACTTAGAAATCCTACTTATTGCCCACATGTAAAATTAATATTGTCTCAAACGCTTTCAATTAACTTACTTCAAGTATCTATCACCTGTTATATTAGTGGTGTGTATCGGCCTACCGGAATTTGGGACTTCGCTGTTCGGTATTCAATATTTGAGCTCAATATAATGGACAAGCTCGTAGGCACACATGCATGCTTATTAGGTGAATGCTGCGAATACCGTCAAATATCTCCATAACTTATAGATAAAACAAATTATAACTAACCTACTAAAGGTACTTACTTCTTTAAACAATAATAAACGCAACTTTTATTAAAAAATCTATACTAGAATAGCATGGTTATAATTTATTGAGTAAGTCTATTATGGCTGGTATAAAATATGATTCGATTATTCAGTGCATCCCCTAACTCTGTATTTAAAATGATTAAAGTTTGCACTCCCATTAAGCTTTAACGAAATCAATAATTTTACCGTGATTCTGATTAAAACTTCATAAAACGTAAGCAAATAAAAAATATTTGGGTAAAATTCTTCGTTAAAACATCTATTCGTCGTAGTTATTAGCGACGTCCTTACGAGATCCGCACATTTACCTACATAGGTATAAATGTACAGAAAAATTACAAATTATAAAATTTACGCCATCAAATATTAGATACATTTTTTATAAAACAAACATCCGTTTATAATTCTTACCAGATCTTCGTCAAATTTCGTAAAACATTATATACGTTATTGGCTGTAATATAAATTAATAACGCGTTTGTTTGCATTAACTGACACTAGTCTCCATATTTACAAACTTAAGGTAGACTTCCATTGATGACGACTGAACCTCTCCACAACAAAAATCAAGTTTAAAGCGCTAATGAGCAATGACTTATAGTGATCTACGCGTTTGACACTTAAGATTTATGGTTAAACACTGATTAGGTACCTATCACTACAGCAAAAGTTTAAAAAAATACCTATTAGGTAATAGTTACTATACGTTTCATCCGTAAACTGTCATCGACAGACAAAATGTATTTTATTTGTCCGCCATAGAACTAACAAGTAACAACACGATATAAATACCCAAAAACAAAATAACAGAAAAACATAAGAAAATGATCACTAGCTGGAATAACTCGTACACGTCACTGAACATTCCACGAACCATAAGACTCGGATTTTAAACAAGCCATTGCAGACACAATGTCTTATTTCAAAAACAACAATACAAAAAATACTCCAGCAGAAATGACCGCAGCTTATATGACGAGGATATGCCGCGTTATCGCGAAGTACGTGTATCGGTGTAACAAACTGAACACCGCGTTAACGATTAAGATTTTTTTTATGGCATTGTACGACGAGACGAGCATGCCGTTCACCCGATGTTAAGCGATAAAACCACCCATAAACAGTAGCAACGCCACCCAGCACCTTAGCACTTACAAAGTACTGTGTGGCATTCCACTGCGCTCGTCATCCTGAGACATAAGATGTTAAGTCTCATTATGTCCAGTAGTTACACTGGCTACAATGTCCTTCAAACCGAAACACAACAGTGCATGCACACTGCTGCTTGGCGGTAGAAATAGAAAGATATTATTACGAAAATATATGATGTTGACGATAACACTATAGTATGGATAAAGCTAAAATAATTGGTATGATATTAAATTATGCGTAATAGCACCATAAAAAGGTATTATAGACCGTCTGCAGTTTTTCTTTGCTGTATATTTTAAATTATTTTGTTATATAATATGGCTGCACTTGTTTACTAATTTCATCAAATATTTCCTTCATCTACAATTTGTCGTAGAATAAATTAGCAAAGGCCTTGGTCTATACCTAGTAAAACAGCGTTAAGCGCTTGTAACTTGGTGGAAGGCGTAACAGAAAATAAATGCTCTTAGTAAAGCACATTATTTACTTTTACACAAAAAATAATTGACTTACAAAATCTAACATAGAAATCTACGCTTTTAGGGCGTAAATATGAATATCGCATGCGACTGCTTGCGTACTGGACACAGGGTTAAATGCCTAACAACATGCTGACTTTGAAGTTGAATGTTTTTTTTTATGTTGCTAATATTTTATTTGGATATATGTTGTACCTACTAGACATAAATGTCGACTTGGTGAGAATTAGCCCCTGAACACCCACTTTATGCAACTACCGCGTAAACTGAGGTAACCTTGTGACAGATTTGACGTTTTTTGCAAATAAGTTTTTATTTATTGTTTTAGTGAAAACCATTTTGCAATCTTGATGATATTACTTATGTACTGATTTATTATAGATATACTTATAATACGTGAATGTTAATAAAAATGTTTTTTTTTTCTCCATGTACCTTCCAAGCACTGTATTTCGAAAATATACCCTACATATTATAATTTGAAAACAATTGTTTTGTCGCATTCGAAACTATATAGAAAGTTTATTCAGATTAAAGTAAGGGTGTCACAAAGTTTGGCCTAATGCACAAATCAACCCTAGTTTACGCTATAGATGTTGATCATTTTGTCAAATTGATAATGGCGGCTGTTTTATTCTCCTAACTAGTACGTTTATCAATTTCGTTATGTTTTTTTATTATATTTGGCATAACCAGTTTATGATAAGTTGGGTTACAAGTCAGCCGGTTTACATGAATACACGGTAGGTATACTGTTAAGTAAAAAAGGATGCAAAAGTAACTTTGGCATAGAAAATAGCATTATGTTTTACATGCATATGTAAGCTTAGTCCGCAGTACACTGTAATTACTTGACATCTTAAGTGTCGTGCGTTCGGAAGTTATTAAACGACCATGCTGAGTTTTTAATATTGTGTTTTATCAAATACTGAGTTCCATAAAAATACGTTAAAAATGAAAAGTAATCAAACATTGGTAATGGGGAAATCAATTAAAGCCCTAGCCTAAAAGTACATACCTGAAGCACTACCTATTATGCACCTGCAACTTCATAAAAATAAACCTTCTATCATCGATCCATAGTGAACCATAGTCGCTAGTAGGTGGCACATAATATCTTTGCTATCTTACGAACTCAGGTATTAAGCCCTCTAATTTAACTTTACTTTACATAATATTATCTACAAATACATTATAGATACTAAGGTGATCATTAGACGTTCAATCTGGCATCAGTTCCATCTTCAATTCTGAATCAAGGCTCTACCAAAGCGAATTGACGGCTTGATGACCGTGAAATGTTATCCTTATCTAAAAAATCCTTTGCTGGGATCATGACCTCTAGCAATAAAGGAAATAGCAGAAGATTTTTCTATTTCTTATTACCAGAGCTATTGCCTAAAGTTGCCGTGAATAAAATATCTACAATTTCAAATCCTACTTATCCATCGACGCACAACACTATTAATCAGATATCATACTACGATTACAGATTGAATATTTAATGGCCACCTAAGAATAGACATATTATTATACATATCATCGTACCTACTGAAATTGAGTGACCTGCTAAAATTCCTTATGAATCAAAAAATAATTCCGAAAATCCAATAATGCAGTATAAAATAAGAAAAGAAATAAAATAAAATTTTATTCTCACGACGAATTTTGTTCACGAAAGCAATAAACTGCCGTTACCGTTGACAATTTCAAATATATATTCAAGTTAAAATTCAGATGGGAATATAATATAAAATAATATATTTTGTTAAAAATCTTTGTAGGCAATGGATATTCTCTTCACAAAGTTAAAAAGATGTCAGTATGCTATATAATATTTATTAGGTAACTTATAAGAATGTCCAGAAAGTGAGAAGTAGAAAATAAGCAAAAATATAGCCTGATATGTCTTATAAATATTATCTATATATTACTATTTATTGTTATATTAATTAGAATTATTATATTGGTGTTGTGAATAATTCTTTGTAAACTTTGCCTTCACTATTTTTATCTCCCAGAGATTTATTCATATTTATATAATTCATTAAGACAAAAGAGATTTAAGATTTAACCAATTTCCGAACACCATACCAGCCCACGCTACATGATATTGCTATCGACATTGGGTAGCAATTAATCAGATTGAATTTCGGACACATCAATTTTAAACTTGCAAGTACTAAGTATATATATAACGGCTTGCAAATACAAACTTAAATATTATCAGTAAGAAAATCTAAATCAAATATGAATAACGAAATGTACTTCTAATGAGTACGTATTTAACCATCAATATAATATATATCCTAATCTTAGAAGTAGATGTAAACGTTTGCCTATTTGTGATAATATACCTACCGAACAAAGCTGCTCACGCTTTTTCCATCCAATTTGTCTATATCCGTGAATACTTCCTGATTACTTACGCTGCATAATAGATTATAATAATATGATGTACCCATTTAGTATTCTATCCTTTTAACATTATGCAGAAGAAATATCTATGAAAGTTTATTAATTGTGAGGGTTGTGGTGTTTGCTCAGTGTTAGACTATGTGATAAGGATCATATGTGCTATATCTTCACCGACATACATTTCACTCTTTAAAATAATGGATGTGATTAATATATATAAAATATCATATATAGAGATAATAAGTAGTTAACCGTTGATAAATAAATGTAATAATAATTTTATCGTAATATTGTGCTATCTTGTGATCTATCTCTCTGTATAGACTTCCTTAACCTCGAGTGCTTTCTTTTCTACGAAATTAAATATATACGCTACGTGCGATTGATGTTCTTTGTAAACTAAGATAGAAGAGATTTACCTATAGGTATTTAATATACAATCACATTTGAGCTTATCGGGATAAAAATTAAACTATTAAAATTACAACTTCTATGCTAGAAGAAAAAAAACTTGTTTTTGTTTGCATTATAGTCTATTCTAATCTTTATAGATGTTATATATTTGTTTAGATATTGTGTATCTTTAAAACTCTTATCCGTTTCAACATATCACAATAAGTTTTCTCTTGGAGAGTCGTTTTATAAGACACTGTCCCTCTATCTAAACTTTAGTTATTATAACTGTTGAATTAATATGTATTTTAATATGAACACTATAGAGGAATATAATATACTATATGTGAATGTAACTATTATTATATCGAATACAGTTTTACTGTAACTTAACTACAGTAAAATAAATTCTGATCTTTATTATATGAAATAAATAATGTTATTCATAAGGATACAATTTTACTTATTTACAATAGTAGCGACTCAAAAAGTAGGCGCAGTATGTTTCCGAAGGATTTTAAATGCGAATTTCAAGATTTTGAACAAAAGTAATAAGTACAACGGCAAGTATTGTGTACCGAATAATATGCGATTTACACAATGACTGCACAACTGGTCAGAAACTTACTGTGCTTACTTCATTACAATCATAAAAAAATAATTGCTACAATTATACAGAACTAAATATTGTACCTATAAACCATTTTACTATAATATTACAAGAATTATATTATCATCTTATCCTTTGTCATTCTAATGTATACGTGGCTCGTGTAGAAAAATAAATAAAATATATTCAATCTGTTGTTTTATTTACGCTGTCGTCCGAGTTCCTACTAGGCAGGTCGCTGGAATATCCTCACGATAGCGCTGCAACAACGTCGCGCTAGGCGCTGGGTAGGTAACTATGCGTCACCGACACGCTTTTTTAAATAACACTAAAAAAAGGAATTAAAAACGAAATCCTAATTCTGATAAAATCTAACGGAAACTATCCGAAAAGCCACCACCACCACCATACCAGCCCTATATTATATACTGCCCACTGCTGAGCACGGGCCTCCTCTACTACTGAGAGGGTTAAGGCCTTAGTCCACCACGCTGGCCTAATGCGGGTTGGCAGACTTCACATACCTTCAAAATTCCTATAGAGAACTTCTCAGATATGCAGGTTTCCTCACGATGTTTTCCTTCACCGTTAAAACGAGCGATAATTCACAAAGAATACACACATAACTTTGTAGAAAAGTCAGAGGTGCGTGCCCTTGGGTTTAGAACCTGCGGACATTCGTCTCGGCAGTCCGTTCCACTCCCAACTAGCCTATCACCGCTTAAAGTCCGAAAAGCATGAACAACAAAATATTATTTTCCGAAAAGATAATTTACAAGAGGCATGAAATGCTGTGTAGAGATCGGATGCCGTGGTCTTTTGTTTTGAAAATCATAAAGGGTATTCTTTTTCAATAAGTACACTGTTGATATTGAAGTTTTCGTAAAACTTCTTAGAATTACATTAAAAAAGCATGTATTGAACTTTACGTCGTCTCAAATTAAATTTCAAATTGGTGCCACGCTGTACTTAACACATAATATTATTTGGTAGTTGGCAACACTCTAAGGGCCGTATTAATAGTTTTTTTTTTTTTTTTTTTTATATAATGGCATTTGTGTTCACATTTTGCCAATGTCAAGTTTGGTTTGTCTATTTTATTATCTGTAGTATGTCGAAGTAAAGCAGTGGCTACCATACCAAGACTTTATCGAGGAGTTTTGGCGGCAACAAAAAAAACACTTGATTAGCACAATTATTTCAATTCACTTCATTTGAGCTCTTTAATAGAACTATATTGGATAATATACCACCATAATTATGCAATATAACACTAAGTATCTCCAAAATAATGAATTAAAACAAGAGCACCTCATGACACTTCCAACTTCCCGCCAAAACTCCGTATTAATAGATGCTACGCAGTTTCACTCTAAAGTGTGATATCAGTAGTGATGCTCTCAAATTAAGGTCGGCATCTTAAGATATTATTTAATAAACCCACATTAACAGCAGATCAAGTCACTTCTTAAGTGACAATATATTACGGATTTTGACAGCTGAGTTTGGTTTATGTAACAGCACCAATTCAGCTGAGAACAAGCTCTTAAATAACAGCTTAAGCTTGGTTTATTACATTGTTCAATATTTTAAATGTCTACTTGAGATTTTACTTAAACGTGAGATTGATTTATTAATAGGTACCGCCCTAAGATAGCTATAGTCAACCAGCGCCCGCCGAGTATTTGAGAGTAGCCCTCCTGCCAAATACCCAATTTTTTAACGACTTGACTTCAAAAATCTCATGAATACTAATTACCAAAGAAACTTTTGCCAACACCACTAGAATAGGAAACGTGCACGTCGTAAGTTCTGCCATCTGCATGGTGGCGCAAACTGAATCTTTTAACCGATCGATAGGTACTTGACATTGACGTAAAATATTCACATTAAAACGATGAAAAACAACATTTAATTTGTTGAAAATGTATTGCTGTGTATCTGGATGCTCCAAAACATAAAAATAAACAAATCAAATGGTGTAAAATTCTATTACGTTCCCAAGAATAGTACCTACCTACCTAAGTAGTTACATTCCATGCTTATGTGAAAATCATCAAAAATAATATAAGCTGTATAAAACATACATAAGTATGAGTACCAAAAGCATTTAGAAATGTCTCATTACGTAATTTATAAAAATAAAAAAGTTTTGAAGATAATATTCCAGACAAACAAATCTGTACCTAATTAAGGGAACACAACCTCCTAAATTTACTTCAATAACATCCAAATAACTAGCTCCCATCTACAAAAAAGCTTATTCTGGCCACGCTAGGTATCTATACTAATGTTATAAAGAGGAAAGATTTGATTGTTTGTTTGTTTGATGGCATTGAATAGGCTCCGAAACTACTGGAGCGATTTGAAAAAATCTTCCACCAATATAAAGCTACATAACCAGCGAGTAACATAGGCTACTTTTTATCCCGGAAAAACTCATTCACGTGAGTGGAGCCGCGATCAGAAGTCTAGTCAATAATATTCAGCCGGAACCCATATTTTATCATTTTTGACATAATAAAAGAATAATAAAAATAAATTATAGCTTTGAAAAGTTCCTTTTTTATCCACATGTGGCTATTGTGTCGATTTTGGTACTGCCCCCTATAGTTCGTGCACGTTCCCTATGGTATGCAAACCTATAAGAATAAAAGAATCATTCATTTCATTTCAGATAAATTAATTTAGATTGGTTAATATAAAAAAACATAAAAATACGTTATTTTAACACCTATATAAATGGGTTAATGATTTTACATTGTGGCTCGCTGCACAATAACCATAATCGGCTGGTTCTCCCGGTAAACCGGGTTGGCAAAACCAATGTAAATTTACTTGAATTTGCGGTTACTATTGCTTTTCGTATGGTGATATTTTCGAAAGCCTAAAGATCTCCTTCCCAGCCCCAATCCTTATAAATATTTTTTCTGTAAAACTGGCAGCAAATCTATGATGCGCCTTAAATCTTGTATTTTTATTAGTTCCGTGAAATCATGTTGTAGTCTTTGCAATGCCTCATTTATGTCTTTACTAGAAGCAATGAGACATGTGTCGTCAGCAAATTGATATATCTCACATTGTTTAATAACATTCATTAAATTATTAACATAGCTAATGTAGTGTAGTGGACCTATGACTGACCCCTGTGCCGTACCTTGATCCATATCTGTTTTTAAACTTAAGTTACCAGCTATTTTGACATGAAATGATCGGTCTTTTAGGTACTCTTTACACCATTCAAGAACCTGCCCTCTTATACCACAGTCTTCAACGTGTTGCAGTAACAAGTCGTGTCTTAATGTATCAAATGCTTTGCTGTAGTCTATAAACAATACCAGCACATGTTCTCTATCATTTAGGTGATTAAGTATAGAGTCTGTAAAAGCAGATAATAGCTGTGTAGTACTTTTACCTGGTTGAAATCCATACTGATTTTTATTAATGATGTTATTTTTAGAATAGAATTGACTAATTTGTTTACAAATGTATTTTTCAGCAATTTTATTTATTGTCGGAAGAATAGTAATGGGTCTATAATTTTCATAATTTGATTTACTTCCTTTTTTATAAATAGGTCGGACTATACCAGTTTTTAATTCTGTGGGATATTTTCCTGTAGATATACTAGCGTTAATAAGTTTTGCAATAATTGCACTGATATTATTGCTGATACGTTTAATGTCTATTGCTCTAATATTATCATATCCAGGAGCTTTATTATTGTGTAGTGCTTGAATTATTTTACTTATGTTTGTAGCCGAAGCTTTTTGAAATCTCATTGTCACATTAGCAGGTTTTCTAAATGTCGATTTACTAATTAATGTATTATCACACTTAGGTGTAATATTTTTCACATTGTTAACGAATGTTACTGCAAAGTTATTGGTTATCCTAGAGCAGTCAGTATTATATTTTTTAAAAGCATTGAGTATTACAGAATCTATCGACGACTTAATTCTACCTGTTAAATGATTTAATAATGACCAAAGTTGTTTCGGATTGTGTTTGTTGTTCCGAATCTCCTCTCTTAATTTTTTGTTTTTTGTTTTCCGTATAATTTTATTCGCTTCATTTCTTGCTCTATTATATTGTTGCTTCAAAATTTTATTTGTGCTATCTTTTTTCCATTCAATAAATAGTTTGTCCCTATATTCGGCAGCTTTTTTAACTTTATTAGTTATCCAGCTGATATTAAAGTTATCGAAATGTTTCCTTCTCACTTTGGTTAATACTTGCGATTTTTCATAACAATTGTTTATGTTGTAGTTAATATACTTATATAATTCTAACGGGCAAGTCATGGTGTCCGTTTTTTCCCATTTTATTTCATCAAGCAAGATTTGCAGTTTTTTATTATCGATTTTTTTTATAATTATAGGTTCAGCCTGTATCTGCGGTCCCACACAAGCGATAACTATCATTCGATGGTCAGCCAGTGTAGTGCCAAGCGCCGCTGTATACAGTTCTTGTGTTCGAGATCTCGCATAAATATGATCAATACAAGATTTGCTTAACTGATTCTTAGTAAATTCTAATCGTGAGTAAATTCTAATCGTGTTATCGTGTGTCTATCGTGTATGTATACCTAAGTATGGGTGAGATAACTTAATGAGGCTGTAATAATATTAATATAATGTTTATACTCTCAATATTTAAAACGGATGAAATGAAATGAAATAATGTATAATTTATTCGAACCCATAAAATGTTATACATTATTTAGATTTCGTCAATATTAACTCTACCACCAGTTCGGAAAGCAGTTCTCACTAGAGAAGAACGGGCAAGAAACTCTAGTGTTGCTCTTTTCAAAATCAGTTCCAGGTATAAAATACAATGCATTATGTAGAGAAAAAAAAATACAATTCAGTATTTGTTAACTTTTGTTTAGAGCAGTTCATTTATATACTCGCAAAATAGGTAATAAATTTTAAATTCCAACACTAGTGCATAACTATCTCAGGAATCATGTAATAATTTGATCTGAAATGTTCAAGATGTCGCTATTAATCTAAGTTCAAGATATACCCCTAATACTTAGATATAGTAAGCGAAAAGGGTAGACTAGTCCACACAGTCACAAAAATGAATTATATTATTCCAATAATAATAATATATTAATATAAGTGGTGACGAAATTTTTATAATTAGTGTGTACGTATTTTTGCTTTTGGCCTTTAAATAAAGCAACAGTTTTTTTCTTTATATGTATAATATAAAACTATAAACCTCAGGCAATAATGTATATTAAAATATCACGCCAGCCCTGGAGTACAGCGAGTAAACCGGTGGCTCTAGGACAAAACTACTCAAACCCAGGCCCGCGGGCCATAATGTGGCCCGTGCAGGAATTTTATATGGGCCGTGCAGCTATTTAAAAAATCCCTGAAAAGATGAAAAAGTTTTTCATACCGCGGAACGAACGAGTAGTACGACCACCAAATCGTCTCGCCTTTTTCTTAATATTGGATTTTTATTGAACATGACTTAAAAGTAATTAAAATTCGAACCGCCAGTAGCCCTTGAAAAATTGCTGAGTTGACCGTTTGGCCCGCCTGTTAAAAACGTTGAGAAGCTATGCTCTAGACGTTATGTGGCAACAGGTGCCAAAATGTCAAACACGAAAGACAAGTTTCAACGAAAAATATCCTACATTTTCACGTTATTTTGGTTTAAAAACAAACTGCTCAACCGATTTTGATAAAATTTCTAAATATTTGGACGTATATTCTTTGTAATGAAAAAAGAATTTTCCAAATCGGTCAATAAATGACGGAGTTCTGAGGTAACAAACATTAAAAAAAAACACACGTCGAATTGAGAAGATCCTCCTTTTTTTGAAGTCGAAAAAATAGGAGGCGAATTTTTCACCTCTAAATCAATTCCCAGCGCTTAGTACTCCAAGACCTATAGACCGGACATCAGGCCCAAATTTTTCGTCCAAAAGTTATTACCCATTGGTAATAAGTCGCTGTCTTATCTGGCACGTCCATGTGACAAGATGTCTCGACATGCTTATATTTTGTAAAGAAAACAATATTTTGGAAGAAAATTTACCAATTTGCACATTACGATCGTGCCGAAGTGTGTTTTAATGCATTTTACATAGGTTTTTTGCTATTTCACGGTAGATTGAGTTACTGATGAACAGGCTCAAAATGTTTGTATTACAATTTTCCCAATGTCCGCTCTATATAATCTTAGAACTCTTTGTTAGTACTTAACGTAGTGGTTACATTCTCTTTGCTTAGTATTATTTGCTACCCTATTTATTAAGAAATTAAAGATATGGCTCATAGATAAATGTTTCTATACATTCCAAGAATTTTTATCATGTAAGGATAAATAACTGTATATATAATTGTAAAGTGCGCATTACCTAGACCATCTCTCTATAGAAATAATAATTATATAAAAGAATTTATGTGAATAGTAAGCAGACAGTAGATACCTACCTATAAAATGTTTGCATGCCGTTGAAACGGTAAAACATGTTGCACATTATGTATAATACATAATATTATAATTAAAAAAATTAATAAATTATTGTAAGTACAAGAAGATGTAGTGTATGAGTGGAAGAAGCACAGGTGACCGGCACTTCGGTCTCATCCCTACTCCAAACTGTTTACTGAATGTTCAGTGACACCGGCAGACGCTTAGCTATAACTGATCAGAGATCATTGATCAGTTACCGACCGGGGTTAAAAGTTATTAAATTACTAATATCGCTACTAAAAAATAGGGGATGATGGAAGAAGGTAGAAAATTTAGGGTTGTATGTATTTTTTAATGCCACATCACAAAAAGAGAAAAGAAAATCTGTCCGCAAAATAAAAAAATTGGGGTGGGCCACCCTTATCACTTAGGGGGATGAAAAATAGATAACAACCTATTCTCAGACCTACCAAGTGTGAATATAAAATTTCATCAAAATTGGTTCAGCCGTTTCGGAGGAGTATGGTAACAAACACTGTGACACGAAATTTTTATATATAATAGCGGACCCGACAGACGTTGTCCTGCTCTAAAAAGGAAATAAAATCCTAGAACCCGAGTACAGCGTCACCTACCGGATCCAATTGTTAATCTAAACAATTCTCGAATCCACCCGAAGACACAAAAAATGTTGTCCTACCCTAAAAAGGAAATAAAATCCTAGAACCCGAGTACAGCGCCACCTACCGGATCCAATTATTAATCTAAACCATTCTCGAATCCACCTGAAGACACACAAAAAATCATTTCAGTCATCGGAGTTCAGTGACATACACACGCAAAGAAGAATTAGGTATACATACAACCTCTTTGACGATCTTTGCAGCACGCATTATGTCAATGTTATGTCAAACGCCATAAGGTTGAATTAAAAAAGTTTATATTGTCAAAAGCGCTAAAGTTACCTATTTTAATATGGTGGTTATGTATTCTTAAATTTTCTAATTTTCCGCGCAATTTTCCTATTTTTTTCTTTCATAAGAACCTACTCCTGACAATAACAAACACATATAAAGAAAAACGAAATCCGTTCAGCCGTTCACGCGTGATGCCGTGACCAAGGGATAGCTGACCCCGCAAACGTTGTTTAGCCATCAGTTACCGACCGGGGTTAAAATTTATTAAAAAAATAGGGGTTGATCGTAAAGGTTTGAAAATTTAGGGTTGTATGTATTTTTTAATGCTGTATCATAAAAAATTAAAAACTAAAATTGTTATCTAAAAAATTAAAAATAAAAATTTAGGGGTGGACTGCCCTTAACATTTAGGGGGATGAAAAATAGATGTTGTTCAATTCTCAGACCTACCCGATATGCACACAAAAATTCATGAGAATCGGTCGAGCCGTTTCGGAGGAGTTTAACTTGCAAATGCCCTTATATTGAAGAAGTCAATAAGCATACTTATCTGGGTCTAGTAATAGACAACAAGTTTAACTGGAGCTATCACATTGAAAATGTCTGTAATAAATTAAGACAATTCTTAGCAAACATAATAATACTAAAAGACCGTACTCCCTTTAAAGTCAAATTAATGCTATATAATTCGTTAGGTGAATCTTATATACAATATGGTCTTACTAGCTATGGGAGAACGTTCAAAACGTATTTAAATGAAATATATAAACTCCAATTAAGAATCTTAAAAAACGTTGTACCTAAAAAAAATATCTTCAATTTCGTGATGATCCTCTGGGGCTGTTTAATCGCTGCTAAGAAAATTCCGTAGTGCTATGCAAGATTATAAGCGTAAAAGATTTTATGTAAGGAACATTAAGAACGTAAATAATCGTGGACATACATATGTGTATAAGCGTACGTGTCGAATACAGAACCTACTTATCTTGAACTCCGCTATAAAGGATATTTAGCTCCATCTATGTTGTACGTAAATAACTACCTACCTACCTTGCATGATAGTTTTAATCTTTCATCCTGCCCCAATGTGGTGCCGGAGCGGCGTGTCAATAATTTAAACATATTTCAAACATAAAATATTATTTTAAACATACAGAAAATAATGTAGTTTTTACGAACAACTGCCTTTCAGACTCTGCGAGTCTTGACAAATCGATTTAGAAAAACCAGACAATGTTCATAGCCCGACCTGGAATTCGAACACAGTTCCCAATTCTTGGTCCACATCTCATACGTTATTATGCTACCACTAAGTCAAGGAAGCGAGGGAATTAGGGCACTTACGGAAGATAAATAAACTCACCCATTATTGACCTGATTATAAGCCTATTGCTTTTCTATACTAATATTATAAAGAGGAAAGATTTAGTTGTTTGTTTGTTTGTAATGGATAAACTCAAAAACTACTGGACCGATTTTGAGAATTCTTGCACTAATAGGAAGCTACATTACTCCTGAGTGCTAAAGGCTACTTTTATCCCGGAAAAGTTCAAACCGGGACTTTTATCCCGGATTTTTTTCTCACGAATGGAGCTTTCACAGCCAGACCACTTAACCAATTTCGATGCATTTGGTAGGGAGATAGTTTGAGATCCAGGGAAGGACAGGCTATTTTTTATTTTTAAGGATATGTCCTTACATCATTACATATTATAAATAATTTGTACGACAGAAAAATAAATGTCGGCATATAATATTATGCTTTGCTACCTGTGCGAAGCAAGGGCGGGCCGCTAGTTTTAAATATAAGTGATCAGGTAATAATATTGCCAACCCTAATAACCCTCGCATCCCCATTCACTCTATTATACATATATTATAGTATTATATATTATAGTACATATATTATAGTATTATCTATTATATATTATAGTACCTCATTCAATCATCATCATCATTAATGATTAGACACACGAAGTCCACTGTTGAACATAGGCCTCCCCTGAAGATTTCCAGACGGACCTGTCATAAGCAGGCCTGCATCCAGCGCGTTCCTGCGACCTTTATGAAATCGTCTATCCACCTTATCGTTCCGCAGTTACACATAATATGAAATTGATTAAAACTCACGCTGGACATTCATTTATTTATTATTCCCAAAAAGTCTACAAAGATATCGTGCCTTACAGCATTAGTATACTTAATCAATATAATCAATGTTAAATACGGTAGGTATTTAAAATCATTATTTGAATACACATTATAATCAATAGTAATCAGGAAACCGAAACAGAATACAAGTTTACATGTAAATATAACATCAATTCAAATGGGATATAGGATAAAATAATAATAAGTAAATTAAAACATGCTAAAAATATCAATCAGTTTTTAACTCCACTTTTGGTTTAAAACAATGAAACGTAAATCCGGGCATAACATATAAATACCACCATATTCGCTAGTTATGTAATTTAGATAAGTTCCTAATGCATCCTTACAAGTTATAACCGTTTCGACGTTACTAATTACAGCTTTTTCCCTTGCCATCTACCTCCGATATAAATCCAACCATGCAATGAGAAGCACTTTAAAAGAAACGATTTTAAATTTAATATTGTTTCAGTCCATATCTCCTTTGTTACATAACCGTTTCCGTCTAAGACTGGGCCAAATTCGAATTTTGAATATTTCATATGAATTGCTACCACAGCACATACATTTAAATGAAACTACTAAAATTTTAAAATTAAATAATTAAAAATTAATTGCAAAATTAACTGCATAAAAGAAAAGTTTATTAAAATGTGTGTAGGAACGAATATGTAAATAATTTTATAACCACAATTTTTCAAAAAGTATGAATAAGATAACAAGTAAGCAATATAATAAAAGGATTAAAATCGAAAGTGAATTGAACCAAGTCGCTGAAATTTAAAGTACAATTTCATTATAGAGAATAATGTATATTTAATTAAAAACGTTTAAATTCATTACTCATTAGATGTATATTAAAAACAATAATATTCTAACATTAAAAACAATAATTCCAACAGACAACACCTGCATCCAGCTGTCTTCAACTCGCAAAGCTGATTTATAAATCTGAAAGGGCGCAAGCTCCGCAGATGATAGAATAAACAGATTTTATTTTCGCTCGGCTTCTTCGAATAACGAGCTTCTTTGACCAAATGTTTCAGAGTAAAGTAATAGAGTATGATAAAATTTCACATAAAATTCTCATGATGGACCCGATCCAATACTTCTAAACAAACTGTGCGAGGATAAAGGTTAAATACCACCGGAGCCTCTCAAAACTACTTCATGGACAGATTCTAGACATTTTTTCATTGTTTCGTAGCGAATTCCTAAACTTTGTCTCAGTTCCATTCCGTCAGATTTTATTCTTGGGGCGCGCAAGAGACCCGTCAATTAAAACAACTTTAGTGACATTTAAACGTAAATAAAAATTACAAGGAATTATTAAAAAGATTACCGAACAGATATTTCCATATTACTTTACCGAAGTATTTCACTTCCATCGATTTATGTAAAAAAGTTAATCACCAAACGATGCTCTTACTGTTGGTTAAAAGAATAAATATATCATCGATTAATCGACATGTTGTAAATTTTCCGACAGTAACTATTATTATCAGTTAACTTCAAAGAAAATAGTATTTCTGGGTGTAAACAAAGGTTTTTAAAATACGAGGAAAACGAATAGTAATGCCCTCTGAACGCCCACCCCGCGCGTACTTCGTCCTTTTGCCACGAAACTTACAAACTTTGACTACACACATTGTATTCTGTCAATGTAATAGATTCAAACAAATAGGCTTGATACAGTAACATACTGTATAACATAAATGTGCATAACTTATAAAATTACAAAGAATGACATTTTTAAAACAATACATAATTTAAATATGGAAGTAGTTAATAACTATTCATAACTGCATATAACTACGACACTTAACACTACTTGAATATTTGAGAATGTAATATTTGACACTGAATATTATTAGACAATTAGATATGGGTGTGCAGTCAAACTGGCACAAAATATATTATTACGTTAAGTTTAATATTGAAATCTCCACGTTGATTACAGACACATAATGTATATTAAAAAGATGTAATGTTACGTTATACTCAAGTCTTACGCAGCATTTTTTTAAGGATAGCGGATATTATTTGGGAATTAAATTAAATATTGAGACAATAAAACGTAGAAAAAATGGTAGAGCGCGTGGATATATAGGGCTGACGGTCATGTCTTAGGAGTTACCCTTTGATAATGTATATTATTGAAATTCGGAGGGCAAGTACGTCAATGAATCGATAATATGGTTCGTATAGCGTATCAAAGATATTAAAATTTCCGCACACCTTAAAAACTATCCTGTATATGACTCTCCTTTAAGAGTCTTCCGTAAACTTGAGTGAACTCCAATTAACGGTTTCATCAAACATTAACGGCTTTGATGTTCATATTATAAGATCACGACATAATATAAGATACACAAGACTCTTAATGAAGTTAAATTACGTTGATTTCTACTGAAATATTCAAATTGAATACAGACATTTATTGTGTTATGTTTAAAAGATCTGACCGGTTAGCTATTCAGAATCGGTCTCACTTATATCAGATTAACCTTTTCCCCTGGTTATAAGCAGTCAATAATAGATATGAAAAGTCTAGTATCATAATTATCGACAACTCAATTCAATAGATGAGGAATATAACGAGCTAGTTGATATAAAGATTTCCTGTAAATTTCATTCGTTTCTTGAAATAATATCACTGAGCCCGATTCTGTATGACTAAATAGCGAATGCAACATCTATATCCCGAGACCTCGTGTAAATAATAAATGGCAGACATTCTCAGCTTTGAAATCTCGAACGTATTACGAACGAGATTTGAAGGAAGCGTACGCAAATCTTTGGTGTTAATCGGTGTCCCGCATTGCTTCAAAGATAGTAAATGCGGCAGGATAGCAAGCAGGGCACGAAAGGAGCCGTCGGAGATTAGGTGGAATTTGACCGACGACATCCTAAATTAATAGATTGACGTTTCTGCCAATTTGTTATCTTTCACAAATAAAGTGATTCGAGGTCTCGTCGTTGCATTCCCTATGTTTATGAATCTCCCGTAAACAAGTGTTTTCATAAAGACTTTTGCTTTATTTTGAAAACTACATGTCGAATTGTTTTTAATCTTTACAATTGATATAGTAGCGTGAGACATACAAAGGCTAACCCTATCATGCTCGCGTACTTCGACGTTCCTTGGGGTGCGTAAACATCCAGCGAATGGGCTGCCCATGAGCTGTTTGCAAAAGGTTCGTGAGCTGTGCACAAAATGACAAGTGCGATCGATTCGCACATTCTACGTTACTACGATCGGCTGCAACTCGCACATAAAGACTGCATGCTAAGTTTATTATAACTTATAAGCAATAAGGCAGCCGCGTTATCATCTATCATCAAAAGCAACTCTACGATTGAGAGTACTATGTGACTGATCTTAACTGCTAGACGCGCGTGTTAAGTCAGCCTTAGGAAAGTTGTGAGAAAGAGGGAATCAAAAAGTTTAATGCGCATTAATGGCGCGCGTATAGTGCTTTCTTCAGATGTGTACGCACCCTTACGGGAGACCCTCAACCGATCAGATTCCTCATCAAGTAGAAGAATATAGAATCCTACTAAAACCAGTAATTCCGAATACAGAATATATTTTGTGAATGTATCTACCTTGAATAATGTAACCATCCTAATGACAGCCTGTCCTAAATCTACGCGATTATTTTTAGTATATTATCTTAAAATAATAATAATTAATTACCATTCATAAACTGTCTCTAGCTACGCCCACATTCAGAATCGAATTAATCTACGACACATAATATCTGGAGATAAGACAAATACTATTAGTTTTAAAATCGAAAAAGCAGTTCAAATGGGCTGTTTAAAAAAAAAAATATAGAGTGATATTACAAAGTTAAAATTATATTTTCCAATTTCAATATGTTAAGAACAAACATTAAAAACGCAAACAGCTTCCTCAGTAATGTTAAAACAAAACAAATTTAACAAACAAATTCTTTATGAGGTCGCGAATCGAATGCCAAATTATATTCAATGTGTAACTGATAAACGTGTATTTATCAGTACAAATAAAAAATCAATTCAATTATTATATTCCAAGTACGCACATGAACAGTGGAAAAATGTCTGGCTACTATGACAATTATCGTTTATTTACTTCTAATAAACATTGACGATTGAATGAAATAGTCTATTAAATATGAGCACATCGATTACACAAACCAATCATTGGTTAAATATATTTCAACACTATGATACCAAAGCAGTAACGCTCGAACCAATGTCTTATGTGTCTTTTCACTTGTCCTTGCTTTCACTACTGCTTTCTGGCTGTTGTTGTTTGCTTGATCTGGAACAAAGTAAATTACAGCTTGTAATAACATACTATTATTTACCTTGCAAAATTACACATTTATATTATACGAGGTAGGTAAAGTTTGCGACTTCGTTTGTATGTTGCCGTGTAAATCCATACTATGCAATGCAATCAGCCCTGTATTATATACTGCCCACTGCTGAGCACGGGCCTTCTCTACGACTGAGAGGGTTAAGTCCACCACGCTGGCCTAGTGCGGGTTGGCAGACTTCACATATCTTCGAAATTCTTATAGAGAACTTCTCAGGTATACTAGTGGTATTATAATTGCAAGAGTTTGAATTATTATTAGTGTTCGAGCGGCTGAACGGATCTGGATGGAATTTGAGATGGATTATAGTCTGGAATAGCACATTCACTTTTTGTCACGGGAAAATATATAGCGCGATTTGTATCCCAAAAAAACGTTTTTACGCGTCCAGAGCCGCGAACAAAAGCTAGTTTTATATAGTTACCGGGAGGGGTTCAGGAATCTGGCGGCGGATGCATAACGCAGGGGGTCGTAATCGTCAGAGTTAGAAGCGCGATTACGGGCCATGTTGCGCATGTGCTCCCGAAACGCTGTCCGGATCGCGCTGTTGTCCATCGTCGTGGGTCGCTCGGCGGCCTCACGAACGCTCTCTGCCGATGTAAACATGGCTTCACTTTATAACATTACTTACCAGTATCTAAACGTATAATGACACAAATAATAGCATAAGAGATATGTAGGCAAAAAATAACCCACAAAAAGTGTTGCTCGGTCTCCTTTGTCCAGGTAGTTCATAGAAATTACATGCTGTCAATAAACTTAAGCTAAGTTTAGACTAGCAAGTTCTTGCAGCAATATATTGCGCAAGATTTACACTAGCGACAATATATAATTCTATACACACACAACTAGCTACAAGTCTGCAAAATTTGCAGAAGTCAGCTTGCCGCGATTGTTTACACAGTTAAAATTGCTTGGGATATGCAACTCCTGTAAGTTTTCCCGCTAATCCAAACTTTTAGTATAGAAACTTATTAGCCAAAAGTGCAACAAACAACTTGTATACTGAAGTTCAGTACCGTTCATGAAGCCGTCGAGCGTGGTCGGCGGTCGCGCTTGTCGAACGCATCGTCGTTTCCTTGAGGGCATGCCCGAGAGATACGCATCACTGTAGGGTTCGGTGGGCTCGTCGCGCTGA
This sequence comes from Sphinx pinastri, assembly GCA_947568825.1. Lineage (NCBI taxonomy): Eukaryota > Metazoa > Arthropoda > Insecta > Lepidoptera > Sphingidae > Sphinx > Sphinx pinastri. The sequence goes on along the minus strand of OX387614.1, from coordinate 13,893,443 downwards.
GACTGCTGGTCGCGCGTGAACACTGGCACCCAGTCCTCGCCCCAGTGCTGCAGTATCATCATCGGGGAAACCTGCGCCAAATCCATTGCATTATACAATGAACTGACCCTATGTGTCCTAACAAAAACCAAAGTAACCAACAACTCATCATGTCAAGTTATTGTTCATTCGCGTTCATAAAATAGTGAGTATTCGTTGTAAGCCGTACGTCGGCTCCAACCAATTACCTACATTACAATCACCTACATATCGCACCTTTAGAACGAAACGACACAATTCAAAATAATCGAAAATTGAGTTATCGTCACAAAATGACTTAAAACTGGTCCCTTTTTTATGATAATATAATTAAAAAGGCACCGATATAATAGTTTTGTCCTTTTCCTGCTTGAATAAGGCGGTGTTTGAACTATTGTTGTATTGTAAATTTCGTTTTAAATAATTTTATGACGACAACTCAATTTTCGGTTTTTATGAATTGTGTCGTTTTCATTCTAAAGGTGCGATATACCTACGTTTCAACTTGCCACCATCAACTTCACTTTATAATTGTATGTGACGTTATTCGTTGAAGGGCGTCGCAAGGCTGAGAGACAACGATTACTCACTATGGTCGTAACGCAATGTCTATTTCTACCGCCAAGCAACAGTGTGCATGCACTGTTGTGTTTCGGTTTGAAGGACATTATAGCAAGTATAACTACTGGACATAATGAGACTTAACATCTTAAGTCTCAGGATGACGAGCGCAGTGGAATGCCACATAGTACTTTGTAATTCAAGTTGCTGGATGGTGTTGGTACTGTTTATGGGTGGTCGTATCGCTTACCATCAGGCGAACGGCATGCTCGTCTCGTCATTCAATGCTATAAAAAAAAAAAAAAAAACGCGAATGGGTGATAATCAAATTCCACTTACTAGTTGTATATTCGAAGGAGGCTCTGTCGTAGTCCGTGGTGTTGTTGTCATGTCCGGTTTTGTGGGTTTAGTCGCCCTGTGGGGAAATGGTTATATTTAACGAAAGCCGTATCAGCTTAGACGTTGAGTTAAAAATAAAATATGTAATGAAGGATAATGAATATTCAATTTTATTCATATTGTGCCAATAAACATCTAAAATTTGGTATCCACATGTTTTAAGTAATATTAATAATTTTAAATAGAATATTGCTCAGACTTTCGAAAAACAAGCATTGTCTTGCCTGCAAATATATACGATAATGTTATACAATATAACTCCATAAGCGATTTATTGTACATGTTAAACCCATTTAGGCCCAAAAATAAATCGAAAATAAAAATTACAACACAAATAACAACAAACAAACGAAATAAAATTAACCAAATGTAATAATTTATTCTCTGGTAATTTTGTTCAGCCCTCAATTGCGGACAATTGCCACTCCCAACCTTTTATTAGATTACAGGCTATTGCAATTTTTTGTTTGATTGCATAAGGCAATGCTATGATATAATGCAAACAAAACCATACAAAATGTAGGTATATAAAGAAGCTCACTTACCTTAAGCGCGACTGCTATTCACTAAATCATGTCCTCAAAATGCAGAACAAAACCACGTTGTTAGTTATTACACAAAATTATATTATGCAACTAAGAATGAGTATGTATATGGGCATTACTTATGTTAAATACTAACTGAGAGACAAAAGACATGGGAAGGATAACAAATGTCCTCATTTGGGCTCGACGGGCTTATATGGGTTAACGTTCGACAGGGACTATATAGTTTGCTACATTCCCAGATGCCTACAGGGAATATCCTACTCAGATCCCTATCGTTTATTATGTTTTAAGTATATTATAAGTATAGCAAAGTGCCTTGTGATTGAAGTGTTTCATCAAGTAATGGAATCCAGTGAAGCTTAAATGTACATGAAATTCTATAAAATGCACTAAATTGAAGCGATAAACATTTCTGATGTTCAAATAGTGGTTAATTGGTATATATGGAAGCTGATAAATTAACTTCTGTAAATTGGTTACCTATCTGCAATCTACACTGATTATGCGTGCACAAAGCTAGTTCAAGGAATTAATAAATTGTTAATGTTAGTGTTGGCGCGTTATTGAAGTACTTACCTTGAAAGAGCCCGGCTCGCGTTGGAGGGAGTGGCGGGCGAGAGGGCCGCGTTGGCGAGCGCGTTGTTGGCCGAGGTGGAGGCGCGCACGGGCGCCGTGGTGTGCATCGGCATGGGCACGTGCATCGGCAGGTGCGGCAGCGTGGGCATCATCGGCATGGTCGGCAGGGCCACCAACGGCGGCATCATTGTCAGGTTCGAGGGCAGCAGGGGCGACAGCTCCAGCTGGTAGGGGGTCTCGTCGCGCTCAGCCTCCAGGTGGATGGCCTGAGGCGAGGACTGCATCGGCTCGTCGCGCACCGGCGGCGAAGGCGACAGCTCCATCGGGCTCGGCCGCCGCGGCGCCTGCGCCTGTATCATCGTAAACTTTACATTTTTTCATCTTTCCTTTCTCCTCTATGTAAATGAACAACTATATAATATACTAGCTTTTGCCCGCGGCTCCGCCCGCGTGAATGAGTTTTCCCGGTATAAAAGTCCCGCTTAAAATGTAGCTTATATGACACGTTCGTAGATTTACCATAGCAGCGCCATCTATTGATTACTTACTCAACCCAGTCGAAAGGTATCGACATCTGTTAGAATCATTCATAGCAGCGCCATCTATTGATTACTTACTCAACCCAGTCGAAAGGTATCGACATCTGTTAGAATCATTTGGAGTTAAGATAATTGTGACTGTCAAATAATAACAGACAAATAATTAGCAATAAATTAAAATTGCGACTATAATTTGAGATTTAAACTATCCTATCTCTCAAGTTGGATCGAACTGCACATGGTGTGCGAATTTTATTATAATCGGTTAAGTGGTTTAGGAGTCCATTGAGGACAAACATTGTGACACGAGATTTATATATATTAAGATTTAGTTAGATATTTGGATTGTAAACACTAAACGTTTAGTATTACATTTTTGATTAGGTATATAATATAGGTGCATACGTTAGGCTGCGGCTGTGCCGGGGGCTCCGGTCGTGGCCTGAACTGCATAAACTGGCGAATGTTGTTCGCATGCACACGCAGATTGGGTATCACGGCGTTCAAGTTGTCAATGCTGATTGTCAGCAGCATATCGCGTACAGACTGCTCAAAGTCTATCAGAATCTCTTCCTGCGTAATATAAATAGCAATTAACATATTATTTTTTAATGCATTCTATTTAAACACAGAAATATTCCATATTTATCATTTAACACTTGTCATATACGTTTATCATTATAATAGACGGAAAACAGCGACACTTACAATATAAGCGGTGAAGATGACACGCATGCCCATGACACCGTCGCGGCAGCACAGCGTGATCAGCGCGCACACGTCGGTGAAGAACCGCGAGAACACGCCGTAGAAGCGCGGCGCGAACGACTCCGCGGGCGAGTCGGACATCACGGACGCGACGATGGCGGGCAGGCGCGAGCGCACCAGCATGCGCACGGACCCGAGCACGTCCACCTCCGGCGCTATCGGGGTCAGATTGCGCTGCCGACAAAAACGATTCCATTAACGCGATTTTTTTTTCTTTTTTATGGTATAGGTGCAAACGAGGATACGGTTCACTTGATGGTAAGGGATCACCGCCGCCCATGAACATCTGCAATACTAGGATAGAGATGCGTTACAAGCCTTTTAGGTGGGAATACACTTTTTTTGAAGGTCGCCAGGTCGTATCTGTCTGGAAATGCTGCTGCATTTGTAGAAAAAGTGGTCAATAGCCTAGTTGGGAATGGAACGGTCTGCCGAGCCAATGTCCGGAGGTTCAAAACCCAAGGCACACACCTCTGACTTTTCGAAGTTAAGTGTGTATTGTTTGTCAATTATCGTTCGTTTTAACGGCGAAGGAAAACATCGTGAGGAAACCTGCATACCTGAGAAGTTCTCTATAAGAATTTCGAAGATATGTGAAGTCTGCCAACCCGCACTAGACCAGCGTGGTGGACTAAGGCATAACCCCTCTCAATATTAGAGAAGGCCCGTGCTCAGCAGTGGGCAGTATATAATACAGGGCTGATTGCATTGCATTGCACACTCCTTATATATCATAAAATACACGTCATAAGGATCTATTCCAACGCCTCACAAGGTGAATAGCATTACAGGCCGGCAACTACGAGGCACGTAACATCCATCGCAGGTCGTCGACCTATATATCGAGTTTGTCGATAATATGTCGATATTATTCGGTCTATATTGTAGCTACCAACATTTTCAGTGTAGGTATTCTCCTTTTAATCCTATATATACCAATATACCAAATAATTTAACCTTAATTAGACTCACCATGTTGTGGAGGAAATGGGTATGTTCTTGGACGACGAACTCGGAAACGCCCTCGAAAGCGTTCTCGTCTTCAGAGGCTCCGGAGCGGTTCAACAGGTCTTGGATATAGCTGCGCAGCTGTAGGCGCAGAGCTTGGAACTCAGTGGGGACGAGTGCTGGCTCACCGGCCAGCATTTGAATCGATTCCGATAAGAACAAGTTGCGGGCCTGCGCATACGCATAAATCGTTTTATTATAGTACTAACAAAGCCGCTAATCATTTAACAAGGTTTATACTCGTGTTACTTACAACAGCAACCATCAGCGCATTGTACCAGGTCTCAGGAGATGGCTCGGCATGCAGCAGTTCCAGCATTGTGTTTATGAAGGGCTGTAAAAAATACATAATGTACAAAATGATTTCATTACCCTCGTGCAACTTTGCAACTGATAAATAAATTTATTTTATAACAAGCTTTTACCCTTGGACTCGACTGGCCAAGTCTCATTATGATATAAAACATAATAATGTTTGTTTTTTTTTTTTGTAAATATTTTTATACGTAATTTGCATCAGTTACCTGTGTCATGTTAGTATTGCGATCTCGCAGCGCACTGATGTTCACTGCAGCCGCCCTGTCAACGCGCATGCGCTCATGGGCAGCAATCTGTTGCTGTTGCTGTTCTCTGTATAATTCATTTACTTTAAATGTCTGTCACTTTATATTTATTTTAACTTTATGCACATTTTAAGAAATTATTGTCAATTTTGAAAAAGAAACGCATGAACCAGGCAATTATTCTGTTTTGTATTAATATTTCTAGAACTTACAATAATTTAAATTTAAACTTATCTTATAGATGTCTAACAAAATTTACTTAGACATACAGTTATTGCATAGTATAAGTTAATAAGAAATAAAATAAAACAAAAATATCTATTAAAAGCACCTGCGGCGTTGCAGGCGGCGGCGGGCGTGGATGCTGTCGCATTGCAGGAAGCGATCATACAAGAAGTCTGACAGCGACAAGGCGTGCCCGCGCGAAGTGGCGGCGGCACGACGCAAGTGCAAGTGCGCTGTCAAACAAATGTTACAATTTATGAAAGTTCGATGGAACTTTCAGATGTGACATCATCATCACAAACTTAGGTTTTTATTAAAATAGTTGATGCATCAAACATTAAAATATACCCTGAAAGGATCGCCTTGATATCCTGTCGAAATATATAACGGTTTTGATTAAATAAATGTATACTAATATTATAAAGAGGAAAGATTTGATTGTTTGTTTGTTATGGATAAAATCAAAAACTACTGGACCGATTTTGAAAATTATTTCACTAATAGGAACCTACATGACTCCTGAGTGCTATAGGCTACTCTTTATCCCGGGAAAATATTTTATCCCGGAAAATCTTCTTCACGCGGGCGGAGCCCCGAGCAGAAGTCTAGTTAGATATAAAATTAATAAACTATACACACATTGCTGTCTTTGTTGATTTTGAGCGCCAGTAGTAGTTTGGCCTTGGCCTTGGTTCTGGCCTGGAGTGGCAGTTGAATCGGTCTGTGCCTGGGCTCCATCAGCAGCTTGGTCTGTATTGGCAGCATTGCATGTATTGGCAGCTTGTCCTGCATTAGCGGCTTGTTCTCCATTAGAGGCTTGAGCTGCATTGGCGGCTTGAGCTGCATTGGCGGCTTGGGCTCCATTTGCCGTTTGAGCGGCGTTAGCAGTCTGAGCATCGTTGACGGCTTGGGTAGCAGTTGCATTTTGAGTAGCATTCGCAGCTTGGCCTGTACTGCCGGCTTGGGTTGCGTTAGCAGCTTGAGCTGTGTTGGTGGCCTGGCCTGCATTGGCGGCTTGTCCAGCATTGGCATTGGTGCCTTGACCTAAATTGTTTAGTTGGGCCTGAAGTTGGCTTTGGATCGCTTGAGCTAGGCCAGGCACATGAAGTGCTACACCTTCTACACCAGGCACCATACCCTGGCGAAGAACTGAAGTCACGATGTTCTGCAGAAACTCAGCACTTGGCGGACCAGCCCATGGCATTGGAGCCAGGAATACTGCGAACATAATGACTTTCCTTAGAGCTAAAGTATTAAATACACCTTAGGAGTTACATAAATAATATAAACATTTATAATACTGGTTATATAATTACGCATTTAGGAGAATAGCTTGTTACATCGGATAGTCATTAATAATAGTCCATAGAAAACACCTATTTTTCAATTTGAAACACTTATCATTAGCCTGTTCTTTCCACACTCCTTCGAATTGATATCCATTGAACTAATATATTTAATCTATTCACAATTTTCCTCGATTTAAAATTTGACAATGTTATGTAAAATAAGGGTGAAAAATTACAATATTCTGTTCCTTATATAAAATATGTTAGTAAATACTAGGGTACAAAAATATTCAAACAGCAATGTTAATTAGCATACATTTGTTAACAGTAAACATGACGTAAATGTTACACGAATTACATTCCCTTGTTATTGTTTAACAACCTCCGCCTTAACTCAACATGCTTCTCCATTTCTGACTATCACAGGGCCCAGAGGTTATGCTACGAATGTTATATGATGTGTTGAGTATCAGTTATTAATTATAATATAAACGTTAGACACAACTTAGCTCAAACACGGTTTCTGTGGTTATTAACTAGCATTTAAAACAACAAATGTAAGGAATTAAAACGACATTATTAAATGAAACAAATGTTGATTACTTTGTTACACGGTTCTGAGATGATGAAACCAAAGTAAATTTTGGACACTAACTATTTCGTCCGAAGATAGGCTGAGGGGCATTACCTCCGCCGTCTGTGCTGTGCACGCCGACAGCAGCGGTGGGCTGAAGGTTCGCAGCGTTGCCTCCGGCGCCGGCCATGATCTCCTCCATACTCATCACAACTTCCACGCCTCCTAAGCTAGCCCCCTGACCGAGGCCTCTGAACATGTTCTCAAAATCTGCGACAAAACACACATAATTATAATATCTACGGTCACCTTTGCGTAACATTAGTAATTACATCACAACAGACATGCATTACGGTAAAGACTTTAAACTCGGTCAATCATTTAACGAAAGGTTTAGATTCTACAACTACCCAAACATGAAATATGCGTCAGTCTAGTGCATGTTATTAATTTCGATAAAGTTAACGTTCACCTCCTGTATGCTCTATTTTATTCTTACCAAAAAGTACTTGGCGCCGGTTAGCTTGACCCTGTGTCGCGCCAGCTTGATTTTGAGGTGCGTTCTGTTGGTTTTGCTCAGTTGGCTGCGAATTGTTGGTATTTGCAGCATTAGCCAACCCGCTAAACAGCGCATTCTCTATGGGGAACGCGATAGGTACCCTGGTCTCTATCTCTACCTGATACGTAATGGGTTCGGGCTGTATGTTTATATTGACGGTCGGTTGGGTAGTATTCCTACCGGCTGAAGGGACCGAAGCGCTACGTCTCTGTTCTGGATTTTCCCCAGAGTTTGCAGTATTGCCACTGGCGTCGTTTCCAGGTGGCCTTACAGAAGCGCCGTTAGCTGAACTGTCATTGTTACCCTGCTGTTGTGTGGGACGAAGGTTACCGCTAGCTTGAACCACATTAATGTGCGCCTGAAACATATAACCATACAGCAAATCTTATTAATGCAAGATTTTCAATAGCAGTAAAATAATAACCGATAATTATAATTAGCACGACTTACCTGCATGGGGATAGGATGGCGCAACAATGGGCCGTTGTCAGCGGTCAGCCGCGGATTGCGTTGTCCAACTTGGAAATTGAGATCACTTACAGCATGATATGCATGCGAGAAACTGTGCATCAAATCGCCGGCCACGTCCACTATAAGTTGGTTCCGTTCGCGCTCGTCTTCGGTGTACTGTGGAGGCTACGGAACAATAACAATAATCAAAATATGTCCAGTGCGACATTACAACCGAAGATAAGTATTTTCTAAGTCCAGTCGAAACGTGTAAAAATATCAGTACCTCGGGGTCATTAGCAGCCCTCAAGAGTCGTATATAGGTGGTTCGGAATGGCGTGAACTGTTCATGTAAAGCGTCCAGTTCCTCAACAAGCTGAGCCAGGTCGCGTGGCCTGGAGTGACGCGCACGCAGAGCCCGTATGGCTCTGTAGCTCCTAAAAACATAAAGAGGTTTTAACTGTCTTCGTAACGTTTAAGTTTGGGCATTTATAGTTCCTATTCATATGATATGATGCAGTTTTACAAGGAGACTATGTTTTCTTATTTTATAGCACAAGACGGCAAACGAGGAACTGGGCCACGTAACGGTAAGTGATCACTGCATATAAACTGTCATATACATAATATATGGTCTCTTCCATCCCGGCTTGAACCAAAAGGTTCGGTAATTCATATTTCTGCCGCACCATTAAGCTGTGGAACAGTTTGCCAGCGTACGTGTTCCCTCCTTCCTACAACTTAGGGTCCTTCAAGCGGAGCGTGAAGAAGCAATTATGCAGGCCGGCATAATTGTGCCGACCGACCAGGGATGTTTATCTCTTGCCGGTCTACATTATTTTGGGCTTCACTTCACTTACCATCAGGTGCAGTGAAGCCACATTGTCAAGCCATCGATAAAAAAAAACAACAACCACAATACAAAACGATTAGAAAAAATTGTATACCGTTTTACTGTAAAATATACAATATACATTTATCTTTAACAACCGGTTTCCATTCAACTGGAGTTAACTATCTAACTCGACAGTAAAAGTTAACTATTAAAAAAAAATATTGAGTACTTTATTATGTTATCAACTATAATTCTTGCCAGTATTTTACATTCGGTTTAATGTAAAGCAATTTAAATAACATACTGCATACAATATTATAACAATGAATAAACATGTCCATGTTCACTGGTGGTAGGTCTCTCATTATGTAAGAGGCCGTCTGGGTGGGTACCACCGCAATGTCTATTTCTACCGCCAAGCAACAGTGTGTATGCACTGTTGTGTTTCGGTTTGAAGGACATTGTAGCCAGTATAACTACTGGACATAATGAGACTTAACATCTTATGTCTCAGGATGACGAGCGCAGTGGAATGCCACACAGTACTTTGTAAGTCAAGGTACTGGATGGTGTTTCTACTGTTTATGGGTGGTCGTATCGCTTACCATCAGGCGAACGGCATGCTCGTCTCGTCATTCAATGCAATAAAAAAAAAAAAAAAAAAAAAAAAAAACTTTGGCAAAAACTAAACGCACCAATGACAGGAATCATATTCGACGCTCCGATAGATAGGATAAGGTATTATTATCTATATTAGTTTATAAAAAAAACAGATTACCACGAAATGTATGTGTTTTCACTGTTTGTTATATGTTAGGAAGTTATTGAGACCGGTAGTAAGTAGATTTCAAACGAATGTGTCGATAACGAATACCGGCCGTTTTCAATAATTGAATAATCTTCGATCCATCCCGAGAATAAACCAATCAAAATAAGTCATTCGTAAGCATGTTAATGAAAACTTCGTTCTGATTGGTCCATTTTCTGGATAGATTGAAAAAAGCGATTGGGATCGTACGTTGAAAACAGCGGTAAGTAACGATACTTTGAGCGTAGATACATTTACGGGTACTCTATGCTCGCACATACATCGAAAAACTCTTAATACTTTTTACATTAAAATATATATAATAAATACATCATTATAGAATTACCTGCGTCGAGCATTTTGGGCCCGGGTGAGCGGATCCGCCACTTCATCACCATTCTCGTCTAAGACTGGTTCAGGCTGCAATAATCATAGACATTATTGTTTTATTGAGACCACTTGCGCTATACATGTAAAATTATTTGTAATTTTATATTAAACTTTATGTATTTGTGTTGTTGCTTTTAACCCAACTTTTAATTATATTCCATAACTATTATCTATATATACTTATACTAGCATTGCGCGCGGCTCCGCCCGCGTGGTTAAGTTTTTCCGGGATAAAAAGTATAGCACTCAGGAATAATGTAGCTTCCTATTTGTGAAAGAATTTTCAAAATCTGTCCAGTAGTTCCTGAGATTAGCGCGTTCAAACAAACAAACAAACAAACTCTTCAGCTTTATATATTAGAATAGATAAAGGAGTAGATAAAAATTTGACAACAAAGCACAGCCCAAACCGCTGGACGTACAGAGTTCAAATTTTGGTACGTGTTTTCCCACAGTGACGTAGAGACCCGCTAATAAGGGATTTTTGGAAATTCAACCAGTAAGGAGGTCAAAAAGACCATCGAATTTTTTAAGGATCTATCTGTATCTTGTAAACTGGCCATGATAGGGGTGCCAAAATGTTATATATTGGTTCGCTACTATCAATAACCGAGAGGTAGTTCGAAATTCAAGTCTATTTCTATTTTAAGTACTGAAAATTTAAAACCTTTTTGTGAACATGCTCAAAACTTTGAATGGACATAACTTGAAACTTTTATAGACAGAGACTTGAAAATTTGCATGCATGATCCCGCCGATGAGTAAAATTAGCAAATTGAAGCATTTTTGAAACTTCGATTTTTTTAAGGTCAAACTCTTTTTGTTTAATTACTTTATCCAAGTCTTCCAAGATATCTATACTAATATATAAAGCTGAAGAGTTTGTTTGTTTGTATGAACGCGCTAATCTCAGAAACTACTGGACCGATTTCGAAAATTCTTTCACTAATAGGAAGCTACATTACTCCTGAGTGCTATAGGCTACTTTTTATCCCGGAAAAACTTTTCCACGCGGGCGGAGCCGCGCGCAATGCTAGTTATATATAAAATAGCTAGTTAATATGATTGATTCTGTGTCAATTATCACTTTGTCTTAATTTAATAGATATTAAATATAATGGTTGCATAGTATACATAAAATATCCGGATTTATTACTTTCGATGTAACATCTACATAAAACAGTAATTTCAAAAATCATTGTAATAAAAAACTAAGTTAACAAGGACGTAAAAAAAGATACGTACGAAAATCTGTCTGCCCTGGTCACCGTGTGTGAACTTGACTTTATAATTTCTTGTGGCGTAATAAGTTGTGTGCGTAGGCAGAGTAAAATAGTTGGGGGTTATGGCTAAGCCGACAGACAACGATGACACAATTTTCTTAAAGCGCATAGACTATAGCCGTCTCTCTTTTTCATTATAAGCCCTCACTTACCTTTGTCTTGCTTCCTACGTCGTTTATCTGTCTCTCTATGGAGTAGAATAAATGACTATATAATAGCCAATAATGAATTATAGGTATATGATACTTTCTTAAACTATTTTATTACAGCATTTAGGAGTCAAAGCAGCATTCATCAGGTATTCTATCATGCAATTATAACTTTAATATAAACAAATGCATACAAACAAAATGCAAATAATAACATAGGGCAACAAAAATATTTTTTTTCTGACACCTAACTGTTTTTAGCTGAATTTAGTTGCAATAAATACATCACAATAAACTTTGTATCACGATGTAGTACGCTCAGTTTTAATGGTTAATACTAGTTTTATTTAGCATCACACCGATATAAAATGAATTATAATGCTACCATATTATATGCCCTTAAAGTTTTGGATAAGTACTCGAAAATAATCGTCAAAGACCAGAATGATCTTAAATTTACAGCCTAATTCGTTATCGATGAATCATTATTGCCCGGTGTTATCTTCTAGAAGGTACCTACTAAACATTCCACTTTACAAGCTGTTAAATCTTAAATACGGACTTGCATGTTAAATAAAATAATTGTAAATTATAAAAAGTTACAAGTGTATATAATAGTATTGTTAATTATTATCATGAAGTTTATTAGCTTCATATGATAATAATATGCTGTCCATTTGTTTGTATGTGTGTAAGCCAACTATATCTTATACACATTACAAATATTAGCTTATTACTATAGACGATCCAAAAGTAATGATAATGAACATAAAACACGATGAAAAATTCTACGTAGTCAGCTAACAAGTCGATACATTTAGTCCATTTTTATTAGAGACCCAGGATTCCACAAAAAAAATAATATACATTTGCCTCGACTCTCCCTAAACGCGTTAACAGCAGCCGTTATTCCGCTAGCTTCTTCAAATATCTCTTTTCGATATTGCTTGAGCTGAGGAAACAGTTGGAAGTCACTGGGAGCTCGATCTGGCGAATAGGGCGAGCCTTCGAGCAATTTGAAACCAGTTTCTTGAATGGCAGCGCAACTGCGGCTTTATGTGCCGGTGCGTTGTCTTGATGAAACAACACGACCGCTCGCAGTTTCTTCTTCATCAGCCTTTAGAAGTACATTGTTGAACATAGGCCTCCCACAAAGATTTCCAGACCAACCTGATAGAAGCAGGTTCCTGCTGAATGCAGGCTCACGCAGTGTACCTCGTCTTTTTTCTTCAATGGCCACCCGCAATCTTCTTATTTAGTCTCCGTTGTAAGAGTGTAAGGCTCCTTTTTCTAAATATTACACCATAATTGGACCTACTTATGTAAAAGGGAACCAACCCACACGAAAATAATTTTCTACTCGTTGATGTTTAAGTTGACAGCGTTTAGGAAGTCGTACCACATATTTTCGTCGGATATACCACAGAGCCTGAAGACGAAAGTGTTGAACCAGTGCGTTCTCCCCGTAATGACGCATGGAGCCGAGACGTGGATACTGACTGTGGGGCTAATCCATAAGCTTAAAGTCGCTCAACGTGCTATGGAAAGAGCTTTACTCGGAGTCTCTCTGAAGGACAAAATTCAGAACGAAGTGATCCGTCAAAGAACCAAGGTGACCGACACAGTTCTGAGAGTTAGTAGGTTGAGGTGGCAATGGGCTGGCCACATATGTCGCAGAACAGATAACCGCTGGAGTAAGCGTGTTCTGGAGTGGAGACCGCGTCTTGGCAAACGTAGCGTGGGACGCCCTATGGCCACATGGCGGTACGACTTGCACAAGAGGGCCGGCAGCGACTGGATGCATAAAGCAGCAGACCGGGCTCTGTGGCATATCTTGGGAGAGGCCTATGTCCAACAGTGGACTGCAACGGGCTGATGATGTTTAAACTAAAATGTTTTTGTTTATAAAATGTTTGGCATTTTTTAAAATAACAACTAAGGTATTCGGACAATTAAGTCTATATGAAAATAATTAATCTGCTATTAACTGTGACTTTTTTTTATGACCAAGTCAAATTTTATGGGCTAAGGGTTGGTCCCGTTTGCGTAATTAGATGAAATTTTCTTTCAGCATCCCAAAAAACACACACACACACTCACGCCTTTTATCCCCGAAGCGATAGGCAGAGGCACAACTAATGCGCCCACTTTTCGCCGTGCGTATTCCGTCCCATGATTTGATAGGGGCGAGCCTACCGTCATATTGAGCACAAATTCCAGACTTCGGGCTGATACTGTACAGAAAATCGAATATCACTTTGCCCGACCCGGGGATCGAATCCGAGACTTCAGCATTGCAGTCGTACCGTAATACAACTACGCCACCGTGGCAGTCGTCCCAAAAAACGGACGTTAATTTGTTCGGCGTAGGTGGGGAGCCTCGCTTCCAAGTCATCGAGTTGCTTTGTTTCAGGATAAAACAAAGTGGTGTATCCAAGCCCCACCCATGCTCATAAACGCAAAAAAATCCTTGTTCACTTGGAACTTAGCGAGATTTCCCCTCAGAATGTCAACTGCTTTTTTTTTTGCTCGTCGGTAAACCATTCTCGGTACCGAACACGCGAAGACCTTTTTCATCTGCATTTCGTTAGCAAGGATTGTTGGATTCGTTAACATATGACAACCCTGTGACCTCAGCAACGTGTCTGATATATCTTGCACGTTTTTAACGTTATCCTCAGTGAGATACGTGGATGGGCGTGCGTCACGATATTATATTTCAGTATATGTTCTAGGCAGCTTATACTCCTTTGACCGGCCTGCAACTGTGGAATATGGAGGAGCACAGACCCCAGTGCTTCCACTAAGTCGCCGTGTACCTTTTATACACATTTTACAAACAAGTACTTGATGATAGCTCTAATTTAGTTTTTCTCCATTTTAATGTTCATAATCAAATGAATGTACTTGCCAGGAATCGCAGTATATATATATTTTTTTTTTATACCGAAGTTGCGGATGTATAAGCAAGCAAATAAAATATTATTTTAATTTTATGCTGTCTGAAACTAACCGATTATCATCATTATCTTTGTACCATCCCTCGTATATACTATGAACTTTATAGCCTTTTATAATTTATTGCTGTAAAAGTTAAATGTCCTTCAAAGATAAAACGGACTTGTTGAATCACCAAATGGACACAGGGAACTTTGCACAAACCTATTGTAGGTATACGTTGTAAATTGTTACTGAGATCCTTTAGCACTAGTAAATTAATAAGTCAGGAAATCAACATTCCAAACCTCATTTGGAACTATTACGAAACAAGTTTATATTTGCGGAGGCGAAGGAAGAATACAAGTATTTTCCTAAACGTACAAATGCACAAAATGTGTAGTCATGGTATGCAGATTTTCTGAGGCACGAATCATATTCGCACTTGACTGGTTGAATCAATGACTATGTAGGGAGGATGTAGCAAAGAGAACGAACGAGATGCGGAACATTAAAGTGTTAGTGTACCTAAGTGTAAAAAATCAAGGCTATGTTATATTATGTCACAATCTTAGAACCTTTTAAATGTTATAATTTTTTTGTTTCCAAATAATCCATAACAAACACTCAAATATATATTAGTGATGGGACACGTTACCTCTTCTTGTGTTGCACCAGGGGTGGGCTCATTATCCATAGGCTCTACTGGGGCTTCACTGCTAGCAGGTGCACCAGAATTTTCCTACAGTAGGTACATTAACCACTTAAATACACTACTAGCATCTCGTCGCCGGCTACAATAGCCAACTAACAGCTGTGCGCTTTGTAGATCAATAAAATAAGCGGAAGGCTAACAATATACTGAGTGAAATAAACTTCGAAAAGTGTCTACAAAAAGCGTATCAAAAGAAAATTGAAAAATAAAAGCATGCAAATAAATAAATAAGACAAAAAACATAAAGCAATACTCATGCGATTATCATACCATTTCGACTTTAGCATGACATATTATCTACTACTAAACTTAAACAGATCAATGTAATGCATTTCATATACGAACATCTGAATAGATATGTAATAGAATATCTCATACCACTACGGGCATACCCTGCATGTTGAATTTGAAATAATATTGGTACCTCGTCGTTGACTTGAGCCCTGAGCTGTGCGAGTGCGGTTTTGATATCCACAATAGTGCGTCGGATAAACTCCAAGCGGCCTGTGGTCGGCGATGTTGATGCGGCCTGCTGTTGGTCAGACAGGTATTCAGGTGTTCCTGTGAGAGCCTGAAGATATATTTAATACTGTAATAAAAACTTGGCAGCAGCAGTCAAGAAAGCGGTACAAAGTCCAAGAACGAAACCACAATCATTACTTCATACTTATGATAATTGTTCATTAATGTACCATGAGGCGTCGGATTTGTTGCTGCATCGCTGGATTAGAAGCTGCGGAATGACGTTCAGCGCGATTGTTTCTGTCATGACGATCATGCCGATCGAGGCGTTCATGACGATCGGGTCTTTCGGGCCGATCGCTCGGCTCGTTACGATCGGCGGTGTTATTTGATCCCGATGATGAGGACATCGCTGAATGTCGGGCATCTGGTGGTGCGCGTTGGACAAGATGTATTACCTTGCCTTGTACATCTATAAATACAATACAACTATTATATCCATAACCTCTGGCCCAAACAAAATATTATTATAAGCAATTATTGTGTACCATAGTCCTTTAACTTTTTGTCATCTTGCATTACTCTTCCACAAAAGATGAGACGCTGTAAGTTTATCTGAATGTCCATTTTTTCAAGGACCTGCGTCTTCAGCTCCTCAACAGTCATCTAAAACGAAAGTTGTTTTTATTATAACTGCTTAATCTACCGTTAATGTCTAACCGTCATATTTCCAGCATAAGCATTTATTCAGTACTTAATTAGATAATTCGCATTACATTAACACTTTCTTCAACAATAAAGATCTTAAAATGGTATTATTATCGCTCTATTTGCTTTAAATGTAAATGTATGTATTATGTAGCTCCATTGAAACGAATGGCCGCGCGTAGGTGAAATCGATTAGATGCCATTTTGAATTTCACTGCTTTACGAGGAAATTCAACATGGCGGCCTCAGGCGTATTTCTATAGCAATTCAGATAGATCTACATTGGCGACCGGAGTTGACTAGCTATCGAATTTTAAGTAGCCTACAAATATAAAACAATATTAATGCCACTTAATATAATTCTAGACATTGATCTACATTTGGTGACTAAATTCGCACATCAAAAACCGATTCGGAAGTCAATTCACTGCAAAACTAGGATAATCAAAATGGTGGATAAATTCACAGTCCTAACATGAAAATCATACAACAGTGGAAAATTAAGTAGATACAGATTCTAAGCAGAATCTACCTATAAATAAAACAAAAGAGTGGAGTCCAATTTATTTATGGTACCTAATTCAATTAAAAAGGTAAAATAAACTTTTTAACAAAACATAAAACAGACTTCAAAACCACTATAAATTAAAAAATAATTTAACTCTATATTCCCTTGCACATTGTTTTCATATCATTGTTTGTGTATTTCCTTAGTTTAGATGGCAATTTAAATTAGGCATCGACTCTAAGTATTCGTATATACTAAGGGAATATAAAGCTAAATTATTTTTTGGTTTGTAGTGGTTTTGAAGTCAGTTTTATGTTTTGTTAAAAGTTTTTATTTATGCTTCTTGTTAATTAATTATAAAATGGTGTAAACAGTACATCATCAATATACGATTGCAACATTCGCGGGTCATCTGCTGTTAGTTATTGACGAGTTACATTGTCTATCTCCGAAGATCTTCATCAGATCCTAATAAATTATATACTAAAACCTTCCCTGAAAAATATACATTTGAATAACGAAAACCCCATCCAAATCACATCATTAGTTTTTGAGAAACTTGCGGCCATACAAACTTACATACATACATACATATTACATACAGATCGAATACAGAACCTCCTTTATTAAAATCGGTAAAATATAAGTAATGAATGCTTCATTGAGGTCACCGGACAACTATTGTATTCTTTACTTTTCCAAATCAGTCAATCCAATTTACTGTGTATATAGTAATAATATCTAGGAATCACCCTTCAGGAAGCATCAGGATGCACAAACCTTAAATATATCTAGCTATTATAACATGTCATTAGGGGCAAATTTTTCAAACTAGTCTAGAAGTAATATTATGGTGATTACTTGCCATTAATAATAATAATAATTGCGATTACAGTGGACCCATGGTAATCTCGCACCCCCTATAATCCGACAAGCCTATAACATATCTTTGTCAACACACAACTATGTAGTACAGATAGGTGTAATCTTTAATTGGTCAAATTACAAGGTACTCATTTTCTTAAAGTTCTGGAATTCAAAGTTTCAATGGCCATACCCTATAGTCTGAGAAATTCGTCAATCCGGCACTGTCTTGTAAAACTATTTCATATTACTGAGTGTCTATTCTATTTAATTTTACATCCTATCTTCTTCTTCTTCTTTGATTACTGGCGACGAGCTTGACTAAGAAGCTATTCTGCCAACATCACATTGTTTAATATGATTATGTTTAGTGACTTAACGTTGGAGACTTTGGTTAGTGAGAGAAGATAAACGAAAGAGATTGATTGATTTATTTTATTTATTTTTTTCCCCAACTGACATATTGATTTGGTGTTTTACCCAATGTTAGTTATATTATGAGCTCTTGTAACATAGAAACACAAATGGGTAAACAGTACTTTTTTATTTAATAATGCGGAACTAATGTGCATGACAATAAATAATATTGACTTTACTGCTAAATGTTATAATTGTCAAAGAAACAATAATTACCCATTTTCTTCTGCAGATCAAGGTATATTGTGTTTTGGAAACAGTATTGAAATGTTAAGAAGTATACTAAGTTTGAAAAAAATACCTAGTGCTTTCAGAGTTAGTTAGTTGATTTATTTAAAAAATAATAGTAACTAGACTTTTCCATAGTGTATCAGAAATACATTTTGCAAACCTGTACTAGCTTCACAGACAATATTGTCATTACATGTAATTGGAGCTGGGATAATGTATTATTTTAGTTATTAGTTTTGTCCTAACATGTAATGTAGATATATATGCATTATCATTTAAACTCGCTTCACGCTATTTGAATGATATTTTTCATCTATAATCAAAACAAACACAGACGACACAATGCTCAGATATTTTATTAATAACATACCATAAAAGTAATTTATGGTATGTTATTAACCCGTCAATGACCACTTATATATAGCTATAAGCTAATTTCTTTATATAAATGGACACCGGTGTCCACCGTGGGCCAGGAATTAACCATGAAACATAATTTACAAAATAAACTTCATGACTGAGTGCATTTTCATAAGAAGTATGAAAGAAACTTTCGTCACTAGTCTTTTTTAATGCTTAGTTAATATGAGCACAGCATAGAGATAGATGGGTACATATTGATTTCACATCAATGTTAGGTACACGGCCACACCCTGCCAGCAACAAAGCTATACATTGCTATGTATGTAACAAAAATCAATAAACTGCATTTACATTCGCGCAGGACAATGCCATTTGCAATATGGGAGAAATAAGAAATCAATGCCAGAGAATCAGTTTGAGGCTTAGAACAAAACATTTTTTTTAAAACAATATCAATTATATAATATAGAAGTAAAGTACTTTTATATACCTAATTGCAAACACACCCTAATCAATATCCAGTCACTCGGCACGGCGCAGGCGCGAAGTCGTAGAATGGGGTAAAATACCTATTTTTATAAAATAGTCAGCCTTCTCCATTTTTAAACGCAAATCATCCTGATGAATATGTTAATAAAACCACTCACCTCATCGTCCACCGAAAACATGTGGTTGGTGGAATCCAAAGTCTTTATCGTAAACTCAATCATTTTCACTGGGTACTACTTAACGCCCTACAAAGTAGATTTATAGACGCGTGCCTAAAAAAATATAAAAATCAAAACGTGGATATGTAACTTTACAAAACAAACTAACGTTTTGCTATACACGCAATTTACTCACGCCTAAGGTATTTTTGAAGGTATAAATGAGGATTCAAGTGAATATAAAATCGGTTCGGTACATTCTTTTTCTGGTGACAACGAACAAAAAACAGTGTTGTCACAAATTAATTAAACCACAGATAAAAATAAATAAGATTTTCGCACAATTCACTTCAGAAAACCACTATTTAGATATTTTTCGTCGGAGCTATCCACACCTCAACTCGACCATTTTGGAAAAGACCTAGGCAGTACCTTTAGTCACTGAGCCCCCACCCCCCACTCAAATCAATAACTCATCGGCAGCCGGCACGCATGTCACAGAAGTTTGTTAATCTATGATTTATTGTCCGAACCAAGAAGCTTATACCCCGAACAGCACAAACCAATACCGAAGATTTCCGTAATATTATAATGCTCTCTGGCTGTATAGCTCTAGTCGAGGATTTCCGTAGTATTATAAATGCTCTTGCCTCTTTGGTCTAAGTCAAGAAAAGCTTCTTGGTCTAGGTACTTGATAAGGGTCTTATTCACGTTCCATCCTGACGTACAGCATGCTGTACGTCACGGTGCTGGACGAAGCATACGCACTATCGTGCGTGCTAGACAATGCTGCCAGGTATTCAGTTTTTTTTATTACATCGAATAACGAGACGAGCATGCTGTTCGCCTGATGGTAATCGTACGACCACCCATAAATAGTAGCAACACCATCCAGCCACTTGGGTCACGAAGTACTGTGTGGCATTCCACTGCGCTCGTTATCCTGAGACATAAGATATTAAGTCTTAGTATGTCCAGTAGTTACACTGGCTACAATGTCATTCAAACTGAAACACAACCGAGCATGCACACTGCTGCTTGGCGGTAGAAATAGACATTGCGGCTATATATATTTTATGGAATACGTACCATATTGACGTACAGCCAACCAAGGTCATGCAGGATGCACGATGCAAAACGACTGTGAATGTCTCAACGTACGTCAATTATTGGAACGAAGTTCCTTATCGCGCGTTGTGAAAGGGGGCTGGACGGGAAAAAATTGTCACGACACTTTTTGCTATTATCTTACTAATATGAACCTTAAATACAATGCGTAGAAGCTATAATTCTTGAAACGAGTATATTTTTATTTATTTTATTTATTAAAGTCATTAAAACCATTTCTTACTAATCTAATTTTTGTAACGCATCTATTTTTAATAGTGCAATGCAATAACAGTGTAGAAGTAAAACTATAATTTGCACATAGTAGAATTATATTATATTCAATTTGACAACATCAGTCACAGTGTAAAACAAAAGTCAACAATCATAAAAAGAACCAAGTAAAAAAGACAGCTAATATATAAACTATATTTACGTCGTAAAAGATCAAAGAGGTTCTACCTCAACACCTTCTCTCGACGTATAGACCTAGCTCATTCGTTAGCTGTTTAAATCTTGGTCTAGGAAGTGGCTTTGTAAAAATGTCCGCAAGCTGTAGTTCAGTACTGATCCTCTTTACAATAAGATTTCCATTTGTCACTAATTCACGCACAAAGAAATGACGAATACGTATGTGCTTGGTTCTTCTATGAAACTCGAGGTTTTCAGCTAAACGTACAGCTGCCTCATTGTCAACATGTAACACTGGTAGACTTTCTGTTTTTACCAATCCACCGATAAGGCGAGTTAGCCAAATACATTCTTTTGCTGCCTCACTGGCTGCAACTATCTCCGCTTCTGTTGTTGATATAGCAACACTCTGTTGTCTTTGACTGAGCCACGATACTGCTCCACCAGCATATAGGCATAAAGCTCCAGAAGTTGATCTTCCCGTAGTAATATCTCCACCGTGATCAGCGTCACTATAACATTCTATGTTACCCTTTTTATAATTCCTTTTGTAAAGGATACCCATATCTGGAGCATACTGCAAATATCTAAGAATACGCTTTAGCCTTATGCAATCAGCTTGAGTTGGATTCTCTAGGCTTCTGGAAACCACACTCACGGCGTATGCAATATCAGGTCTAGTACCAACCATCAGATATGCAAGTGCTCCAACAACTTGTCTATAATTAGTAAGAAAGTAATCTTCAACTTTCTCTGGCCTTTGAGCTGCATCTTCTTTCACTATTGGAGTAGTAACCGGTCTGCATTCTTGCATTCCAAACCGCTTTAAAATTTTGTTCACATAAGCAGTCTGATGAATTCTTACATCACCACCTTCTCTGGTTTCTATTTCTATACCTAAGAAATATGAGATTGGTTTCGTGGTTATCCTAAACTTTTCTTTTACTTGTTCAAGAAACTCCTCAATTAACTCCTTATTTGAACCAGCAATTAGGCCATCATCGACATAGAGAGCCACAATCAGCTTTCCATTAGCCTTCTCTCTCTTAAATAAGCATGGATCAGCCTCACTGACTTCGAATCCAACATTCTTAAAGAAATCCAGTATAGTCTTATTCCAGCAACGAGGAGCTTGCTTCAAACCGTAAAGACTTTTCTTAAGCAGGCAAACTCTACCTGTTCCATCGTCATAGCCTTCCGGTTGCTTCATATATATTTCTTCGTCAGATAGAGAACCATATAAAAAAGCTGTTGAGACATCAAACTGATTTAATTTTAAACCCTCATTAGCTGCTACACTCAACACAGCTCGCACCGTTGCCATCTTGGCTACTGGGCTAAAAGTCTGGTCGTAATCCTCTCCCTTTCTTTGTCGAAAGCCCTTTACTACTAACCGAGCTTTATATTTATTGACTGTTCCGTCAGGATTCAGTTTCACTCTATAAACCATTTGCATGGAATTGCTTTCCGGTTCTTGGGTAGCTTCTCTAGAATCCAAGTTTCATTCTCCATTAAGGATTCAATTTCACTCTCCATAGCTTTATTCCACAATCCCTTGTCAGGGCATGCTATTGCATCTTTATAAGAACTAGGTTCTGTGTAGGAGTCAGTGCCAACATAAGACACATAATCATTGAATTTGACCGGACGTCTGAGATTAGAACGGTCCCTTAATTGCATACCATGTCTTGCTAACTGCTCAATGATATCACCAGAGTTCTCATTCTCCTCCTCCAATTCAATAGATTCTTCTTGTTCTGGCATCTCTAGTAATGCATCTTCGAACTCTGCCTCATCGTTGCTAGTGACAGGAGCCTCAACAACGCCTTGGTTTCCTTCAATTTGAAGCTCGCCACACCTTTCAATAAGTGCATCTTGGTTCACTTCTACAGCAACAGAAGCAGGTGTTTCCTGGTATTCCTTTCTGACTTGTAAAGGAACCTCCATCTCAGCTACTTCATTCATGACTTCAGATACTTCAGAATTCTTAACGTCTATTTTTGATTCTAAAGGTCTTTCATTGAAGATGACGTCCCTAGATCTTATTAAAGAGTTCAATACTTTTTGCCAAAGTCGATATCAGAATCGAACCTTTTCCTAATGCATCAATAGCCTTTCCATCTGCAGTGGTCACTGTGTGTGGTTCTTGGAAACGCTCGAAATCCTGATACAAATCATCTCGCATCGTGACGTGGTGTGTAGCTCCGTTATCAACATACCACTCGTCTCGATCAGTGCTGCAATCTGTAACATTTATTAACACAGCCATCGTGTTAGTCATCCCAGGTTTTCCACTACGTTCCTTCTTAGGACAGTCCTTCTTGAAATGTCCGACTTCACCGCAACAAAAGCATTTGAAAATTTTTGTCCTTTTCTTAAGTTTTCTTTTGTTGCTGTTAACCACCAGTGCTTCACCAGAAGATTTTGACACGCAACCATTATCTTCCTTGGAGGTTTTCGTCAAGGCTCTTTCGTGAGCACACAGCTGACTGGTCAAATTGTCCACAGTTCTATCCTTCTTCGACATCATTATCCAACTCGACTTGAAAGAAAAATATTCTTCTGGCAATGTATCTAAAATCTTGCAGATCAAAAGTAACTCAGGTAATTCCTTCCCTTCGTCCGCTTTAACCAGCTCTTGATTTACTTTATGCCATAAATTATTTGCTTTCGAGATGTGAGTCGCCATGTCATCTGAGATGTCCATTTTTAATTGAAACAATTCCATACATGCATTATACAAGCGGTCATCGTTCACACCGTCGTACAGTCTATGCAGTTCATCCCAGACATCTTTTGGATTTGTGAACCTGATTACCTTGTCTAGTGCTTCATCCATGATATTGTTCGTAATCATTAAAAGAGCAGTACTTTCCAACTTCAAATACTCTCGTAGATTTTTGTTATAGGTAGCCAAAACTGCTGGAGCAGTAGCATCTCCATCGCCGCCACTCACCACTGGTTTTTCAGGAACAATATCCATAAGTCCATCCATTCCGCGTAGCAGTGCAGTCATTCTGTACCTCCACTGCACCCAGTTGGTTCCATCCAACTTGGCAATTTGGATTTTACTTAATTCCATGGTTTATAGTTTTTAAATTATACTTCACACGTCTGGGCCCATAACCTTTTGTAACGCATCTATTTTTAATAGTGCAATGCAATAACAGTGTAGAAGTAAAACTATAATTTGCACATAGTAGAATTATATTATATTCAATTTGACAACATCAGTCACAGTGTAAAACAAAAGTCAACAATCATAAAAAGAACCAAGTAAAAAAGACAGCTAATATATAAACTATATTTACGTCGTAAAAGATCAAAGAGGTTCTACCTCAACACTAATATGAACCTTAAATACATTGCGTAGAAGCTATTTCCCCAGCGTTGGCACGACACGAGTACAAAAGAATCGAACGTAACAGTCTTTTTTCAAATTTTGTTGATTTATTCTACTTTGGTTACTGACATTTATCAATAACAAGACTAAGCGAGCTTTGCTCGCGTTTAAAAATCTATTTTATGTGGTAAGCGTAAGATCGAATTTGTGTTTAGTCAATCAAAATTTGTGATAAAAATGCTATGCAATAGCTTTACTGCGGCAGTCTCCGAGTGCCACACGTATTTATTTGTTTTTTTCTCTAGAAACTTATGTATTGGAACGGAAATAGAAAAATATTTATATATTTATATATATACACACTCTGTTATATAAATAAAATTTTATTACATTTCCTTCACTAATTAATCGAAAGGAACTTCGTTCCATCCGGGTGTCCCTTGACACCTCTCAAGTTTTTTTATTATTATTATTAACTCGCTGGACTTGCATGATCCGGTGAATGTCTCCATCACCAGTGTTGCCAACTGGCACGTGTACTATTTATCTAATTGCATAATAAAAAGTTACTAAATTCATAATTTCTTCAGTTAAAAAAAGTGATTAAAATAATAATAATAATAAGAAGCCGTGTTAGGCCAATGTTAGGCTGGATTTGGAATTAGGTTTGCGTAAAATGTCCTAATAAACTAAAACAATTGCTTTAAAATACATTTTAGATTTAATAATATTACATATTCAACGAGTGACCCCGTCACTCTGAGCATTGTGCCGATAGACAATAAATAATCTTTTAGTCCGTAACCGAAAAAATCATCTTAATCTTTATAAATTATTCACGAATTGTAAATATCTGCATTCATTTCATAGTTGTATGATGTGTAAAAAATCTGTATAAATACCATTGACCAGAGAGTAAAGATAAATATAGATAACTGAATACCCGGCAGCACTGTCGAGCACGCACGATAGTGCGTTTGCGTATTGTATGCTACGTGAGCTACGTCCAGCGCCGTGACGTACAGTACAGCATGCTGTACGTTAAAATGGACCGTGAATAAGGCCCTTTACGCTGTCATATTTTTTGGAATCTGATTTAACCAACGAGAATTTATAATACTGTACTGAAAGGTATACGTTTCCGTAGTATTATAATGCTCTTTGGGTATACGTTATAACAGCTATAACCGATAAAGTTAAATTTGTATTGGTTAATAGAAGCAGCTACTTTCTGAATTCTATTGTGGAGTCATCTAATTTAGATTTTAGGAGTGCTTCTGGTTTAGAAAATAATCATGGCGAGTCAGGACGACAACCTTCCCGAAGGCTGGGAGGCACGTAAAAGTAGAAGTACTGGTTAGTACAGTAACATTTTAATTTCAATTTATTTCTAGGTGGATGATTATGATGCATGAACTTATTAGAAACCTTTATAAATTACTCTTTATTCAGGATAGCAAGTATGGGCGAGGGGGTAAAAGAAAAGTAAATAAATATAAGGCTAAGTTAGGGTAAGAGGTAAGATACTAAGATCGTATAACGAAAAAATACCTCGAAACTATGGTTGTTTTTTAGTTTTAGCCCATAGGCAGCGACGCCGTTTATTTTTGCCCCGCCCTATATACCGCATTTGATGCTACGACCTAGAACGTGGGTGCTATTTGCAGTGAGATAAAAAGGATGGATTTGACTCTTTCTACACTGATGCGGAATGCTACTTGGTTTTGTGAACCTTATCTGTCGAGCTTAAGATGCATTATTCATTAGAACGTAGTTTAAACTTATCCCGAAAATGACTAATATATGAATTTCTATAAAGACATAGGGCGGTATTAATAAATCACTTAATGATTAATATCAATTATTAATAATATTAATGTGTGTGTTGAAATGCAACACGCACACTGAGTGCGCGCTTACAGCTTATTACGCCTATGCATATGCTTGGCTTCGATACGGAGTGATCCTGTGGGGACATAGTACAGATGAACACGATATATTTATATTGCAAAAAAAAGGTCTGCATATTCTTTTTAATATTTCACAATTAGATAGTTGCCGACCATACTTTAAAAATCGTAACATACTTACACTCCCCTGCATTTACATCTACGAAATAGCTCTGTTTGTAAGAAAACACCCCTCATATTTTGAATTTAATAAAAATGAAAGGTGAAAACATAATTTAATTTTACCTGAGCCAAAAATTACCATGTTCAAAAATAGCCCATATTACAGAGCGGCACACATTTATAATAATGTTCCAGAGATAATTAGAACAGAAAATAAAATTAATGTATTTAAAAACAAATTAAAAAAATATTTTCTTCAAAAAACTTACTACAGCTTATATGAATATATAAACGGATAAAGTTAGGTAATGATAAAATTTTTAGTTATTTTCAATTAATTCTATTAACAATAATGAATTTATAGTTTTATACAAGTATATTTAATTTTAAATTATCTTATTAATAACAATAGATTTATATTTTTTTTATACTTAGTTATTAGAATAGCCGACACCCTGACAGGGTATTTAGGGCTTTATTGTAAATAAATAAATCTCATGTTTAAGTAAAATCTCAAGTAGACATTTAATGTATTGAACTTTAAAATAAACCAAGCTCAAGCTGTTACTTAAGAGCTTGTTCTCAGCTGAGTTAACACTGTTATATAAACAAAACTCAGCTGTTAAAATCTGTCACAGATTGTCACCTAAGACGTGACTTGAGCTGCTGTTAATGTGGGTTTATTAAATAGCGACTATCTTAAGATGCCGACCTTAATTTGAGAGTGTCTTAACTGATATCACACTTCAGAGCGAAACTGAGTTGCATGTATTATGTATTTGATTTTTAATATATATGGATTATGTAATCTGAATTAAATATATAAAAATAAATAAAATAAATATGGCCCTTAATCAGCTATTTCTAAGCTTACATAGTGAGAATTGAGGGATGATACAATTTAAACATAAAGTAGCTTTAAAAATAACCAGTTTCATGTATAAAATGTCCATATACATATAGTAAATTATAAAAATATTTTCAGGCCCCCTCTCAACTTATCAAAAAACTGTCTGAACTTAGGTGAAGGCACCCTAATTACAACTATACATACTATAGTATAGGCATATTATATTTAAAAATATGATGTTTAGTATATTAGATATATAAAAATACCAGCCTTGCCAGCCATACAGTGATTTTTTTAACTGGTACAGTATACCATAGAATACCAGCCTTGCCAGCCATACAGTTATTTTTTTTTAACTGGTACAGTATACCATACAATACCAGCCTTATATTATATACTGCCCACTGCTGCGCACGGGCCTCCTCTACTACTGAGAGCGGTTAGGCCTTAGTCCACCACGCTGGCCTAGTGCAGGATTGCAGACTTCACATACCCTCGAAATTCTTATAGAAAACTTCTTAGGTATGCAGGTTTCCCCACAATGCTTTCCGTCACATAACTTATTAGAAAAATCAGAGGTGCTTGCCTATAGTTTTTGAACCTGGGGACATTTGTCTTGGCAGTCCGTTCTGCTCCCAACTAGGCTATCTTGGCTTTAAAATCTATTGTGTTAGTTTTAATAACATGGGTACCATTATATTAAATATACAAAGGAGATATTCGCTTTTTTATGGGTGCTGGGCCTCAAAATCTAACCAGGCTCAAACTTTATGGATATTAAAAGGGAAAAAATACATATTATCTTGGATCCATTAAAATATTTTTTTAGACTCCTCCTGACCTCCTGACCTTGACTACCTCGGTGGCGTAGTTGTATTGCGTACGCGTTACGAGTACGATTTGCGCGCTGAGGTCCTGGGTTCGAATCCCGGGTCGAGCCAAAAACATTGTGACTGGGTTTTTCCATCTTAAAAATTACTCAGTCGCAGCTCGGAGTCAGGAAGTTGGCGGTGTGATACCCCCGTGCCTCGGAAAGCACGTAAAGCCGTTGGCCCTGCGCCTGATCTCTCTCCGGTCATGTCGGATTGCCGTCTCACCGGTCTATGAGACTGAAGGAATAGCGAGTGCACCTGTGTATTGCGCACACACTTGTGCACTATAATATCTCCTGCGTACCTGGCTGATCTCCGTTGAGATGATTAGTGCCCGATTTCTGAATCTCCCAGTTAAACTTTCAATAACTATTGATCCATTAAATTTAAACTTAAGATAAACGTCGGTTGACTTTCACTGTGTTTCTGAACATATAATGAAGCATTCGATAACTATGAAGCCGACAACCAGTTCCTTATTTTGCTACTAGATGGCTCTTTTTTAGCAGTTGACTTTAAAATGGATTTTATTACAAAAATTCGTAACTAATAATTATTTTATATACAAAAATAACTTATTTTGACATAGATTAACGCCTAAACATTATTTTAATTTTATTTTGTGGTAATTTGTCATTTGTCTCTGGCTGATGAATGACATCATTGCCGAATTAAAAAAAAACGTCAAACAGTTCAACAAAATGTCTTATGTCATGCTAGCACTAGTTTGCAAATTTGTGTTTTATGTCGTTTTATTTAGAATTTGAGAATTTATAACACTACTGAAACTGTTGTGATTGGCCGTATCAATTATGTTCCTCTATATTGTAAATCATATCTAACAAATTGCCGTCGTTTGTGACAAAATGACACGTCAATTAGTTATGGAACAGATAAACGGCAAAAATTGGCCAGTTAAGTTAAAATAAGTTTAAGCTGAGTTTATCTTGCAGTGCGTGGTTCAGAAACGCAATTTCATGGGTTATCGAAGCAATAGCGCTAACGAATAGATAAACTGCCGTCAATAGTACTTCAGAAACCGGCCATAAGACCTTGCTTTTTGCCAAACTTTGTAATTCTAGGTAAACCGGAAGTACCCTACAGGCTTTGATTCCCTTACGAAATCGCAAAACATGAGACATAAACTATCATATATTTTGATCGAGTTGACTTACAAATTTCATTTTTTCACAGCTGAAAGAGACTGTAGATCCGAGTATTTGATATTAAGGAGATGTCCGCTTTTTGTGCGGTGCTGGGCCTCAAAATCTAACCAGGCTCAAACTTTAGGGATATTAAAGGGGCAAAATATGGATCTTCGATCCATTAAAAAAGTATTTTTAGACCCCTCCATTTATAACTAACTTTTTTGAAAACCTTCACATTAAGTGTCGTTTTTAAGCAAAATAAAATCACATAAATCTCGAAATCGGAGGTCTTTAAAATTAAATGATTTATCGTAAAAGGCTAGTTTTTAGGATTTCTATCCAAATATATATAAACTGTCTTGGTTAAAATTTTAGGCCCGTTTTTGGACATGTCCTTTCAACTTGATATATCTACGTGTTGAATAAAGGGTCTTGGCAGACGGACAAAAAAGTGATCATAAGGGTTTTTTGTTTCCTTTTGAGGTATGGAACCCTACAAAGAAGGTAACCAGACCCATAAAATATAAATTGACCTACCGTAAAATTGTCTCCCGTTTTATTATTAACTAGGTGTTACTCGCAGTTTCGCTCGCGTAAAAAGCCTTTCCGCTACGAAAGTCCCTAAAACACAGTACGACGCCAGCGTTAACTACTTAAAGAATCAGATTAAAAATATCCATTATTTCCCATGGGAGCAAATTATTGGGATTATTAGACTAATATAGACGGAGTAATGCGAGCAAACAACATGCAACGCAGCGTGTCACAAATCGCGCGGAGACGCACGATGTGTGAGTGAGCTCGTGTAATTACTTGCCGCCAAACTGTCAATGTGTGCGTGTATAGGGATACATGCTCTAGATAATTTACCTTAATTTCTTTGCACTTTTGTTGGAACAATGGGGCAAATAAAACATCATCTTTATTTTTAACGTATATACATTTACGTATATAAACTTAAATTTCTGAAAAATATCAACAAAGTAAAAAAAAGTACCTAAGTAAAAACTTGATCGTGGCTAAAAGTCGAGTGAAAAAAGTGTAAACTATTTCAACGAAAGCACTATACTTACGTCTAGTACTATTCTGCATTCTTTGGGGGTAATGTTAGACGTAGCATAGGTGAATAATTATTGTCTCTAAAGATTACTACCGTATTTTTGATTATTAATTACTAGGATAACATTTTATAATAATTATATGTAACTTGAATGATATTTTGATGTTTGCTGAGCAATGAAAATTAATATGAATCCCTAAATGTACCTACTATAAACCGGCAACACCGGGCAATCCGAGCCGGCTCGAATCCATGAAATAATAATATCGTATTTACTCTTAAAATAGTGGTTAAACAACAAAGCTTATCGGTGGACAGTGATTATGCATCCATAAAAAAATACTTAACTGGAAACATATTTCGAATGTCCCTAACTGTATATTACAAATTTTTATAACTTAATATGCATATGTTTTCCAGGGAATACGTATTACCTTAACAAGTACACAAAGAAGTCTCAGTGGGAGATGCCTGATGCCCCTGCTCCATTCGAAGATGATGACGAGGATAGCGACATTCCCAAGGAAGTACAGTGCAGCCATCTGCTGGTGAAGCATGCGGGAAGCCGCAGGCCTTCCTCGTGGCGCGAAGAAGATATCACTAGGACCAAGGAGGAAGCTTTAGAGCTTTTAACCGGTAATGTCTCTAAACTATATTATCCAATATTAGAGCCCCACTGTACTTAAAAAAATACTTTATCCATGTATCGACTATATATACTCGCTGTTCATCACATAGGCGAACGTTGCGAACACAGTCAGGATGTATGACGTATGTACATGAGAATACTTAATTATTAGTCCAATTAAATCTCTTATATAAGACTGCTAGGTGTTGCTCGCGGGTTCGACGGGTGAAAGGCTTTCCCGCTACAAAAATCCCTAAAACACAGTACGACGCCAGCGCCATCTATTTAAAGAATCAGATTAAAAATAGCTATTATTTCCCATGGGAGCAAATTAATGGGATAGAAGTAGCCTATGTGTTTATATAGGACATGATCTACCCGTGTGCCAAATATCATCGAAATCAGTTTAGTTGTTTATGCGTTTACTTGTCTATACTTATATTATAAAGAGGAAAGATTTGTATGTAAGTATGTTTGTAATGAATAAACTCAAAAATTAAATATTTTTATCCCGGTAAAACTATTTCTCACGTGCGAAGCCGCGAGCAGAAGTCTAGTAACAAATATCCAAACATACAAACGTCTAAACATTTTCACATACTTTCACATTTATTATATTAGTATTAGTTCTTACTAATACTAATATAATAAATGCAATCTTTTTCATTACTATATTTTATTGCCAGGTTATCAAGCATTATTTTTCCGTATTTCCAGAATATCGTCGAAAGATCGTCAACAAAGAGGCTACATTTGAAGAATTGGCGAGGGCGTATTCTGATTGCTCGTCGGCCAAGCGCGATGGTGACTTGGGGCGTTTCAAAAAGGGCCAAATGCAGAAGCCATTCGAAGACGCCGCTTTTGTGCTGAAGATTGGTCAGCTTAGCCAAACAGTTGATACTCAGTCAGGCGTCCATATTATATTACGAACAGCTTAATTATTGATGCATTCGCTTGGAAAATACTGTAAGCATACTTAATGTATAAATGAATCAAACACTGGCGAGAAAACTCGGAACTTAATGCTAATTAAAATTTCATTTACTTATATGCTATATTTTGAATCATATCCCAACTTTTCAACAAGTTAATCCCCAAAAAAGTATTTTTCATTACAACATAATATACATGGTAATATATTCAGTGTGACACAAAGCCCTCACATCGATGAACGCTGCACCTACTGAGTTAGAGGGTGCTAACTTAGGCGTCGTCCATTAATCACGTGATGTTTTTAACGACTTTTTACCCCCTCCCTCTCTGGTGATATGTTCTACCCGTGTGCCAAATTTCATCGAAAAACGTTCAGTAGTTTTTGCGTGAAAGAGTAACAAACATACATCCTTACATCGATTCTTACAAACTTTCGCGTTTATAATATTAGTAGGATTTACTCACCAAATCTAAAAAACGTATCGCATGATCACTTGACACGTATAAAAGATGTTGAGAAACGGGTGGAAGTTCGGTCGGACTGACGAAAAAGCTTGATCGGCAATTTTAGATTAAGTGCGACATAGTACTAAAAGAAGCGAGTCTTTATAGACATATTGCGTTTAACTAAACGGCTATAAATCCAATGAGTTGTATGATTTTAGAATTGCAACAATTTATATTGAGCATATATTTATGAAATAGTACTAATATTATCTTATTTTTCTCATTAACAATAAGTTACCAAACACCAACCCAATACCCTCAAAATGCCTAAGATTAAAAAAAAACGAATGATTTTTGTAACAAAGCCAACAATGCCCCAACACTTCTAGTTTGAAAAAGACACAGACAGACTACATGGTTTTTTAAAAGTTTTAGTGGACATCATGTTCAGTACCCTGAAAATGGACGAGCCTACTTCATTACCACCTCTGCCTGCATACGACTCGTTTGAAAGTCACATGTATGCACCTTGCTGATTATCAGCAATATGAACACATAGGTTGTAACAACACAAAACAATAACATTCTGCTAACAGCCGCCACTTCCACCCGAAACCTGCCCCGCACGCACACAATCACAGTCCCTTTCGAGCGAAAATTAGTTGGCACTTAAACCGCGCCACAAATTTATCTGTGTGTCTCAGTGGTGAAGCGTCCATACAACCCGATTCCTACCGGCTTTCCTTTTAGGTTTTGGGTACTAAACAATATATTTGTTAAGTAAATTATATACTGAGAAAATACTAAGCTATGAACAATAATAATAGTTATAACTAATTAATTAGGTACATTACTTACTAATGACATCTATCGGCCATGTGGCTGTTGTCTGTTAACATAATCGATATCGATAAGTTATGTTAATAAACACGTGAGGATCGCTTTGAGTACGTTTAGCTAATTCTGTAGTATATCAACGAATCATCAATGATACGTTGTGTAGTCACGTTTATGACGGAAACGTCCTGGTTTACGTTGACGATGTACTACTCCTTAGCAACACAGTTGCAGAAGGCGTAGAATTATTACGCCATGTGCTTAATACTCTCAATCAAGCTGGGTTTTCTATTTATGTCCGTAAATGTACATTTCTTGCTACAGAAGTAGAATACCTCGGGGGAGTAATGAGCCCAGGTCAGGTAAAGCCGAGCCCTAGAAAGGTGGAAGCTCTGAAAAATACTCTACCTCCTAAGAATGTTAAACAGACGTAAGGTAGTTCGTCGGATACTTTCGCCGATACATCAATGATTTTGTAACTAAAACCATAAGGATAGCTTATTTGACCAAAAATGATGTTTCTTTCTATTGAGGAAGCGAGGAGTAGAAGGTACGTAAAGATCTTGTTCAGCGATTGACTAGCGAACCAATTCTAGCTATATTTGATTATAGTCTGCCTATCGAGGTGCATACAGATGCCAGCAGTGTTGGTTATGGTGGAGTACTTCTTCAGACACACTTTGATGGTAGGAAACAAGTAGCTGCTTACTTTAGTAGAGCGACAAAAGGAGCTGAGGGTAAGTTTAAAGTTCTTACGAGTTAGAAACTCTCGCGGTTGTTAAGGCATTACCAAACTTCCGGGCTTCGGCACTATCTCGTAGGTATAAAATTTTTAGTTGTCACTGATTCTAACGCCCTAAAATTTACTCCACGAAAAAAAGATCTAATTCCTAGAGTTGCACGTTGTATTTACCTCCAGGATTTCGATTTTACGATCGAATATCAGAAGGTGGTAATGATGCCACATGTAGACTATTAAGCCGTAATCCATTACCCGTTGTAAATCAAGTGTCAACTTACCCCGTAACTTCCCTCGTGGGAGAAACCCGATATACCTTTACACACGGTACATATCGAATATCAAATATTGTCTTCTATACCCAATACGACGTCAAGATGCGAGTGAACTGAAGATAGTGATAGTTCAAGCAATTTCCCTGCTTGGCGTACCGACTCTGATAGTCACCGATAGAGGTCGTATGTTCGATTCTAATAAGTTTGTAAAGAGGATTGATAGCCTGGGATGTAAATTACACCACATTACTCCTGAAATGCAATTCCAATGGTCAAGCTGAAAGGCATGTAAGGACCGTCTTGAACATGATCCGCTTCGAAGTGCATCACAAATGTGCATTATGGTCAGATGTACTTTGGAAATTACAGTTAGTGTTGAATATAACCATACAAAAGACAACGCGTACCTCTCTACTTAATCTTTTTATAGGTAAGTACGGAAGGCACAACACCAGTGATTCGTGGTTTAGTTCGTGATCTAGCTTCTGAAAATATTGGGCCTAATCGAGATGGACTACGGGAAATAACAAGGAGTAGAACAAGACAGGTCCTTAAAAGTAATCAGACTTCTGATTACAAATATAGTATAAATCAAATTATTAAAAAAAAGAACAAAAAACGCGAATGCGTCAATATCTGCCACCTTTATTAAATTCATTGAAGAACTGAAAAGATAGAAACAAGATTTTAATTTGAATATTTTATTTTGGTTTTGAATAATCTTATAGTTCGGACAAACTAAGCTGGCCGGTATGACAATTAAATTTTTTCCCCACGCGATAACTCCGTGAGAGCGTCTACCCAAAAAATTCAAAACCGTGTAATGTCATACCGGCCAGATTAGTTTGTCCCTACTATAGTTGACAGTGTTCACAGTGTGTGAATTTTTGGGGTAGACGTTCTCACAAAGCTATCGCGTCGCGAAAAATTTGAATTTTCATACTGGACAGCTAAGTTTGTCCAGCGTATAGCTGAAGGAGGCCCATTGTTAGTGCAATAATTGCTTTTTTACCCGACTACGGCGAAGTCAGGAAGGGTAATGATTTTATTATTTTTTATAACATATGATGTATTTTTTTTTTTCGTATGCAATATTGTTCCAATAATAAACTTCTTTCTTTCTTCTTTCTACATTAAAGCAAGAAGTTGAGAGAAAGTGGCCGAAATTGATCAATAGAAAGGGTGTGTTATTTTATCACGACAACGCTAGACCACACATATCTTTAGTCACTCAGTAAAAATTAAGAGTTTGGCTGGGAGGTGTTAATGCATCCATCATATAGCCCTGACCTTGCACCTTCAGATTTCCACCTGGTTTGGTCTCTTCAGAATTATTTAGGCAGTGTCAGGATTACCATCAAGAGTCGACTGTCATAACTACTTGTTGCGTTTTTTTTATCAGTAGTCCCAAAATTTTTACAGCAACGGGATTATGGCACTCCCTACAAGATGGCAAAAAGTCATCGATCATAATGCCTCCTATATAACTTTAATTAAATTTCGTAATAAACAAATAAATGTTGTAATTAAAACAAGTCTTGAGTTTTCATATAAAATGCGAAGAAATTTTCCCCAACCTAATAAGTATGTAACATAGTTGCAGTTGTCACAGAACTAACCGTTAAATTACCAGACAAGTTACAGAAGTAGGTATAATAAGATTGGCCGGGTGCCAGTTGGGATTTACTTAATGTGGTCATTTTGATACGATGTTAGAGTATGAATTCTCTAAAACCCTATCTTAGTGATCACTTACGATATTTATTTGCTTCAAATAAATCGATACACCTAGAACCACCGGTTCAAGCTGTAAGTTGCCATTAAGTCAAGTAATACGATGCTTAAAAGATATCTGATAAGTAGTAAGTATTTGTTTCCGTTTTGGTTACAAGCCCCATAGATGGAATTAATATATGTCCACGCATCTAAACCTATATATACTTATAATTATTTTAAAAAGGCGTTTACTCAGCGGTGTCATTGACTTACTGCTCTTCATAATTCTCTTAAATACTATAATCTTGGCAGAGAATATTATATTCCTTGATACCATGCTATTAAATGCTAATCACAGTGACAAAACAACATACTTCGGCCATACAATATTTGTATGATGAACACGTTTCTTGTGTCCGCTGCATACCAAAACAGCTCCTCCACGGAAGATCCCGCTCGTTGATTTATGAACGAAAACAAATAAACATGTACCATGTCGTAGGTATTAAAGAGTAATAATACCTACAATGAACTTGACTCTTGAGCAACGCCGTGAGGTGTGGTGTAAGGTCTTGATATGAGAAATACCTAAAAAATGTTTTTTTTTTGACGAACAGGAGTACGATGTTTTTAACATTGCTTTTTGAAACTCTGGTTAGCAATTGGTCAGCATCCGGTCACCTGATCCTATTTTAACTCGTCGATCCAGAAAAGAACTATGCAATAAACGAAAATGATCAAAGAAGGATCTAGTATTTCCAATGGAAACATACAAGATACCTATTAGTGCCTGTCGCAATATGGTTGAATACTTACAACTCTCTGACTGAATGCGGATGTTGTCTATCATTACAACTAATGCTTAGAGGTCATCGGTTAGGTTCCCCTCGTTCCTCAATTATCCATTTTGCGCACTCCATCGGACCACTTCGATCCACTTCAGCAGGGATCTTTCTTGACGTCATATGAGATGTACGACCAAGACAAATCGTTTTGCTATAGGTAGCCGTAATGACAGTATTTTAATAATTATAGTTCAGTTAGAGTCTTTGAGAGAGAGGTCAATCGTCGAATCCAGCTTGGTTGGGCAGCGTTCGGGAAACTAGGCAAGGTCTTCTCGTCCAAAATACCGCAGTGCCTAAAGACAAAAGTCTTTAACCAAAGTGTGTTACCAGTGATGACATACGGCTCTGAAACGTGGCCTCTGATTATGGGCCGCCTAAGACGGCTCACTGTCACTCAGCGAGCTATGGAGAGGGCAATGCACGGCGTTTCTCTCCACGATCAAATCAGAAATGAAGAGATCCGTAGAAGAACGAAAGTCGCCGACACAGCCCAGCGGATTAGCAAGCTAAAGTGGCAGTGGGCAGGGCACATAGCTCGTCGAACTGACAACAGATGGGGTAGAAAAGTTCTCGAGTAGTGGCCACGTACTGGCAAGCGCAACGTGAGACGTCCTCCTACAAGGTGGACGGACGACCTTGTGAAGGTCGCAGGTACCCGCTGGATGCAGGCCGCTTCTGACAGTTTGGTCTGGAAATCTTTGGGGGAGGCCTATGTTCAGCAGTGGACTTCTCAGGGCTGAAGAAGAAGAAGAGAAGAGTCTCTATACATGACTCTGTCTGTGCATAGGGCGGTAATACAGTACTTATTATTTTACAAGAATCACCGGCTACTTAATTCCCTCATCGATAGAAGTATTTCAATAGGACTACATTTTTGTCTCTTAAATGATAAAATATTTTTTTTGCGTTCTAAATTACGTAGGTACATTAATTATAATATTTAAAGCTTGAACGTAAATACTCAGCGATAAGTGTAGTAATGCGTCCTACAATACCACACAGCACTGATAGCCTATTGTGAACTTATCCACTAAATAAACTACAACTTTTGGTTTCACATGTCTCGAATATCAATTATCTGGCAGAAAAAGTTGCTAGTAATGTGTCAGATTTATTTTTAAGGTAGCGTTATATGTCAGACAGTTATATAAAATGGCCGATTTCATCGCTTGCTGATAAACGCTATAACAAAAACAAACACGTAAAAAAAAAACATTCAGTCATTTCCTTCCAACTAAAAACTATTTTAAATTGTAGCTAACCCAACACCTTGAAAAAAAAAAACAGCTGACTGTAACTTGGGGCATTATGCGTCAGCTAGTCGATCAAACATGTAAAACAATAACAATTTCAGTGATTTCCTCTTAACTAAAAATTTACCTGATGATAGCTTATACGCAACTATGAATACTGGTATTTAATATATTTAAAATATTCTATCTATATATATAAAAGAAAGCCGTGTTAGTGACATTGGCTGGAAATTGGTGGGGAGGTAGCTTAGAACCAGGAGACGTACATAGGATAGGTACTTTTTATCCCGTGAAATATGCAATACCCGCTGATGTTTTGGCAAACTGAAGAGTGCAACCTATGCACCAAAATTCATGAACAATAAAGAATCATTAAAATACTTATTTTTTTTATTTTTATTTCCTAATAAAAAATTGAACTTAATAAAATCCAAAATCTGCTTATTTATTGTGTCTAAGGCGGAACAGAGTTCGCCGGGTCAGCTAGTTATTTATAAAATACTAAAATATTATAAATACTTATAAAACTCACCACTCATTTTGTACGAAACTATCTTCTGCAAATATAACTATCTATTTATGTACCTAAATTAAGTCTGCAATTCAGTAGATTGATTTAACAGAATCTAATGATTATACGAACGCTAGCAGCGTTAGATGTTATCGGCACACGACTCAAACACGCCAATGAAGGAAATGGCTCGAAAGCGTCACCTGGTAAACTCGACAACCGGAAGTCTCCCCACTCTGATTCACTCATCGAAGGTCAACAAGGTAAAATCGGCATAAAACGGAAGTACCTAGGTACGTCATCTCAAATGTTGTTTAAAGGACATAATTGGTACTGGTGGTAGATCTCTCATATGTAAGAGTCCGTCTGGGTGGGCACCACCGCAATGTCTATTTCCACCACCAAGCAGCAGTGTGCATGCACTGTTGTGTTTTGGTTTGAAGGACATTGTAGCCAGTGTAACTACTGGACATAATGAGACTTAACATCTTACGTCTCAGGATGACGAGCGCAGTGGAATGCCACACAGTACTTTGTAACTCAAGGTTCTGTATGGTGTTACTACTGATTATGGGCGGTCGTATTGCTTACCACCAGGCGAACGGCATGCTCGTCTCGTCATTCAATGTAATAAAAAAAATGTTTTACAAAAAAAAAAAAAATATCTGTGATATAAATAGACATACAGAAAGTGACATATAGCCCGAATTTAGAACTTCCTAATTTTTTAAACTCGCTTAAATAGGCATTATCTAACAAACAATTAACGGCGGAAATGCGATAATGAACGTTACTTTTATAATTGGTTGACTGCGCGTTGTACCTATTATTGAATGAGTTTTTACGCAGTTACAAAATATTATAACCTGCAATATCCACCAACCTAACGAAATATGACTCTGCCTATGTAGAGCTATTTTTATTATAGAGTGTAGATTAAATTGTATCTTTAGGGTTCCGTTCCTCGAAAGAAAAATGGAACCCTTAGGATCACTTTTTGTCCGTCTGTCTGTCAAGAGCCTTTTTCTAACGAACGCGTAGACATATCAAGTTCAAATTTATAGCCTCTCTAAATTAGTCTCTTTCAGCTGTGAAAAAATCAAATTTGTACCTACGTCAACGCGATCAAAAGATATGACCGTTTTAGTCCCATATTTTGCGATTTCGCAAGGGAATCAAAACCTATAGAGTACTTCCCATTAACCTAGAATCATGAAATTTGGCAAGAAGCAAAGTCTTACAGCACATGTAAAGAGAAAAATCTGAAAACCGAAAACATGTTCTTTAACCGGCGAGAGTGTGGTGAGAAAATGTAACATGGAGTATGTGGCGGGGTATGACATACCCGTTAACAAAATTGCCTATAAAACTTGCTTCTGGAAGGGCATTATATTATTTATTTTTGTTAGAATAAGACAAGAACATTATAACGCATTGGAAATAAAACAATCGTGCCATTTTATCAATTTTTTTTACTTACCTGGAAACAAGTCACTATGAATTTGAAAGATTTTTTTTAAGTCTCTCAAAAATTAAAAGGAACTAAAGAAAAACAAGTTTTATGAATAAAAAAACTTAATTGTACGATAGAATATGAAATAAGTCACTTTAAAAACTAAAAAGAAAATGACTAAAAATCTTAGGAACTGAAGTTGAAATCGGTGCAGTTTTTGCAAAAAAAGTTGCATACTCTTGTTTTTTCTTACAGTTCCAGTCGACGTAAGCCTGTGCTCGATCCGCAAATGCACCATCAATTCGTAACTGGTAAACCAGTTATCAAACGTTATATTTCGATTCGTGCGTGATACGGGCTGGACTAGTCTTTTTACAACATCATAAGCCTTCTTGCTTACAGAATACGGGCCTGTAGATTGTTTTCCTGCATATATCTCCAAATTTACTGTATAGACAGATTTTGCATCAACAAGAGCTTGGCTTTGATGCCGTACTTGGCAGGTTTGCATGGACCGACGTGGGCTTTCTACTTTCATCGTCCATTTTCTATTAAAATCTACAATTAAACAAAGAAAATAAGTTAAAATAGTTGAAAAAGCAATGTTAGTTTTTGTCATGAAATATATACACCAGCTATGTGGCGGGGTGTCATTTACCCCACTTACGTACATTCGTGTGTATCTCGAACGCCGGCTGACGCCACACTGCCATCACGCCACTGTGCCCCCCCGTACTACCACAGCTCCAGCTACGCGAAGCCGCTAACACGTAACTTACAGTAATAAAAATGTACGCCAGTAAAAAGAATTGATGGAGTATGCTACACCCCTATCGTTAGCTCTGTCTAGACAGAGCTAACGATAGAGAAGGATGGCATTCCTTGGGGGAGGCTTTTACCCGAACGGGGTCCATGCATTAAATAATTAGGTAGTTGATAATTAAATCAAATGTAAATTAAAATTACTACAAAATAACATTTAAAATTAGAAATCATATCCATTTAAGTGTAATAAAGGTAATTGAATACCTACTATAGGTTAATAAGTTCTAATTGTTATCGTTTAATATGTATGATGCATGGAATTAAATAAAGCTTATTATTATTATGTTGTATCTTTCCTGCGGGTAATCACGGTACGAAGGCCGGTCCTTTTGGAAGGCTTGCGTGGGGATATGGATCCAACACGTAGAGGCCCCTTTAAGATACATTACTCTAGTTGGGGTGTGTACACCTTGTAGGTACTCTCTCTCTGTCTGTACTTATGGAAATACAGCCAAAGACAGCGCCCGCAAGGTGCAAGGACTATTGCGGAGAAGATGGGAATTATACCGGGTCTATGGATGGGATCTAGCTGGACTGGTTGCTGGGCTATTGATTGAGACAACGGGACGCCTGCCAAGTAAAATGTCTCAATCATTTGTATTCAGACGGTGACTTGCCCCCCACTAGATGGGCATACCAAAAGCGGCGCATGCCAAGGACGCAACATCGGTGTGGGTGGCTAAAGGGTGTCGAGAGGTGTGCACCGATTTCACCATCGCGGGTCGCTAACGCGTCCCGGAGCGGGTTTCCTCGCTATTACGCAGCTTGAGCACTTCCACCCTGGAGCTTCAGGTTTTAGCTCTTGCGATTTCCACCCCTAGCCGGCCAGTTAAGGCAAGCCAAGGGTCAGGGGGTCTCATTTAGCCCCCACGGAATCGGGGTACGCGGTGTCGCCACTCACCGACGGCTCGCCACAAAGCCGTATTATTATGCTACACCCCACGACACTCCCGCCGGGTTAATAACAAAAAAAGCGAATTTACAAACTTTTTAAATTCGATTAATTTATTAATTAATTTTGGCGAACGATTGATTATTGAACTTATATACTTAGACACCTTACCTACAAGTTTGTCGGAACCCTCGGTAGGCGAAACCAACTCGCACTTGTCCGGTTATTTTTCCAGTTCCACTCCTTAGCAAAGCCCTCCCCTTTTTCTTTCAATTCCGGTCTTCCGCTAACTCTTTCCAGTCTGGTTTGAATGCATCCAGGTCGGCTTTCCATCGCTTCTTGGTAGTTCACGGTTTTTAATGCAAATTTGGTTTATCTACTTACTATTTTTTTTTTTTGGATAGGCGATCCTGCAGTCAACACCGGGGGAAACCTGCGAATGGGATACTGGAGTCCCCCGGCTTGACGACTGCAGGGGCCTGGGAAGGAAGTGGAATAGGATGATGGAAGGAAAGGTGGGGAATGGAGAAAGGTTCTCAGGATGGGTGGAAAAGAAAAGGGTGCCAGGAAATGTTCGCGGGCCCTTTTAGGCCTCAATGTGTTATACAACCAAGAGGTATACACACTGACTGTGTGCCTCGGCCCGCGACTAATGTTCCCCCGCGCATGGGCGTGCATTGGGTGTGAAGACCCAAAGCACAAAAATTGCCTCGGGGGGCATCTACTTACTATTAGGTATGGTCAGACAAATCTTTAGATACGAAGCGTCCAAGTTTTATGGTATCTACAAATTTTAATTTACAAAGATAGTGAGGCAGTATACCATATTTGTCCTTTTGCCTCTACTTTTGAAGATAGAAAAACCCACACAAACTGTATTCTGACTTGGTTGGAGATTTAGACGTTCAGCGCAAAGCGGTAACGATTTTTCATCACTCCTAGAACAAAATAGTTTTGTCGTGTACCATTATTTATATTATTATGTAAAAGAGTATTCTAATTTCAAAGAGAATATCAGCGTCTTGCAAACAAAATAAAAATTAATAATAATTAGGTGATAACCATAACTAAACGGCTAATTGGTTACATGGCCATGGTTACGAACTGCTTATTAGTGTGGAAATGTCTCTACGTTTCGATGGCTCTGTTTATTAGCCATGTTATTGTAATATATGCATAGATAGTATTCACACATAATACTGGGTATGCTAATAAAGCTTAATAAGAGTACTATTAGTACCACAATAAATTATAGTGTCGGCTGTTTGGCTCGCTACGGCATGTAATTTATCTTATGACAATTGCTGTGCTACACAGGAGAATACTAATCGACCCTACGTGCAAGTAAATGGACGCCATTCAGACTATGTCATGTACAAGTGGATAATCGCAGAATAAACGTGCAATTTCACGTTGCATCGAGTCTAAACGCGCACAACACATTACGTTGAAATTCAAGCTTAGCAGCTAAATCAATTAAAGTACTTCATTCGCACTATTTAATGGCACCAACATAATCTGTTCAAGCCAAGTCCGCAAAGTTACAAAACATTGGAACATTTACAATTTTTTTTGTGAATTTTGGGATAGAAGGCTCTACACTAGCACACGCGGTGTAGGTAAGCAATTATGGAAATGGGTCAAATTGAATGTCAAAATCATGTACAAAAAGTGTAATACAAATACATAAGAGATCATCAGTGTAATACAACTGTCAGATTTTATCTCAGTACCAATTTTTATAATGTAAAGTAGGTATTTGGTGATTATAATATAACATGTACAGTCACCAGCATAAGTAGCTGGACAAATTCAAAATTTCAAATCGCCTACATACTTTTTTGTTCTTACTAATCTTTTTTTCTCTTCACAAAAATAAAATAAAAGA
This sequence comes from Sphinx pinastri, assembly GCA_947568825.1. Lineage (NCBI taxonomy): Eukaryota > Metazoa > Arthropoda > Insecta > Lepidoptera > Sphingidae > Sphinx > Sphinx pinastri. The sequence continues at coordinate 13,849,944 of OX387614.1, read as the reverse complement.
GATTTACTTTACTTCAAACAAAGAAAAAAAAGATTTAGGTTTAACTCAACGTGTATATAGGCCATTTGAAATGTTGATTTTGTACAGATATTTATGCTTCTGACTGTACATAATCATTAGTTAACTACATGACTGAATGTAAAAGCAATTTAGAGCTTATCATCTAGGCCCTAAGCTATGTACTGACCTTAAACAGTTGCCGTGTGAAAAGTGTCGTTCTCACACTGGCCTATAATAAACGTAATTTTATTTCAGTAGTTAACTAGGACATCAGGATACGGCAATATCATGCTCTATAGTAAGTACTGTAACTAAATGATGTAGGCATAGGTACTTACTTAGGAACTACGTTAATTAAAAAGTAATCATACTTAAATTGATTAATTAGAATAGTAATTAAAAAGCAATGCCTTAAGATATGACTTTCTTTAAGCACTTAATAAAAATATATAAAGTTGGTATAAAACAAATCGTAATTGCTTGTTGAGTATTTAACCAATTACTCCATTAGCCGAATCCAACTTTCTTTATTGTTAACTAGCTGGCCCGGCGAACTTCGTATCGCTTCAGAATCAATGAATGATGTGTTAACTTATTAGTTTGTTAATAACAGATTAAAAAAATTAAGTCACAACTGTCTTTTATATATATAGATATAGATTAAGTTAATACATTTATACACATGATTATTATCATCAACTTACACTCGTGCTGTTGGTGACTTTAAATCGTAATACCTTCGGATAAGGAGATTTTCGATGAAACAAATACAGTTGGCTCACAGCCAAACATATTTACGAGAAGGTCACTAGTAGTAGCGACTAATAATATCTTACTTCTAATTATAATCCACTGTTTGTGTTACTACGTCTTCTTACCATACAAGTTCACGGTTCATGGTGCAAGGTCCCTATTTGTTAATATTCTTAACGTTTCACTTATCAACCGATGGGTGGTGGACAGTGGTCATATTATATTGATAACAATATCTCAGTTTTATTATTCAAATAATTAAAGTTAATCGTTGAGGTAAAACTTACTTGGCCTCTATCTCGACGCACTACAGAACTTTTCATTGGTGGAACAACATTTCGTTTGTTTCCCACAAATGTATTTTGAAACGGTTTGGTAAAACTCGGAAATTATCAATAAGTATTAAAAATGAACGGATTTCAAATAGTAAAAATACATTAGCGACATTACCGATAAATTCTTGGTAGAAGCCACGACACGAAAGAAGAAGGAGAAGAAGGACTTGTAAAGTTTTTAGTTAAAACAATATTATGTTCACATTTGCGTTATGGACACAAGTTTCGCGCCTTTATTGAGTAAAAATCTCCTAAAATGTGGTAAATATGATGTATACATTCCAGTTTGTTTCCTGGCTATATATATTATAATAATATAAAGTGATGAAATGAATAACACAAGTTGATTTCTTTTAGTCCGAAGAAGTTACCATATTTTACTTCTTCAGAGAGGAAATTAATTGTAGCTTTGATGCGGGAACGGCCTATTATTGAATATACGCGTACGCAAGCTCAAAATATAGAGCCAAATAAGAAGGCTTGGAATGAACTGACAATAGCCTATAATGCACAGTCTTATGTTACACCCAGGACCAACTTACAGTTGAAAAGATGTTGGGAAAATATAAAACTCATAGAAGAAGGAGCTCATCCAAGAGTCAATGAGTATAATGCGGATAGAACAAATATTAGATTATAAAAACAGCTCCATGCCTTACAATGATAAAAAAAAATTGGAAATAGAACGATAAAAGAATACATCTTGAAAATTTAAATATCCTATTTGTGTTATTATATCCGACCAAATTAACTAAAAATGCTGTGTTATAAATAATTTCCTGTATAGGAGCGCCTCTCTGTTAGTGTTGTGATGATTTCTTTGGTATGTAGGTATTTCATAATTTATATTATTATCTTTCACTAATGGGAAGCTACAGTACTCCTGAGTGCTATAGGCTACTTTTTATCCCGGGAAAATATTATTATCTCGGAAAAACTTATTCACGCGGACGGAGCCGCGAGCAATACTACTATTGTATAATATCAAAGTGGCTATAATCACATGGCACGATGTTATGAGAGTCGTAGCCAACTTTTTCGTTAAACAAGGATCAAATCCTCTTCGACTCCCTTATTGTACGCGCTACTGTGTTTCTGGTTTTTATGTTAGCTTTATTGTAATTTTCTTTGGAGATAGGTATTGCCTGGTTGTGATACTGTGAGATTTTGAAAATCTCGATAACTTTCAAGGATATATTCATCAAATTCTTCTTCGCTACTGCTTTCTATCGCAAGTTAACGGAACACATCAAGAAAAGCACACGAATTTACAAACCTAACTTACCTGTAAAGCCCGGTGCTAGATTGACGTTTGTGTTGATTTGTCACACTATGAGTTGCGTAAAATAGCTCGCGAGCATAAATGCATAGTGTCATTCGTCCCTTAAGTGTTGTATATGAATAAGTTTGATGAACCCTGTGCGTTCGAGAGCACTATGCGTCCTCGGGTTGCGTGTTTGGGCATGACAGCCTGCTTTATTTATTCTGAGCAGCCTACGCACTGCGTAGGCATAGGGGCGCTGTAATTAGCTAATATTGAGATACAACTTTACTTCAGTTGGCTGTCAGATAAACAAAGCTGAACAAGGCCAAAGAAAACCATGAAATTACCGTCACTATGCGTTCGGAAGCACTATGCGTCCTCGTAGTGTTGTTTGTGAATACGGATGTTAGAGTCAGATGAGGATGAATATGAGATGAGTAGAGAGGAAGAGATGTCCCCAAACCGTGGGCAGGACGCCGTGTCAACACCACCATATTCTCCTCCTGTTACCCGGAGTAGGGCAAAGTTAGGTCAAATTTAAAATTGTATTTAGGTTAATGTTATTATTGTGTTCATAGATATTAATGTTTTATGTAGTACTTAGTCTATGGTTTTAGAATAGTTTATAATAAAATCAGTTATCAACTAAACCTGAATGTCATTACACAACCGTTACCTATTAGGTAATTATATTGGCAAAATGATTAAAGCATTTATAGTGGAATTTCAAATAAAAACGCGTACATGTTTGAGTACAAAATTTATGAAATTTATTTTAATGAAATTAAACAATGAGAGGGCATTTATAGTTATGACCGGCATCACTTTAAATTAGGCTGATATAAGATATTTACTTACTGTTGACACGTTTTTAATCTTTAGCCATTACTACTGAACAATGCATATTACGCAATACCACAAAATAATATATAGTTCGTAAATTCAATAAAATTAAAAAAAAAATGTTATGTAACGTCGGTTCCCTACCTCGCGATAATGGTATTGGGAGTTCTACGACATTAGTCAAATCCACTTTCCATCACTGCAGATCACCGCGCTACATATTTTTTGCTCTCACTTTTAGCAAAGGTATTTTATAGTTCCAATCCCTCCTTTTGTTTCTTTTGAAAATATGATTAATTAGCAAAGACAATGCATTGATTTATAAAAAAACCCCAGATACGCGATTAGCTTCTCAAAAAGGTCCGCGCACAATTTACAAAATGTGTCGCTGCACGGACGTCAAAAATGATAAATATTTGTTGCAAAGATCTTACGTACCAGGATATCTACCATAAATACCAAAGGTACCAAGATCATGGATTAAATTTTCAAGTTTCTATCTATTAAAAGTGTCAAGTAATATCATAAAATCCGTTATATAGTAGTTTAATTTCAATGCCTAATATTCCCATATACGTGTAATATCACTTCAAAGTTTTGAACATGCTTGCAAAGCGGCTTAAATTTTAGGTAGGTACTTAGAATAAAAATAGAAATTTGAATTTTGAACTGCCTTTGTGGTAGCTAGTTTCCGAGATACAGATAGGTCCTAAAACTGAGACTCACTTTTGACCCCCTTACAGGTTAAAGTTTCAAAAATCCTTTCTTAGCTGCTACCTACATCATTGGAGCAACACGTACCAAATGTTACCATGTACGTCCAGTGGTTTAAGCAGTGCGTTGAGGCCAACCTTAAATTTATTTCTTTATATTTATGTATAGATTTTCGGTCAGTGCGAAATATGGAAGACGTACGTAACGGTGACGTGGACGTCGTATTTGTACTTGTAAACATCCTGTGATATTTATTTATTTTTATTGGATCATCAGTGGTTCTTAAAAACTAAGTACATAAATGCACATACACTTATATCTTGCTAGCCAATTACAGGCAACCACATCTAATGCTAGGTATTACATCAGACTTAATTTAGACGTAAAGAGCAGAAAGAAAATAAAAAAACTACATCAACAATTTTAATTCAGCAGATAAAAACAAAAGCACAACAGCATGCAAAGCAAAACAATAACACGAGAGAAGTCAACCAACATGAGTTCCTAACACTGTACAAAACAAATGGTAAACTAAGTACCATGTGCTCAATACAACAATTTTAGTTAATCTAGAGTCATAGAGCTTACAAAATTTATTTTTAAAACACTATAGATTATCACTACATATTATAAAACAAAGTCGCTTCCCGGTGTCTGTCTGTCCCTATGTATGCTTAAATCTTTAAAACTAGACAACGGATTTTGATGCGGTTTTTTAATAGATAGAGTGATTCAAGAGGAATGTTTATATGTATAATACATGCATAATATAATAGAGAAATAATTTATATGTTATAACAAAATTAATAACGTAGAAACCCAATTAATATCACTAAATAAATCTACGTTTGCAAATCTAGACACTTCATTGTATAGTCTAGTTATTCTAATAAATGGCGAGGGTTGGTTCTGTGATTACGTACATTCAAAGAAATTCTACAGTATACTTATAGACCGGACATCAGGCCCAAATTTTTCGTCCAAAAGTTATTACCAATTGGTAATAAGTCGCTGTCTTAACTCTCCATTCGACCGCGCCAAATGGAGACGGCCGCGTTCAGTCCTAACCGATCCAGAGGACGATATCACTCTGGCCATTCGCAGTAAGAACGAGTTCCTAAAACTCCTACACGCCACACGACCGCAGTTCCGTCCTCGCCGCCGAGGACCTCGCCGCGTTCCCCGTCGCCCCCCCGACCCTCCTAACAGTTCCGGCCCGCGTGCCGACGAAATAAATGGACAGGATTAGGTTAAACACCAACCTTCCCCACTAATCGTTGATGTCTCATCCTCTCCCAGTGACCGTCCTGAGCCGAGGTTCGTAACCCGTTAGTGGGTTGCCCTCAGCATGGTTACTTAAATCAAGGGTTGCGAGCGCCTAAAGCGTTCACCCAAAAGTCCGGTGTGGCCAGAAAAGCCGACTCGCGTCAGGCTACTGGCCGGTAGGGCCAATAACAAAAAAAAAAAAAGCTGTCTTAACTGACACATCTATGTGACAAGACGTCTCGGTATGCGCAAATGTTGTAAAGCAAACCATATTTTGCTCAGCAATATTTTGGAAAGAAACGTGACAATTTGCGCATACGATCATGTCAAAGTATGTTATAATGTATTTTACATACCTATAATTGCTATTTCATGGTAGATTGAATTACTGACGAACAGGCTCAAAATTTTTGTATGAAAATTTTCCCATTGTCCGCTCTATATAATCTTAGAACTTGTGGGTATTAGTCTAGTCAACAAGTTCAAAAACGTGAAAAATAGAGATATAGGTCCTGAAAATATGAGCGATAGCTCATTGGAATCGGAATCACCTCTAGAAAAATGTTTTTGAAGGATTTTGGTGCAGGTAAAAAATTTCAATTGTTATTAACAAAATGAGATGAAAAAAAATGATATTTAGTTATAAATGTTCATAAAAGTATATTAATTTTTTAATTATGATTTTTTATAACTATTGCATAATTAAACATCTAAAAAATTTTGATACTTTTTTTTAATTTCTCTATTTGAACTATAAAAAATAAACAATATTTAGCTATGATATTTACTTCACTAAACTACATGTATAGTGTGACTTATCTTAATTACTCTAACAATATTACTTATTGTAGGTAACCACTATACTTAGGTTACGAGTTAACTAGTAATAATGATAATAATAGACCAAAAATAGTAGTAATGAAACCATAATTTGAAATAACTGTAATATATACAAAGTCCTCAAAATAAATTAGACGTCGATGGGGGTTTTGAATGTCACCTTTCTGCCAGACCGTGTGGTATACCTAAGATTCCTACGTTATTCTCTTGACAACCGGCACGGGATCTCGCTCTGCGTTGGTCTTGGAACTAATGGTGTCTGAAGTACAGTATTTTGCGTTATCTTCAACGCCAATAAAAGCTGGCTTAAGCCTGTCAATACTTACCACGACTGATTTAGGTATTGACAATTGGTATGGCGCCTGAGTTGGGACATAAAAGGAGGGACATCTTTGTTGGTATCTTCCTGATCTGGATGTATTATAAATTAAAATTTCAGCTTTCTAAGACTGCAAAAAGTATCCTACGTCACTATACTTATGTTTTGATGAGCATTAGTGAAACAGTAATAACATCGTCGTATTATAAGAATAATATAATCAGATTAAAATATGTAAAAATTAAACTTAGTATGTCTGCCAACTACATCGTGCCTATCCTGAGAATTTGGGCTGTGTAGTATGAAAAAATGCTTCGAGAAGTGGTATGTAGGTAGTCCTGCTTCCTTTGGCATTGGTAGGAGCAACACCATGTGTGTATATGTCATATTATGGGATATTAGTGACTCGCTGGCGCGCCCTGTGTAAGTGGTTATGCCTTCTTGGATTTGGTATTAACCGCCCACCGCGGGCGTATATAAGGGGGGGGGGGTCGTGGACCCGGACCCCTCCCTTAGGTTACAAAAAAAAACCGGGCCACACAACATGTACACATTATAATGCCTATTCGCATTTATAGAATAATGAAATAGACCCGTAAATAAAACATTTGAATTTTTATGAAAGGTTTTTTTGGTGTCATGGATTTGGTGTCAAGAACCCACGCTACGCCACTGACTGATTTTGGTACCGTAGGACCCCCCCTATGTGAAAGCTATAGCTACGCCCGTGCCGCCCACTTAGCACCTAGCGACTATTTTTGCCTAGTGCAGTACAGATACAATATTACAATATCTTTGTTTGAGCGCAATAAATAATATTTTTATATCAAATACTGCGCTGGAATTTTAATTTCTGTATATACAGAAAATGATAGCAAATAACATAATGATTAATGACTCATGTCTTTGATTGAACTAAAACTGGTTATGTAAAGGACACCTTAACTTAGTGCAAATCAAAGTTAAAGTCGTTTTCTTTTTATTTATTTTTTTATAGGGTAAGTGCACGAAATATAGGGGGCTGCACAAAATCGACACAAGAGTCACATGTGGATAAAAAAATAAACTTTTTAGAACAATAATTTATTAATTATATTCTTTTAATATGACAAAAATAATAAAATATGTGTTCTGGCCGAATATTATTGATACCCAGCGTGTCCAAAATATGCTTTTTTTTTACATTAGAGCATTGATGTATTAAAAACACATTGGAGCTAGTTATTTAAGCAAAATTAGGAGGTTATGTTCCGTTAATTACACATTTTTTGTGTCGACTTGTTAGTCGACACAATTATGCCGGCCTGTTTGAACCGGATATACATACGCTGATCCCGGAACGCGGCACACTTAAATTACGTGGACCACTAAGACGGGTTTTAAAACCTTATGTACGGTGGTCGCTATCAAGGCGGATACAAAATATATATACCACCAGCAAAGTGGAAGTTTATTAAAATCCTATAATATTGATAGAAACTGAAGCGATTTTGATATAAATAAAAACGATCTACCACTGATTTTACAGAAATACTTTAATAAAGATATCACCAACCGAACGGTACGAGCGTCAATGCTCGACTGCCTCGATCTGTTTTTTTTTTGCCATGACTAATACGGCCAGTTGCCTGACGAGAGTCGGCTTTTCTGGCCATACCGAACTTTACGGTGAGCGCTTTAGGCGCTCGCAAACCTTTAACTTAGGTGACCATGCTGAGGGCAACCCACTAACGGGTTACGGACCTCAGCTCAGGACGGTCACTGGGAGAGGATGAGACATCAGGGATTAGTGGGGAAATTGGTTTTTAACCTAATCCTATCCGTTGCTTTACTCGGCACGCGGGCCGGAACTGTTAGGGGGGTCGGGGGGGCGACGGGGAAAGCGGCGAGGTCCTCGATGGCGAGGACGGAATTGCGGTCTTGTACAGTGTATGAGTTTCAAGAACTCGTTCTTACGGCGGATGGCCAGAGTGATATCGTCCTCTGGATCGGTTAAAACCTCGATTTGTCAGACGCTCTGTGCTTTTATAGCAAATTATGCCGGTCACGCCACAAATACCCTCACAAAAATATTTAATCGCTAATAATATATACAAAGCAACTCGTCCAAATCAATTCGTCAGTAGGCAAATATTTAATGCATATTATAAACTTGCCAGTGACTTCACAATGTTATATTATATTATCATCTTTAACGAAAAATAGGAGCATAGTGTAAAGGCCAATTAGTTGTACTGGAGTAGGTGAAAATTTTAGTTTCACAAACGATTTCATATAAAATTTCACAACCATATATCATGTCGTGTCGAGCTAAGTAAGTATGATGAAGGGCTTAAATATTTTGACCAGTCTACATAATATTATTATCTCGGTTACCAAGTAAGCCAATTTAAAAAGGCCCTAATCAAAATAATAAAACCACAAGATGTGACGAAAATAAACAAATTAAGAATATAAAAAGGTCCACTAATACCAGCCGGTCTTGAGATACGCAATCACAATGTATTGACTCATTAAGCAAGGTTATTCCCTGTAAAGTATAGCAAGCAAAGCGAAGGTTAAACTAGTATTAAATAGGTACTTAATTTAATTTAAGTTAGTTATAAATTGTCTAAAGTGATAAAATGTGGTTTTGTATGAATATTATTCTATGAAAATTATAATCGTAGTCATTGATATGTAAAAAAAACTTTATACTCTCTTTTAAAATATGATTTTACTTTATTTGTTTGCGTCCGAGTCAAAGCAGTGGAATTGTCAGACAACTGATTAATTGTAATCTAATCTTATGCGGCACGCGTGCAGGTAATGTCTTTTATCAGTTACTAGCTGGCCCGCCGAACTCCTTACCGCCACAGATTTAATACATAATATTGTGATGTGTTAAGAGCGTATAAACCTATCCGTGCACTGGGTGGCTCAAAAACAGTACTTTTCGAATCAGTTAATATCCATCGAAACATTATTTTAAAAACATATTAATTAGTTATCATTTTAGAAAATTTTGTCTTCTAATTAATAAGATTATATTTTAGATTTATAGAATATTTGTGAATTCTATAATGATTACTGAACAGAGGTTTTCTTATTTTCCCTTCGAGCGCCATTTTAGAAGCTCAAAATGTCTCATATCACGTAACAAAATAATAATAAAAAAATATTATATTACTAAAAAGACCCCTAGGAAAAAAGTAAATTAGGAAAAACTAATCATTTTATGTTTAATTCATGAGAAATAAAAATTCAAACAAAGCGAAATTATTCAGAAATGGTGATCAATAAAATGTTTTTTTTTGCGAATATATCTTTCTTAATTTAATATAATATTGGATTAATATAATAGAAGAACATCTACTTAAAAACTTACACTTTAAAATTTCAAGAAAATTATTTCTATTGTTTTTCTATAAATACTTTAAAACCACTATAAAACTCAACGCGTAAATCATGTAAATATTTATATAGGATATGTGTATACCTACGCTCTGAACGTATTAGCTGAATTAAATTCAGTTTTTATTTCGATAGAATGAATACTCAAAATGAATTAATTTCAATAAATGTACAAAATTTAAATGAAAAAAGCATACATTCGTACACACTTACGCCCTTATACCGTAGGAATACCGTAGGAATGAGAGCGCCACATGCTACGATCCTGACACGCCTATTTCGTCCCCCTAGCACATCATGGGATGGAACACACAAGGAGAATAGTGGGAACCTGGTCAATCCTCCGCTTATCGCTTCGGGAAAAAAACGCGTGATGTTTGTGTGCACAAATGCCAGACTCCGAACAGAACAGATACGGAGCAGAATAAAGTCCCATTATTAGTTTGCCGGACCCGGGATTCGAACCCGAATAAAGACCCAAGTAATACAACTATATTTACTATACCGTTCAGGCACGATATGGCGATAGGCTTGCATCACAATATCATGGGACGGAATACACATGTCAAAAGTGAGTGCACTAGAGGGTCCTCTGCATACCCATCCGGGGATGAAAGGCGAGCATGCGTGAGTGTTCTTAAAGAAGTGAAAAGGATTACAGTCTGTTTCACTCAAAATTCAACTTTTGCACACAAATAATATGCTTCAATTTAATGTAATGACTCGGGGATCGAACCCGGGACCTCAGCATTGCAGTCAATAAAACTCCATAGAAGCAGGCATTTACTAATTACTAGTTTGTATTATGTTATTAATTAATTAAGTGTATACCTTCGTTCATGGCTACGTGTTGTGTATTCGAGATGTGGCAGGTATGTTGCTAATGCGATAGTACCGCAACAATATTTTTACCGATGGCGGAAGTGTGTAAACATGGCGGTATTAGGCATGATTAACACAAATTAAAACGAGTGAAACTAAATGAACTAATTAAATGTCTAAATAGCCAAACGGAATAAAGTAATTCACAATATGTCTATTGAACTTGACTTATATTATGTTTGTAGGTACTTCTGTTTGTAGTCGCAGGAAGATTGTTAACCTGAACCTAGTACGGCCAGTAAGATACAGACACGATACATGTGACTTATTCGATCACATGATGTCCATCTGTCCTGCGCTTCACTTTAAAAGGAACGTGGAATAAGGTCTCATTGTTCCTTTTATAATTCCAATAATTTATAGTTCTTTGGATTGGTGTAACTACATTTCGATTATGTAACTAAGCATAATAAAAATAAACTCAACGTCGCTTGGCTTTGGAAAAATACATAAAAAGCTTTCAATAGGACTTTTTGCATTTCAAAATTAAATTAATATGTTTAACACTTACACAAACCGCGATTAAGGCATCGCCTATTATATAAATACAAGTCATACATACGTGAAGCAGATACCATAATATGTATATTAAACACTTGACCGTTATTTGAAGCTTACTAGATTGAGATAGGCACTTCCTGTTTTCCGTTTCCTCTACCTTCCTTTTCATTTTATCTATCTGTCTCGCTCGCACATCCGTTCTCCCACCAGGCCACCGCCCCACCAAAGGTGTGCTCTGTGGTGGTCGGTGTTCTAGGAATCATTGGCGTCAAGTTTTCCGTTGAGTGCAGTCGTCTACTAAAACACGGTGCAGTTTCAATATACAAAGTGAAATAAGTAATAAAAGTGTTTACTGCAGTGTTTTAGTGACTTCTTTCGGTCTAAACCGTAAGTAAGAAAACTTGCATAAATTATACCTTTCCTTATACTTTTTCATATATTACTATTTTAAAAAAAAAGAAATAATTATAACGGTGTTACCGTTCGTTTTCAAATATATTATTTTATTCTTTAGGAAAAGTGCTGTACTACTAAGTACTAGTACTCACTAGTCTTTGATTAAGATGGATCTTTGGTAGTATAGTGGTCAGTATCCCTGCGCGGGAAACCGGGGTTCGATTCCCGCCGGAGAACCACATTGCGTCGTCATTAAACAAAGAGTAGGTCGTCCTTTCCTAGTGACGATAGTAGTTATAATACTGATTCCAACGATCCAAGATCCTCGTCAGCACCGCTATAGTAGAGAACGGCGGGGTAAAACTAATGCAATCGCTTTTATGTCTGTAATACAGGCTGCCCTAGCAGCAGCTAGAAATACCTACTTGTTGTAGCCCAACAGGAGTTGAATAACACTGATGAGGACATATTATTGGATCAGGATTGTAGATTATTATATTATGATTATGAGCCGGACGGCGTAAAATCTAGCGACCTTAATTAATTTAAGTTTGAAATTCAGGTTAAATTAAAGGATCCTTCTAGCTTCTGAAGAATCCTGAATGTTACTTTAAGCTGCTAAAGTTTTAGCATTCCGACAAATGTGAGTGGTCTGAGGTTAAGTACGTAGAGGCGCAAATCATATAATACACAACGGTATTTAGCTTATGCTGATAAAGCTTACGGTGCTCTGACAATTTGCATACTTAAGCAACAAGAAGTCTTACAGATTAAGAATTTAGAATTTGACTGATCTCATCACATGGTCTCGTCACTCCGACAATATAGTACCAGAGCAGTTACATAACAAGATAGTTGAGCTATTTTTGGAAGGGGAATATCAAAAGGTTCCTTCCGACTTCCTACAACTGATCTTTGACCACCATGCACATTATTCTTAGAAAGGGTAAATAAAGACAATCACTACCCCTCGCAGGGGTCGGTAAATTGTTTCAGTGCCCTCGCAGGGTGCGTTTCATGCATGTTGTACAACGCCATGCACACAACTCTCGTAGAGTTGTGGTCGTAGAAATGGAGGTTTTATAAAGACGGTTTTTACCTCCAAATAAAGGCAGTGGCTATAAACCTGTTTCACAAACACTGGGTTAATATTACCAATCACTACCCCTCGCAGGGGTCGGTAAATTGTTTCAGTGCCCTCGCAGGGTGCGTATCATGCATGTTGTACAACGCCATGCACACAACTCTCGCAGAGTTGTGGTCTTAGAAATGGAGGTTTTATAAAGACTGTGTTTTACCTCCAAATAAAGGTAGTGGCTATAAACCTGTTTCGCAAACAGTGGGTTAATATTACCAATCACAACCCCTCGCAGGAGTCAGCAAAAATTTTTTTTTTTTTTTTCGTACCCACGTAGGGTGCACATCATGCATGTTATACTGCGCCATGCACACACTCCTGCAGAGTTGTAGTCATAACCACTCCACTTTTATCTGTAAACATTACCGACGCCCACAAGGTAACGGTAATAACAATAGTGGTCAATGTGGTGATAGACATAATACACATGGATTCATTAGTCCACGTGGTGGTAAACAGTGACAAGAGCCGGTCAAGAATACTAAGAAGCCCAACACGGCCCACGACTACCAAGCGGTAAAAGAGAGGGGTTTCTGCCTACTTCAAAGCGGGCCAGTTGAAGTGTTTTGTCGATCGATGGAAGTAGCTGGGAGCGTCAGACACCTTGCTGCGCATAATAACAGGCTATCGCATACCTTTTCTGAGAAAAAACCCCCTTTTGCTCTACCTAATTTACGGAAGCCATTTGTAACAGTGGAATCTCTAGAAATGTGTGCATTTATTACGGAGATATTATTTAAAAGTGTTCTGATGGTTGTCACTGGTCTCCAACCTTTACATCGACAATGTCTCTGATTCCCAAGAACGAGGGCAGTAATCGACAAATTGTCAATGTTAAACAATTGTGTTTACACGGAACCCTTCAGGTTGATAAACATATGTAGTGTCTCAGACGTCCTATAACCAGGCGACTGGCTTTGTAAAGTAGATCTTTCCCAGGCCTATTTCTACCAGCCTATCTCCCTATCACGTTGGGGTTTCTGCGATTTATTTACCGCGGAAATGACTGAAAATGACCTGCCTGCCGTTTGGACTCTGCAGCCAAAGGTTTTGCGTCTTTAATCAATGGGTGGCACACACCTTAAGACTTGAACGTGTTCGAATACTTGTTTCTTTCCAAAGTATGCTATTCAATTAAGATTTGCAAATTCTTCGAGTCCACACCCAAAAGTGTTAGACCGTTTACATTTATTAGGTTGGCGAACGAATTCACAAAAGTTAGTCACGTCCACCTGCAAAAGTCTTATATTTCTATGAGTTTTGTGGTATCCATGGTTGAACAAGCAATCATTGCCACCGGAAAAGATCTTCCTCGTAACACAAAAAGTACTGGATTTACTGCGAAAGGCCACGATATCAGTAAAGCAACTACATAGTCTGGTTAGGCTTCTAAAATTTGCCAGTGTTAACTGTCCCTCAGAGCAGGCTTAATTTTCGAAACATTCGTATCTTTTTGAACAAACTCTTTAAATAAGCTCCTGGCTGTACCTATGTTCTAACCATGGAGGTGCGCGAGTTATTAAAATGGTGGCATCCAAATTGCCATGTGTCTTCTCGGTTCCATTATCAACCACCGTTGACCACATAATTTTCCGCCAGAGGCGCCTCTGGTATAGCGTGGGGAGCTCAGCTCGACAGCCGCCCAATGTCGGGCTTATGGATCAAACAAGAACGACATCTCCATTGCAATCAATGCGCTGCTCACAATACTGAAGGTCATAAGTTAACAAGACCAATATCTGAGCGTACCCAAGGTTCTAGTACAATGCGACAACAAGACGTAGCATTATTGTGAAACGAGGGGGGGGGGGGACCAAGTCTTACCCTTAGACCCTCGATTCAGTTAATCAAAGAACTGTTTCATATTCTGGACAACTTCCAGATCATTCTCGAAATTTAATACATTCCAGGAATGTACAACAGTCACGCAGACCAATTGTCGCCTTGTCGACGTGCCCCAGGCTGGCATCTATTTCAGTGTACAGAAAATATCGAAAAGTTTGGGCTTTCCGTGATAGATCTATTTGCGTCAGAACGAGCGAAGGTGGTAAGCAACTATGTATCTTTGCACCTGAACGACGTTCGCGCGATTTACCACGATGCATTCTCCAGAAACTGGATTTACCCACGAGTCTGACTATTTCCATCCCTAGTGTTACAGCACCTCAATTCAGAATCTGATATTGTCCTCCTGGTTATACCGAGGTGGGACAGAGTATTCTGGAGATAAGACCCAAGAACCCGAGCGCTGGCGCCCCGGATCACGATCAAGGAACCTTAGTTACACCTGATAGACAGTGACCGACTTCCCACCCCCCCAAAATTCAAGCGATGACATTGAAAGTATGGAAATGTGGGGGTAGTCATGGAATTTAATCCTTCAACGCCCGCGATGGACACCGGTGTCCATTAATATAAGGAAATTAGCTTATAGCTATATATAAGCGGGCGTTGACGGGTAGATTAAAGTTCAAATAGAACCTTTATAATCTTCTGGCGTCCTTCTACCAAAAAGATAATATGAAGTTGTATGGTCTCGAGGGCTGAACTGAACTAAAAAAAAAAAAAAAAAAACATAAAGTAGAGCCTTTAGAACCCACGGGTCGAAGTTTAGCACGTTTTGTTGTAAATGGATTTGCTTACAACATTATTTTGTTACACAAGTCTGCATTCTGCACGCTGAATTATTATAACAATGGTGGTAGTCTAAGTTCGCACGCCTTCGTCCAACATATCCTGAACTCTAATCTATGATATGGAACGTAGATAAGTTAGTTACGCTTTTGAATAGTCTTGACAAGGAAAATGCTGTATTTGCGACACGCAGACAACTACAACGCTATTACTTCTTTGCTCCGGCAGAAGAGTTCACGATTTGACATTGTTTGCAGTCTAATCCAAACAATTGTCTGTAGATTGTAAAAATTTGATCCTATGGCCCATGTATGGCTCAATAGCAGATACTGCTACTTATAGACAATCAGGCGCGAAATTGTCTCCTAACCTAACTAAGAACAAGAATATGGACCCAGTATTCTGGGTAAAACGTAGGTACTATATTTATTTTGGAAGAAAAGCGTAGATTGGGAAACTGTACTAATTTATTTATTAATATTAGAGGTTCACCAAAGCCTGTCTCCCGTACAGTTATAGCCGGCTAGGTAAAATCCATATTGTTAGAAACGGAGTAGTGAATTCTTTAGGGAGCATACGATCGGCTTCCAAAAACGGGATTCATAATTTGTCCTTCAGATGAGATTCTTGCAAAGGTCTCTACTGGAGACCACAAAATACATTCACCCGTTTCTAACGTAAGGAAGTAATATCTAAAAATAATAGTAGCTGTGAAATCGTTAATTTGTTTAAAGCAGCTGATTAAATTCGAGTATATGTCTGTATAGGTACTCGTAACATTTTATACATACGAATATCATAGTCCATACAATACCATTTTGGATGCGTATTTACATTTGTAAGTAATCCTTTTTCTCGCACATATGGATTATTAAACTAATCTAATGTATACTTGGCATAACATATTTTCTTTCAAAATAGGATCATCATCAATATTTCATCACATTGGCGTCATGCCCCACCAGGCGATAACAGACACGTCTCAATCTAGTAAGCTTCAAATAACGGTCAAGTGTTTAATAGAGGTGTTTTACCTGAAAATAAAACACATATTAAATACTTACCTTATTTGAAGCTTACATTTCAATTTCTGCCTGGTAGATTATCGACTCAATGATTCCTAGAACACCGACCACCACAGAGCACACCTTTGGTGGGGCGGTGGCCTGGTGGGAGAACGGATGTGCGAGCGAGACAGATAGATAAAATGAAAAGGAAGGTAGAGGAAACGGAAAACAGGAAGTGCCTATCTCAATCTAGTAAGCTTCAAATAAGGTAAGTATTTAATATGTGTTTTATTTTCAGGTAAAACACCTCTAATAATTATTATTGGGTAGGTACCTACTCGACAAGATGAGTTACGTTCAAATGTTCTTTTTTAGATCCTTTTTAGTTTTTACAAGCCATTGCCACATTGCGGTACAACTGGCGAAAAATATGTTTTTAGAAACAGAACTTGGCAGTAAAAAAATATCAAGTGGTACTAATGCGGATCTAGATAAGTGTTCTTTTTGCCGTAGTCAATATCCATTGAAAGCAAGTTTCATAGCAACTAGTTGAAATATGCATGCACAATAACATTGTAATTTGTAAGTATCGTATCTGATAGTGAGAAGCGGTCGCGGTGCTATCGTTGAATAGCCGGCTGTAATGGGGCGCGCCACGGATCTTTCCCCGCGAAGACAAACGAATGTGTGATCTGCAAATGTTTTGGTTACTTATGGGTTTTTTGAGAATGGACCATCCAGTACTTCTCGACACCATCACATGAGATATAAAAGACTAATTGATGCTCGCGGCTCCGCCCGCGTGAGAACGATTTTCCGGTATAAAAATATTTTCCCGGGATGAAAAGTAGCCTATAGCACTCAGGAGTAATGTAGTTTCATATTGGTGAAATAATTTTTAAAATCGGTGCAGTAGTTCCTGAGATTAGCGCTTTCAACCAAACAAACCAACAAACTCTTCAGCTTTATAAAATTAGTACCTAAGTATAATTAAAATAGAGTCAAGACTGCATAACATATCATCGTATAATATTTTTCACCTTTAAATATTCTGGTTGGTACTAAATAGGTACAATAACGCAATCCAAACCGCTAAAAACATTAGGGGCTCGATAATGTGATTATAATTATTAATCTGGTTACATAAGCCCGATTAGAAGAGTTAATTCGGCTATTAATACAGATTGTCACTCGCAGGTTAATTGATTAGGTGATATAAGCAGGGTAATTATTCTTTACCGCTATACCTATTAATTGTCATTTCATAACACCCTGATAACATCATGCGACAATTAGGGATTTCGTTACATTTTCCGCAATATTTAATGTTGGTATTATGAATATTTATGTACAAGTACTTCATTTATTATTCAGGTATTGGGAACGACGTTATTGTTCCGAGGTATCGGCCGTCCTATCTAAGGTTCTAAATAATACTACTCCGTAGATGATGAATAAAACTATTCGAAATAAATAGACCAATTCCGCCGTGCTAAGCGCAAAAGCGGTATGTCAAGGAACGCTACTTTCGAGAAAATTTAAATTTTGTAAATATAGTGTTCTTTCACTCTTTGAGATATGTCGTAAAACTGAGATAGGGACCGTTTTCTTAAGGTTTTTGTAAATGTTTTAAAAAACACCGCTGTTTCGCTATTTTGTTCATTGGATGTGCATTTTTTTATTAAGCTATCTGATGCCATAAAAAGCAATGTTAAGATATTTTATGAGTTACGGCTATTGAGCTTAGCACGGCGGAATTATAATAATCGATTGGACTTGAATCTATTTTAAAAAATCTAATGTATTTATTAATGCATGATTTTTAAATGAAATACTTTCTAACTTGAAATTGGTAGAATATACAGTCAGCAGCCTAATTATCTGAACAAATTCAAAATTTCCAATTGCGTACATACTTTTGTGTTCTTACTAATCTTTTTTTTCTCTTCACAACAAATACAAATTAAATAAAAGAGATTTACTTTAATTCAAACGAACAAAAAAATGTTTCAGTTTAACTTAACGCGTATATAGGCGATTTGAAATTTTGATTTTGTTCAGCTACTTATGATGCTGACTGTACACAACAATTGCCATGAAAATAAATGAAATACTTAGCATAACCTAACAGAGCAACAAAATCTCGGAGTGAGCAGATGCCTCCGACTGCGTTTGTGAACACTGTCAACTAAGATTATTTATTCAAAACCAAAATAAAATATTCAAATTAAAATGTTGTTTCTATCCTTTCAGTTCTTCAATGAATTTAATAAAGATGGCAGATATTGACGCAGTTGGGTTTTTTTGTTTTTCTTAAATATTTTTTTTATTATCCACCATGGTCATAAATCAGAATCCGCACTTGGATCAATAATTTTAATTATAAGTGAGCAACAATGACGACAATCAACATGTTGCGCATGCGCTTGCACGCCGGAACGTAATTCTTCTGAGTAGTCTGTGCGACTCGTGGTGCCAGATTACAAGGCTGCAACACAAATATAAATTGTAATTAAAGTATTTTTAATGTTATAAAGATGGCTCATCTCCTCCGTGAAGTCTATTGATCTTTAATAATTATTATATTTACTTATAGCTCAGACAGCCTAAACTGTTACCTAAACAATTTATTATTTAATTACATGTGTGGCAGATTAGGTTTAAAAGACTTTAAGAAATGTCATGTTATTTTTATGTTTTGCCGATACGGCCTTTTTTTAACATAGGGATTTCCCCGTAAATGGATCTCCACCGGTCGACTAAAACCCCGCCAGTCTGCTCTCTCTCCGTTATATCGAAGGTCGCGGGGTGCACATGAGCATGCAACCGCAATCCTCGCAGGAGGCCGCTCTTGGGCAGAGCCTCTCGCAGTCTGAGGAACAAGACCTCGGTAATATCATAGACGTGCATGTAATACTGCACCCCAGCCTCTTGGGCATTATTTGCCCGGTAGAGTCGATACGGCCTGAAAAAAATGGAACTTCCTTACTTTCGACGGTCGATGGTTGATGATCCTCGGTATCAATACTATTGGTAGTAACAACTATCGGCACTATTATTGTCAAGTACCTACATAATCTCAGGTATAAGTAGTAAATATTTGGACATTGTATCTTATTCAGCTTTCAAGAGGTCTTAATCATGGTGTTATCAACTATATTATTGTCATAATATGGTTAGGTATATTGCTTCGTATTTATACGAGTGGTTTATACCGTTGACGTAAATCTGTAATTTTAAAAGTAATATTGTTTACGAGAGACTATTTGGTAATGTAATCGACACACGAGGACTAATTACACTCGATATAAGTTGATGAGCGCCATCGGCTCCATTAAGCGGCAGCAATAATTGGGCCAGCGGATCGGATATCGCTTTATTTTCCTATTTGACCTAGTACTAGAGAACAGGTACCAGACCAAAATGGATTGAATCATTTGTTTCAGTGAGCATAAAGTTGTATCGCAGTGTACCTATGTTCGACAAGTACCAATAATCGACACTTTTTTCTTTAGTCTCATAATTAATTTCTTAAATTGATTTTTTTTCTGTTTGTTAGGTCCACTAAACTGATTACAAAGACATGACATTCGTATAATACAGTGATACTGTACAATATTCAAAAATATTTGCAACCTACTCGAAGTGAACACGACATGCACTATTAAGAAACATAAATAAAAAAGGAGAAATTGAGAATCTGATATGAGATACACGGTACAAGTTGTGTGTATGGATTAAATTATGCATTTAAATATATTTATCTTACCTGAGGCAGGCGAACCAAAAAAGATGTCATAATAATAATTATATTAGAAATGCCATTATAAGAAGAACACATGCGGTAGAGGGGCGAATGTTGACCGAGATTCGTTTTGTACAGGGGAAGAGCAAAGTTTTTTTCGATTTAGTAAGTGGCTACTAGGGCGAAATACATTGAGTTTTAGTATCTCTCTATCTACTCTCATATGTAAGAGTCCGTCTGGGTGGGTACCACCGCAATGTCTATTTCTACCGCCAAGCAGCAGTGTGCATGCACTGTTGTGTTTCGGTTTGAAGGACATTGTAGCCAGTGTAACAGTGTCGTTTATAAAGATTATAAAAAAAGGGTCCAAGGTGCAATCCCTGAGGAACACCTGAATGAACGACTCTGGGCGCCGATTTGAAACTGTGCATCGAGACAAGCTGAGACCTGTTCCTAAGATTCACACCAGCGATGGCTAATTAAGTGTTTTTTTTTTTTTTTAGATATTGCATCATTTGACCATAGACACTGTCACTACTAGTACTATTCAGTGAGAATTCAATGTAATCCACCAATTTTTTACTAATCTCAGCATATAAACTAAACGCTCTGTGTTTTTAATCGACTTCTAAAAAAGGAGGAGGTTCTCAATTCGACGTGTATGTTTTTTTTATGTTCGTTACCTCAGAACTCCGTCATTTATTGACTGATTAGGAAAAGTATTTTTTCATTACAAAGAATATACTTTCAGATTGGTCTCATAGAATTTATATTAAAATCGGTTGAGTAGTTTGGTTTTTAAACCAAAATAACTTGAAAAAGTATGTCGTCGAATTGTACGAAATTGCGAATTTTGCTTTTTTGTGACTTTTCAGTGGTGTTTTCGCATTGGCTTTTGTTCAGTCTATTTCTTGCATACACATAAAAATAACATCACGCCTTTTTACGTTTTCAGGTGTAGGCAGAGGCGTATATGTATGTTTGTTACATCAGAACTCCATCATTTAATGACCGATTTGGAAAAATCTTCTTTCATTATAAATAATATACTTCCAGTTTAGACACATAGAATATTTATCAAAATCGGTTGAGCAGTTTGTTTTTAAACCAAAATAACTTGAAAACGTATGTCTAAGGATACGAAATTGCGAATTTTGCTTTAATGTGACTTTTTCAGTGATGCTTTTGCGTTGGGTTTTGTTCGGTCTATTATTTATACACACACATACATACATATATATGCATAATATCACGCCTTTTCCCCTTTTCAGGGGCAGGGTAGGCAGTGGCGTAACACCTCAGCGCGATAGTCGTACCGCGTGCGCAATACAACTACGCCATCGAGACGGTATATTTCTGATTAACACAAAAAGCAAAAAATAAAAACCGACTTCAAAAACAACTAAAATAACACTAAATACCGAAATAATTTAAAATTACCTATATTCCGTGACTAATTTTAATTGCTAGCTAAGGTAGATAAATACATGAATAAATATACAATAACACTACTTATGTACAGGTTACCAATTTTGGAGTCAGTGCCTAAATAAAATTGCTAGCTAAGCTAGATAAATACACGAATTAATGTTTAATTATATTATAATAATACATTGTTTTAACGTTTTTTCAAGGAATAGAGCTACATTTAATTATAATGTATGTGAAAAACTATATAAATATGTAAATATTTTATTTTACAATCTTATGTAAATATAATTATACAGGTTGACTGGTAATATGACATATTCCTGTTAATAGCACATAGATTGGGTCAAAAGCAATCGATTTTGTCCCATGAAGCCCTATCCGGAACTCAATAGTGTTCGAGCAATTTAGGATTTATTGAATTATAGCACTTATAAGACAAAATAAAATTCAATAAATACCTATAAAAAAAGTACTGAATGGGATTGGGGCTTTTTGATGATTTCTAGTAAATAATAATATTGTAGGCTTCTATAATAAACAATAAAATGTTTAGAAGCTACGTTAAGTTAGAAATGATGGCCTTAAAATCTATCAATTTTGTATTTTATTCAACTGAGTTTTTTTACACAAACTGTTATTTATTTCAGAAAAACTTCAAGTGTCAACGTGCAAAACACGATTTTTTTTTAATTTTTCCTGCTTTCTAATGAGGTATGAAACATCATAATTAACCTTGTAGAAATAAAAAATATATAAATGTATGAGTACTGCTTTGGTATAAATTGTTTTGTATGCATCTTATTACATCGTATAAAGGTATTATTCTTTCAATTAAATACAGTTTCTTTATTTTTACAAACCTTGCTGAACTTCTGGGCCTCTGTTCCTAATACAAGTGCGCATTCTGTGGCGTAATTAACTTTTAGTAATTGTAAGGAATAAAATACTTGTTGTCTGCTCATCTGCATTAATTATTCCCAAAATAAGTTCATCGCGTGTAGGTACAATTGAAGTACTTACCGTACACCAAAGTTTTAATGTAGCTCGAGACATAAAAATCAACTCGACTTCTTTACGAGGCATGTTAAGGAAAATCGTTACTAACCTTGGTTTGTGTTAATGTTTATGCTACCCACTTAGGTATTACTTTTGAACAAAGAACTGTACCATCATTGTTATTTTTTAAGTGAAAATACCCACAACCGTCATTACTTTTATACACAATAAATTAATTAAAATGTTATTAGGGTAAATGTACACTTTGCCGGGCTACACACACACACAGTCACGCCCGTTATTCCTTAAGGGGTAGGCAGAGGTGCAACTAGTGCACCTACTTTGCGCCGTGCGTATTCCGTCCCATGATGTGATAGGGGGCGAGCCTATCGCCATATCGGGCACAAATTCCAGACTCCGGGTTGATACTGAGTAGAAAAACCCAATATCACTTTGCCCGACCCGGGGTCGAACCCGAGACCTCAGCATTGCATTCGTATCTGCAATTTACGTCGTACGTCGTAATTTACAATATTTTAAAAGATTTTAATGTGTTCGTTATTCAAAATATATAATTTTTATTTTGTATGAGTACTATAAGTACTAACAAAATTATTATTTATAAATTGTAAACATAATCTGTTGCAGTCATTGATGTATTATTCAATACATCAATGGTTGCAGTGTATTTTATAAATTATTGTCACATGTCATAGCCAAAAGTATTCGCAAAATATTCGCATAATTTATTGCGAATGCGAATGCGAATATTAAAAACTGGTGGTAGGTCTCTCATTATGCAAGAGGCCGCCTGGGTGGGTACCACCACAATGTTTATTTCTACCGCCGAGCAACAGTGTGCATGCACTGTTGTGTTTCGGTTTGAAGGACATTGTAGCCAGTATAACTACTGGACATAATGAGACTTAACATCTTATGTCTCAGAATGACGAGCGCAGTGGAATGCCACACAGTACTTTGTAAGTCAAGGTGCTGGATGGTGTTGCTACTGTTTATGGGTGGTCGTATCGCTTACCATCAGACGAACGGCATGCTCGTCTCGTCATTCAATGCAAAAAAATAAATAAGATGCGAATTATCGTTACACCACTACTAGGTTACATGTGACATGTGGATGATGCCTCAACTCACTTACATGATAAACAGACGCGTCCCTGTATTTAGCATCGGTACAGATTACGTCTATAAGTGATGAGCTGTCATTCATAAAGTGAGTCAGCACTTTCACGATTTGGTAGAGTAAGCGTACTGTAATAGAGGAACTCTGTAAGACGTTTTGATTGAATATTTTCCGTATCAAGCATGTTCACATTAAAATTCCAAAGCAAGATCACGTGGTCAAAGGGGGCAAGTGCTCAATTTGTTAAAAAGCGGCGAGGACGGAACTGTGGTCGTGTGGAGTGTAGGAGTTTTAGGAACTCGTTCTTACTGCGAATGGCCAGAGTGATATCGTCCTCTGGACGTAACAGCATAATAACTAGATCTTTTAAAATGTTAGGTTTTGTGTGGCGAAATTGTAAACACTTCAAAAATGTATTGGCATTAAAGCTACTATACATTGCATTGGTCCGTAGTATATTAGATTATGGGTCTAGCATTTGGAATCCGTTTTATCAAATTCATATCGATAGAATCGAAAAAGTTCAAAAACGGTTTGTTTACTTTCTTACCATTCACCAAAAGAAAAAAGACCAGCTGAAATCGTATCCGGATCGCTTATCTAATTTTTATTTGTTAAGTTTGGAAAATCGTCGTTGGATAACGGATCAAATTTTATTGTATAAAATTTTAACTGGCTTACTAGATTGTCCCGAATTCGTCTCTACATTTTCTTTTACTGTCCCTCGGAAAGGTGCTAGAATAGTTAACTTTTGTCCATTTACTACTAAGAGATCTAGAACAAATGTTGGTCTCACAGTTTAATTGCAAGAATCAGCCGAGAACACAACATATTGTATAAATCTGTGCAGGTTGACTTGCTAAATTGCTCGTTGCTTAGCTTAAAAAATTTAATGTTTAAGTTTAAAAATAAAATGTAAAGATTAGTTTACATATGTGTTGGAAATTACACTTATTCTTAGTTACAGATCGAGCAAAGTTCTTTCAATAAATGTTTGTAACTTTTCTACAAGACTAATACAGTCTGGCATATATTAACTTATTGCGTGAACGCCTCCAAATTATATCACGATATTGTTTGTATAATTCACTGCGCTTGAAATTAACTTTAAATTGTATACATGTTGAGTTTTCCTAACTTGGGCTTACATTATAGCTATAAGTTATAATATTTTTTAATTTATTGTAATCGTAGTGTTAAGTCTGCTGGAAAACCTAATAAATGAATAAATAAATACTTAATAATATCTAAGAAAATTCTTATAAGTACATAATAATAATATTAAATTAAAAAGAATTAGATAAATGCAAAGTCCTGAAAACACGTCAATTTTTTAGATTGATTCTTTCTAACACAACTCTCAGGAACTCTAGCCAACCGCCATCAGTTCAATATGTGATCTTGCTAAATGTAACCGGATCTGATTTTTAGTACGCTAAGTAGACTAATATGTTTACTAAACCAATTCTAAACGTTATTGTTACTCATCTGAAATCGACCATAAACCGCTTTTGATGTAAAAAAAATGTAAAGATTATTATTTATTGCAAATTTTATGAACACTAAGCTATGTAAGGGCTTGCTTGGATAAAAAACCGTAGAGTTAAGTTTCAGCTGCAGTTGTGAAGTATTTTACAAAATGAAAATATATTTTACTTCTGCAATATCGGACATAAGCAGCACATCGGAGGATATTGAGTCTCTCTATCTGAATCCATTCATAGATCGATAGAGCTGCACCTTGAATACTTTGATGTAAGTAACAGCGACCATTGTGCCAGATCCGTCCACTCATTTGTAATATTAGCAAGCGCAGAGTAGGTAATCTAGACCTAATTATTTAATACACAAAAAAGTGGCTTGTAGGTCCACAAAATATATGATACATAAGTCCTTGACCAAATATGCATTAATATTATATAATACTATGCTAATTCTCAAGTGTGAAGGTTACGGCGTCAGAAGCGAGCGGTTCGCACCAGTTATCGCGGTGTATCACGTTTATTCGCAAATCATTGGCAGGATCGGCAATTCAAAAGTCCGCAATATACAGACAAGCTTGAAATTATTCGTGTTATCATTCATGTGTACTCGCTGATAGATTGATGACGATAGTGTAGTTTTGTAGTTTTGTTGTAAGTAGGTAACCTAATAGTTACAAATACTTAGGCCCCGTTTTTTCAACCGTGGTTATATTTTTGCCCTGGCCTTAGGCGCAATCGAAGCTCTGCGAGCGCGTCCAGTTTAGTAACACCGAGGAATACCATAACCACGGTTGAAAACTACCGAAAGTTAAAAGAGGCTATAAAAGAAAAGTTAAAGTTCCAGAAAACAGTTTTCGTTTGAGTAGTTTATATAGAAATGAACAACCGGAGCCAATTAATTCTATATAATTTGTACATATTACTTCACTAATATTCTATTTTAAAAATGTTTTTGTACAAGAAGGATAGCTACGAAGCTTACTGATCAAACATAAAATGAGTATACCCGGACGAAAATTTATACGGGTAAATATTATTAAAATGTTGTATAGTAGTCAATATTGTTAAGGAAAATATTAATTGTATTTTGTTGCTCATTCAATTTAAATTTAGCAACAAAAATAACGTACTTAAGTAGGTATACTCAGAAACTATGTGGTCAAAGCTAAATGAAACCCTAGTTGTAAATAATTATAATGGAACTACATTGGGTATTTGTAAAGTTTAAAAATAAAAATTTCCACACCGTGGCAACTAGGTTGACATCTCAGCATACGCTGTGTAATGATGAGAGCCATCATACAGCACTGGTTTTCAGTGGCCACCCAGAGTGCCGCACGGACACCTCAGAGAGAGCAGCCCATAAATTAACAAACACCTTTAGTACGAATACTGTATACTTAAAACCGCACCACGAAACAGTTATAAAAAGTTCAACAAATTTTCTTTTTTTATCGATGGCTCGACAAAGTGACTTCACTGCACCTGACGGAAGTGAAGTGAAGCACAAAAAAAAAGTCGACCGGCAAGAGATAAATATCCCTGGACGGACGGCTGCGATGGAAGAGGCCACGAAGCTGTGGTTTCGTAAGCCAGCACGCGTGTTTCTATTTAGGAAAGAAGAGGATGGGATAAGGTCAAACAATTCTTCAGAGCACTCACCCATGATACAGACAATAGAACGCACTGAGTGAGGCGATGTCGTGGCGCAGCTGCAGTGGTTCCAAACTTTTTGTTACGTTTGCATCATTTACAATGCGGGTAGCCCGTCGCTGCAATAAGCCATTATGCAGGTATTTGGCTGAAACGTCCCAGAGGGGTGAACAGTATTCCATAACCAGCCAAGCTTGCGCTTTATATATATACTAGCGGCCCCGACAGACGTTGTCCTGCCCTAAAAAGGAAATAAAATCCTGGAACCCGAGTACAGCACCACCTACCGGATCCAAATGTTAATCTAAACCATTCTCGAATCCACCTGAAGATACACAAAAAATGACAGGCTACTTTTTATTTTTAAGGATATGTCCCTACATCACTACGTATTATAAAACAGTCTCCCCATCGGATCTGTTTGTCTAAACTCTGAACATAATAAACTCAAAAACTACCGAATGGATTTTCATACGTTTTTCACCAATGGACGGAGTGCTTCAAAAGTAAGTTTATGTGTATCTTAATATATATAAATCTCGTGTCACAATGTTTGTCCTCAATGGACTCCTAAACCACTTAACCGATTATAATAAAATTCGCACACCATGTGCAGTTCGATCCAACTTGAGAGATAGGATAGTTTAAATCTCAAATTATAGTCGCAATTTTAATTTATTGCTAATTATTTGTCTGTTATTATTTGACAGTCACAATTATCTGTTAACTCCAAATGATTCTAACAGATGTCGATACCTTTCGACTGGGTTGAGTAAGTAATCAATAGATGGCGCTGCTATGGTAAAATGATTCTAACAGATGTCGATACCTTTCGACTGGGTTGAGAAAGTAATCAATAGATGGCGCTGCTATGGTAAATCTACGAACGTGTCATATAAGCTACGGGTAGATTATGTATACTTTTTATACCGGGAAAATATAAAGCGGGACTTTTATACCGGGAAAACTCATTCACGCGGGCGGAGCCGCGGGCAAAAGCTAGTAATTCATAAATATTTTGTGCGACAGAAAAATAAATCACTACATAGTATAAAATAAAGTCGCTTCCCGCTGTTTGTCTGTCCCTATGTATGCTTAGATCTTTAAAACTTCGCAACGAATTTTGATGCAGTTTTTTTTAATAGATAAAGTGGTTCAAGAGGAAGGTTTAAATGTACTTTTATCCCGGAAAACCTTATTAACGCGGGCGGAGCCGCGGGCAAAAGCTTGTAGGTATATAATATTAAGCTACCTGTGCGAAGCCAGGGCGGGCCGCTAGTCTATATATTATATAAAAGAAAGTAGTGTTAGTTACACTATTTATAACTTTTATACGATCGAACCAAATGACCGAACAGATTATCATGTTCTTTGATTTTTTGGATTTGTATCCGTTCCGAATATCAGAATAACTATAAACATACGGAAAAAGTTTACAATCAAGGAAATTATGAAGAAACTTCATTTTCTCATACATTTTATTTGTATACGCATGCTCACGCCTTTTATCCCCGAAGGTGTAGGCAGAGGCGCAACTAGTGCACCCACTTTTCGCCAAGCGTATTCCGTCCCATGATGTGATAGGGGGCGAGCCTATCGCCATATCGGGCACAAATTCCAGACTCCGGGCTGATACTGAATAGAAAAATCCAATATCACTTTGCCCGACCCGGGAATCGAACCCGAGACCTCAGCCTTGCAGTCGTACCGTAATACAACTACGCCACCGAGGCAGTATTTTATTTGTAATTTAAAAAAAATTACATGTTCATTGATGTATTAAAAAACCCTACATTTTCAGTATTATGATAATTCTCTTTGCCCTACATCAATGATGTTGTTCTTATCTTTTACAGCTGCGTCAGTTGCGCAGTCCCTGTGGCGGCATTGAGGGTTTTTTAATACATCAATGTGTGGCGGTCGCAAAGAGTACATATACCTATTATAATGTCATATTACCTCCTTTCATTGCATACCGTTGCGCTTAGCCGTTACGCGATTGATTAGTATCTTTTTGAGTTTTCACCAATTTTTATTCAGTTCTAGACCGTGTTTGTATTTGAATTCGTTTTTATTCATTCTCTTCATCCGACATTTTTCTGAAATTATCAGCGAAAAGTGATTAGAAAGAGTTGAGTTCTCCAACTCTCAAGTTGTTGGGATTAGCCGTATCGCATCGACAATTAATCCTTTCGATAGTGTTATAAATGCTCTTTGATTAATCCAATCGATATTTTTCGTATACATAGAAAAGTATTCTGGACTGTGTCTTTGATTTACCAATGTAATTTATAATACAGCTATTTAGAACAATAAGAAGATCAAGTCTTTTCCATAAGGTACACGGCGAATAAACATTTGGCCAAATCAAAAAAGTCTTTTGGGCCTTCGTAAACTTGGAAAATGCTGATGAACGTCTGCCAAGGAATAAGCTGTGGTCAACGTTGTCACTAACGTAGGTATGGAACTGAGGGCTGCCTGGTGAGGGCATTGAAGTCTCTGTAATGAGAACTCCAAAGCCTGTATTACGGTAAAGGGAGCAGAATAGGGATTCGCAATACTGAGCTGTTGCCAACGCTTATGTATGGAAGTGAATTTGCTGGTTTGTAATGGGGTGGAAATACACTCCTTACAGGGTATATTATGTGGAGGTTCTATATCTTATCGCATGGGTATAATATGGTAAGAGAACGTTATAAATTGAAAGATGATGTGGTGACTAAAATTAAAATAAGTTTGCTGAGATAATTTGCGCACGAGGAGAGGATGGTTGGAATGTGGATGCTACGGATGGAGAGTATGCCCATAACCAGTGAAAATGTATGAGGAGAACTATGAACGTGGAAGAGGTGTATCATTACCGTGGCATGTCGCGCTCAATAGTTTCTGCTTCTCACTGTCTCTGTGTATAAATATAATATGACTTTTTCATTTTATTTTCGTATAGTTGTTGAGGTTAATTCATTTTGATAATTCATTTATATTAATAAAAAAACCTAATAAGCACACAGCATTCAATAACACAACATTCATTGATTCTGAAGCGATACGAACTTCGCCGGGCCAGCTAGTAATTAAATAAAGATGACTTGGTGATTTTTAGAGTTTGCTGCTTGTACACATGCAAATATTAGGGAAATTAACCTAACTTATGAATACACGAGATTGTATACCCTGTCTGATAATATCATTATGTCTAGAATACATAACCTGTTTTCCTATCCCCTAAAATCTAAAAAAACATTAATCCTTGTGTTCTCGGGCTGAGTAACATGTCATTACATAAGCATCAATGATACAAATAAAATATTACTTCAATGAATTAGTTTTCGCCATGAAATATATGATTTAATTCGATGGGATCCATAAGGAAAGCTATACTTATCTGGGTATAATTTGACCTTAGGTGAAGTGTGGACAAAAAATCTCCGGTTAAGTTTTTTTTTGCAGTGTATAAAAATAGAGCGATAATGATTTAAAAAAATTTACTTCGTAATTGTTAGATAATATTTTTTTTTCATTTTATCTCATTGCGGACATAAATTCGTACTCACATATTATCAAATCTGCAGGGTTCACGGTACCATGGGGCCAATCGGACATTACGGAGAAATTAATTTATTCCTGTGGTCAGTAATTTAAGCCCGACTAATTTGTAAAGTTTAACAATTTTTATTACTAATTTTATTGTAGGTATAGTAAATATAATTTTTACTTTAATAATTAAACAAAGATGACTTGGTAATTTTTAGAGTTTGCTGCTTGTACACATGCAATATACTAGGGAAATTAACCTAAGTTATGAATACACGAGATTGCAATACTAGGGCTTCCTATCCCGCAGTACCGAGATCCCGGTATTCGGGGATCCCGTGTCGTTTTCCAGTCCTGCGTAGTGCGGGATTGTCGGCGCGGGATCCCGCGGGATTTTCAGGACTGATTTTAACTGATATGATTTTGATATTCAAAACAACACATTGGACATAAATTTGTTTTCTTCGCAAGCATTTTCAACTAAATGCTGACCCTAGTAATCAAAGTCTTTATTAGATTTTTAAACATTCAGTTGAAAATGGTTTTGTATGTTAATTGTTTATTTTTTCTGTATTTTATCTTTATATTTTTTTTATGTGGGCTCAGAAAAGTGGCTCCACTGCACCTGGTGGTAAGCGGAGCACCGTCTAGAGTACCTATTGACTGACAAGAGATGAAATATTCCCTAGCCAGTGGACACAATTATGCCGTCCAGTTCGGAATCGGATATACGCAGGCTGATCCCGTAACGCGACACATTTACCTGGGCTACTATGGGGGGTTTTAAAATGCAACTGGATTGTTAGGTACAAGCTAATATTAAAACTGAAATAAAGGTGAATTTGTTGATTAATTGGTTTTCTCCTTCTACCTTCCTTGTATGGGGGATCCCGCGGGATTGAAAATTTTCCGTCCCGCAAATACCGAGATTGAAGATAGCCTGCGGGATGGGAAGCGCTATTGCATACCTTATCTGATAATATCATTGTGATTTTATGGTTGCGTCTGCGAATGTAATGATATAAAACAAATACTGTGTCTTTTTATACACCGAGTGACATAAATATCTGTTTGAAATGATAACATGAAATGAGTGTTGTTATTTTGAACGCCGTAAAAAAACTATTTGTTAACTTTTTGTAAAATACTACATTGAAGACGTCATTCATCATAATTAATTATACGAGGTCATCGTTGCTTTTGAAAGGACATGTCCAAAAACGGGCCTAAAATTATAACCAAGATAGTTTATATATATTTGGATAGTAGTCCTAAAAATTAGCCTTTTACAATAAATCGTTTAATTTTAGAAACCTCCGATTATGAGATTTATGTAGGTAATTTTATTTTGCTTAAAAATTAAACTTCATATGAACGTTTTTAAAAAAGTTGCTTATATATGGAGGGGCCAGCCAGCGTCGTGGACTAAGGCCTAACTCTCAGTAGTAGAGGAGGCCCGTGCTCAGTAGTATATGATACAGGGCTGATTGCATTTCATTGCATTGCAAATGGAGGGGTCTAAAAATATATTTTTAATGGATCCAAGTTCCATATTTTGCCCCTTTAATATCCTTAAAGTTTGAGCCTGGTTAGATTTTGAGGCCCAGCACCCATACAAAAAGTGGACATCTCCTTTCAACAGGCAAAAAAAATTAGTCACTGCGGCAACACGGATAAAACAGTGACTTGTGTACTCGATTTTTTCAAGGCAATAAATTAAGTCACCTATAGGTGCAGATAGTAATGCAGTGTTATTGGCGCATCTGTTTATATTTTGGTGGCGAGTAGTAGCGGTGCCGACGCGTGTCAATTCTTGCGCTCGGCTTTACTTAGACACAATATCACAACAGCTGATAGCAAAAAGCGTTACGGAAAAGTTTTTGTTATTTCGTTCATGAGTGCACGCGTTATCCGCGTGATAGTCACTGTATTACCTCTGACTAATTTTCTAACAAATTGTTAAAGGTGTGAAACGACTCAACAGTCACGCTTTATTTTCTTTGTAACTTTTTAGTGTCCAATTAGATGTTAGGAGCAATGCTATGGAAAATCGTGATCACATCCAATTAAAGTTTACAAAGTAAGCTATATTATAATGTGTTGGTATGTATGGTATGTCTATTGGGGACGTATGCAGTCGCACAGACGGGTGATCAGTTCACTTCCTTGGAACTATTTCACCCTTAGTCCCAGTTTGGGTGGTGCTGCCACTTTCGCTTTGGTTCGGATCGCTTCGCAGGTATCATTCCCAGGGGCCGCATTCACCATAGGGAGTTTCGGCTGTGGCACAGCTAGACCTTGGAGGCATCGTGGCTCCCTTCCAGGTGTGAACCTTCCAGGTTGCCGATCTCTGCCCAGCACCGCCTTCCACTGAGGGTCCCGCCACTTTGACCTTGATTGATCATTGCAGCAGGAGCCAACAGGGGGGCAGCGCTCAGCCTATGCGGTGAGGGCCACACAGGCTGCCAGGCCCAGTCTGCCCACATACTCTCCCACCCCCCAGTCTGACATAGCGTCGCTCCCCTTTCCTTGACTATTCGTGACAGTCTCCACCCTGAAGCACTGGTTTTACTGGTGCTCCTGCAGTATGCCC
The DNA here is from genome assembly GCA_947568825.1 of Sphinx pinastri. NCBI lineage: Eukaryota > Metazoa > Arthropoda > Insecta > Lepidoptera > Sphingidae > Sphinx > Sphinx pinastri. The sequence continues at coordinate 13,817,082 of OX387614.1, read as the reverse complement.
CCTTCTACTCTTACAAACCTTTTTGTTGCCCTACTGAACCTAATCATGTCTCCTAGCTTTACCTCTTGGAGTTGTGCTACTTCCAGTCTGCCTGTTCCCAGTATCTCCCATCTTGGCAGAGAGTACATTGGGCACTCTGCCAGAAAGTGGATGCTGGTCTCTTCTTCTCCACATTCTGGACACGAGGCGTCTTCGGTCTTACCCATTATTTTTAGGTGCCTGTTCAGCGTGCCGTGTCCGGTCATGATTCCTATTATTGTTCTTATGTCCTCCTTCCTGAATTGGAGTAGGCTTTTGGTTTTCTTGTAATCCAGAGTCTTGATGAAGACTTTAGATTGACGGCAGCCCTTCATGTCTCCATCTGACATTTGTCTCCGTAACTATCTTCCTGCTGATTACTCCTTTTGTGACTTTTGACACGGCTCCGGTCCTATGAATGTTTAATCAGCTCCATCTCTCGCTTATAATGTGTTAGGTACATACCCCGATTCTTGTTTATTTTGCATTACTTAATTTGTTTACATCTTACAACTATAAACGGGGTTAAAAAATAACGTAAGTACATACTTCTTATGGTTTTATTACCTACAGTAAGTATTTATTGTTTTAATGAGACAGATTATAACTTTCTCAGACTAATCTTCTATTTTGCTTATCTGTAAAACTGTAGTTAGGTACTAAATTTGAAATCAACACGTTAAAAGTTGATCCTAAAGTGACTACAATACTAAAGTACGAATAATGATAATATTATTAGTCAACATTATTTGTTTCATATATATGAGACATTCAATGAATTATAAATCTAATATATAAAATTCTCGTGTCACGGTGTTTGTAGTTAAACTCCTCCGAAACGGCTGAACCGATTCTCATGAAATTTTGTGTGCATATCGGGTAGGTCTGAGAATCGAACATCTATTTTTCATCCCCCTAAATGTTAAGGGTAGTCCAACCCAAAATTTTATTTTATTATTTTTTAGATTATTTTTTTTATTTTTTTATGATACAACATAAAAAAATACATACATCCCTAAATTTTCAACCCGTTACCATCAACCCCTATTTTTTTAATAAATTTTAACCTCGGTCGGTAGCTGATGGCTAAACAACGTTTGCGGGTCAGCTATCCCTTGGTCACGGCATCACGCGTGAACGGCTGGACGGATTTCGTATTTTTTTATGTGTTTGTTATTGTCATGAGAAGGTTCTTATGAAAGAAAAAACTAAGAAAATTGCGCGGAAAATTAGAAAATTTATGAATACATAACCACCATATTAAAAATATAAACTTTTTTAATTTAACCTTATGGCGTTTGACATAACATTGACATAATGCGTGCTGCAAATATCGTCAAAGAGGTTGTATATATAATTCTTCTTTGCGTGGGTATGTCACTGAACTCCTAAACGGCTCGACCGATTTTAATGATTATTTTGTGTGTTCAGGTGGATTCGAAAATGGTATAGATTAACACTTGGATTCGGTAGGTGGCGCTGTACTCGGGTTCCAGGATTTTATTTCCTATTTAGGGCAGGACAACATTTTTTTGGGTCTTTAGGTGGATTCGAGAATGGTTTAGATGAACAATTTGATCCGGTAGGTGACGCTGTACTCGGATTCTAAGATTTTATTCCCTTTTTAGGGCAGGACAACATTTTTTGTGTGTCTTCAGGTGGATTCGAGAATGGTTTAGATTAACAATTGGATCCGGTAGGTGGCGCTGTACTCGGGTTCTAGGATTTTATTTCTTTTTTAGGGCAGGACAACGTCTGTCGGGTCCGCTAGTGTACGTATAATAAATATTCTCGCGACTCCGCCCGGGTGCATGACTTTTCCAAGAATAAAGTCTCACTATGCACTTTTCCAGGCTATATGTGTGCACAATTACATACAAACCTGTTAGGAGTGTTTGCGCTCACTCGTAACACACATACCGAAATCTTCACCAACTTTGGTATTTATAATATTAGTATTATCGAGCTTTACATACATTTTAACAAATTCTGGTACAGTATCTTAAAACACTCTTACATTAATAATCATAAATAAAAAGATATATTCTACAGAGTGAGAATAGTTATTGATATCAGAAACTATTTGATTATACCTACTAAGTACTCGGAATTCGGATCATGTGTAACTTAATTATGCCCAATTATAGCCATTTTTTTATTGGGTCTCTGGCACAATGATGTTATTTGGCTTTGGCTCGTACGTATATAAAATTCTACCATTGTATATTTGTCTTTGTTCTGCAGTGCGTAGTATGACGGAATATGCTTTAGCAACAATCGCCTTCACAAACAAAGGACATGTCCAAAAACAGGCCTAAAATTCTAACCAAGACAGTTTATATATATTTGGATAGAACTCCTAAAAACTAGCCTATTACAATAAATCGTTTATTTTTAAAGACGCTTTTGACGTTTATGTAATTTTATTTTGCTTAAAAACCAAACTTGATTTATATGAACGTTTTAAAAAAGTTATGAATGGAGGGGTCTAAAAATATGTATTTAATGGATCCAAGTTCCATATTTTGAGCCTTTAATATCCCAATATAAGTTTGAGCCTGGTTAGATTTTGAGGCCCAGCACCCATACAAAAAGTGGACATCTACTTTCAATGCTGTCGAACTACACCCTGGCTGTAGATATGGTGTTTGTTGTTATTGTAGGATCCATTTACCAAAACTAGAGTCAAACTATCGGTAGGTACGTGTAAAAACAAACATGTTTACAACTTGATAACATAGGTCAATGTTTTAAATCCGTCAATACGTTTGTAACTGTACCCTTGACCATGCTTACCTGACACTCGGTGACATTTAAGAGTCCGTATACGATATTGCCGCGCATAAAAATAGGTATTTATCGAGCGGCGGGAGCAGTGAGCATCACGTGTTTCACGAGACACAACACGGACAGCCGATGCGTCCGCGTATAACGGTGTTGATACTTGCCTTATTATATTTATAAGTTTGTCGACTATAACATTAACTCGTAAACCCTACTTAGCTGTAATAGTTTTCCTTTTAACTACGTTCAGTGTACAGTCAGCAGCATAAGTAGATGAACAAATTCAAAATTTCAAATTGCCTACATACTTTTGTGTTCTTACTTATCTTTTTTTTCTCTTCACAAAAATAAAATGAATGGTATTTACTTTACTTCAAACGAAGAAAAAAATATTTCACTTTAACTAAACGCGTATAAAGGCGATTTGAAATTTTGATTTTGTACAGATATTTATGCTGCTGACTGTACACTTGATTTTAACAAAAATTTGGCCTTTAAAACTTAATATTTCACAAACGAATCTATAATAGAAAAATAATGTTCACACACCAACAAGTTTTGAAAGACCTATCCAACGACAACCCGCACAATGGGATAGACGAGAGAAAAAAATCTAGATTTCTGTAGTTCAGTACTATTTTTTTTTCTTTAACGCGTAGTTATTTAATATCTCTGAAATACAAAATAGCATCGAAAATGAATATATGAAATAACATACAAATACCCACTTTATACAGTATTCATCAATATTTAGTAGTCAATTTTAAAGCGTCAAAACTTCTTGATCGTCGTATACCGTTCGCTTGGTTCGTCGCACCTTGGGTCCATTCAGCAAAAAAAAACGGCCAAAAAATTTAAATTCCAGTGAATTAAAAAAGTCAAAATCGTAATTTCATAAAACTGAATACGCCATTTGATTGCTACATTAAATAGTAACTAACATATTATTTAGGTATTTTATGTTGAGGAGTAAATCGACTACAACCGATTTTCTTGTATGGAAAGCTACACATACAGGAAAACTACGTATGAATATCTCGTCAATTCCCTTCTGACATTTTTATGGCATAATCTTATTACTATTTGCCTCAGAACAATAAATAGTCATAGAAGCCATACTAAAATAGCCACTATATATATATATATATATATATATTTACATCCAGCAACGCATTTGGCTTCATGCACGCTGTGCATCATTACGGCGTCCCCCAGTTCCACTTAAATTTTTTAGGATGTCTTTGTGAATATTGCTTAGTTTTTCGATTTTCTGCTTCATGGGATATTTTATTTTCCTGCAATTTTATTTGGGGCAATATTCTTTTTGCAGTCATGCCCAGACATTTTTGAACCCCGCTACATGGTCATAGATTTTTGGTTTCCTGGATATATTGATCATGATATACCTAATGCGTCGCCTATTTAACGTCCTCACAGGATGGTTGGTATTTGGGAGTGCGACGTTGCCAGCTTTGGATTTACTTATCTCTTTCTTTTACTATCGCTTGTCGCATTGTCTTTTGTATACCGTTTCAACTTCAAATCTACTCGTAGGAGCTATACCTGAACGGATGCCCGATATTTATATATGTACCTACGAGTATCTTATCCTATCCTTCTAAAATTGTAAATATGAAATCTTCTTTATTGAACTGAGGATAGATGGATGGATTGATTGTTTTGTCTCTCTTTCACGCAATAACTACTGAACGGACTTTATTTATTTATTTCAACTTTGTATACAGTAAATGAATACAGGTGACTTATGACTTAATGCCTGAGGCATTCTCTAACAGTCAACCTTTGGGTGATGCAGAATTAGTAAGGTCGCCAGACTTCATGGGGAAGTGTTCATTTTGAGCGGCTGCTTGAGGGTGATACCCCTGGTGTTGCAAGCATCCGTAGGTGGTGAGAATCGCTTCCTATCAGGGGGGCCACATACCTGTCTGCCACGTTATCATATAGTTGTTGGACGTCCGTATATAGCTATTGGACGTCCGTATATAGGTATTGGACGTCTGTATATAGCTATTGGACGTCCGTATATAACTATTGAATGTCCTTGTACAGCTATCGGACGTCTGTATATAGCTATTGGACGTCAGTATATAGCTATTTGACGTCCGTATATAACTATTAGACGTCCGTGTACAGCTATCGGACCTCCGCATATGACTATTTTATTTTTATTTTTAAGCTATTGCATAGCTTCTAATGCAGGCCTTGAGCGTGGAGACCGAATCCAGAAATTCCGTAACGAAAATAACCTGACATCTTTTTTATCTTACTAATATGAACCTTAAATACAATGCGTAGATGCTATAATTCTTGAAACGAGTATATTTTTATTTATTTTATTTATTAAAGTCATTAAAACCATTTCTTACTAATCTAATATGAACCTTAAATACATTGCGTAGAAGCTATTTCCCCAGCGTTGGCACGGCACGAGTACAAAAGAATCGAACGTAACATTATTTTTTCATATTTTGATTTATTCTACGATGGTTGTGATGACCACTGCATTTCTGACATTTATCAATAACAAGACTAAACGTGCGTTTCTCGCGTTAAAAAATCTACTTTATGTGGTAAGCGTAAGATCGAATTTGTGTTTATTCAATCAAAATTTGTGATAAAAAATGCTATGCAATAGCTTTACCGCGGCAGTCTCCGAGTGCCACACGTATTTTTTATTTTATTTATCCGGTATAAAAAACAATTGTACAATAAGTTTTATACAAATAAGATTACATATAGGAGATAATTGTACAACTAACAACATTATCCACAGTTTATACATTCGTATTTATGAATATTTGGAGCACATGCACCCGGTGAAACAAGACTAAAGGAAAATTCTAAACTACTACCATACCATACGAGCCCCGTTTTATGTACTGCCCACTGTTGAGCACGGGCCTCCTCTACTACTGAGAGGGTTTAGGCCTTAGTCTACCACGCTAACGCATCCACAGCGGTGGGCATAATTGATAAACAATAGACACAATTTCGAAAAATCAGAGGTGTGTGCCTTGGGTGTTGAACCTGCGGACATCCGTCTCGTCAGACCGTTCCATTCCTAACTAGGCTATCGTCCACTTTTGGTTATTGGAAGTCCGTATATAGTAATTAGACTTCTGTATATAGCTATTGGACGTCCATATATAGGTATTAGACGTCCGTATATAACTATTGGACGTCCGTGTACAACTATCGGACCTCCGTATATAACTATTACCATACCATACCAGCCCTGTATTATGTACTGCCCACTACTGAGCACGGGCCTCCTCTACTACTGAGAGGGTTGAGTCCTTACTTCACCACGCTGGCCTAATGCGGGTTATCAGACTTTAAATCCCTTCGAAATTATTTTTGAGAAATTCTCAGGTATGTAGGTTTCCTCATGATGTTTTCCTTCACCGGTAAAGTGAACGATAGTTGATTAACAATACACACGTCACTTCGAAAAATCAGAGGTGTGTGCCTTGAATGTTGAACCTGCGGCCATCCGTCTCGTCAGACCGTTCCATTCCCAACTAGGCTATCGTCCACTTTTGGTAATTGAAAGTCCGTATATAGTAATTAGACGTCTGTATATAGCTATTGGACGTCCGTATATAGGTATTAGACGTCCGTATATAGCTATTGGACGTTTGTGTACAGCTATCGGACGTCTGTATATAGCTATTGGACGTCCATATATAGGTATTAGACGTCCGTATATGAGCTAGCTAGCAGCTGGACGATAGTTGGGAATGGAACAGTTTAACGAGACGGATGTACGCCGGTTCAAAACTCAAGGCACACACCTCGATTTTGTTAAAGTTATGTGTGTATTGTTTATCAATTATCTAGCGTGAGGAAACCTACATACCTGAGAATTACCCAAAAAATATTTTCGAAGGTATTTGAAGTCTGCCAACCCGCACAAGGCCAGCGTGGTGGACTAAGGCATAAACGCTCTCAGTAGTAGAGGAGGCCCGTGCTCAGCAGTAGGCAGTATATAATACAGGACTGGTGGTATGGTATGGTACAGCTATCGGACATCCGCATATAGCTATTGGACGTCCATATAATGATCTGCGATGGTGAATATTGTGTTGCTTGCGGTATGTTATGATTTATTGACACAGATTTAATGAGCGAGCTGGCAACGTCGCAACTGCGGACGCCAAATACGCGGAATCGTCGTCAGAAAATTACCGAGGTATACGGCTGTCGATATACGCGCTGCAGCAGCGCCTCACCCCGGCAGAGATTTTTTCGTGAACTATCCAATATATAATTGCAGCCAATGGATCGAGTTTTTGGCTTCCATCGATTTTTGTTCTACAGCTAGCCAGGACCAATAGGACCTAAGTGACACTGGCCAAAAAAGTGGCGTCCGGTATACGGACGTCAAAAGCTGGTGGACGCCAATTTAAATGCACTTTCACCTTCAGCGGACGGAAGTTTGTTTGCGGGATAAATATATATATATATATATATATATATATATATATATATATATGTATATTAATATTATTTTTTCTTACAGCTTTGATAAGGTGTCAGAAAGAGATGCATACTCATTCATGTATTTGAATTTTACTTGGTTGTGACAAGTTTTAACGTAACTTTTTTATGCTAGTTATGTGACAAATTCGAATTTAAAAATATCGATAAATAAAACCGTTTTTCACGTACAGTACGTAATTCATATAATTGCGACTTATATAATTGCTTTTTTAACAAAGATGATTAACAAAATGCTTAAAATGGCGGGTTCAAAATAAAACGACACTGACGAAATATTTTATTAGTTTAAGATTAGGTTTTGATGGAACACAAATTAATAATAATAATGATACCAGCCCTGTAATAAACACTGCCCACTGCTGAGCACGGATCTCCTCTACTACTGAAAGGGGGACCTTCGTCCATCACGCTGGCCTAGTGCGGGTTGGCAGACTTCACATACCCTCGAAACTCTTATGGAGAATTCTCAGGTATGCAAGTTTCCTCACAATGTTTTGCTTCATCGTTAAAGCGGACGATAATTAATAAACAATACACACGTAACTTCGAAAAGTCAAAGGTATGCCTTGGGTTTTGAACCTACGGACATTGTCTCGGCAGACCGTTCCATTCCCAACTAGGCTATCGATCACTTCAATTTGGATACATTGGTTAAAATTATGCACCTAAATTAAAAATATGTGGTCGTTAATGTCAAATTTCGAAATGACGGAATCACCTAAATTTAGTAAAATTGCAAATGTGTCTGACGTATTGTGAACGACAAACGTTTATTTAGTTTAAAATATAAATTTTCATGATATATTAGTACAGGGCTGACTGCATTGTATCCAAACTGATGTTTCATCTCATGACTTGAAATAAATAAAAACCATGAAGTATTAATTGTTTCACTCAATCTCGTACAGAAGCTGTATTATCCGCGATGAATAATATAGTGTTTTGCAACTTTTATTTTAGTTCGATATAGTTATTATAATTAACTTGAGCTATTTGCCAAATTTTCTCCAAAGCTACCTGGTACCTACTAATTTTTTGCACTTTTTGAGATATGATGAAAAGTGGTGAAACACACTACGTGTTTTTGGAGAATACGTGGCAAGTAGTAATCTTATGCCATAAAAATGTTAGAACGAAAATGGACGAAAATTACAAGATATTCTTATGCATATTATGTAGCTTTCCAAACAAGAAAAAAGGTTGTAGTCTATTTAGTCTTAAATCAATCTTAAAATACCTAAAGATAATTGTAGTTGCTAGGTATATAATGAAAATATATAATCGAATGGCGTATTTAGTTTTATGAACTTCGACATTGATTTTTATAACTTCCTTTGTCCGAAATTTTTGTCGCATGATACAACGTGCGCTGTCGGATCGTCGGTCGTCGCCGCGGTGACGCTAAAATAAAAAGCGATACGTCCTCCCTCTGGCAGCGCGTGGCGCGGTCTGGCTAGCGCGCTTTTTTTTTTTATTTTTATCGCGGGCCTATCGGCCAGTAGCCTGACGAAAGTCGGCTTTTCTGGCCACACCGGACTTTAGGGTGAGCGCTTTAGGCACTCGCAACCCTTTAATTTAAGTGACCACGCTGAGGGCAACCCACTAACGGGTTACGGGCCTCGACTCAGGACGGTCACTGGGAGAGGATGAGACATCAACGATTAGTGGGGAAGATTGGTTTTTAACCTAATCCTATCCATTTATTTCGTCGGCACGCGGGCCGGAACTGTTAGGGGGGGGGGGGGACTAGCGCGCGAAATGCATCTCCTAATATACCGCAAGATTTGCGTATTTTTACGACTCTGTTTATTTATTTATTTGCTAATATATTAATTAAATTTTAGGCACACCAATAGTATAAGATGTATAGTTTATAGTGCTATTTTTATTTTTAGAAATAACACTGAGTTTACTTACATTCGGCGTTACTTTTGGACGTATATTCTCGAAAATTTTACGACGTTAACACTTTAATTTTGTATGATTTTACATTGAAAATAAAGAAATTGTCTCGTTTATTTTTTAGGCAACTTTTATAACAATAAACAGTAATTTTTCGTTAGTTACTTTAAAGCTCGATTTTGGTTGAAAACGGCAACAAGTTTGAGTCTCCATACAACAAAATTTCTGAAACAGACGTTGGAACTTGGTGGCTAGATTGAAAATAAAGAAAGATATGAAAAATGTGGCTCGTTTATTTTATTAGCGTTGAAATAGTCTTTCCGGTGATGTATTAGAAATTAATCAGATCAGTTTATTTTTTGAATAATCACGATGCATAGTTGACTGAAATAGTTGAAATTTCGTATACGGCCTCTTAACATCATCTCCTCCTTTAGTAATTTTAAATTGCGCCTTGGGTAGGGAGGTGCCGTGGTCCTGTAAACTCAATAACTATGTGTCCAATATAATTATTTTAGGGACGATGTATACTTTCTACAAAATAAGAATATCCCGAGTATCTACTGATAAAATATTTGCAAATTATATTTCATCAAAGTGTCTTTCGAGGTCAAGCAAGTTGATATGCGGTTTAGTTTAACGACAATAAGAAATAAATTAATTTTAATACAATAGCTTTTGCAAAAAGTTAGATACTTTTTATTATATTATTTTACGTTTTTTTTTCAAGGCCATTGATTTCTAATTTTTTTTATATTTTCGGTGTTTGCGTTAGGTACTTAAAAGCATTGTAGATAGATTTGAAGTAATTATGGATTGCTATTAAAACTATTAAGGTCTAGGGTAATGTAAGTAACTAACGAAATGATCGACAAGAAGAAGATACATTATAAGATATTAGCGTTATATTTTCTATTACACCACAAGGCTAAGCCATGTGAAAATAATCTACGGTATTGCCTAACTTTATAAAGAAAACAGTACTTACCTAAGTAAATAATTTTTGTTTGTCTGGCTTACAATAATATTTAGGAAAAGCTATTTTTAACCGACTTCATAATAAGGAGGAAGTTCTCAATTCGACGTATATGTTTTTATTTTTTATGTTTGTTACCAGAGAACTTCGTCATTTATTGACCGATTTGGAAGAATCTTTTTGCATTACATTGAATATATGTCGAGATTGGTCCCATAGATTTATTTATCAAAATCGGTTGAGTAGTTTGGTTTTAAAACTTTTAAATCAAAGTAACTTGAAAAAGTATGTCGGCCAAGTATACGAAATTGCGAATTTTGCTTTTCTGTGACATTTTCTTTGGTGTTTTCGCGTTAAATTTTGTTCGGTCTATTTCTTGCATACATATAAAAATAACATCATGCCTTTTTACGTTTTCAGGTGTAGGCAGAGGCGTAATTTTATGTTTGTTACCTCAGTACCTTCTCCGTTATTTATTAACCGATTTGGAAAAAATATTTTTTCATTACAAAGAATATACATCCAGTTTAGTCACATAGAATTTTTATCAAACTCGGTTGGGCAGATTTTTTTAAACCAAAATAACTTGAAAAAGTATGTTGTCCAAGGATACGAAATTGCGAGTTTTGCTTCCCTGTGACTTTTTCAGTGATGCTTTTGCGTTGGGTTTTGTTCGGTCTATTTCTTACATACATACATATTTATGCACAAGATCACGCCTTTTCACCCTTTCAGGGGTAGGCAGAGGCGTAACACCTCAACGCGATAGTCGTACCGCGTGCGCAGTACAACTATGCCATCGAGGCGGTTTCTGATTAACACAAAAAAGCAAAAAATAATTTAACATTACTTACCTATATTCCGTGACTAATTTTAATTGCTAGCTAAGCTAGATAAATACATGAATTAATATACGATAACATTACGTATTACTGGTTACCAATTTTGCAGTCGGTGTCAAACAAATAATAACCGATTCTAGTTTTTAAAGTTCTATTATCTTAATATATATAAATCTCGTGTCACAATGTTTGTCCTCAATGGACTCCTAAACCACTTAACCGATTATAATAAAATTCGCACACCATGTGCAGTTCGATCCAACTTGAGAGATAGGATAGTTTAAATCTCAAATTATAGTCGCAATTTTAATTTATTGCTAATTATTTGTCTGTTATTATTTGACAGTCACAATTATCTGTTAACTCCAAATGATTCTAACAGATGTCGATACCTTTCGACTGGGTTGAGTAAGTAATCAATAGATGGCGCTGCTATGGTAATGATAACAGATGTCGATACCTTTCGACTGGGTTGAGTAAGTAATCAATAGATGGCGCTGCTATGGTAAATCTACGAACGTGTCATATAAGCTACGGGTAGATTATGTATACTTTTTATACCGGGAAAATATAAAACGGGACTTTTATACCGGGAAAACTCATTCACGCGGGCGGAGCCGCGGGCAAAAGCTATATATTATTAAATATTAATAATATTATGTTTAGAAATACTTAAGTAATGTTAAGCACATATAGTTTAGTTATGTTATGTAGTTTGTTCCACCCTATTGACCTTGCAGGATCGATATTTTTTTATTTTTACTGTCCCTGAACTAAAGAAAAGGTTCAATAACGCCGAGCAGATTAAAGCCGCAATAGGGCATGCTAATTCTATGGACGACTATGATTTTATTTCATTCTTTGAGTTTGGAGCAAATTCATGAACATCAATTTCATCGGTGCCTGTCTGATGTGGGTCACAACTGACAACTGTAATTAGGTTTTTTCAAATGAGCGCGAGTCGGTTTAATAGGTTTCCCTATCGCTAACCACCTTTGGAGGGACCCTTGCATATCCAGTCAATCCACACAGTTGAAATTCCCATAAAGCTATCTAAAATTTGAGCATTCTCTATCAATTTTTAAGCATAGGTAGCTCTAACTTCAGTAGGTGCTTGTGAGTCAAATAGGGCACAGTTATAATCAATATGTCCTTTGCTGTCATAGCAGTTTAATATACTTCCCTTTATTGCGCAAATTACAGGCTGGAGTTAGATGGGATTTACCGGTGGGTTCGCTCCCTCCTGGCGAAATACTGAATGAATTGATTACAATTTGACGTGTAAAGTATGAACATAGTATAACCAATGTGTACCTACGTAATGGAGTGCTCCCACCACGGCGCAGACGCGGGGAGATGCGCGCGCATAAATTCCCTCGCACTTGGCGCGACCAAACAGTCAATCTGTAGAACGCTCCGCGTTGCGATCGAATCGTTTCAGCGTTCCGATACGTCGCATGAATAAATAATAAATACTTCGCACGTTCGAGCGGACACTGCGCTGCCATCAAGAGATTTTTCAAGGTAATATACATAAGTAATATATAAAAATTATCTACAATAGCAGATAAAAATGAAATATTGTCTAAGGGGATATTTAAGGTTTTAGCGGATGATGTGCGTTCGGTATGCGGTGTGTTTTGTCGGGCGGCCGGCGGGTGGTGCGTTACACCGGGTGTGGAAACTCCCCATTGAGTTGTCCGAGTGAGCACGTGCGAGTGGTGTGCACGCGCCACTTGCCTGCCACAGTGCCATCAGCCATATCACCGCGTACCACTGCACAGCGATTTGCAACTCCGGCCAAAATATGTAACGCTCTCATCAAATGATCTTGAATAAATCATTGCTTTGCGAACTACATTTTAGCGAAATAACCGAAATCACATAGATTTCATATTCACCAGTTATGTTTATTTTTTATTAAGAATTTTAAACTCACAATGTGTCAAAGTTGCTTTCATGAATTTACGAAGTTTAAAATATAGGTAGGTATCGTTTTAAGAGAAAGTATCTCGTTTAAGCAGAACAGTTGCAAAATTTATTAAAACGAATACAATAATTATTTCTTGGCGTAACACGGCATAATTGGCGTATTAATTGAAAAAGAAATACAAGTATATATAACTAATTTGCGAATAATTTATTGAAATCGACGCAACGCGCAGTCAGTGCAACCATCCTATAATGGTTATAGTCATTTGGATGCATAATCCATACACATTGCCCCTGCATGGCTAACAACTCAAAACAATAATTATCGATACATGCGTATCGCGTACGTATTGATATCTAGATGTAAAATAAAGAATCATTAATATAGCAACAGTCGCTCATTAGTTTAATTAGGTATTTCAAAGAAATATTAAATCTTTAATATCTTTTCATTAAATAATGAGTGCGTTTTGTTTATTAGTACCATTAAATTACATTACATAGATGCGTATGTATTTAGGAAAAACTGTGTTTGAGAACTGTATGTGCTCTTAAATTAAAATAATTACAACTGTTTGGACAGGTTAATTTTACTATCTTATTAAGTCTTTTTCTAAGCGATCTGCAATTCAATTTTGTAAAATAAATATACTGGTGAAATTAATTTATACGACCTGCATTTCTAAATATTATTTTCTCATCTTTCAAACTCATTGTTGCAAACACAACAAATGGAACATTATTAATATATGTAGTATTTACTCGATTAAAATGCGAAACTTTTATCAGAAGTCCTTAGTAACGAGGTTATAAATACGGCCTTAACATTTTTTTTACAGCATTATAAAGTAGGTAAATTGTTTATAAGGACGAGGATGTTTAAACATTCAAACGCAAAAAAAAGTAAAGCACGTATTATTTAGTGTTGCATAGCTGGTTGCGTTTATATTTTTAAAAGATATAGGTATGTAAACAGTTTTCCCCCTGTGGCCAGTGAGGCTTATTCTCATCTATAAGAGGATAATATTATGAGCCGTTGATTTCAACGTTATTTAAGAATGGGTAGTGTAGTGTATGTTCAAGAATTATAGTATGTATTTATTATAAAATATTTGCACCTTTTTTCCAAAGGTTTGATTTTATAAATAAATAGTATCATGTAAACGATAGGCCTCACTGAAGGAAATGTCTTTTTGAGTAGTTATTTCCTCAAGGTACATAAAATGTTCTGCATCAATTGACTACCAACTTAGTGCCCATGTACTAAGATAAAATATTGTCTATTTGTTAATGTTTATTTTGCTTAGCTGCATTTGCATCATCGTCATCTTCGTGCTACCAAAGTTTACAGAATAGGTAGATATTACTAAAACCTGTTCAGCTATAATCAGGCGATCAATTATTTAGTATCCAGTACCACCATTCTCGGTAAATACATTTTCTTATTCTCAAAATAATCTCAGGTACAGGGAATTAAACCCAACGAGCATAACAATCGATAAAAATTAAACCAAAAAGGTGTATCAAGTTCGCACTAAATGTTCTAGTACATATTTACTAGTAATAAACAAAACGTAAATAAAACGTCCGCACTCGTACTATGCGTGTTGAGTTTAAGGTCACTAACACGCGTTCGAGGTCGATCGCGTTAAATTATTCCTGGGAAATCCCTAAAAATAAAATAAGACATATGTGTGTCAGGCCGTCCGGATACGTTTCCACTTTTATGAAAGGGAATATGAAATGTTAACACTGGTAGTTCACCAGGTAGGTACCAAGTATTTGGTGCGGAATTTTGTAATAACCGTATTTATGCTATAAGGTTGAAATTCGCACGTAGATTAAGTTGATATAGAAGATTTCGACATCTTCAGGGGAAAAAATACATAAATCATTTTATAGACATTACAGCCTTGGAATCACACGTATTGACTAGTAACATTCCTGTGGGCACGCCACAAAAGTCAAGTACAGGCGATGCAACGTTTATGGAGAAGTCACTTTACCTGCTATTGCTTTAATCATCCTCTTGCAGATTAAACTTCTTGTTGATACGATTACAGATATATATGCTATATCTTTCCAAACTGCAATTTTCTTAGGGCTTCAGGTTATAAACAGTCATATATAGGTTATTAGTTTATATTTAATTATATTTTAAAAACAAAATAGAAATAATAACGGCTCGTTTTACCATAGTATCTGCTTAACTATTTATAAGGCAATTCCATTGTTACCTCGTGAACAGCCTTGTGCGCGATGTAAATAAAAAATTAACATAATTAAAATCGCGCCAAACTTAAAATGTTACCAAGTACTTACCGTCGACACGAGTAAACTTGTTTTATACTTCTTTAGGTATCGAAAGTAAATCATTATGAAAATCAGTTTGCAAAATTTTATGCCCAATGGTTTTTAATTTGAGTAAAAGGTTCCTACGTCGAAAAAAAACATTATCGTGTCTCGGAATCAGGTTATTCGGGTTTCCAACAACTTGTACTCCTTGCATTAAATACAAAGTATTTTAATTACGAATGCTTTCATTGCCGTAAAGTATAAATAACTTCCGCAATCCGCGTCATGTCAGCAGCAAAATATTCTGCAATATTTTGTTAAGTCATTCTACATTAAATAATTATACCACTAAATGTGTATACGAAACCATATTCCGATACCCTTAAATTTAAGTATGACATGACTAAAATTGGGAGTCATTTCTTTTCTAATAACTTTATAATATTATATTTTATCAAGTGTTGGCGCAGTTGTGAGTTTTGTGTGACTCGGAAAATAAGAACCTATCGGTTAAACCTATTTCTTTGTTTACAAGATCACTTTTTATCCTTATGAAACTGCTCTAGTATATGAAATGTTATATCAATTTTGCTGGACACATAATTCGTGAGATTTGCTTTCTCGCTGTGAATAAATGAAAATCGAGGCGTAGACTGGTTTCCATATTTTTCAATACAATTATAATTAACTTGATTTGGGGACATGGCGTAGATTAATACCTTAATTAAGTATAAAAATAAAACAAGTTTTAAATTGACGAGGAAAATCATACGGAAATGTTGGAAGATCGCGTATTAATTTTTTGTATTTCCAATGTAAGCAAGTTTGGTTGGACCATCAGCTATATGAAAATACTCTATCATATTGATGCTGCAAGCACATAATTCTGAATAGTACTACGTACTGCAAGTAACTACCAATAATTGAAAAAATCATCACAATCGAGTGAGATGACTCAAATAGGAAATTTAAGAATAAATTCGTACACCACTAGCGCACAGCCAGCGAACGCTATCTATCATCCAAAATCCAGCCGCAATCCGCATTGCGTACCAGCGCGCAAGATAACTGAACTAATTTATTAGCGTTGAAACAAAAAAATCTATTACTTAACTAAACTTAAAACTCTTAATTCCAAATTGTACACGATTAGTTATGATCAATCATCTACGTTCCATCCTTGTGATGACCCTGTCAGAATATGCAGCCCGAGACCGGTACCACGTAAAGGCATTCAATTTTAAATATCATTAGTAACTACCAACTGTTAAATTAAGTACCAAAATTATTTCGCGTCCTACATATTAAACCAGAAATCCTGTTAAAGTTTAATTACAGTTCTCTCGTCTATAGGTTGGTCACACCTTAAAATCTCGAAATATACTTGAACTCAAAACTATAACAGCATATTAAAATGTTATTCGTCAACATAATTATGGGTTTATCTTAATCGTGCTAAAACTATTGTTTTTTACAAAAAGCATCGAATTCAATTGTTATTTTAAGGATAAACAATTTGTGGTACCTAAATGCAATCTTGTGGATACATTTAACGGTGAAGGATAACATTGCATAATGATGGGCGTGTTGCAGTAATAATATACCTTACTTGTAGAACTCCAAGCTGCGAACCTTGTGATGTGAGAGGGCACTTACTCATGTTTTCTTCTGTGTCGTAAACAGCTTTTTAACAGAAAAGTAACACAACCGGTTAGGCAAATTGTAACACAACATGCTTTATTTTTCGTACATATTCTCATCATTATTGTAGTTTTTTTGAGTTTGTCAAATGAAAATCTTAGTAATTAATTGTGTCGACTTTCATTGTAATTACAGTTTATGATTTCTTATATTTAGAATAATCTAACATCATAAAGTGTGTCGCAAGTTGCCAGAATATTGATATTAATATTGTTTTAATAACGTTTATTATAAATTGTTTGGAATGCCGTACTCCGTGCGGTTTGCGTCGAGTGTCCTTATCTTTATCTTTAAATGTATAGATACATCTGTATCTACGCATTACTGCAGAGGATTATTATTAACTATAGTCGACACTCGACTGATACAGTGTGATAAGTAGCACAACAAGCAAGCAATTGTTTCATCATTGATGTTGGCTCATATATATGGAAATTTGTCATAAGAATGTGGAGAAGGAATGATGCACTCTATCATTACATAACCGTGGACATTTGACTAATGTTATCTATTCAAATGTGTTTAGGCACATAAATGAATCCGGTTTTTTAATTCCGTAATGCGTAGCTGTATTTTATTATCTCCACATTGATGGTTTATTGGCACAGTGTAGCTATAATAATAAAAAAAATATTACAGGAATTTATTGTGAAATTGAAACGTTTTATACAATGACATAAGCCTGGCCTATGGGATTTAAAAGAATTTAATGATTAGGTCAATTTCATTAAATACGATTATTGTATGTGTACGTATCAGTTTTGTGTTGTAAATGTGTCACAAATAAGTAGATACAATTAAAATTCCTTTTCAACGTGTCACTATTTTTGTAAAATATATTACCCAAGTTAACGTCCATACGAAAACGTAACATAAAATAATGATGGAACAATCGAATTGTGTTATTGGAAAGTACGACGCAAATCGTATAGGTCAAGATCATTTCGGTGCCTTATAAAGAAACCGATATATCCAGTTCGGTATCGACACGAGTAATTCACCTCGCGGCTCACTTTATTCGTTCATCGTGCATCCTGACCTACTTTGTTTATCAAATCAAGATAATTTAGCCTTAATGAATCTACACGAACGATCCAAAGTAATAGATTTAACTCCTAAAATAGGCACATTAGTCACGTTATACCTGAAAATACCACTTTTGTATTCTTTGTGTGATTTCATTAATAATCTTGGCGGATGGAATATGCAAACTCACGCTTATACATTAAAGGCAAGATATTTTTGCTTACGAGTGACATTTAACTCTTTGGAAGAAGATCTACGCTCTATTTCGATATGAATGGATGTAGGCACAATAGATAAATCAGGTATTGTAAGTAAAATCGATTTTGCCTTCAACGCTAGTCTTACCAAATATCGCAGTGCTTTGTCTTGATATCGCGGCAATTTACCTACCGTGTTTGAATATATTAAAATATTATTATTCATTTAAAAATAATTTATGTGAATGTTTAATTATTTAGTGAAGCTACAGTTAGAATTAAGTCTGTGATTAATTAATCAATCCATAATATTTAAATGCGACAAAAAAAAACTTACAATATTCGCAGAAATTTTGTGTTACCTTTATATTTGTGTGTTTTGTTAGTTGGATGCATTTAATTTTTTCAATCAAAGTGGACTTTGATGGAGATTTAACTTTGCGACTATGCTGCGGCTAAACCCTAAGCCAAGATTGACTACGCCTGTAAAGAAATTACGATCGAAGATTTACTTAAACCCTGGGTATAGATAATATCGACTCCTATTTTATTTACTTAGCAGTTAGGGTCCGAAGCATTATTCAGTATTCTGCGGTTAGGGAGCATAGGGGATAAAATTTACCGTTTAAATAATTGTATGAAATTTGTTTCTGTGATATATTACAGTCTGAGAGTGATAACATCAAATGATTTTTCTTCTATAAGGTGTTTAAGAAAAACGTATCAACACACACAGACGCCTTTTATCCCCGAAGGGGTAGGCAGAGGCGCAACTAGTGCACCCAATTTTCGCCGTGCGTATTCCGTCCCATGATGTGATAGGGGGCGAGCTAATCGCCACATCGGGCACAAATTCTAGACTCCGGGCTGATACTGAATTTAAAAAACCCAATATCACTTTGGCCGACACGGGAATTGAACCCGAGTCCTCAGCATTGCCGTCATATTTGTAATACAACTACGCCACCGAGGCAGTCATGTTGACATAATGAATGAAAAAGCTAGATAAGTGTGTCCAATTACTTAGATGATCGTATTGAATTTTATAACGATATATTCTGTACACAATAAATCGCACACGAATTGTTTTTGTTTTGCAAAGTACGTAATAAAATAATTCGTACATTGGACATCAGCTGTACACGACAGAGCAGATTGGGTCGTTCGTCCCGTCCGGTCACGAGCTAACCGCGTGAACCAGCCAATGCTCTCATCAATAATTTTAAAATAAAAAGAAAGACCGTGTCAGTTATACAGAGATGTAAACCGGCACGCAGCATATTGCAATTTATATACATGTTTCAGTTCATTTCGGGATCAATATGTGAGCATGCTAATTATTGATTAACATTTTGTATGACATGGACAAACGATTTAATTGTAAACATACTAATGAACGGGCCAACATGCGTAAAAATTAAAAGACCATGGTCTCAACGAGTGACATAAACCAATGGATCATTGTATTTGTCACAACTAATCGTGCCTTGACAACTATGAATTTATACGAGAACAAAGAAAATTGTAAGTCACGCTGAAGTCCATTATTATGCAGCACAGTAAAATACGCACGGGCAACATCTGACGGGGAGTGATTGATGTCTTTGTTCCTTGGTTATGTCCCACTCATTCAGAACATAAACGCGGCACATCCAATAACACATTTTTTTTAAATCTTATTGCCACATTTAATTTTACTAGAAATAACAAACATAATTTATGAGCTATTAACCTACATAGATATACATTAAATTGACGAGTTTATAAACAAATGATAACATGACAACGTAGTGTAGCTAACGCAAAAACAAGATAAAGGAAAAATATCATTATAAACAAACAGAATTAATTATTTTACAATTGACGCATTAACTGAGAAACTATTTTCAAATTCCAAATATGGGATTTGAAAATATTGTTCAAGCCGAAGTAAAAATATTTAATATCTATTCATAATATGACATCGTAGATTTATAGTGCCTGTACATCAAATCTTTTTGGAAAAAAATACCTGGCCGACTGAGGAATAGGTAGCAGAACGTACACGTATAGCTTTTGAAACTTTTGTCTGTTTGTTCAAATGTTCATTAGCGTATCACGCCTAAACCAGATCAAAATCTAGTAACTGAAAAATAGTAGTGTACGGGAGAGACGGGCCACATGCGTCGCCGCTCTTCTGTGTTACGTGGAGGTCTATGGAGAGGGGTATAACAGGCTCAGATAGATCTAAATCCACACAGACTGGACAGACAACTAAATGTGAACTAATATATAAAAAGTTTTCAATTGTCGCATTTGTATAAGGTGAAATTATTAGCAGCTCAGAACAAAAGGATTATTTTAAAAAAGACAACGCAAACAATAAAATTTACTTTACACCTGAGCATGGACATTAGATTTACGAGTTTTACTCACAAATACAACAATGTGACCACTTCCGCAAAGTTGTTAATAAATACAAGCGTCTTCCTCAGACATTATATTACATTTGAAAATGTTGTTAATACTGTTGCTTCAGGTCGGAAAACTATGCCAATTTCTTTCTGCATCATCCTCGGAAACACGTTTCGCGGTGACTCTATATTGGAGTGGGATAAACAGGTGGAAGATGATGTTAACCTACTATTACAGTTGCTTTACAACGTATAACTATACATAATCATGAAGACA
Source organism: Sphinx pinastri (assembly GCA_947568825.1). NCBI lineage: Eukaryota > Metazoa > Arthropoda > Insecta > Lepidoptera > Sphingidae > Sphinx > Sphinx pinastri. The sequence continues at coordinate 13,796,215 of OX387614.1, read as the reverse complement.
TCAAATTTTTTGTAGTTTCGTCAATAATTATATTAATCTGTATTTGATCTGATAACTGAGACTGCCTCGGTGGCGTAGTTGTATTACGGTACGACTACAATGCTGGGGTCTCGGGTTCGATCCCCGGGTCGGGCAAAGTGATATTGGATTTATTTATTCAGTATCAGCCCGAAGTCTGGAATTTGTGCCCGATAATTGGGCTCTGGGCTCGCCACCTATCACTTCATGGGACGGAATACGCACGGCGAAAAGTGGGTGCATTAGTTGCGCCTCTGCCTACCCCTTCGGGGATAAAAGGCGTGAGTGTGTGTGTGTGTGATCTGATAACTACGTTAAGAAAATTATTTTTAATTACGTTAATATGTTAAATAGTATTCAACTTACGGTATGGTTTTTCAATAACAAAGAACGTCCGCCTGGTTCTATTTTTTGTATAGTTCAGAACAGCATGGCGGCTAACTAGCAAGCATATTTTCAGGGGCCGTACCAAACATACCTTCCAACATCCATAACGGTAACGTTATATATGGTAACATATCTTAGCGATAGATAGGTCATTCCCATATATTTTTCTCTTTTCTATTAAAGGTAACGATTGTAGAAAAGCATCCTGGCTGCGGCCTCTGATGTCAATAGATTCTACCGGGTGGTAGAGACAGTAGAGTAGGTGTAGTTCACGGGTGTAAATTCTCATAACTTCAGAAGAAACATGGCTGCGTTGCGGACCTTACAGAAAATGAATAGGGATTGAAAATTTGATAGTGAAAGGATATATTTTGAATCTGTTTAGATAGCGACAACCGTATGTACATAAGGTGGTAAAATCTGCCATAATGGCCAACGTAAGTGTGTCGCGTTCCGGGATCATCCTGCGTATATCCGGTTTAAACAGGCCGGCATAATTGTGTCGACTGGCGACGGATATTCAGCTCTCGTCAGTCGACACAATTATGCCGGCCTGTTTAAACAGGATATACACAGGATGATCCCGGAACAAAATTATGCCGCGGCATAATTGTGTCGACTGGCGACGGATATTCAGCTCTCGTCAGTCGACACTCTATCTAAACCTCTCTCCGCTTACCATCAGGTGCAGTGGGTCACTTTGCCTTGCCCGTATACAAAAAAGGAGAAAGGGTAGTCAAGGTCTCTGGAAATTTCACCTTTCGTAAGATACGCATTATTATTGATGTATCGTCCTGAATCCTGTGACATGCAACCCAAGAAGAGCTGGCCTGTTTATGTTAGCTGGTTATACGTCTAAGTGCCTCTATCATATAAGTGTAAATCTTCACACTAAAGTATTAAAAACTATAGAAATATTTATGGATTTCTATAGAAATATTCTGTCTGTTGCGAATTGATGAAATTATATATCGTTACATAACATAGAACATGGCATTCTTACTGGTAGTGGTCATAATAGACAGGCAAAAAGAAAATACAAATATTTATAAGAATAATATTTTATTTACTAATGTTTAGCAGAGATGTAAAAAATACACATAATGTACCTCAATTCGGTTATAACAGAAGGTGCCTTTCTTTCCTTGTTGACTGTGGTCCATGAGACAAAGGTGAGGCGTCATAGCGGTTACGGCATACGGTACCTTACACCTTACGGTGGCTTGAGGAAAAACCGCAGGATATTTACTTCATTGTTTGTTTTAAAATTTAAACTTCGTACCATTGAGGTAAATACCTAATAATTCCATGTTTCTAACCACCACGTTGAATCGTTGCGATTCTCGGTATAAAATGCAAAGTATGCTATATTAAAGCTTCAGTCGGTTTCTTTTATCGATGACTTCACGTATTTTTCTCTTGTCAGCCAATATCTCCATTTTTTTCCCCACTTATAGAGATTAATTTTATAAAAAAAAAACTAACTATCCTCGTATCAAAGTTTTTCAAAATAGATTCAGCGGTCGAATTTCTTCCACTTTTTCATAATTAATGACGACCGATTTATTTAATTTCCATTTCCGCGCCCTCTTACATAATATTGAATTTAATAGTATGCAAGACGATTCCTTCTCAGAATATGGGTATATTAAAATAAATGTATCATATGCTTGTTTCAGGTTGTTTGTGCTTTAAATAATACAAAATGTCAGATCCAGCACATGCAAAAATAGAGGGTAAGTAACAAATTACAAGTCCAACTTTAATCCGATACATAAATACCACAATTAACTTCTTGTAAATATTATAAGTATTAATTGGTGTCACCCGTGACCCTATCAATTGTAATCACTTATAATCGCGACTTTGAAGTCATTGCCATCCTATCCATTAGGTAATTAATCTAACTGATCGTAAAATGTATGTCCACAATATCGATTAATAGAACGTATCTTAATTAGAGTTTATACGAAGAACACTCTTCTGAGTTCTGACCTACATAAGCCACAGATGATCGTGGGACATTTGAACGTCTGCAAGACACGCAAACACTCAATCAAATGCGATTTGTGAGTACAAGTCGTCATGTGCTGACACAAAGGATCCATTTTGTAGAGTATACGAAATTTATGCTTTTATTAGCACGGACAGTGAACGATTTTCATTTATCATTCACAAGTTAATAGACAGCGAGTTCACAGCGGGCAACTGGTCGATGAATAACTTATTATAGTACGAACCAAAAATAAATCTACTCGTTTACTTCCCTTTCCTATTGGCCTACGAATTATTTCAAAGATGTAAAGGCAATTTTTTATTGAAGACAGTGCGTTTAAATGTTATGTTTTACGCGTAACTACTACTACTACTGACATGAAAAAATATTTACGTCTGAATCTATACTTATCTATATATATAAAAATGTCGTGTCACAGTGTTTGCTACCGTACTCCTCCGAAACGGCTGAACCGATTTTGATGAAATCTTATATTAATTTACACTTCGTAGGTCTGAGAATGTGTTGTTATCTATTTTTCATCCACTTAAGTGATAAGGGCGGCCCAAAACAAAAAAAAATCGGACAGCTTTTTATTATGATGTGACATTAAAAATCCATACAACCCTAAATTTTCTACCTTCTTCCATCACCCCTATTTTGTAATAGCGATATTAGTAATTTAATAACTTTTCACGCAAAAACTACTGAACGGATTTCGATGAAATTTGGCGCACGGGTAGATTATGTCCTGGATTAACACATAGGCTACTTTTTATCCCGGGAAGATATAAAGCGGTACTTTTATACCGGGAAAACACATTCACGCGGGCGAAGCCGCGGGCATAAGCTAGTAATATTATAAAGAGTAAAGATTTGTATGTTTGTAACGTATAAACTCAAAACTGCTGGATCGATTTAAAAAAATCTTTCCCCAATATAAAGCTACATAATCAGCGAGTAACGTATCCATTTTTATCCCGGGAAAATATAAAGCGGGACTTTTATCCCGGAAAAGTTTCACTCATTCAAAGGGCGGAGCCGCGAGCCAAAGTCTAGTTGTAAATAAATGTAACAATCTTCGTAGCAATGCCCTTACGCGTGTAAATTGACACTACAGGAGTACCTACAGATGCGACCACGTTTAGACCCTGGACATCTCGTACTTGTTTCAGGCTATGAATTCAGATATTGTGATATTAGAATTGAGTCGCATGTTTTTTTTTGTTTGTGTTTCCGAAGTACAATTTTGTTTTATTGAGTAAGTTTCTAAATAGGTCTGGGTGTGATGATACAATAATTTACATAATAAAATTCCAGAAAAGTATATTTTTATGTAGACGCCAAAGTATTTTATCTCAAAAACTAGTTTTTGAAGCCTTCTCTATTTTTAATATGTGTGATAATTTTGACATTGAAATTTCGCAATGTCGTGTTAGACATTGGTTACAATACGTTTCAAAAAATATTTATAAAACATTTTATGAAATATAATATAAAAAGAATATTTTACTTTACAAAATAATCAATTTGGTATTCGCTATTTTTCTGGTAAGGTTTATATTACTATAGCTTTTGCCCGCGGCTTCGCCAGCACGAAAGGTTTTTCCTGGATAGAAGTCCCGCTACTCATTTTCCCGGACCGAATTGTAAATCTAAACCATTCTCGAATCCACCTGAAGACACACAATTTTTTTTATTAAAATCGGTCCAGCCGTTTAGAAGGAGTTCAGTGACATACACACGCACAGAAAATTTATGTATAAAGATAAACATGATTGATTTTACGCGTGTGAGTAGTGGTAAGATCATATTTTTGACTAATTTAAAGTTGGAAACAGTTTGGTTAAATTCTCTAAAGAAACCGCCTATAAATTATTTATTTCATGAATTCATTGAAATTTTACATAATATGACGGCAACGCAAAATAAATCAATACTATATTTCACAATATGCCCCTAGTGATTCGGAAAAAGTGCAGTGATATTATATTCTAAAAAGTACATTCACGCGGGCGGAACCGCGAACAAAAGTTGAAACTTGTACCTACATAGCCCGTGAGCATAAATTTTAAAATATTCCGGTGAGATACGAATCGTCCCTTCCTGGATAGAAGAATATTTCACTTCACAAATAATTAAAGATCTTATGATTGCATTACGAATATTATGGTGGAAACTCGACGTCACCATGTAGAATGTAGTAAATGTCAATTGTCTGTCGATTGTCATAAACAAAATAAAATTCTCGTGGTTTCATTATTATTAAGTTTATATTTATTTACTCAGTTAACTGTAATGTGACTCACTGTTTAAATTATCTTTGATTGACGCATGTAAGAGTATAAATAACTAGATAATAATATGCAAAAACAGGCCATAGATATGTTTGACGAGGTTGTTTTGGATCGTCGGTTAAGTCGGTGTCTGTAAGTTCAAAAGTCGAAACTACTAAACAATATGGACTTATATTTATCATTATATTACAATGTTTCAGATAATCCGAAGATTTTATCGGGGCCGGTACTAACCAACTCCCCCAATGCAGTCCTCTCTAAGACTCTCCTGGGCAGGTACAATGACTTGCCTCTACCCGCTGACAAAATCCTGGCTACCTACATTTGGATCGACGGAACTGGCGAACACTTGAGGTGTAAGGACCGCACCTTGAGCTTCATACCGAAAGTGCCTAAAGGTAATAATAATAATATAATTCATAATAATATGAAATTCATGTTTTCGATTTACATTAATTTAAATTCTATATAAACCCTATAGTAACTACGTGTAAACCGTAGGCACCAGGATATTAGATACACTTGCATGAGATTTTATTTTACATAGTTAATCTTCAAAAATATTTTAGCCAGATAAAATTAAACAAACGAGAGCTATTAAGCCTGATCAGGATTTTGAATATAACTGTAATCATTATTAATGAACTGTATTCGTTTGTGCGTGTATTGTTGCTCATTTGAATTTATTACATCCTCATTAACTTTACAATTAAAACGCGTTCAGTAAGTGAAGAGACCTTCAAACTATTTTTATTTTAAACCTAATTCAAAACGGTACTTTTATTTTGAACGTTTGATATGTTTTTTTAGCCTACCTACATTATACTAATGTTGCTGTTTTGTGATAGATAAACTTGCACTAATATTAGAAGAGATGAGCAAAAAATATTTACTGAAATGTAAAAATATGTTAAAACGGACGTACTCCTTCTTATATTCACCGCCACATTTCTGCCCGAGAGATCTCGAAAACATCTATAGAGTAAAATGCAAGTTGCGAGAAACGGAAAATAAGGACAGCTTTAATGAAAACTTGACAGGTTTCAGTAATAATGTTTTACCAGTTGTAGATAATATTATGTGAGTTGTAGGTACTAGTCCATTCCGATTCAGTATTCGATTTTAAGTAGATACTTGTTTGTAGTAATAGCCGTGTTGACCGTAAAATTGCATAAACGTTCCATTTAACATAAAGTCGGTAGGTAACCTTTGAAATTATGTGTCTTTAACAACTGTCCTCAATGCAACTTGTTTCGTATTTAACGTATTATTTCCTCAACAGATTTACCTATTTGGAACTTTGATGGCAGCTCTACTGGCCAAGCTGATGGCCACAACTCTGACACTTTCTTAGTGCCTCGTGCCATTTACAAGGACCCTTTCCGAAGAGGAAACCACATTCTCGTCATGTGCGACACTTTCAAATACAACATGGAACCAACAGGTACTTATATCGCTGCAGTAATATTTTTGTTAAATATAATTATGAAAAATAATAATACAGGGCTGATTGCATTGCATTGCATAATTATGAAAAATTTGTGAATTAAGATGCAAAATGTAACATATAAGTAAACATACATTTTGAATTTATTTTTATTTTTCCGCACAGAGAGCAATCACCGCATCCGGTGTCAAGAGGCTGCTGACAAATGCAAGGATGATGAGCCTTGGTTTGGAATTGAGCAAGAATACATTCTGTTAGATTCAGATCTGCGACCCTTCGGATGGCCCCCAGGCGGTTTCCCGCCACCACAGGGTCCCTACTACTGCGGCGTTGGTGCCAACAAAGTATTCGCCAGAGATCTCGTTGAGGCTCACTACAGGTATTTAAATACTTGTTCATACAATTATTTATTATACAAATATATTAATAACATATTGAGCTAAAACTTGCCTTCTTATTGCAGATGTTGCCTCTATGCTGGTGTTCCAATCTCGGGTACCAACGCTGAAGTGATGCCTTCACAGTGGGAATTCCAAGTAGGGCCGTCGGTAGGAGTGACCGCCGGCGATGACTTGTGGATGGCGCGGTACATCCTGCACAGACTCGCCGAGGAGTACGGAGTCATCGTGACATTCGATCCGAAACCGGTCCAAGACTGGAACGGCTCTGGAGCACACACTAACTTCTCAACCAAAAAAATGAGAGAAGAGAATGGTATTATGTAAGTATTTTACGTTTTCATTGGTTTAATAAAATATAATATAGTAAGTAAATCTTATTTTCTTTTGTATATATATATTCTAATGTTATAATTGCCTTTATACAGTGAAATTGAAAAGGCGATAGATAAGCTATCGAAGGTTCACATGAAACACATTAAGGTGTACGACCCGCGCGGTGGAAAGGACAACGAGAGAAGGCTGACCGGCCTTCACGAAACAGCCAGTATTAACGACTTCAGCGCAGGTAAACTTAATAGCCTTGTGTGGGTGATTAGATTGTTCCTTTCAAATAATAAGGCCGGTAATAACTAATCACTGCATCTCGTAGGTGTCGCCAACCGCGGTAGCAGCATAAGAATACCGCGAACAGTCGCTGAAGAGAAGAAGGGCTACTTGGAAGACCGCAGACCCGCCTCCAACTGCGATCCGTACGCCGTGGTCGACGCTCTGATGCGTACCTGCATTTTAAACGAATAACATCACAGATTCACTAGACGCGCCGCACGTGTTAGCTAACGACCGCAGTTCATTATATACCTTCTGTATCGTGTATATAATAAATGCATCACAAAACTGCTGGCAGATGTACCGCACAAATTATAATTGTATATCGGTATCGTACAATATATTATTATACCCACGTGTCACCCACGAGTTCCATAATTAATTGCTTTATTAAGCAAGATTGTAGATTTACAAACTATGTTATTAGTATGAATTGAATGATAGGGCGCCTGTCAATTGTATTAGAGCACTCCGCGTAGTAACGAAGCGACCACGTGGCGAAATGTAGCGCGTTATAAAGGACCACTAGAAAATATAATAGGAAATATTTCTACAAATATTATGTAATTTAAAATTGTTACTTTCACGTTAAATAATTTAATCGTATACAAATAACCACATATCATTATTTCTAATATATTCGTTTATTGTTAGATACTATTAGTTATGTTCAATGAGTAACTTTTAAAGTTGCTGCTTGGCATTCAATATTCGGCTAAACCATGATTGACATTATTAAAGCTCCGTGCGAGTTATAATCATTATAATTAAATGTATGTTAACTTAATATAGACGAAACATCAATCACATTAGTGACCAAGTACCTTATTCATAGATCTATAATAACTTACAAATTAGACACCGCCTTTTTGAACGTTTGCACTTTTGTGACACGCAAAGGTGAAGCGTAGAGCGCAGATAATTGTTTTAATATTATAACAAAGGTATATCTTTATATATGTTACTTTTATTTAGAAATGTTTATTCATTTGTATGCCTCGGCATCATGCCTTGACAAAGTTTATGTGTATAATAAGAACACGTTATTATTATAAAGATGTTATAAAAATAAAGTATAATTTGTTGTACCGTTTACATTGTTTCACTTTACAAAGTATCGAACATGATGCATTATCTGTTTATTGCAAGAATGAAAGGTAACCTTTGTACCGGCAGTAACGCATAACCTGATAAATGCACGTCCCTGTGCAGACGGCAAGAGATCGGCATATCGCTCACTTTTCAAAAGGAGTTTCTAAGTCGCTGATAGGAAAACAGACAATTCCGTGTGCGCTGCAAATCTGTATCCACGTAATACGAGCCTACACGCGCTTAGTTAATCTCACAAACAACGTAGGTATCTGGGTAACTGCGTGTGGGTAGCTAACAAAGTTACAACAGTTATCATAGATTTAAGTAATTTAAAAAAAACCATTTGTAGCCGTAATCAAAAAGAATATTAACACCACGGCTGTAATGGCAATAGGTAAATTTTAATTTAAAAAATGATCACTTACCATTAATATTACAATTCCGAACGCCATTGCTTCGATTTTTGGCATAACTATCTAGTGAAAATTACGCCATTGCATTGAGACGCTTTGGGACGATGTAAAATGTACTTTGCATTTCCCTCCGAGATGGCGCGGGAGTCGACGTACCTATGGCTAGATGGTATGCAGCAGCAGGAAATTTGGCAGCCGTAGGTATCATCTACACGGGTTCCATGAAACTATAAGTTTCGTCACACATGAAATGAAAAAAAAACATACCATTAACATAGCACCACGCGTGTCTCTTTTCTAGGGCAGGCAGAGGTGTTATCACATCCACCTTCGTAAAACTTGCGAATATTAGGAGAATCGTCGACAAGCGGGTCGACGTCAGCCAGACCACCGTAAGATTTAGCCAAATAATTTCTATACACGCTTAAAAATTCGCCAGTCCAATGTTGGGATAAACAGTAGGATAAGTCAAGGGCAGGTAGGAAGAAAAACATATATAACTGACCAATAAAAACGTTTAGTCAGCGATTAAGCTTATTGTTTTATCTTCGCATAGAAATAAGGATCGATGTTGTTTAACTTTTCTAAATATACCTAATATTACGATAGGTCGTAAAAAGACGTAAAAAATTATGAAGTATTAGGCAAGCATTATTTTTTTATTTAATACTAGCTGTTTACCGCGGCTCCGCCCGCGTGAATGAGTTTTCCCGGGATAAAAGTCCCGCTTTATATTTTCCCGGGATAAAAAGTAGCCTAAGTTACTCCTTATTACATCAGCTACCTGCAAATAAAAGTCCCGTCAACATCGGTCCAGCCATTTTAGAGATTAGCCGGAACAAACAGACAGACAAAAATTGAAAAAAATGTTATTTTGGTGTATGTACCGTATATATATTCATATACATGTAGTAAAAAACTGTTATTTCAATATTACAAACAGACACTTCAATTTTATTTATATGTATAGATGTGCTTTTCGTCAATATCTAAACAGGGAACGCAATGTCCATTATTCATTTTAACAATAAGGATTCCTGATACTTAGTCAAACATTATCTACTCATAAATTAAAATATTACGTAATATTATGAAAATTTCCATTTTATAATTTACCTTTATTTTGTTATAAAGGGTGTAAAAGACAGCCTACCGAAAAATGATACCAGGTGTTCAGTACATGATTCTGATACCCCCTGCGTTTGAATTTTTCGTCGATCTTTTCATGAATTTTTGTAATTTTTTTTCAATGATAACGCAATAAAATCGATACTATTCACTAACACAACCCCAATTTCATTAAAATAACAAGAAGTACATTATTTTCATAATAACAGAAATGTATGTAGAAAAGATAAAATGTACGCACGCGCCCCCAGTCAGCTGTTTTGAAATAGGTATACAGCGCCACGCGCGCCGCGTGCAATGGCCTCGCTGCGCCGCGCCGGTCCAAAGGCGCGCCGACGCGCGCGGCGTCCTTTGACTACGAGCGACGAGCGTTGCGAATTTCGGATTATAGAAAATGTGGATTGGACTTATTTAATTTCACTCCTCAATTCATTAACTATGAACGCGAAGTTGTGTTTTTTATGAAATAATAATGAAATAACGTTTTTTATTAGTGCTAAAGTAAGCCTTCTTTTAATTATTTTTTTATTTAACATTAAAAAGTATTTACAATATGAGTTGTAGGAGTTTAAAAAAAAATCTTTGTTAGGTAGTATTAACGGTGAAGGAATATCACAATTTTCCAAAACTCGTAAATGTGATCAACTACCATACTTACCACATCATTACAAAACTTGGGTGCACTAAGCAATAAAATCTTTTCATTTGTGACGAAACAGGGAATCTTATTTATATAAATGCCCAACTATGGATCCGGCAAATTATTCGTTATTAGGTACTTCAAGACGCAAATAAATTTAATGAAAATGACCGATCCAAATGTTATAAGTCTAGGTAATTTCTTTGAGCGACGCGTGCGACTCGCAAGTAGGTCTACTTTTGGCCCCTCGCGGGTGGCGCGGCGGTTTGTTTGTTAGTTCCGACGCACCAGGCCCGTTTAACTCAGCGAAAAAAAGTAACACAATAGCGTTACGCAACTATCGCACTTTTCACAATTTTTCCATACATTTTATAAATAGTAAACTCGTGCATCTCTTTCTACACTCTGACCTTTATTAGTGTGTGTGTTATAGTAAAAGCTGTCATTCGATAAGAAATAAACGTCAGATAGTTTTGAAACAATGCGTACACCGCCATTTTATATTGTGGTTAACCGCTGCTCTGAGTCGCTGTCCGTGGCGTGCAAATTTGTGTTGCAATTCGCAATTTCGATTTAAAGGCGGTTTTCATTTATTCGTTATCTTATTAATCTCGTTTATTGTGTGCGAATGTTTTTGTAAACAGTACTTTATAAAAGCAATCTTAGTGTTTACCAGTTCAAACGTGTAATTGTTTTCTTCGTATAGTTCGATTTATTTTGATAATATAATGGGTTATAAGTGCTGTGTTCCCGGGTGCAGTACTCGAGGCCGGTGTTTTAAATATTTTTGTGTGCCTTTCACAAATAAAACAAGGTGGGAAGTGTGGTTGAGGTTATGTCCCTTTTTACAAAAGTATCCTCCCACTAAACGTGAAGGGATCCGTTTTTGTCATAAGCATTTTCTTGCCGAACATATTAACCAGAATCTAAAATTAACACCCAATGCGATTCCCTTATTAAACTTAGAACCTTCTGATAAACAAATAAACCCAGGTTTGATATTAGAAATTTCACCCACTAGTAGCGTTACTGAACCCTTTATTTTTAAAGTCGTTTATCCTTCTGAAGTTACTCGACCTACTATAGAACAAAATTGTACTAGTGTACAAATAGATTCTGAGCTATCTAGCGCGGTAAAATCAATTCATGCTTCATTGAATGAAGCAAATAGTAGTACTCCCCCTCAACTCACCGCTAATTTACCTCAGAGTACGGAATATTTTCCAATATGTATAACCCCATCCACATCAACCACCACTGCTGTGTGTAATGAAAAATCAATTCATGCCTCATTGAATGAAGCAAATAGTAGTACTCCATCTCAACTCACTCCTATTATACCTCACAATACGGAACATCTTCCAATATGTATAACCCCATCCACATCAACCACCACTGCTGTATGTAATGAACAAAAACTAAAAACTCACAGCCGAGTAAAACGTACATTAGTTAATCGTATTAGATTAAATCCTGGTGAAGCTACCCCTCGTAAACAAATTTTACGCACTTCAATTAACATTTTAAAAAATAAATTACGTCTCTTGCAATCAAGGTATAAAAAATTAAAGACTAGATTTGACCTTCATGCACCAAAAACAAAGATGTTTTTGAAAAAATATAACATTTTAAGTACATATGGGAAGTTATTAGTAGATTCACAATTACGTTTGTCTGGTAATTCATTAAAAGGTCGCCGTTATACAGATGCAGAAAAAGTCTTTGCTTTGTCATTATATAAGTTAAGCCCTAAGTGCTATGGATTTTTACGAAAACATTTAGCATTACCATGTAAATCTCGAATAAATTCTCTCCTCAGCAATATTCCTTTGAGGCCTGGTATTAATGACTTTATATTTAAACATTTGGCAGACGCTGCCTTGGATAAACCCGAAATAGACAGGCAATGCACATTAATGTTTGATGAGATGTCCATTAAAAAACATTTAAATTTTAATTTCTTTACTGGGGTAATTGAAGGTTTTGAAGATATAGGTTCTGGTAAACGTACTAGCAATGTGGCTGATAAAGCTTTAGTTTTCATGTTACGGGGTTTGTTTTCTCCTTGGAAAATTCCAATTGCATTTTATTTTGCTCGAGATGGGGTTAAAACATTTGTTCTAAAGAATATTATCAAAGAAATAGTATTTGCAGTTTTTAAATCAGGATTTGTAGTAAGAGCTACAATCAGTGATCAAGGTTCTGCCAATGTTGCTGCTATTAAGTCATTAATATCAGATTCTAATGCTGAACTCTTACGTAGTAACAAATGTACAAATGATAACTGTTATAAAATAGGCCCCAACCAATTATACCATATCTATGACGTACCTCATTTATTGAAATGTTTTCGAAATAATTTTCAGAAAAAACATCTTCTCATTGGCAACCAAAGGGCAAAGTGGGAATATATTGAGACCCTTTATAAAGTGGATGGTTTTGGTGGCAGAGCAAGAAGCACCAAACTTACTGAGAAACACATAAATCCAACTTCATATGACAAAATGAAGGTAATTAAATATACATTATTCTATTACAGTTCTGTTTATAAGTCTTGACTGATTGACAGAAGGTGTGCAATAGGAACATGTTGGATTCTACGTTGAAACAGATTTCATTAATCTCTACATATATGTATTATCTATACTAATATATCGGTGCGACTGCCTCAGTGGCGTTGTTGTATTACGGTACGGCTGCAATGCTGAGGTCTTGGGTTCGATCCCCGGGTCGGGCAAAGTATTATGGATTTTTCTATTCAGTATATCAGCCCGGAGTCTGGAATTTGTGCCCGATATGGCGATAGGCTCGCCCCCTATCACATCATGGGACGGAATACACGAGGCGAAAAGTGGGTGCCTTAGTTGCGCCTCTGCCTACCCCTTCGGGGATGAAAGGCGTGAGTATGCGTTATACTAATATATAAAGCTGAACAGTTTGTTTGTTTGTTTGAACGCGCTTATCTCAGGAACTGCTGAACCGATTTTGAAAATTCTTTCACTAATAGGAAGCTACATTACTCCTGAGTGCTATAGGCTACTTTTTATCCCGGAAAACTTTTCCATGCGGGCGGAGCCGCGCGCAATGCTAGTACATAATAAAATTGTAACAGGCCAATGTCTGTACATTATTGTTTTTTTGGATTGTGGTGGCTTTTGGAGTCAGTTTTTCTTTTGTTAAAAGGTTCTGTTTTTTTTTATTTTTTGCTTTTTTGTTAGTTATAAAAGACATCTTCTTGAATCCAATGCAAAGAGAATAGGGTAGTTTCCTGTATTTGATTTTGTAAATTACTTTATATGGAATAGAAAATAATACGATTTACTAAACTCAGCATATACCATACCAGCCCTCTATTATATACTGTCCGCTGCTGAGCACGGGCCTCCTCTACAACTGAGAGGGTTTAGGCCTTAGTCCACCACGCTGGCCTAGTGCGGGTTGGCAGACTTCACATACCTTCGAAATTCCTATAGAGAACTTCTCAGATATGCAGGTTTCCTCGCGATGTTTTCCTTCACCGTTAAAGCGAGCGATAATTCACAAAGAATACACACATAGTTTTTTAGAAAAGTCAGAGGTGCGTGCCCTTAGGTTTTGAGCCTGCGGACATTCGTCTAGACAGTCCGTTCCACTCTCAACTAGGCTAGCGCCGCTTGTAAATAATAGTACACTCAGTATATGTTTAATTACCATATTCTTGTGAAAGTGCTGTGTGTTTTATATAGATTTCTTTATGCCATTTAATAAAATATCATGACAGATAAAATAATCATACCATTAATTAAAATTGTCTATTTATTTATGAACTAATATGTATATTATAAACATTTCAGGTCAAATTTGCAGCCCAAGTTTTTAGCAGGCAAGTGGCTTCATCACTAGAAATCCACATGAAGTCTCTGCTATTTCTCCAGGATCATGATTACATAAGTTTAAATGCAGACATTGAAAATGGTTTATTCACAGCAGAAATGGTTCTATTCATAAATAATTTGTTTGATAGTTTAAATGGTTTTGGCCATTATGGGAATAAGTTAAAACATGCTCTTTCATGTAATTCTGATCACATTGCATTCTGGAATGATGCTGTGAAAAAGCTATCTTCAATGCGTTTTGACGCTTCCAATGAAAGGGAAGGGAAGCCTTTATCACTAAAGCATTTTTTGCATAATATTAAAACAATAAGACATTTATGGTCAGATCTACTGAGAATTGATGGTGTAAAATTTTTGAGTCTTAGACGTCTTAATCAAGATCCAATAGAAAACTTTTTCGGTCAAATAAGGGCACATGGTAATTTCAGTACAAATCCTAATTGTACTCACTTTGTATCGGCTTTTAAAACCTTGCTAATTAACAACATTACTACTGGTAAATCTTTATATACTAATTGTTCTAATGATGATGACAAAATGTTGGGTACATTAAAACATTTAGTCAGCCACCAAAAATATGGTTCATACACTGAAAATATTCATTGTGATGAATCTAACTTTATAGCAAATACTATACCTAACGAGAATATATTCCAACATAAGGCTGTACCATATATTGCTGGTGCAGTTTGTCGTTTTTTGATGTCCAATTTGAACTGCAAAGATTGTGATAATTGTACAAAAGCACTATTAACTCAGAGAGAGTCATTTCACGAACTAATTCATTTAAGAGAGTATAGCTCTAATATAGACAGGTTATATTATCCTTCTGATAATTTTAGTCAAATAGTCTGGCAGAGTATTTATATTATTGACAAAATGATGCCATCTATTTGCAGTGTTTATGTTTATTCTGATTTAATAGGTACTTTAAAAAAAAAAATTGACACTGCGTGGTACAATTGTAATTCACATAAAACAGCTCTTATTAAAGCTTTTTGGGTATACATGATTAGAATGCAAGTTAAGCAATGGTGTATTAATTTTAATAATAGAATGAATAATGTTGATTCTAGGCCTAAAGATGTAGAAATGGAAACTCTAATCCGTGAAAAAGTCACAAAAGGATTGAGTTATAGATCAGTAAGAAGGCGTAGTACCTAATCACACTTAATTGTAGTATGTTTTTTCTTCATAGTATTTTGTCTACGATTATTACAATTATTGCAAATTAAATTGTTCTTTCTTGAAAGTGTATTAGCCACATTTTTATGGTTTTAAATTAGTTAATGTCTATAGTGTATAGTATAGTAGGTTAAGGGTGGCTCCTTGTATTGTGTAAAGTCATAGTGGTAGTCTTCAAATTTATTATTATTTTGCTGACTGTTAAGGATTTGTTTTTTTTTAAATCCTATGTGCATAGTTATGCTCTTACACCTTAAAATGCACCTACCAGATAATTGTATGTATAAAGTTGTATATTTGAGTGTATCTGAAATTGTTTATATTTCTATTCATTTATAAACAGTAAATTTACCTTTTTATTAGAATTATATATTCATTATAGTGTATCCAACATTTTTTTTTAATTTTTATAGCATTTTTACTTGCAAATGTGCCATTATATGATATTGCGAAATATAACATTATGCATGGAATGCTTTTCGTGAGGGAATAATTTGTAAATGTATATTTAAGTATAATTAAGCATGTTATGTTTTTTTGTGTGTTTAAATTAGTTTATGTGCATACTGTATAGTAGGCTAAGTGTGACCACTTGTATTGTATAAAATCATTGTGGTAGTCTTTAAAATTATTAATTAACCTTTTGCTGAGTGTTGAGAATTCATTTTTTTAAATCCTATATGCATTATTATGCTCCTACACCCTAATTCATTTTACGTATTAGATGACTTTTTCAACTAAAAAGTAATTAACATTACCTTAAACGTTATTGTATAGAAAAAGATGTTAAAATTAGAATCTTACCTTTTACTATTACTGTATTATATTACTAGCTTTTGCTCGCGGCTCCGCCCGTTCGACAAAGTTTTTCCGGGATAAAAGTAGCCTATGTGTTAATCCAGGATATGATCTACCCGTATGCCAAATTTTATAGAAATCCGTTCAGTAGTTTCGGAGATGTCCTGTAACAAACAAACAAAAACAGACGGACAGAAAAGAATTATAAAAATCGCTGATTTGTTTTCATTACTCTTCTTTAGTCGCCCCCATTCTTTATATCACATTTCTTTAAATGTACAGACACCGGTACTACTGATTTATTATATGTATAGATAACATTATATTATTATAGATAAAAAAGAGGTAGACAATAACTATAAAATTGTTACTTGTAATTACTATTAGATGAGTAAGACATAATATTAAGACTACTTACTGGAAAAATAAGATTATTTATTAAAAATAATAGTAACATTGCAATGTTATTTAAGCACTAGTGTATTAAGGCTCGACGACAATGATGAGGTGTCGGATCCCTGGGTTGAGGGAAGTGATATTGGGTTTTGTTAATCAGTATCAGCTCGGAGTTTAGAATTTGTGCCCAATATGACGATAGGCTCGCCACCTATCACATCATAGGACAGAATACGCACGGCGAAAATTGGGTGTGCTAGTTGCGCCTCTGCCTACGCCTTCTGGGATAAAAGGCGTGAGTGTGTGTGTGTAGGACTATAAATATTATTTGTTACCTATAAGTTTGCATGCCGTTAAATAAATAAGTAATTATCAAAATTAGCCTACTAGAATCTATATTATTGTCGAATAATCACCTTTCTACAAAAGTAGTATTTTTTGTGTGTTTCCACAATTGTTCATATTTTTATTGATTTACAATGTGCAGAAATTCTTAATTTTACCTTTTTGTTTAATATTATATTTTCATTATAGTGGATCGCAACAATTTTTTGTAGCATTTTTACTTGCAAGTGTGCCATTAACATGATATTGCAAAATATAACATTATGCATGGAATGCTTTTTGTGAAGCACTAGTTAATTTGTAAATGCATATTTAACTTTAATGGGGGCTCCCGTTTTTGTGCTCCCTATTTGGCGCCAGTACAGATGTAAAATTTGTTATTACGCTCTTGGTAATAGATTTTAGATTTAAATTATTTCTAATACCGTACAATACAATTGAATAAAACATCAAACACGCCGCAGTGTTGCATAGTGTCGATAAGTTCGGGAAAAATAAAATTGCACCTCTTTGATAGCTCCGCTTTTAAATCATTCATTGAATCATGTCACATCGCATGTAATTAATCGGGTATTGCAAAATATTCACAATCCAGTGTTGGGTTTTGTATGTTGGTCTTGATTTATATGACATAATATCATTTAGCGGAAGACTAGTAAAAGATCATTTCATTGCATTTTGCCTTTATAATACCGAATTGTAAAGATGAAAATTAAAATAACGTTTGTAAATGTAGGCGACTGCACGCTGTACACCATTTATTTATTCATTTCCTCTTTTTTGGTATTTGCTTATGCATGTCCAGGTTTTTAATCCCTGTATTGATCCTGCAATCCTTGAATTCATCCGATTTTATCGGTGCTGTGCGTGCACCAGCTTATGTAAGCTATCTGACTACTATGTACACAATATGCTTAAAAAAAAGAACAGTAATTGATGACAAAAAAATAAGCCCGGAGTTTCTTTCTGCCTTTCTTCTTCGGGTAGTCATCACTTAGGTAGCTAGGGAAAGGCTGGTGGGTTAGCTAGGTTAGGGCCTATTTAAATAAAAGCATTGTTATTGGCCAGCCCGAGCTGGCTTTTATATTTTTATATATAAATTTTATTCGCAATTTTAAATGTATGTAGTGATTTAATTGTAATAGTAATAATAAAATTATCTATTTTTTTTACGTATTTACGTATTTTTGTAGCTTTGTTCAGGTATATTTTATCGTACAGAAAATGCAATTTTTCAAGATGCCTATTATAAAGCTGCAATTATAATAATTGAATTTCGCGGGTTATTGGTAGGTTCGGAAATAATTATAAATTGGGCGTGAAAACAAAATTTACATAAATAGTATAATAAAAATAAATATTTATAATTCAAGAAAAATATTTTGTTTTATTTGAGTCAATATTACATGTGTCGGAACCACGATTAAGCCATATACTCATTATAGAGAAAATTTAATTTTAGGTGATAGTATGAACCTGGCCTTAAGGACATCCCTAATTATTTAAAGTTTACTATTTTCCGCAGAGTCGATTTTTAATACGGTTACATCTCTAGTGTTACGGCCATATTTATTTTTAAACATAACCTTCGTGCGAAAGAGAAAAAACAGCACATAAGGCAATTGACGCGGGAAAGAAAGAGAGACCCAACTATTCATGAATTAATTGTATAACAGACTATAGACATAAAATGCATGCATGTGAGGGTTTCCTTATCGTGTTAAAAAATATGTATGAAGTTAACCGTCTCTCTAGTTTATTTGTCTCTGCGACGCACCTTTCGTCTTGTGCGGATCGTATTTTTTCGTGACGTTCTTATTAATGAGGATTTGTGGTTTATGGGTTTGTTCTTTTCTCAGGATTTTCAGGAAGAACAAGTGTTTTTTTAATGTCTCGGGAGCGGAATAGTGAAATACCTTGACAGTTTCAGTGCACGTGAATATGGACAAATGATAATGTGTTACGGTGAAGCTCGAGGCAAAGAGCAACAAGCTCTTCGACTTTATGGAGAAAAGTATCCTTATAATCGGCACCCAATTGATAGCGTGTAATAACTCGGGCGTATCAACGTACTTTGGATAACCAGCCGGTAGTACCCAGACAAGAAGGGTCTGGAAGACCCATGTGATATTATTTTGTCGAGTTGAGTTGTGTTAGTCCTCGTATCACGCCGCGGTGCTTTAACCTAAGAACGTATTCGCGCGGTACCCCGCGCCGGCTACTGTAGAGTGTAGGTAGATTTCGATAACTACGCAATGGATCACATACATTTCTGGCCCAAGAATTACGAAATTGTTATGCACACATGTCCGGTACCCGCGGACATCTTTATTTTAATATAGGCATATAATGCTATTTTACTTAAAAAAATTCGGTAGGCTGTCTTTTACACGCTGTATACATATAAATAAAATTGGAGTGTCTGTTTGTAATATTGAACTAACCGTTTTTTACTACATGTATATGAATATAAATACGGTACATACACCAAAATAACATTTTTACAATTTTTGTCTGTCTGTCAGTTTGTTTGTAAAAAGGTCAATGAATCATACCAATGTCTATAAATAAAATTGTAGGATATAACATTAATATTGAACATTAACGATTCAGTATATTACGGTAGGTGTAGTCTATATCCGAATTGAAGCGCGCAATATCAAATCGCATTTATTCCATGTATGCGGTGATTCGGCTCTGCGTGACGCGGCGATTTCCAAACGGATAGTTTCACAGTAAATGTATAAAGGATGATTGATGCGACTGATTAGATTCGATCCAACAAGTCTAGTCGCTGTTTGCGATTAAAATCACCTTATCGCCTCCTTAGTCTAGTGCCTTGGCATACGAATTGGGACATTCTGGGTTTGACTACCATCCCGCGGAACACAGCTTGATATTTCACGCAGAGGATTGTTAGTCAATAAGAAATTATAGATGGTAAGTTAAAGGTATTATGAGCGGACCCGACATTGAAATGGGATAATGGGAAGTAAACGAAAAACCATACCTTGTCACATAAAATTTCAAACACTCCATGGGCGCGAGTCATATCTCCCTATGCTGTGAAGTTGTTAATGTCAGACCGAAGCTTCGGCTTCAGCCAATATAGTCAATCTTGAACAAAACTTCTTAGTTTTTAAGCATTCAGCTAAAGCCCAAGGTGTGACCAATGACAATAGTCGTTTAATCAGCTTCGGCCAGAAATCGACCTTCGATCGGACACTAGCAGGTGTACAATATAGGGTGCTATAAAGCCGTGGTTAGCCACTTGCATGCAAGCAGCAAACTGAATCCAAGTTCTTTCATAATGGAGATACGGCTTAAATGTGAATAAAATGAAATTATTGACGTCAATTTATTTATTTATAACATAGTTTTTCAAACGACATATTTGATAGAGGTAAGGATTTCAAAAAAAAATTATATGTCTAGGAAAACAAAAGAAAATATTAACAAAACAATAAAGTTGCCACATCACAGACACAGCTAACAAATAATGAAGATCGTAACTTAAATATACAAAAACTATTTAACTGTAGTATTTTGATACACATTTTCTTTTAAATTAACAGATGAACTGATACGTAGCAGAAGCGTAAATGTTGGCCTACCTTGCACAACCTACCAGGTGTGAGGTGGCAATGGGAGGCACATTTCTATTGCTTAATATTTCGTCGTCGTCGTTTTTCGATCATATTTGACACGCGTAATAATTTATTTATAATTACTATATATCAAATATGTGCTAGTAGGCACTTCAAACAAAAATATCATGGTTGTTCTTGATAAACGTAATACATGATGATCAACGAAAATAAATTACCAGCGAGTTACAATAACTCAGAACATGATTGTTTGCCAAGTCTTAAGAACTAATATTAAACATCTAGAGTAAACTATCAGAGTAACACTGTAATGTTCTTTTAGTGTAATGTTCTTTATTATTATTTTAAAGTCATCTTATACATAGAAGTATAGCAAAACAATTAGTGAATGACACAATTGATTCAATTGGTTAACTGCTAGATACATTTATTTCAAAACTACCAGAAAACACACTTGGAGAAAAATTGAACACCAATCCTATAAATGTTATGATTTACAAGCGTATACTACAGATTGATTATATCATTGTAACCAATACCAGTACACACGTTTAATCGCGGCATAGTATTACATGCTAATAGTATAGAGAGCACAGCTATCACATTATTAACGCAGCAAACGACGGCTCAATACAAAACTAACGTGATGTTGCATAGTCTACATATTGCAAGTTGCAACAAATATTAAAACAGATAGCTGCCAATACAAAAAAACATAACTCAGCTTAAACTAAGTCGGCCGCTTTGAACAACAAGAACAAAAGCCTCTGTGCTCTCATGTCAATTCATTGAAATGTTGTCCATTGCCATATCTTTGTATGTAGCTTTAGAAGCTACATCTAGCACCGGAGCACATTGCAATCATAATATTTTACAACTAGCGAAGTAAATAAAATAAATAAATAAATATACCCAATAGTCACTGCTCTAATGAAGCGCTAGGATTGACTATGTTGAAGGTATGAAAATCTATGCGACACTCTATATTGTGAACTAAAGTGCCACATAATACAATTTCATTGAAATATTTCGAGGACATGTGCTATGCCCATGTCCAAAATAAACTTTGATTATGCTTAATAACATAAAGTGGAGCGGTTGAGTTGTTACAGGCATAAGAGCTTACTCCAAGGGCCACGCACGATACTGGTATTTCATTAAACGGTTGACTGTTTGTCTCTGGTAATACTTGTATACTACCCAGTACACCAAAACTTCATTCGTAGATTCGCATATCTATTAAAATTATTATTCTGCAACATAATATTTGAAACAAACTGAACCAAGCGAATTGTGTAACATGTAATTTTATTCAAAGCAAAAATGTATGTTATATAGCTTGATTACAATAGCATATCCACGTATGTATTATATTAGATTGTGTAATATTTAAATATTATGTATGCTAACATTAAAGGTTCATCAAAATTACCATCTTATCTGTGATATTAGAAAAATAGCCTACACATCACACTACACGGGTCTACTGGGTAATATATTTTTCAAAAACTTGTCCGTACTCATTGGTTATTAGAGGTAAATTTAATTTAATAATAACGCTACCTGGACACTGCGGAAAATTTTAAGCTCGATCAAAGTTCAACTCGGTAAAGAATTTCCTCGGTTTGTGATAAAATCGTCCCATACAGCATCCGCAGCGCACGGCGTGGCTCGCGGCCCGCAGCTCGCACGGTATCCTTATTGTACTAACACAGTGGGAACCTATCTAATTGCTTGGAAGTGTTTAATGTCTACACTATCACCAATAGTCAGGTTGCGTCAGAATAGCACCGAGCACTGATACGAACATTGTCGCACTGTGTTGTGGCGACGACAGCGGCTCGGGACATCGCAGGCACGCGGGCCACAAGCGCCCCACCACCGTCCCGCCGGCAGCTCCTTGCCGTGTCAGCGATGCCGAAGCTTATTCGCGCAATTGAGGATTGATATCCTCAAAATACTCCATTAGTTAATTGTCCGGAGACGAGGGAATTGGCGGAGTTGCTACCTCGTTGGCGGCGAATTTGGCGCAGTTGTTGATCACGATACACGCGAGTTTCTTGATCAACTCGTACGGGTTGGGGTGGTTCAGCAGCTCGTACAACAATTTAAGGCCGCCCTCCGCCTCCACCAAGCTGCAATATTTCTCAGCTAGAATACAAAAATAAACGCGTTAATTGAAGTTATTATCTTAATATGTATCTACAGCTCAAGCAGTATTTTGTAGCTAAGCCGGCTTCCAGTATAGCTACAGAAAGATGTTTCTTACTTAATTGGCTATCTAACAAGAGGATATAAAAAGAGTTACGGTAGACGGTGGTGAGATTGGCGAGTGCCCAGACGGCCCAGTGCTGGCACTGCGGCGTGTGGTGCGCGTTGAGCAGGTTGAGGATGGGCTCGAAGGAGCGGTAGTTGATGTTGCGCTCGGCGTGCAGGTCCCAGCGCTCGACGGCGGCGGCGACGCGCAGCAGCACCGTGTCGCGCGCCGGCTCGTCCACCGTCCACGCGTCGGGCCCGTCCGACGCCATGTGCGCCAGCACGCCCGCCGCGTTGTAGCTCACCTAATTTTTTAAAATTTTTTATTTTTTTTATAATGGCATTTGTGTTCACATTTTGCCAATGTCAAGTTTGGTTTGTATATTTTATTATCTGTAGTATGTCGAAGTAAAGCAGTGGCTACCTTACCAAGACTTTATCGAGGAGTTTTGGCGGCAACAAAAAAAACACTTGATTAGCACAATTATTTCAATTCACTTCATTTGAGCTCTTTAATAGAACTATATTGGATAATATACCACCATAATTATGCAATATAACACTAAATATCACCAAAATAATGAATTAAAACAAGAGCACCTCATGACACTTCCAAGTTCCCGCCAAAACTCCTCACCTAATTGTATAACACAGTTATAAGAAAATATTGGACGAGTGCCTCGGTGGCGTAGTTGTACAGTCAGCAGCATAAGTAACTGAACAAATTCAAAATTTCAAATCGCCTACATACTTTTGTGTTCTTACTAATCTTTTTTGCTCTTCACAAAAATAAAATAAAAGAGATTTACTTTACTTCAAACGAAGACAAAAAATGTTTCAGTTTAACTTAACGCATATATAGGCGATATAAAATTTTGATTTTGTACAGATACTTATGCCGCCGACTGTATTACGGTACGTTTGCAATGCTGTGGTCTGGGTTTCGATCCTCAGCTCGGGTGATGTGATATTGGGTTTTTCTACTCAATAACAGCTCGGAGTCTAGAATTTGTGCCTGATATGGCGATAGGCTCGCCTCTTAACACATCATGGGACGGTTCACGGAATACGCACGGCGAAAAGTGGGTGCACTAGTTGCGTCCGTGCCTACCTCTTCGGGGATAAAAGGAGTGAGTGTGTAGGTATGTATTTGACGAGGTGCCTAGTCTTGTATGTGTAAGATGTGGGCTTATGTTTACAACATCATGGCAAGTGAGACATGTGCATAATTAAACCTACTCAGTACAATCCACCAACATTAATGTTGTAATATAGTCATTAAAATTGGACTTCTAGAAATTTTGAAAGTAGGAAATTTAGGGCGTTCTCTTCAGCTGTGAATAGTTACCTCAATGCCGTCGCTGGAGGAGTCAAGCAGTTCGTAGAACACGGAGAGGAACAGCTTGTTCATGAGCTTGGGTCTCAGCTCGGTAACTTCGGCCACGTTTCCCAGCAGGCCCATCATGTTGCGCAACAACTCTTCCTTGTCAGGGAAACTCTGCAACAAAGGCAGAACGTGATACCCGATGGTTGCATATCTTTATATTACTGAAGAACGTAGGATATCTCACTGTAATATTATAAATGTTAAAGTTTGTGTAAATTGTTAGATGTAAACGCATAAACCATTGACTGGATTTCAATGTCTGGTGCTCGGGCAGAGAAATCCTAATTAAAAGTAGCCCATAGTAAAAAAAGAGAGCGACATTGTCCTGATCATTGAGCGTGGCTGACATGAAAAAAAACACGACGGGAACGTGCGACAATATTAATGATCTGATAATAAAGTCACTCAAGATATACTTGCTTATTTGCACTGTAGTGTTAATGGGCTTTTATGCACTAAGCATATTAACACTATTGCCTCTCTAAGAATAGAAACAAGTATAGTACAAATATAGCTTTCACATGGGGGGGGGGGGGGTCCTACGATATAAAAATGTTAGTGTTCACCCAGTATACAACCCAGCCCCCCCGTCACATATTAGAGTGTGGACATGTTTGGTGGCCCGATCATTTTCGAAGCTAGGGGGGGGACGGGACCGCATCCCCAAAGTGTCAGCGGTCAGTGCCGTAGCGTGGCTTATTGTAAGCTAAAGGGGGGTCCGGACCCCCTAATATACGCCCATGGAACGAAACACTAAAGTGTTACATGTGAAGTCTTCATGTCATTAAATGTGGATGCAATTAGGGGAACGCTTTGGGGGATGTCCTGCATTACACCTTATTATTTACATCCTAGTCTAGTCTAGTACAAGACTGCCAAAGTGGTGTAACCTAGGCATTCATACATTGTGTGATTCTTTACGTAATGATTCCTTACGTTTACGCGAATGTTAGACATTGAAATTAAACTAAGTCCGCCCCGTGACCACTAAGTGCTGCAAAGCCTTCGAAACGTCGGGAGAAAATAAAATAAAAAACCGCGATAAAATCCGTTATAATAGTTTAATTTCAATGATTCTTTACGGTTCTAATATCGAAAATGGGGCACGTTGTTTATTACAAACTATGGTTATTGACAGAATTTTATGGCTTCCAAGTGTAGCAGGAGAACTGAGCACCCCTATTAGGATACAGTATACGCGTTAAGGTGACTATTCTCATTGAGGTCGATTGCCTTAAAATCCACCATCAAGTTACATCTTATATTACACATTATTATTGGGGTAATACCTGTACTGGTAATTTCTATAAATGTAAATATATAAATATAAATCTGTATAGGTTGTGTATGGTTGTGTTGATCTCGTGTATTTTAGATTGTTTATGTTTATCTCCACTTAAATACCCCTTACAGCACAATGGCCTTGATCAGATTGTTCATGGCAAGGAAAGTAGTTCTGAGAATATTTACTTTATATACCGGTTGGCTAAAGCTTTTTTTTTAACGATGGCTCCACAACGTGGCTTCACTGCACCTGATGGTAAATGAAGTGACGCCCAAAATAATGTCGCCCGGCAAGAGATAAACATCCCTGATCGGTCGGCACAGTTATGCCGTCCTGCATAACTGCTTCTTCACGCTCCGCTTGAAGGACCCTAGGTTGTAGGAAGGAGGGAACACGTACCCTGGCACGTTCACAGTACTGACACCAATATATTTTTACACAGTATGTTAAAAAAAATTCAAATTATCATCATAGAAGGGAAAGATACATAGGTGCAAACTAAACATCATGCTATATTTTTTGACTTTGTTGATGCGTGAGCTTTGCGTTGTCATGACGACTGATGTATGTTTATTCACAGACACAACACATGTGCAGTTTGTAAATGTCTTGTACGCGCCAGCTTTCAGTAACCGACCTATACAACTGGGTTTGATATTTAAAATTTAAATTGAAATGACAGGTATATGATATGGATGAGGGCAGGCATTTGTAACGTCTTTTAGCTGATTAACATACATACGTTTCGTAATTTCGTAAAGTTTTGACAAATTTAACGATTAACCTGTTTCTGGAGTCAATAATTCATCATCCCTCACTGTGCTTGCTAAACGTTTGAAATGCGAAGTATTTTTCTTAGTTGCTCTTCTTTCACGTAGTAATGAAGCATGGATCGGTTTTACATATTTTCTTTCAGGAGATCGAAAATGGCTACATAAGCTGCAATCTCGGAAATAATCCGACCCGGTGGGACATATTTCGGTAACTGACTTTTATACAGGCAAAGGTGCGTTAAAAACCTAGGTTAGTAAAATCCACAAAAAAATAACAATACCTTAAGGCATGCCAAGAAGTACTCCATGCCGCGATTTTCCAAGAATCTCTGGCAATTCTGCGGCGTCTCGTCAGTGACGTTCCACATGGTGGACCAGGCTACCTCCAGCACATCATCACACACCCGGCGCGACAAACGGTCCGATATAAGGTTCAACATTTTCTGCAAACACCAATTAAACAAATCTGACCATGTTACATATTTTTCAAATGTATTTTATTTTAGCACATTTTAGGACCCTGGCGACAGCAGCGAAGCCAAAAACGGAATACTTATGTCAATCTACAAGTAGGCATGAACAAGTGAAAACGCCAGTTTTTGGCGAATGTTATAATTATTACTCTGAAGATAACGTTAAATGTGGCGAAAGTGCTGGTTGCAGAATAATTTGTATATAACCGATTAGCGACCACCATAAATAAGGTGTAAAGCCGACAACTGTGGCCCACGTAAGTGGCGTGTGCCAGGATCAGCCTATATAATATCGGAATATAAATAGGCTGACATAATAGCGTCGACTGGCGAGGGGTATCTCTCGTCAGTCGACAGATACCCCTCGCCAGTCGACATTCTATCTGGAACATACTCCACTTATCATCAGGTGCCGTATATTAACAAAAGGTATGTCCCGCGGACGCGCAGCGCGGGAGCTGCGCGCGTGAATTTCTGCAACTGTTCGATTTTTTAATTCATGGCTCGTCAAAGACATTAAACTGTATAATTATAGACTTGATCCTATATTATACTGGGTATCAATGGACTTATTATTTATTTATCTATACTAATATTATAAAGCTGAAGAGTTTGTTTGTTTCAACGCGCGAATCTCAGGAACTACTGGACCGATTTTGAAAATTCTTTCACTAATAGGAAGCTACATTACTCCTGAGTGCTATAGGCTAATTTTTATCCCAGAAAAACTTTTCCACGCGGGCGGAGCCGCGCGCAATGCTAGTATTATATATTTATCTATGGTAACCGTATTTAATTAATATAAATGGCCATATAAAATGCCTACTTCACGATTTGGTAACATTGAGTTAATTACCTAAACCGATAGAGAATTTAGATCGTCTTTTATAAAGAGTAACGCCATATGAAACCCTCAACATATTGCCTTCTTAATTAGCAGAGTTGAGACTAGGACATTCACTATTTTAATGTTCTTTAGACCGTTCTTTTTGCTTACGACGTGTATTTACGCCTGGCATTTTTGGATTTGTAATAATGGTGTGTTTTATGTATTGTTAGATTGACGTTTCGTCAGGATAATGGGATTTTATTTATTTTTGTACCTTGTAAACCTTAAAATCACTTGTAGGGGAATGTGTACTTAATATTTTATTATGAATTATTCCGAATAAATAACCGCCTTGCAATGCAATGCAATGCAATCAGCCCTGTATCATATACTGCCCACTGCTGAGCACGGGCCTCCTCTACTACTGAGAGGGGTTAGGCCTTAGCCCACCACGCTGGCCTAGTGCGGGTAGCCGCCTTGTTTATAGAAAACAAGATGAATTGGTGGCAACGTTATTCTTTAGGTTCAATAAATATTTAATAACATGCTACTGAACAGTTGGCATTCATCTTGAATGACCGTTCACAGATTATTCAAGCTAAGATATGTCTTGCTCGAGCACGCCTTTTATAATTAAACCCAAAATATTTTACGGGGTTCGCTTCAGAGACATTTACTGACCAATATAAATTTAATTGGATATCCTTTTGAATAAATTTCACAAAATAGTTTTTTAGTTATTTTTTTACACAATTTATTTGTAAAGGTGGACTGTATGCCTTTAGAATTTCAGCGAACAGTTAAAAAACTTAGGTTTACTGAACGTCGCTAATGCTGGAATACTTATAATTATAAAAAAAATATGCAACGCTTCGCCTGCCGAACATAACATTAAGCTGTTTAATACTCTTGCATTAACACATCTTTAAATAGCGTATAATGAAAGTCAATATATTTTTGAGACGCTTATTTAACTTTGGCAAAACACCTAGAGGCCGAGCACCTACCGATGGTCTGACACCATCAGAGGTCATGGGAATCCCAGTCACGGATGCTCTGCGACGGGCACAAGACAGGGTGGAGTGGAAGCAGCTGCCAGCACCAAGGCTTACCAAAGCGGGCACGGTCTTCAGTCTTGTAGCAAACGACAAAGAAGAAAAAGATTTAACTTTGTAAACCTCATATACCGAGTCATAATTTAATGGTTTCATAAAACCGCAGATGTGCGACGACCTCATGTTAACAACTTCCCTTTGAGAACATGTTCACGACAAGACCAGTATCATTTTAAAAAGAATGGAAACTTAAATTACTTTTTAAAATTTCATTAATTTAACGCGATTGCATTTATGGTACTGTCGTGAATGTCGCTAACAGCTGACATATTGTAATATGTAACATGCCTAATATGATATTATAGTTTCTTTATATACATAATTTTCCACACTTCGCACGCGTGAATTAGTTTTTCCGGGAAAAAAGACCCGCTTTATATTTCCCCGGGATAAAACGGAGCCAATGTTACTCGCTGATAATGTAGCTTTATTGGTGAAATAATTTTTCAAATCGGTCCAGTAGCTTCAGAGCCTATTCAATGCAAACAAACAAGCAAATCTTTTCTCTTTATAGTATTAGTATATATAAGAACACAATTTATTTTGATGACTATTTAAAATGTGTCAAAATGATGTATTATAAAATATTTACATCAATATTTAAATATATCTGACTCAGGACCAACATTTAACATAAGGAGAGGAGTAAAGCAAGGAGATCCGCTGTCTCCTAAACTTTTTACGAGTACGCTGCAGGCAGTATTTAAGACCTTAGCGACGTCATGGGCTGAAGAAGGTATTGTGGTTGGCGACAAACGATTGTCAAGTCTTCGTTACGCCGATGACATAGTTGTTTTCGCCTCGAAACCTACAGAAATCCAATCAATTCTATAAGACCTAAACATTGCAGGCCTTAGGGTCGGGCTTCGTATGAACCGGACGGAAACAAATTAATGACCCATTGCAATAGACACTGGGTAGAAATAGACGGACAAGAGATCGACTATGTTGACGAAAATTCATACTTGGGCCAAATACCGAGTATCTTTTAAGCATAGACAAGACCAGGAAATTAAATGGATTGAAAATTCTTGGAAGGGCTTCTGGTCCTTGAAATATTTTTTAAGAGGCGATCTTCCACTCTCTGTTAAATGCACACTCGTCGTCGACGTGTATCTTGCCCGTCTTAACTTACGTTGCCAAAACCTGGTCGTTAACGGAGTCCCAGAAGCTGAAACTTAAGGTTTGTCAGCGAACGATGGAGCGCATCATCCTTAATGTCAAATTGACGGATCGTGTCAGAATCACGGAAATGCGCTCCAAAACCCGTATAGTAAATGTAGGGAAAAGGGTTGCGACACTGAAGTGGAACCCGCCCAGTTCCACGTAGAATGCAAAGAAAGAAAGAGAAAGAGTTAGCGAAAGACCGGAGGAATAGAAAGAAAAAGGGGAGGGTACCATTGCTTGGCAGTGAGACACATATGAGGCTTGAAAAAGAAGTATATATATATATATATATATTACTTATAGTAATAATCAATTAGGTCCATTATGTATATTTTATAAAATTATAAAATTTAAACGTTTTTGTACATAGCTACAATGCATTCCTATAAAACCGCTTGTATGTATATATTTTGGTCAAATATGTGATTTGAAAATATTTGGATGTACTGTTGGGTTTATTATAGAATTTAAATCAAATTGAATGTATCACTGCCTAAATTTATAGAGGTCTCTATATATTACTAACGTTACATGTCAACCATTATAGAAAACTTTGAGGGTTTTTGGATTGTATGTGGTAGAAAATCTTGAACCCCATATATCATAAAAACATTTACAGCACTATTCTTGTAAATAGACATAAATATCTTTATAGCAAAGGACAGAATATATTAAATTGACAACTTTGCTAGGCTTACACGAAAAATTGTCATTTTTACGTCGCGCAGCTGTAATAGTTATGATTTCGCTTGATGGTTACATATTATAGTCAAAATCTCATTTATGTGCATATTTGAATCGTTATTAATATATTTACGTACGTAATGGTCCATCAAAATACAATCGCATACACCAACAACATAGCACATTTATACGAAACTATAACTATAATTTATTTTCCAGTCGCCGATTAATTAATTTTCAATTCGCGTAATGCACAATAAGATAACTTTCACCTTTCTGCATAAATTGACCCACAAAAACAAAATTACATATTCTGAGCTCATACTGAGGTTTATCGAAGCCATGATGTCACAGTGATCTTGAATGAAAAGAAGCGCGGTAAATAGCAAACCAAGAAAAAAGCACAAGCAAATGGCAGATCTATAAAATCGCATAGCTAATAATATTTAGTAATCGCAAGTATAGCCACTAGGCCAGCGTCGTGGACTAAGGCCTAAAAAACCTCTCAGTAGTAGAGGCTCGTGCTCAGTAGTGGGCAGTATATAATACAGGGCTGATTGAATTTCATTGCAAATATAAAACGTTGAAATGTCACCGTACCAATATAGCACCCTCGTTGCCCAAAAAACGCTTCTGTTTCCCATCCACTTGGCAAGCCAGCGAGTTGAGCAAGTATATCGCGATGCGCTGCACGAATCCCTCTTGGTTCACATCCGACACCCCACACAGCAGTATTTGCACCACTCTTTCATATTCGAACAACTGAAATTGAAAAAAGAACTAATCTATACTAATATGCGAAATATATAACATAGACATTGACATTGGATATATAATACTATAATGCAAAACATAGGATGGATGTTTATTGTAGATGGTGTCAAACAACTTGACCCAGTAGGCGGAGGCAAAAGTTGCTTGATCTATGAATTGTTCGGTGAATACGCCCTCGGCCCGCGTGCGCTTCCCTCCGAACGTCCACAAGCGATGGGTCAAGTTGTTTGTTGATAGCTATACCCAATAACGCCCGAACTGCTGAATGGATCTAGATGAAATTTGACTTTTACGGGACTTTTATACCGGAAAATCTTTTTGACGCGAGCGGAGCCGGGAACAAAAGCT
The DNA here is from genome assembly GCA_947568825.1 of Sphinx pinastri. Taxonomy (NCBI): domain Eukaryota; kingdom Metazoa; phylum Arthropoda; class Insecta; order Lepidoptera; family Sphingidae; genus Sphinx; species Sphinx pinastri. The sequence continues at coordinate 13,764,492 of OX387614.1, read as the reverse complement.
TGTTTTATATGAATTCATTTGTTATTTTGTTCCAGAAGATAAGTTTGTTCTTTATTTAAAAGGATTCAAATTCTACATTTTTCTTGGGCGCTGGAAACGTCCACACCAAAATTAATGCGACATTTCCAGTTAAGTTTATTAGTAATTTTATATTATGTAAGTATATAATATATTAGTGTAGTTAACAATATAATTTTCGAATAAGTAGTATCACTTAGGTATTATACAGGGTGGATTTTGAGAAAGGGCTACAAGGGCAGCTACCGTAGCCACTGTAGCTACAAGAAAACTTTCAGAGGAGACTATCCATCATTAATGAAACACAAAGATCTGTATTCTCAGATTTTGAAAAAAAACCATACAGTCAGCAAGAAAATTGGTAATTTATGCAATAACTTCTTTTGATGCCAGTCGAACCTGTTGCTCATAGGAACCAAAACACTCCATGGGACCATTAGAGGTGTGCAGGACGCATGCACTAAAACGCATCACACACACGGCGCATGCGCGCTTTCGACGCCTGCGCAGTAAGTTACACACACTATCTGAGCGAGACAGGCGATGAGCGAGAGCGCGAGTCAAATCGTGTGTTATCACTTGTGACGTTATCGCGCCCCCGCATGCGCGGTATCAACCTACCGGCATCTGACTGGGCGCGATGACTTAGCTTAGGGTTTTGCCTACCCCGCTACGGTAGCGGGGTCATTATATGTATAGGATTAACGATTTTATCCATCGAATTGTCTCCTATGTGCGTCGATTGTATGTAAATTTAGACTAAGTAATGCCAATAACTTTTTCCGTAGCGCACATAGGAGACATTGAGTTTATATAGCTTATAGAGTCCCCTGATGCCTATATGCCCAGGTATCAATAGCTTAGGGAAATCGTCGAATTACTCCGTAACGAGTGAATATGTGCGCGTTACGTAGTACATAACGGCCACCGAACACGGCCTGAAATTCAGGGCTCTCCCTATGGGATAGCCCCGAACCACTTAAGCGAGCCCGGTTTTCAAGAAATTAGTTCGAGCCAGTGAAAACCAGCAAGAAAGAAAACTACAAGAAAGAAATAGTCCTCAAGCAAGAAAAAGTCTGCAAGAAAGAAGCCTTGCAAGTGAAAGGAGCATATGCAGTTAGCATCCGCCCCCGCTGTTCTCACTGCTACGTGCTACGGTGCGCTACCTACGGAGCCGCTACGGGTGGCCACGCATCGCCGCAAGATAATCAAAGACGTTGTAACGGTTGTATATACTGTATATAATTGTGTGTGTAAAATAAACGCTGTTCATTTCCAATTGTGCCTTTTTGACCTCGTAACACGGCATCGCCATTCCCCTCACGACAATCCCAGTGATAGTTAGTAGAGGTACGGGCTATAGCTGTACCCTACAAGAGGTTTGAGTACTTTTAAAGTCAGAAATTACAAAAGCTTTCTCCATACATTTTGTACGAAATGCGACTTCAATTACGTAACAAAACTTTGGTATGTTTGTATTCAGGGTCGATAAAAATAAAAATATGATATTTCATATTTTTATAATTAACGACGAAAGGACGTTCTGTATGGAATAAAAAGTAAGTCGAAACAGCATACCGAGGATTGTCTTCCTACGCTTATCATGCAGTAACGTAAGTCTTAACTCCACATCAATATCCAAAAATTCGCTCCAAATGACACCTGGATTACAAAAACAATTATAATTGATTTATGTACCCACATTAAAATATTTACAAAAAACAAATCCTGACTCAGCCACGAACAGCTCACGTGACGAATTAATCGGCAAAATAAGATAATCAATGCGATCTCACTCTCCTGAGAATCCCGCGTTAAGAACAATAATATCAAACCAATGGACCCTAAAAACGATTGATAATGTGCTCGAACATACAAACTTTATATAAAATGGTCGCAGCTGATGAGCGAAGACGTCTTTGTTAGCATTAGGCAAAGATCTCAAAATGAAGAAACAAATCAATACCGCTTCCTGCGAAACGAGAGTGGTACATTTCCTGCATTTTGATATCACGAAATATAAGTGATTCAAGGCAACGAAGCATCTGTTTATTTATTTACAAAAGTGGCGAGATATCTATCGTACGTCGATGTAGACATGCACGCTTCTTCGCGTCTATACACTAAAAAGAATATCCCCAATGCATATAATAATATGCTGGTAGTCTATACTAATATTATAAAGAGGAAAGATTTGATAGTTTGTTTGTTTGTAATGGATTAACTCAAAAACTACTGGACCAATTTAGAAAATTCTTTCACTAATAGGAAGCTACATTACTACTGAGTGCTATAGGCTACTTTTTATCCCAGGACATTATTTTTATCCCGGAGAAACTTTTTCACGCGGGCGGAGCCGCGAGCAGAAGTCTAGTAGGATATGTTTTGTATCCGCCCGGATAGCGAGTAGCGACCACCGTACACAAGGTGTTAAAAATCCGCCATAGTGGTCCATAAGTGCGTCGCGTTCCGGGATCAGCCTGTATATCCGTATTAAACAGTCCGGCATAATTGGACACTATCTGGACCCCACTCCGCCTACCATCAGGTGCAATGGAGTCACTTTCCCGCGCCCGTATGAAAAAAAATATTGCAGACCCAAATGAATCTGTGTGAATCGTATTCAATCCTACTAATATTATAAACGCGAAAGTTTGTAATAATGTATGTATGTATGTATGGATGTTTGTAACTCTTCCACGCAAAAACTACTGAACAGATTTCGATGAAATTTGGCACACGGGTAAATCATGTCCTGGTTTAACACATAGGCTACTTTTTATCCCGGGAAATATAAAGCGGGACTTTTGTCCTGGAAAAACTTAATCACGCGGGCGGAGCCACGGGCAAAAGCTAAGTATTAATACGATTAACATTATTAATACAACACAAGTATTCATACCTACTAGTGAAGCAAACGAATCGTTAGTTTCTTGAAACACAATAGTAAATATACAACATAGTATTGTCACAACGTATTTCTTTTAATTCATTATTTCCATTTACCCCCTTGGATATAAAAAAAAAATCAAACCGTAGAAACTCTAAGCTGTGCCTCCATTTTGCAAGTAAATAGCCTGCAACTGAAGTAGTGGAAGCGTAATGATTCAAGCGATAAATTTAATGCAGGTAGTTTTGAATTATTTTGTGAGACATTATTAACAGTATCAGTAGTTACAGGGTACATATCTACATACATAGTTTATATCTTACCACGTCTGTTGGTATTTTGAACTGGCAGAGAGTGAGGCAGCCGTTGCGCATCATGGTGTCGTCTCCGAGGTGAGCCTCCATGCCGTCCAGCAGCGCTGTGATGATGCGTCTCTTCAGCTTCATACCGATGCGATCTTTCTCCTTTCCTTTCACTATGTAGAACAATGTCGCGCTGCAATCATAAACATACAACTTATATTGTTATTACATAGCACGACGAACATTCAAACAAGTAAACACAAACGTACAGCTGTAATTAATTAATTATATTTAAGTATAAACAATATAAATCTACTATAATTGCACATTATACATTTCCAAAGATTTTGGACGCACAATAGAATATCTATTTTTAAATTATATTATGTTGTGTAGTTTTGCAACCAAAATAATCGGTAAGATATTATTGTATTGCTGCATCAACGAGATACCCATGTAAGACTCACAAAACGACTTAAAAAACTAAACTTGTATTAGAAATGTAACTAATGGTTTATAAAAATAGTTGTTTACTGCAATTATGCAATGCTAATCTTATCGGAAATACACAATAACATGGCAACTAGCTAACTACCTCGTCAACATACCCTAGTTAGTGTATAACTACAATATAAGTGGTATATAAAGCTAATATTGCATGATTCTTTTTCTGCTATCTTATTGATTTACCCTACGCGTAAACTTAAAAAAAATGTATGACAGCTGATTGTGGCTGCATATATCCGTTTCCATAATATTTTATTTACTGGTGGTAGGTCACTCATATGTAAGAGTCCGTCTGGGTGGGTACCACCACAATATCTATTTCTACCGCCAAGCAGCAGTGTGCATGCACTGTTGTGTTTCGGTTTGAAGGACATTGTAGCCAGTTTAACTACTGGACATAATGAGACTTACATCGTATGTCTCAGGATGACGAGCGCAGTGGAATGCTACACAGTACTTTGTAACTCAAGGTGCTGGATGGTGTTACTACTGTTTATGGGCGGTTGTATTGCTTACCATCAGGCGAATGGCATGCTCGTCTCGACAATTAATGCAATAAAAAAAATTGTTCCTAAATCATCTTCTTATCGTGCAATTTAATACAGCTACAATTTAAACGCATTGACTATTTATGTTTAATACGTCTAACGTCCTACTAATTCTTCAACATAATATTGGTTAAATTAGAGGCTCGTTATTTTCCCGGAGACAAACTCCATAAACATGTTTATGAGCATTTAGTATATAATATTAGGAACTTACAAACGAATGTATCTACCTACATAAATAAAAATCTATTGCCGCATGTATGTATATCAGTGATAATTAATATTTTATCTGTCTCCCATACCCATTCCAATAGTACCACTACCTTTCTATCAGCTAAGATCATGGCTGCGCCCCAGAACACAAGAACACGCGGATCAATGAGCAAGTACTAGTGCATGTAGACAGTCCCGGAAAACAGTGCCACACCCGGACCGACGTCTAACGAGACGCCTCTTGTCTCTGGACAGGGCCTCTCTACGCACAATGGTGGGTACGATCACCGGACACTGCTCATTAAACAAACATTTATATGTTTTAGGTGTCACCGACAGTCCCCTATGTAGGGGATGCCTGTCGGCAGACGAAACAGCCTCCCACGTTATCCTGGAATGCGAAGGAATAGCTGCACAACGGGCTGAAATCCTCGGCACACCGGGGTCACTCCGAGAAGCCTGTGAAGGAACCAGGAAGATCCTGCGCTTCTGGAAGGAGTTGGGCTGGCTAGACTTCTAGCTGGCACATCACGCACAACGGCCCGACTTTCTACGGGCTAAGTGCGGAAAAAGGAGCCCCACAACAGTAACAGTATCAGTCTCCCATGCTTTAATGTTCACATTAATGAATTTCGTATTCCTACGGTACGAAAAAACACTCTGCAGTATGGTGATACACTTGCAGGTACTAAGTATTGTATCAGAAATCAGCATACGAGTTTAAATCTTGTACAAGACTAAGTGCTGTTTCAAAATAAATAAGAAATTAGAAAAAGTAGGCCAAAATACTTTCGACTCTTTCAGTCATAAAATCAAAACATCATTTATTATTTATTTTTACTAATCAAAATATTACTGCGGCATCAAATTTAATTATTTCCACAAGAGATGTCCCAAGAACACAAAAGAGCAGACGAGCTTAACCTTAGACCTTTGATTCAGATAGTAGACATAACACCAATGGACAGAAATAACTTTTTTTTTTTTTTTTTATTGCATTGAATGACGAGACGAGCATGCCGTTCGCCTGATGGTAAGCGATACGACCACCCATAAACAGTAGCAACACTATCCAGCACCTTGAGTTACAAAGTACTGTGTGGCATTCCACTGTGCTCGTCATCCTGAGACATAAGATGGTAAGTCTCATTATGTCCAGTAGTTATACTGGCTACAATGTCCAATGTTATACTCCTGATAGAAATAATAGAATTGAAATGAAAATACCATTACGGAAATTGTAGCGGTTTTTTATTTCAATGGGCGGACTGCAGTCCGCCCTGTGACAATGAAATACTGCAAAGCCTTTGAAACGTCGCGACGGGTGTAAAATTTAATAAAAAAACCGCGATAAAATCCGCAATAGCAGTTTAATTTCAATGTCTAACATTCGCATAAACGTAATAAATCATTAATAAATTGATGAAATATATCAACCGTGGATCACAATCCTCACTTACATTTGAACTAGCTTTTACCTTCTACCTCACACATGTATCGATTTTTGTAACAGAATAAGCAAGAGGCCACAAATTAAGTTTCTGTTCTAAGTTCTATTGGATATTTTCTACCCATTCTTGTTCCTAATATCAAATCATTCTAGCTGGAATTTCTTGTTAGCATTACAATCTATTTAGGCCTAATTTCACCATGCTCTGTAGTTACTTTAACAGCCTATGAAATGAAATAATTTATTCGAACCCATAAAATGTTATACATTATTTAGATTCCGTCAATATTAACTCTACCACCAGTTCGGAAAGCAGTTCTCACTAGAGAAGAACGGGCAAGAAACTCTAGTGTTGTAGCCTATTAACTGTCTTAACAGACTTTTAAGGTTTTTAGTGTCTCACCATGCCCCAATAGGTGATTATCTTCCTTAACTAGGCTTTCTTTCATGAGACGCGCGATACTTTAACATTCGCGTGAATTTTAATGCCCGATCAACTAATCGCCCGTTAAATAAGAAATTGGTGAAATTGGACCTTAACACAACTTTGTAAGCGTTTTAATCTTATAACATTTCTTAGCTATTATAAATTAAGGCCCGTATTCACAAACGATACTTAGCTAAGGACAGCTCAATGCTATGATAATAAGTCTGTTTTCGTTAACATTACTTGCATAAGTATAGAAGTAACACTGGCAAGCCATTCATTTCATAAACGATACTCAAGGGACTCTTTGCTGTGCGTTCCCATAGCATTGTGATTGGTTTATATTGTAATGAAACTTCCTCGAGTAGATTGACAGAAAACATCAAACATTGACTTTGAAATTTCAATTTTGATGGAAATTATCAATAGGTATTAAAAATGACACGGATTTCAAATAGTAAAAATACATTACATACATGCGACATCACCGATAAATTCTTGGTAGAAGCCACAACACGAAAGAAGGAGACAACTTGTAAAATTTTTAGTTAAAATAATATTATGTTCGCATTTGCATTATGGACACAAGTTTCGCGCCTTTATTGAGTAAAAATCTCCTAAAATGTGGTAAGTATGATGTTTTCCAGTTTGTTTCCTGGTTATATATATATTACAATAATATAAAATGATAAGACGAATAACTGAAGTTGATTTCTTTTAGTTCAAAGAAGTTACCATATTTTACTTCTTCAGAGAGGGAATTAATCGTGGCTTTGATGCGGGAACGGCCTATTATTGAAGACACCGTACGCATGCTCGAAATATAGAGCCAAAGAAGAAGGCTTGGGATAAACTGACAATAGCTTATAATGCACAGTCGTATGTTACACCCAGGGACAATGTACAGTTGAAAAGATGTTGGGAAAATATAAAACTTATAGAAAGAAGGAGCTCTCTCAAGAGTCATGAGTATGATGCGTATAGAAAAAATATTAGATTATAAAAACAGCTCCATGCTTTACAATAAAAAAAAAATTAGAAATAGAACTATAAAAAATACATCTTGAAAATTTAAATATATTTGTTTTATTTTATCCGACCAAATTAACTAAAAATGCTGTGTTATAAAGAATCTCCTGTATCGGAGCGCCTCGGTATGTAGGTATTATATAATTTATATTATTATCATTAATATCCTCGATAATGATGCCATTGGATGTACTAATCTAAACTATCTTTCACTAATAGGAAGCTACATTACTCCTGGGTGCTATAGGCTAATTTTTATCCCGGGAAAATATTTTTATCCCGGAACAACTTATTCATGCGGGTGAAGCCTCGAGCAATACTAGTATTGTATAAAATCGAAGTTGCTACAATCACATGGCACGTTGTCATGAGACTCGTAGCCAACGTTATTATTTATTTATTTAATTTTCTTTGGAAATATTGCCTGGTTGTGATACTGTGAGATTTGAAAATCTCGATCACTTTTCTAGTGTTATTCGTTCTCTGTAGGTCTCTTTCAAGGATATAATCATCAAATTCTTTTTCGCTACTGCAGTCCATCGCAAGTTAACGGATCAAATCAAGAAAATCACACGAATTTACAAACCTAACTTACGTGGTCTCTAAACCCGGTGCTAGATTGACGTTTGTGTTGATTTGCTATGCGTTGCGTAAAATAGCTCGCGAGCTCCTTTTGCTGTGCGTTCATTTTCCTAAATGCATACTGTCATTCGTCTCTTAAGTGTTGTTTAAGAATAAGTTTGACGGGCCCTGTGCGTTCGAGAATACTATGCGTCCTCGGGTTGAGTGTTTGGGCATGACAGCCTACGCACTGCGTAGGCCAAGGGGCGCTGTGATTGGCTAATATTGAGATACAACTTTACATCAGTTGGCTGTCAGAAAAACAAAGCTGAATAAGGCAAAGAAAACGATAAAACAACCGACACTATGCGTTCGGGAGCACTATGCGTCCTCTAAGTATTGTTTGTGAATACGGGTGTAAGTGTAGTTTGAGTATTTAAAAATTATGATATATGAAAAAAATATATATTAAATAGTTTTAATTGTTTTGTGAAGAACCACCATGCACTAATTTAAAGGATCCATCTATAAAAAAAAATTAGCAAGACGAGATTATATGGCTCGCTTGGTCAAAAAGTTGTCAGATCTCATGTAAACTCTACAAGCCCTAACTTCAGAAACTCTACACCTTAGTCAAAATATGTGGCTTGGCCGTTTCGCTACCGTCCCATGGGCGTAAAGTGAAAAGTATTCACTTTTCATTACTTTTCTGTTATACAATAGTTCTTGTAATAACTGAAAGAGACTTTAGACCTGAGTAATTATTATAAATTTCAACTTGATACCTCTACACATTCCTGAAAAAAAGGGGTCATGGCAGACAGACATATAGACGGACAAGAAAATGGTCCTATAAGGGTCCCTTTTTCCTTTTGGGGTATGGAATCCTAAAAACATAAAATTTTTTAGAATAAATAACCATAACTTAAAATGAACTTTGTCATTACCTTCCAGATATTTGAATATGTTTTTCGGACACATGTTGATCCATTGCATCTAAAACAACTGAGAGTGCTCGACCAACATATGAATTATTTTCGTATCGGAACAAATAATAAAGATCATTGAGGACTCTAGTCAACATGACAGGTCTTTCCATGTATGCTACTGCTGCAGTCAGGATCTGTTGCTCGTTGGCATCACCAGATATCTTAAACAAAACCAAAATGTGACAATCATATTCAAGATTTCTGTACTTAGCAGCAGGTTTCGAGGATATATATCAAAGTGAGTTCGACGATATATAACAAATGTTTTTTTTTATAATATATTGCAATTCAAATATGGTTTAAAAAATTAATATTATTAAGTAATTTTTAGCGTTTTTTACTGTATTTCTACTTAGAGTAATAAACACCTACCTACAAAATAAAAAAATTAAATAAAAAAAAAAAACAAAAAAACTAAACACAATCATGAATATGGCATTTTTTGATTATTTTATTAATTATTTGATAATTAACAGTTTATTACGAATAACTGATTTTATAACTAAAAGACTTATTTGATTATATTCAAGAGTTATAATTTGTAATGTTTAATGTGTTGTTACCTAAGTGTTGGTATGACCATTGACTGATTAGACATTATAAAAAAATGGTTTAATGTTCATTTTGCCTGATCTAAAACAAGATTTTATGTTTTAGAGTTGATTTTGCCGTATCTAAAAGAAGATTTTATGTTTTGGTATCATTTGCCTGATTTTAAGTACCTAAATAAATAAAACATACAAATATATTTTTTTAAATAATTTTAGTATGTTTATGTAACATATGCAAATAGTATTCATAAATAATACAATAAAATAATAATATGGCTTTCATACAAAATTGATATATATCAAACTTGATATATATCTGATATATATCATAAATATCCAATATTTTAATATTTATAACAAATATCGGATATTTTCGAACCCTGCTTAGCAGTAATTATAACATAAGGGGCACTCTGCATAAATAATTTATTTAAAAAAACATTTGATAATATTTCTGTAAGTTTATTATGCGAAAATAATTGACCGTCACATGTAACTGATGGGTCACAAACTCATAGCTAATTTAAAGCAGGATTTAACGAAGTGGCATCAAGTATGGCACTATTTACAGTACTTAACCAAAATGCAACAATTTATACTACTTTTTTCCTTCACTATGTATTAAAATATGTATCATGAAATATCTGTACTTTAAAACACAAGGAGACAACTTTACAAGTTATATCCTGTACATTTTCTAAGCTTAAAAGTTTTTTTTTCTTATACACACAGAACAGATTTTGAAAAATCCTTCACTAATAGGAAGCAACATTACCCCTGAGTGCTATAGGCTACTTTTTTCCAGGAAAATATTTTACTTGGAAAAACTTTTTCAGGTGGCCGGAGCTGCAAGGAAAAGCTAGTAGATTCATAGATTGTTTGAATATTTGGAGGGAATATATTAAAATGGTCTTTTATCTGCTATCTTGAATAGTTAATCACTATTAATAAGTCCCGTGGATATAGTTACAACTCAAAATTTGACAAATTCTGTAGTCAAAATTTCCCCAGTCACTATGGAATTCCCTATTCGTTAAGAATATTTAATTTAATTTTATTTCAATTAAACTAAGTGACCACTCTGCATGTAACAATAATTGCAGTGCAGTATAAATAATATCATGGCAACAAATGAGACTCACCACTTTAGCAGGGATATCATGCCTCTTACATGCACCATGATGTGTTCCATACAGGCCAAGAAATTCAAGAGGCCTATCGACTCTGCTCACCAGGCCGGGAATGTCACAGCGCACTGGTGTCTCGGTGTTGGCAGATGAACCCTCATTAACTTTAGACACGGCCGCTCCAGTTCCAGCCAGATTCGTACCAGAAATATCTAAAGATTCTAACTCTGGCAAGCTATTTATAAGCTTTGTCAACACTTCATTTGGATTGAAGTATTTTCCATGTCTATCATTTGACTGAGAAATATCCAAATGCCTCAGTGAATGTAAACCAGCTATCCAGTCTATGATATCTTTTGACCAGTGTACACTGTGCAGTACCAGGGATCTCAAATTTTTTAATTCGTTTAGTGCCCAAATTGTGCCTGCAGATGAGCATTCGGAAAGATCCAGATGTGTTAAGTGTGTCAAAGGTTGCAGCAACAACAGTGGGAATATAGCTAGCCCCCTGCGATGGATTGTGAGCCGTCGCAGTTTGGGCGCGTCAATGATGTACCCCCTATGTCTGTATAGACTCTCATCCTGAGAGATGACATATGTCACAGGTCCTAATTTTAGAGATATTAAGTTCTGACTATGATGGTTAATAGCTTCTAGTGAAGCCTGTGACAGGTACTCGCACTGCACCAGCTCGACCACGCGAGGTTTGTGCTCCATAAGAAACCTCAACCCTTCATCTGTAATGCGCGAGTTACGCAGTTTCACTGTGTCCAGGCGGGCGCGCACTTTATCACGAAATAAATTGGCTATATTGTCATTTACACGACTTTCTCGCTGATAGGCCTCAAGGAATCGCTCACATATCTCAGCAGGTAGTATGACATCGTCCTTTAATTTCCTCCAGCGGCTCGTCGAATCGTGTGTCGTAATAGTGTTTAAATTATTGACAATATATTCCATACAGATGTCGAACAAAGGTTCGGGGGAGCTGTCGTACAGCGAAAATACTTCCTTACTTACCGCCATCCTGGCAATCGCGTCAGTCTGTCACCAACACAGTAATAAGAAAATAGTCAGACTTATAATTATAACACTAATTTCACTTCTATCCACAAAGCCACTCAACATCCAATACAACTGTACCGTCCATTTTGATACAAGTTGTGAGGTCTCACAAAAATTCACCTGTATGACACAGGCTATCAGAATAAACTATGTTCACATTTATAATTTACAATTTACCAAAATACGGGACAATATTTTGTACAACGCTGCGATATTCGAATTAATTTCATTACTATTTTTTTGGCTGCGACAGGCAGATTTTAGATTACTACCTAGTATACGCCTAGTATCATGTATCGTATACAGTATACTTGTAGGTACAGTACTTACAGTGTACTTGTATATTCTACTTGTACTTGTATATTCTACGACTACGTAATCTATATATTATATAAAAATTTCGTGTCACAGTGTTTGTTACCGTACTCCTCCGAAACTGCTGAACCGATTTTGATGAAATTTTATATTCATAATATAATTCATATTCATTCACACTTGGTAGGTCTGAGAATAGGTTGTTATCTATTTTCCATCCGCCTAAGTGATAAGGGTAGCCCACCGCAAATTTTTTTTGTTTATTTTTCGCACAGATTTTTTTTATGATGTGGCATTAAACCATACATACAACCCTAAATTTTGTACCTTCTTCCATCATCCCCTATTTCTTAATAGCGAATTTTTATATTCCTTCATCGTTTACAGCGCTCCATGCTCCTTCCACTCATACACTACATCTTCACGTGCTTACAATAATTTATTCATTTTTTTCTAATAAAATAATCACTAAAAATAATTTATATGGCAAAACAACGTGTGCCGGGTCAGCTAGTATTACCCTATCATTTCTTAAAATATAAAAACTTGAGAGGTGTCAAGGGACAACCGGATGGAACGAAGTTCCTTTCGATTAATTAGTGAAGGAATTGTAATAAAATTTTATTTATATAACAGAGTGTGTATATATATAAATATTTTTCTATTTCCGTTCCAATACATAAGTTTCTAGAGAAAAAAACAAATAAATACGTGTGGCACTCGGAGACTGCCGCGGTAAAGCTATTGCATAGCATTTTTATCACAAAATTTGATTGACTAAACACAAATTCGATCTTACGCTTACCACATAAAGTAAATTTTTAAACGCGAGCAAAGCACGTTTAGTCTTGTTATTGATAAATGTCAGTAACCAAAGTAGAATAAATCAACAAAATTTGAAAAAAGAATGTTACGTACGATTCTTTTGTACTCGTGCCGTGCCAACGCTGCGGAAATAGCTTCTACGCAATGTTTTTAAGGTTCATATTAATGAAATGAAATAATTTATTCGAACCCATAAAATGTTATACATTATTTAGATTCCGTCAATATTAACTCTACCACCAGTTCGGAAAGCAGTTCTCACTAGAGAAGAACGGGCAAGAAACTCTAGTGTTGCTCTTTTCAAAATCAGTTCAAGGTATAAAATACATTGCATTATGTAGAGAAAAAAATATATACAATTCAGTATTTGTTTACTTATGTTTAGAGCAGTTCATTTATATACTCGCAAAATAGGTAATAAAAATTTAAATTCCAACACGAGTGCATAACTATCTCAGGAATCATGTAATAATTTGATCTGAAATCTTCAAGATGTCGTTATTAATCTAAGTTTAAGATATACCCCCAATACCTATATATATATATATATATATATATATATAGGTATTGGGGGTATATCTTAAAAGTTTAAGATATACCCCATAAGATATGGTTTAATATATATATATATATATATATAGTAAGCGAAAAGGGCAGACCAGTCCACACAAGCAGCACCCGTTCACGAGTATGACGCATGTGCCAGACATCGGCCTCCTCAACCATATTACAGGGAAGTGGCCGACCCGGCACACGACGCCGCCGCAGGCACAGACAGTTAAGGAGTATGTCATACCCAAGCCGCTCACAGATGGAAACAAAGAAACTTTATTAAAACGAAAGACATGATTCCAAAGAAAATCACATGAAAAAATTTAATCCCGGGCTTTTTTATCCTCTATGTATTCTGAAATCTTGTAATAAGCTTTATTACATAACTTTCGCTTAATAGTTGTTTGGAATTTACCAATGTTTAAACACTTAATTTCAGTGGGAACTTTATTATAAAAGTGTATACAGTAACCCTTAAAAGATTTGCTGATTTTTTGGAGCCTTGTTTTGTGATTAACTAGATTATTTTTGCTTCTAGTATTTAAGCCATGGATATCGCAAACTTTTGGAAAGTTTTCTATATTCTTATGTACGTACATTAAATTAGCGAATATAAATTGTGATGCTACTGTCATTATATTTGATTCTTTGAATTTTTCTCTTAGAGAACATCTAGAGCTTAGTTTTAGATAGATTAGATTAGTAAGAAATGGTTTTAATGACTTTAATAAATAAAATAAATAAAAATATACTCGTTTCAAGAATTATAGCTTCTACGCATTGTATTTAAGGTTCATATTAGTAAGATAATAGCAAAAAGTGTCGTGACAACTTTTCATTTGTTTTTTCCGTCAAGGGGGCTGCCCTTTCACAACGTGCGATGAGGAACTTCGTTCCAATATTATGAATGACGATTCCGGTTTTTCCACTTACATATCCCGGCAACCCTAGTCACAGTTGTAACTAGTGTCACCATATAAAATACTAGGTATACCAAGAACTATACCTGGTATAAATTATACTTACAATATTCATCGTAGATAGAGAAAATAACTATAAAAAAAAATTATACCAAATGATTTTCAAAAAGTAAAGATTGTAACTACCCCTCTAATCTATATAA